>BSYR01000024.1:19387500-20637500 GCA_030270665.1 Hibiscus trionum
AGGAGCATATAACACTTGGTCCTGGTATCAAAATGTGACCTGGACCATTGTGCAAGATTCAACTTCTGCATCCAAGCATAAGCAGGGGCAGAAAGTGTCTTCAAGTGCTCCATTGCATCTTCAAACTCTCGGTTGTAAGTTGCTCGAGCAGCCTTCCAAACAGCATCTTTAAAAGCTTTTCCTTTGTAAAGCTCATTGAAATTGTTATATATATGACACACACAGTTTTTTACATTTGCATTAGGGAAAATATTCTCCACAGCTTCCACAAGTCCCTAATGTCCAAGTCAGGTTAGAGTAAGTAAGTAAGTCCCTAAGGTTATTGTAAGCTAGAAGCTAAAAGTCAAAGTCAGTTTAGGGTTGTGTACCTTTTGTTTATCATTCATAAAACAGACATTGCAGGAGTCATTAATGTCCAAGTCAGTTTTGAGTATGTCCAAAAACCAAGTTCAAGAAGAATAATTTTCACTCTCAACTGTTGTATATGCTAAAGGGTAAATTTGGTCATTTACATCTATGGTTACTGCAGCCAACAAGTACCCCTGAAAATAACCTTTTAAGTAGCACCCATCCACACATATAATCTTCCTACATCCTGCCCCGAAACCATTTTTTGAAGCTTTCAAACACACATACATCCTTTGGAATAATCTACAATCTAGATGGTAAATTGTAGTAGTTCCAGGGTTTGTAGTCCTTAACTCAAGTAAGTATTCATAAATCTTACCATACTGCCCTTTATAATTCCCTTCAATCATCTCAATTGCCAAATTCTTTGCCCTAGAACAAGTAACACGTGACACCCAAGTAACAAATTCCTGATAGACATCATTTCGAAGGGATTTTACAGGGTAATTAATATCTACCATGAATTTGCCTATGTAATACTTTGCAATCCAAGGTGCCCTAATGTTCCTATTTTTGGTGACCTTGTTACACTTATGGGATGCCACTAATGTCTTTATCTGCCAAGTGGTATCTGACTTGTCTTTGAGATTCTTTGGTGCAGCCCACAACTTGAAAGGACAACTACCCTGACACACAACTTGAATTCTCCTGGTATCATTTTTTTGAAGCCTAAATTGGACCCTATTGACCCTCTCATGGTGCTTAGTTGCTTCTTTCAAAATGTTCTTATCAGAGAAGATTAAATCCTTAACAAATTTAAGGTTTACCATATCAGTTTCAACATTAAACTCACTAAACCTAGGATCATCTGAATCAGATTTTTTATCACTATGAAGTTCATCAGATTTGTTAGTGTCAGAATCAAAATCAGGATTAACCTTAACTCCATCAGGTCCAAAACCATCCATTTGTCTTTGAACTCTAATTCTTATATTTTCCTGCTGCAGTCCATCATCAAACCCATATTCAATATCACTAACTTCAAATTCTTCTACATTTTCCTCTACTGCTACTTCATCATCTACATCATCCTCAACTTCTACTTCATCGTCTACATCATCCTCCACTTCATCAGCTACTTCATCCTCAAACTCTACTTCATCCTCAAATTCTACTTCATTCACAACAATATCTGACTTTCTTCAAGATATACATAGATGTATCTATTCTTAGGTAAGCTATTCACTAATGTCATGCAATCAAAATCAGTTTTTAAAGAAAAAACAGATGTCATAGATAAATCAGACTCTGGTACTCTCTAGTACAAGCTGTATGCACCCATTAATTGTAACCTTTCAACCATGCCACATACTTCAAACATTGAGAAACTATCACAATCAACATTGTCAAAATATACAACAACACCAGAGTTGTACTGCATTACACAAGTGAACATTTTTGAATCAGGAGCTGTAAAGTAGAAAAATAAACCTCATTAGATTTGGTTCATATTATTCTTATATTATTGTTTAATGTTTTTTAACATTACTATTTTAATGTTTTTAACATAGCTATTTTAATGTTTTGTAATGTAACATTACTGTTTTATAAGGTAACATTACTATTTTAATGTTTTTTAACATTGCTATTTTAATATTTTTTAAGGTAACATTACTATTTTTTAAGGTAACATTACTATTTTAATGTTTTTTAACATTGCTATTTTAATGTTTTTTAAAGTTACATTATTGTTTTTAACATTACTATTTTAATGTTTTTAACATAGCTATTTTAATGTTTTGTAATGTAACATTACTGTTTTATAAGGTAACATTACTATTTTAATGTTTTTTAACATTGCTATTTTAATATTTTTTAAGGTAACATTACTATTTTTTAAGGTAACATTACTATTTTAATGTTTTTTAACATTGCTATTTTAATGTTTTTTAAAGTTACATTATTGTTTTTAACATTACTATTTTAATGTTTTGTAATGTAACATTACTGTTTTTAACATTACTATTTTAATATTTTTTAACATTAATATGTTATAAGGTAACATTACTATATTATTGATCCTATTTCTGGCCTACACCCTAAAGTATGTACTCTAATATCTGTACTCTAAAGTTTTTTTATCTGTATTCTAAAAGTTTTTTGTTTTTATTCTGCTTATTTAATGTATTAAATTATTGATCTTATTTCTACTTTTTATTCTAAAGTTTGTACACTATAGTTTTTTGTTTGTATTCATAATTTTTTGGTTTTTTATTGTGCCTATTTCTGGTTTGTACCCATTTCAACAGACAAAATCTAAATCTTGGACCACATTACCACTATTTTAATGAATATGACAAACAACAAGCATAAACATACAAAACAAACATTCCAAATTTCATGCAGCAATATTCAGAACATGCAACCAAGAGCATACGAACAGACATTTTCCTAACCCTAAACTCAAGTCAGCAATACATACCATACTGCACTGCCAAATCTCCCTCCCGGTGGAGCTTCCCTCCAATCATCTTTACTATTACACCAACGAAAACAAGAAAACAAATATCAGAACCGAAAACACAAGCTTATCAACAACAACCATAAACCCTAAAAATATTCAAATCTTAAAACGAAAACAACAACCAATCAACAACAAATATAAACCCTAAAAATAGAAATACCACAATATTCAAATCTTTCGATTCTTGTCAGAAAAAATGATTTAAAAAAAGAATTAACATCTTCAAATCTTCATTCCGTTTCTCAATAAGCAATAAAAAATTAAATAAAAACACAAACTTACCCTTCGCTTCTTCTCGAAAATGATTCTCAACAATCTCAGCAACGTAAACACGGTCGGAAACGAAGTATCCAACCCTTTCCTAATTCGATTTCCCCTAAAATAACAACCCTAACACATCAGAAATCGAACGGATTTGATTTCCCCCAAACCGATTTGATTTTTCCCCAGAGAGAACCCTAGACGATAAGCAAAGTGTTTTCAGATAGAACGTCTATTAGGGTTAATAGTGATTAACCCAAACGTCGTCTTTCGAAATTCAAACCGTAGTTCCACGTTATTATCCACGTGGGAATACACGTGGATATTGTCATTTAATTAATTCTGCCACATCAGCAATTCGTTAGGGGATTAACGGACTATAACGTCGGAGTGACCAAGTCTTTACACATCGAAAACGTAGATGACCACTTATCGGCACTTTTCAAAAGTGATGACTAAATCTGTACAAACGGGAAACAAAAGTGACCCCTGCAATAGTTTACCCTTGTTATTAAACCAAATTATCAAATAAGTAAACTTTATAACTTGGCCCCAAAGGAGCTCCTCCATGTTTGACTGAGTAGTCAACATAAACGAACGAACATAAACGAACATAAATGAACGAACATAAACGAACATATAATCGAACGTTCACGAACATAAATGAACGAACAAGCCCTTTGTTCATGTTCGTTCATTTAAATAAATGAACAAAAAATCTTGTTCATGTTCGTTCGTTTATTAAATGAACGAACATAAACGAACTTCCCGCCGAACAGTTCATGAACAGTTCACTGAACGTTCAGTTCATTTACAGCCCTACTATCAGACAACCAGGACTACACTACCAAGTCATCATGACCCATAGCACTAGACTTGGCACTTTAAAGGAGATCAAGAATATAATATTAATAGGATAAGGTGTAGGGTATAAGGTATATGATATATTTTGTAGGGTTTATGAATTAAGATTTTAAAATTAAAAGTTATAGTTAAAGTTTAAGATTTAATTTTTTAATGTTAGGGCATAATAAAATATTAAAAAACAAAGAAAAATTGTTCCCTTAAAAGATTTAAATGAGAGTTGTATTAAAACTAAATGTATTTTAATTTGCACCCTAACTTCAACTTTTTTTTAACATCTAACTTTAATATTTTTCTGCAGTCTGCACTTAAGTCCCATATGCATTAATATGAATAATGTTATAATAAAATAGCATGCATTCACCAATATTGGTCGGTTTGTATTGCGGATGTTTTGCTGGTTATTTCCTTTTATATTTATAATGTTGTTTGAGGTGTGATTACTTTATGAATCGGATCTTATTTTTAAATCATTTTATACCTTATTTTTTAAAAATTTTAAATTAGCTTGAATTTCACTATGCACATCGTTGATCGCATTTCCCTACACGAACGGACTTCCGGGTCGGATAGGGGATATTTCAACACTTTTCCCTATTTAGATTTTAGAACCAACACTTTTAAACTTTTCAATTTTGAAAAAACCTTCAATGCCCTCCTTTAAATAGTAAATTTTTTAAGTTTAATTTTGCGAGTTTTAAAGAAGTTATAGAAAGAAAGAAAAAAATTAAACCTATAAAATGGTAAAGGAGGAAGAGACTAATTCGACGGTATCTAGGATGACGGTAAAAGACATCGAAGAGCAATGATTTCCCGTGACAACAAAATATGAAAGGAAAACTCCAAGTGTTGATAAAGAAAATAATGAGATAGAAAAAAATCACGTCAGGACAAAAATGAATAAACAAATTTTGACTTCTATGTCAGCACCAAAATATTATGTCTTCTTAATATTAATTATTATATTTTAACTACTAGATTCTTATCACTAATGGTTATTTTATTTTTTTAATAAAATTTATTAAAATATAATAAATTAAATTTTAAAAAAATTAAATATCATTAATTTATAATGTTTAATAGAATTAAACCCTGAACTTTAACCCTAATCTTACGCCCTAAAACTTAACCTTAACCCTAAACATTAAGCCATAACCCCCCTAAACCATGAATTTTAAAAACCATACATTAACTCTAAACCCTAAACCCTTAACCCTAACTCATAAACCAAAAACCCTAAATCCTAAAATCAAAAAAATACAACAGCAATAAGACCCTAAAATTATAAATCATAAACCTAAACACCTAATCCATGTACATTGTTATTAATTATATTAAGGGTAAACTATCTGAATGACTACCAATCTATTGGGAAAGTTTTAAAATGACCACCATAAAAAAAACGCGTCATTTAACTACCCAAACTATTAAAATGGGATCAATTTGACCACCGGCCGTTAAGTGTCTAACGGAAGGTGACGTGGCAGTTAAAAAATTAAAGGTATAATCACATATTTGGTCCTTACTATTTACACATTTTTTCAATTTAATCCTAATTTTAAACTAATAAAATAAATCAATTAGGTGGTGACACGTGTCACCACCTGATTGGAGGAGGAAAATAATTTATTAATCAAATATAAATTCCTCCAATAAGGTTAATAAATTATTTTCCTCCTCCAATTAGGTGGTGTCACCACCTATTTAGAGGAGAAAAACAAAGTTTAGCACAAATGCCATCCAGGGGAATTGAAGCTAGGTGGTGTAGGTGCAAAAGCAGTGGCTAAGCCACTACACCAAGCACAATTTTGTGCTTTAAAACACCAAATTCAATATATATCTTTTTCCAATCAGTGTTCAACATTGTCTTCATTTTCATCCTCTCGGTATTCAACTTCATCACCACTTATTTTCTAAGGAGGTTTCCTCGTAATTTTCTTAAACCTAGATTCTTCAATTGGCTGCTGCTTCTTCTCGCTCTAATCTTCTTGTTCGTCTTTGCTACATTTGTCCTTAAATTACTCTCCAATGGTCAGATTCGCATCTCTTCTTTTCGCTCATTTATTTTCTCTGAATCCTACATTTTTCTTTGATTTTTATTTTTTTCATGCATGATTAATCTAATTGTGTTCGTATAAGTTCAGGTAATGAGGAAGAAAAGCATCTGCCCTTATCAGAAGTACATGAACAGATTTCCATCTACGATGCTACCCCAACGCCGCCCAAAAGCAAGCGTCGTAAGCAACGTAAGAGCAGAAGAGGAGGGAAAAAAACCAAATCAAATCTTAGTTAGCTTTCAACATCACTTTGAAAAATGGATGATTGTTGAGCTTTATTCGTTTTCAGCTTTTATGTGATATGTGTTAATGTTTTTTGCCCTTGTTTTAAATTTGTCACATTGTGTCCCTTTCGAACAATGCTGTGATAGAATTAGCATAAATGATTAATTTGATTTCTTCTGGTACAATATTAATGTCAAAACTGCATTTTGCATTTAATATTTTAAACCTTGACATGATTAAATCTAAACAGAGCTGGAGTGAACTTGATAAAATGCTTGAAAGAATGTTTGTGAAGACTGATAAGTTCCATTCATTTTTTGTTCACATTGTGTAGATTTCGTGGTGACTAAATTGTCATTGAAAGTCATTTAATTTATCTTACTGGTATGCTTAATTAAGTCTCTTTCACCCCCTCTTTCCAATCAGTCCCAGATGAATACTGAGATGATGAAGATGAAGACAATGTTGAACACTGATTGGAAAAAGATATATATTGAATTTGGTGTTTTAAAGCATAAAATTGTGCTTGGTGCAGTGGCTTAGCCACTGCTTTTGCACCTACACCACCCAGGTTCGATTCCCCTGGATGACATTTGTGCTAAACTTTGTTTTTCTCCTCTAAATAGGTGGTGACACGTGTCACCACCTAATTAATTTATTTTATTAGTTTAAAATTAGGACTAAATTGAAAAAATGTGTAAATAGTAAGGACCAAATGTGTGATTATACCTTTAATTTTTTAACTGCCACGTCACCTTCCGTTAGACACTTAACGGCCGGTGGTCAAATTGATCCCATTTTAATAGTTTGGGTAATCAAATGACGCGTTTTTTTTATGGTGGTCATTTTAAAACTTTCCCAATAGATTGTTGGTCATTCAGATAGTTTACCCTTATATTAAACATCTTGAACCAATGGTAAACCCTAAACACCTAAACCCTTTTACATTATTATTAATTACATTAAACACCCTAAAAACCATACATTAACCCTAAATCATAACTCTAACCTTAACTCTAAACCCTAAACCCTCAAACAATAAAAATACAACAACGCTAAAAGCCTAAAATAGTAAACCCTAAACCTTAGGATTATAAATCATAAACCCTAAACACCTAAACTCTTTTACATTATTATTAATTACATTAAACACCCTGAACCAATGATGTTTAATACTTTAGAAATATAATTAATTATATTTTAATAGATTTTATTGAAAAGTAAAATAAACAATTAATGATAGGAATCTAGTAGTTTTTATACACAACCTTTAGAGCTGTGTATAGCAAAACCCTTAATTATTTAATGGTCAAGTGATTAAAAAATCAATTCAAAAAATCAATAATAAAATAAAACTTTTATAGTTAGTGACCAAAACGAGACAAATCATAATTTAATGACTAATAATATAGTTTATCATTTTCTTTAGGCTTAAATACTCAATTGGCCTCTGAAGTATACAAAAAATACTGAACTGCCCCCTAAAGAAAATTTTTGGACGTTTTGCCCCTTGAAGTATTCATCGTGACCTCTATTGGCCCCTGAACTAAAAATCGTGACCTCATATACCCCTTCCGTTAAAAAAAATTCACGGACCAATCAGAACATGCCACGTGTCAGTAATAAACAAAAAAAATCAGCTAACTTATTTTAAAGGGGTAAATTGCACGCTAAATCTATAAATTTTTTATTTTTGTTCAATTTAGTCCTAAAAATCTAAATTTAACCCGAATTAACCCAAATTTCTTTCTAATTTTTATAAATTAGTCCATCATTTTTAATATGCTGATGTTTTTGTTCAATTTAGTCCTCAATAAAATTATTTAACCCACAATTAACCCCTACTACTTTATAGTTTTTATAAATTAGTCTAATATTTTTAATATGGTGATATTTTTGTTCAATTTTGTCATCAAAATCTTTATTTAACTCACAATTGACCCCTACTACTTTAATTTTTATAATTCAGTCTAATATTTTAAATATAATTATATTTTTTGTTCAATTTAGTCCTAAAATCTCTATTTAACCCAAAATTGACCCATATTTCTTTATAATTTTTATAATTTAGTCCAATATTTTAAATATAATCATATTTTTTTTCAATTTAGTCAAAAATAATTTTTAACCTTAAATTAACCCCTATTTCTTTCTATTTTTTATAATTTAGTCCAATATTTTAAATATAATTATATTTTGGGTAATGTTCACGAATAGTCCCTTTCGTTTGGTGTTTGTTCTAGTTTGGTCACCAGATTTTAAAACAGCGTATTGTGATCCCTTACGTTAATAATGTGTTTTATTTTAGTCACTCTTCCGTCATTCTCCGTTAAAGGAGTAACGGACGGCTGACATGGAATTTTGAATAATAAAAAAGTCCACGTGTATAATACACGTGTATTAAGTTTATACACATGGACTGCACCCTCACCTTGCCTATATAAGCTCCTTTACCTAACTGAAGAACCCTAAATCAAATTTTATCTTCTTATTCTGTCAAAATTTCTGAAACAACAAAGAAGGGAAGAGGGAAGACACGGCAGTAATGGAAAGGGGAGTGCCTATTTGTCGTTGTGGCCTTCAAGCAAAGATCGCAACTTCTTGGACCGATGATAATCCTGGTAGAAGGTTTTTTGGATGTCAAAATTATTCGAGGCAGAATCATTGCCGATTCTTTGCTTGGTATGATCCTCCTCCAACTTCACGGGCAAGAGTGGTCATCGTTGGGTTGTTAAGAAAAGTGAAGACAATGGATAGGGCAAGAAGGGTTGAGCGGATTTGTTGGTTAATCTTGTTAATTTTGTCTACTGTAATAGTGTGGGCTATGAAGTAATTGATTTGGTTTAGGGTTTATTTTCATAGAATTAGAAGGTTTGGGTTATGAAAATGAAGATGTAATTTCTATGGACTATTTTGTTTGAATGAAGATGTAATTTCCATGGAATGTTTCCAGTGCAGTAATGAGGATGGTTTTATTTTGATCAAAAAAATGAGGATGGTTTTATTAAAAGTCTGTTATTTTCATTATGAATTCAAGTGAACAAATTAAGAGCATAATGAATTTGTTGCATAAAATAAAGTGAACAAATTAAGTGAAGATAATATTGCATTACTTTCATTTAACAAAATAATGTGTTTGTAAAATGTAGCTTAGGAGTTACTTGACACCTTCACTCCCAACAACATATAAACACCAAAATATAAAGACCCAAGCATGGTCAGTTTACATGGTCAGTTTACAAAATATATCTTAGGAGTTTTTTGTTCACTCCCAATATAATGCAACATTCAACTGCTAAATGTCCTATAGAAGTAACAAAAACCGAAACATGTTTGTCCCAACTTCAGTTGATTGATTGTGATTCTTGAGTAGGAGGGTTCGAGATAGTAGACTCTTGACTTGGCATCCATCTGACAGTTGTTGGTGGAGGAAGGGGTTGTTTTCTCTTTATTGGCATTTTTTTCCTTCGAGGCACATGAGGTTGGTGTGGCTGCTGAGCTTGATGTGGCTGCTGAGGTTGTCTATGTTTTGGTCTCTTCAAGATGAGTCTTTTTATAGGTTGATTTGCACCCACTTCCCCTCTACATGTCCTTTTGTTGTGTCCTTGTTTTCCACATTTTGTGCAGTTGCCTTGTTGTCCTCTTTTGCTTATCTTACGGTTACTGACTTCATCACGTTCTAATTTCCTTTTCTTGGCTGGTCTTCCTGGTGGCCTCCTGATGATTGGTGGCAATATAGGTTCCATGTCAGTCACTGGAGCCCATTGAAACGGACCTGCACAGACAAACATTGACAAAGATGTTATGCAAATCATTGATTGAATGTAGGTTACAAGCTAGTTTAGAGTATTACCTTTTATTGGTGTAATCATGTTGGAGTAAATAGCTAGTTGTGTACTGTTGTGGTAGCATTCATTGACAAAATCTTCAGGTTTTAAATTATTCAATCGAAAGACTGATGCTGCATGGGGACATGGGATGCCAGTGAGGTCTCATTTGTTGCATGAACACGATCTTTTAGCAAGGTCCACAACATGTTGATGGGATGGGCCAGCTTCAACTTGATACTTATGTGCACCAGCATAAGTTGGCCATAACCTAAAACAATACATGAAATACAAATAGATTACAATGGCAGAATTCATAAGAAAAATATTGCATTTAAGGGCAAACCAAGTCAAGTGGCAGTGAAGCAGCATACAATGACCAAAACCATCATTCTAGATTAAGCTAATAAGTAAGCAAACTAAGTCATAAGAAAAATATTGCATTTTATGGGCAAACTAAGTCAAATGGCATTGAAGCAGCATACAATGACCAAAACCATCACTCTAGATTATGCTAATAAGTAAGCAACAAATAGATTACAATACACAAAGTCCATCATGAAGAATTCATAAAAAACAGTGCATTTAAGTGTGAAACTAAATAAGAAATCCAAGGGGGCACCATCATGAAGAATTAAGCATACAATGACCTAAACAGTCCATTTTAGTGACCAAACTAGAACAAACATCAAACGTTAGTGACCAAACTAAAACAAACACAGAACGTTAGTGACCAAACTAAAACAAACACAGAACGTTAGTGACCAAACTAAAACAAACACCAAACTAGAACAAACACCAAACACATTACCAAAGGCAGATTTGTATAATCATTACCAAATCCTAAATTGAAAAACAATGCAGATTTGTATAAACATTTCTCAATCGTAAATTGAAAAACAAGGCAGATTTGTATAATCATTACCAAATCCTAAATTGAAAAACAAGGCAGATTTGTATGATCTTAAGGTGTAATGAGGCTCAGACATAAATTTTCCAATGTAATACTTGGCCATCCACTTAGCTGTAATGTTACTATTGCTCACGGACTTGGAACATGTATGACGATTGACCATGGTTTTAATTTGCCAAGTCTGGTCCTGACTGTCCTTTGGATTCTTAGGGGCTGCCCACAACTTCCAAGAGCATCCTTCTTTGCATAGTGCTTGAAGCCTTCGTTTGTCATTCTTCTTTAGTTTTACTTCCACTCGATCTACCCTCCCATGTTGCTTGACAGCTTCTTTCAACGTTTCTCTATTCGGAAATATTAAACCCTTACTAAACTTTGGTCTCACCATATCAGTTTCAGCATGAAATTCAGGATATTTAGGCCCATCCGAGTCTGAACCATGATCACTATATAGGGTATCAGAATTGTCAGAATCTGATTCTTCCTCATGATCATTGTCATTCATATGCACACCATCAGCTCCAAAGCCATCCATTTTTCTTTGCACCTTAATTCCTATTTCATCATCTTGTCTGCAGGCTTCATCCTTTCCACAGTCATACTCATTATCACTAACATCAAACTGCTCAGCAACAAATTCTTCTTCATCAGAATCTTCTTCTTCAACATCATCAGGTTCTTCTTCATCAGAATCTTGTTCTTCAACATCATCAGGTTCTTCTTCAGCAGCACCAACTTCTTCTTCTGCACCAACACTATTATTTTCTTCACCAACAACATTTTCCTCTTCAACAATATTATTTTCTTCAGCAGAACCATCATCAGGTTCTTCTTCAGCAGCACCAGCTTCTTCTTCTGCACCAACAGATTCTTCACCAGCAAATTTTTCACCATTATTTTCATCTTCAACATTTTCTTCACCAGCACCATCATAATTTTCTTCTGCACCAACAGATTCTTCACCAGCACCATCATTATTTTCTTCTTCTTCAGCTTCATAATTATCTTCACTCATTGCAGTCTCATTAACTTCATTAACTTCTTCAGCACCACCAAAATTTTCTTCTTCTTCAGCAGCTTCTTCTACTTCATTAACTTCTTTCTCATATGGCTTAAGATATATATGCATGTACCTATCATTATCTAGGCTTTCCAACATAGCTATACAATCTTTATCATTCTTCAGTGGCATAATAGAAGTTCTACACAGTGAACTACCTGGAACTCTCCAGTAAACAGCAAATGGTGGAACTACACCTATCTTCTCAACCATGGCACATAATGAAAATGTTGCGAACCTACTGCCATCAACAAAGTCTATGTAAGCTTCGGACTTGGAGGTGTACTTCATCCTTGGTGAATGAGTAAAGTTTCCTCCATAGTGAATCACAATAGTGAACAAATCTGTCTCACTACCTGCACAGTTAAAAACACATGTATTATACACATAAAAAGCAGCAAAGCATAGTTATCAAGTAAAACACATAGTTTACAATGTCTAAATCTAAGTAATACACATGTATTATACACATAAAAATCAGCAAAGCCATCAAAGCAATATACGTAAAAACCATCAAAGCAAACACATGGATACCCTTAAAAGCAATAAAAACCAGCAAAGCAAACACATGCATACCCTTAAAAGCAATATTCAATGGCCCACCCTTAAAACCCTACAAAGTAAACTGTTATTGAATTGGCCAACCAAAATTTATAAAAGGTATAAACAAACAATATTCAATGGACCACTTTCCTTATAAAACAATGTAAACTAACAAACAAAAATGGTTATTAAATAATGTAAACAAACAAACAAAAATGGTTAACTTTTTCAAACCAGACAAACAAACCTTTAAATAAAATCTAAACTATATTATCCTTCATCCAATGTAAACTATTTGTTAACCGAAAATCAGTACACATTAACTTTTTCAAACCAGACAAACTAATTGTTTCTTCATTTACTAAAATCATAAAACAAACAGGTTAACATATAATAATCATACATGCTATAGGTTAACCAGACAAACTATTCGTGAACATTACCCTAGATTATATAATAATCATACATATAATACACTTCATCCACTGTAAACCAAACATAGGCAATCAGATTAAACCCAAAATCAGTACACATTAAACCCAAAATAGACTCTAAAACTCTCACTAAAACCCTAAATGTGAATTTGTTTATCTAAAACTCTCACTAAAACCCTAAATGTGAATTTGTTTATCTAAAACTCTCACTAAAACCCTAAATACTAATTTAAACTCTAAACCCATTTTACAACCATTTTCAATTTCGGCAAACAAAGAAAATAAGTTTAAAAAAACATACGATACACCACTTTCTTCTCCCTTGGTTTTCGAAGCCGCCATTGCACCATTTTCAGCCTATAAACAAGAAAAAAAATGATTCAAAACCGGCGTAATGGAAAGGGGATTGCGATTAATTAACCAAAAATCAGTTTAACGATTACTTAGCTTCAATCTTCAGAGAGAAATTCTCTAAACCCCCTATCAATACCCAAAATCCACAAAGAATGACGAAGAGAAAATTTTAGTTAATCGGGTTAATTTTTTTGATTTACTCGTGCTTAAGGGAATAAGGAACGTTTCGTTTCATTTTGCCCTTTTCAAACATAATACATGTGTATTATACACGTGGACTTTTTTATTATTCAAAATTCCATGTCAGTCGTCCGTTACTCCTTTAACGGAGAATGACGGAAGAGTGACTAAAATAAAACACATTATTAACGTAAGGGACCACAATACGCTGTTTTGAAATCTGGTGACCAAACTAGAACAAACACCAAACGAAAGGGACTATTCGTGAACATTACCCTTATATTTTTGTTCAATTGAATAAAATACGATTATATTTAATATATATATTTAACCCGAAATTAACCCTTATTGGTCTAAATTGAACAAAATACAATTATATTTAAAATTTTGGAATAAATTATAAAAATTATAAAGAAACATGAGTCAATTTCGAGTTAAATAAATATTTCAGGTTAAATAAACATGAGTCAATTTCGAGTTAAATAAAGAAATAAGACAAAGAAAAATAAAATAAAATTAAGCAACCCATCCATCTTCAAGACGAGGTAAATATAACTGTGATAAATTTAACAACATTTATTTTCGCCTCGCTCCATTACCATCTTACTCCTTCGAATATGATATTTTCTTGTGGACATTCCCCAAAAAGAACGAGGCTTTATGTCATACGAGTACGACCCACAACAACTTCCCGGATTAATATTAGTTATATTATTTTATTTTAGGGTAAACTACATAAATGACCACCATACTATTAGAAAAGTCGCGATTTGACCATCTTACTTTTTTTCGAAGCAATTAAACCATCAAATTATTTAAATGGTATCAATATGACCACCAGCCGTTAAAAATAACAGAAAAGTTGACGGGACTGTTAAATAAAATTGGTATAATTACACATTTGGTCCTTATTATTTACACATTCTTTCAATTTAGTCCTAATTTATATTAATAAAATAAATTAATTATTTAATTAGGGTTCGATTCCCATGTCAAGCATATTGCTTGAAGTCATTTTTTCTCCTTTAAACAGGTGGTGACACGTGTCACCACCTGATTGGAGGAGAGAAATAAATTTATTAAATCAAATATAAATAATTAAAGTCCTCCAATAAGGTGTTGACACGTGTCACTATCTAATTTAATAATTAATTTATTTTATTAATATAAATTAGGACTAAATTGAAAGAATGTGCAAATAATAAGGACCAAATGTGTAATTATACCAATTTTATTTAACAGTCCCGTCAACTTTTCTGTTATTTTTAACGGCTGGTGGTCACATTGATACCATTTAAATAGTTTGATGATTTAATTGCTTCAAAAAAAAGTAAGGTGGTCAAATCGCGACTTTTCTAATAGTATGGTGGTCATTTATGTAGTTTACCCTTTATTTTATATTGACCCTGTTTGGTAAAAAGAGGTTTGAGCAAAAATTAAAAGTTTGAGGCATAATTAGAAGTTAGACCAGTCAAATCCGTTAATATTGTTGTTTGGTAAATAGCGGATTGAAAGAGCGGATTGAGGTGAAACTACTAATTTTGAAAAAGCTCATAATAAGATTTTTTTGAGGTTAGAGGTTTGATATTAGAGTTGTAAAGACTCTTTTACCCTCACTAGTTACCAAAAATCTCAAAATAACCTAAATTAAATATTTTCTCACCCTATTTATAAGCTAATCATATTTACTTTTTTCTTTTTATTATCACATAATTATATGTGTATTTAAATTTATTAATTAATTAAATTATATTAAAAAATTATATAAATAATAAATTAATATATAAATCATTTGAATATATTTAGAAAAGTTTTATTAAAAATAATTTTATAGATTTAATTAATAATAATTAGATACAAAATATTGATAACTAATAAACTATTTAAACAAGTATTGAATATAATCATGTCCTTATATGTCATTTTACTTGTTTAAATAATCTAACAGCTATTAGCTATCAGTTAATTTTACCAAACACTTTTATACAATCAGCTAATACAATCCGCTAGTCAAATCAGCTATCAGCTAATGTTATCCGCTATTCGCTATCAGCTACCCGCTAATTACCAAACAAGGCCATAGGTTTAAATTTTGATATTCATTTTGAGAATATAATACCTTATTATTTATTTTGTGAATGTAATATACTTCTAGTAATGTTACAAACTTACAGTATTAAGGTAATACGAGATTTTTTAGGTAATATTGGATGGCAGGGCCCGACTTACTTTGTAACCCCCTCGTCTCGGTCTGGTCGGATGACCGGTCCGAGTAGGCCACACGGGGAAAACTGAAGCGAAACCCGTTAAGGTTCCTCCTCGGTTAACGACCCAGAAAATTTCTTTTAAATTTTATCTTCTCTAAATGCACATTTAATCCCTATGTGATCACAGCAACGGAAGACAAGCATACGTGAAGCAATAACTCGAGCAACCTAAGCAAAACAGCCCATTTTTATGTAATTTAACAGGCCGTTTCGAAACACCCTCAAGGTGTATCGAAACGCCTTGACCTGGTCAACACACCTAAGCCTACACGAGGATGCCGTTTCGGAACGGGGGTCAACCGTTCCGAAACACCCTCCCTGGTCAACTTCTCGTGGTCAACGAGAATTGACCGTTTCGAAACACCATAGACCCGTTTCGGAACACCTTTATCTCTCCAATTTCTCAAAATTCCAGTAGCAAAAGTGTACCGAAACAGCCCCTATCCGTTTCGAAACGCTCGATCAAAAACAAATAGACCGTATCGAAACAGGGTGACCCGTTTCGAAACGCCCCCTGTCTGCAGAATGGTTTTGGCTGGTTTAAGGCACAAGGGTGCCCCTAAACCCCACCAAACCTCCAACAACACACTAACAAATAATCCTAAGGCAAACCAACATACAAGCATGCTAGAACATCATCATAACAAGATTAACACTAAGGCACAACATCACAAAATCATTCATCCATGCATAACATTAAAGGGGTTAAGCTTCAACATAGCCAACACTTAGAGAATTCTAGGTAGCAAAATACCACATGGTTTCAAGCAAGGCATACATCCCAAAAGCCAAATAACAAGCACAAACGAGGTGTCTAACATGCTCCTAAACAACATCAACAACATACGTCAAAAGCATCATAAAACGATTACATGTCCCATTGCTTGACCATTACATCTTAATTTAAAAGTTCATACTTGGTAGCTAAACAAGCACCACAAGCACACTTGGAGGCCCCCTTCTTGCTCCTAGCAACCCACGAACTAAGGATCTGCATTGTCGAACAAAGAGAGAGCGTAAGCAATAAGCTTAGTGAGGGTAAGCTCTTTAAAAACAAACATCGACAATGCAGGGTCCAAGTACGATCTTAGCCAAGGTAAATACATAATTACCAAGGGTCCACAAGAGCCAAAAGCTAAAGATGCATGAACAATATTCAATTATATGCCATGCTCAACAAGCTCCATTTCACAACATATGTAGACACATATAAACATCCAAATAGAGATCACATTTCACCACACATTGATGCACATATCAATCAATATTGGCACCTAGCTATGACCCGAATACGCGGATAAAACCCGTTGGAACTCACATCCAACAACCACTTTACCTCACGGTGGGATTACACTCATCACCGGTCTCGCGGAAGGGATTCCACTCATCCTCACGCCCCGTCGATGGGATTCCACTCATCATCGACTATATATAAATATAATTTCCGGGCGAACCAGTACTCCTCCTTGGTGACTGTGAAACAAATATTTTAATTTTGATATAACTAAAAACCTAAGGACTAAATAAAAAAATTCAAAACGAATTTTAAGTCCTCAAAATATCCCCATATAATTTTAGTATTATGCCCAAGTTAAAAACATACTATTTCAAATATTTTTCTAAGTGTTTCAAGCCAAAACAGTGTTTTTCAAGCACCCGTTTCGAAACGGCATAAGGCGTTTCGAAACATTTTCACCACTGTCGACCACCGTTCCGAAACGCGTATCGAAACACTTAAAACCGTTTCGAAACGGCACAACTCGTTTCGAAACTGTTCTTCATATAGGATTTAAAAAGGGTTGTTTTATTTCAAATATTTCAGATTCTTAAATATAAAAGGGGTGTTTCGAAACGGATCAAGCCCGTTCCGAAACGACCCTTTGACAGTAGCCATTTCGTTTCGAAACGGTTCACTCCCGTTCCGAAACAAGGGCTAGGTTTTATTTTGAAAAAATATGATCGTTGTATGTTTTAACTAATTTTCTGAAAACCGTTAAGGCGTTTCGGAACGGGCTAGGACCGTTCCGAAACGACCCTTGACAGTGGCAAAAACGTTCCGAAACGGCCCTAAGGCGTTTCGAAACGGGCTCTTAAATGCACCCCAACGGCTCTTTCTATTTTAGTCCGTTCCGAAACAGGTTCCCCGTGTTCCGAAACGGGTTGGTGCAGACTGCATTTATGGTGGCAAGAGAGGGTTCCAACGGCTCCATTTATGTTCCCAACCACCCAAACGGCTAGAAATCAATGAGAAGGTATAAAAGAGACATCCAAAAGCATCAGCAAGAACTATTGATCCAAAAGAAAACATCCAAACATCAAATTCAAGCATTTGAGCAAAAATCCCAAATTTGTGTAAAATCCCAATTTGTGTTCTTCATTCATATTTTGTAAAATTGGGTTGAGTGCTTGTATTGGGGCTATCATTTGTATTGAGAGATACCTAATTAGCCTACAAATTTCTTTGTTCTCTTGTGTGAGGGTTGGGTTGATTTTTGGGTAGAAAAATCAACCGATATTGTAAAGGGTTGCCTCCTTGTCCTAGAAAAGGGGAAGATCAATTTAGTGAAATTGTTGCAAATCCTTAGTGAGACTAAGGTAGTGGATGTAGAGTTCATTTGAAACTTGAACCACTCTAAATTCCGTGTTCATCATTTTTAATTTGCCAATTTCCACTACAATCCTTTAATTTTCCAATTCACCCCCCCTCTTGGTAAATATCGATCTTTTGATCCACTCAACAATTGGTATCAGAGCTTAACTCTTTAAGGATTAACAACCACAAGAGGAGATCCTTGGAAGAGTGTGATCATCAAATTATCAAGAGATGGCTTCAACCTCCGGTTCCGGCATGTACGAGTCACAATCAACCACCAAGCCTCCTTTCTTCAATGGTGACAACTATTCCTTTTGGAAGAACAAAATGAGGCTATTCATCAAGTCAAGTGACTATCTTGTATGGGATGTCATTGAGGATGGGCCATACATTCCATTGAAGCAAGATGGTGAAGGTAAGATGGTGTTGAAGAAGAAAGCCGAAATGAGTGAAGAGGAGAGGAAGAAGATTCAAGTCAACGATAAAGCTCTCCACATGCTATTTTGTGCTTTCGTTCCGGACATCTACTCGAAGGTCTCATCAATAGAAAGTGCCAAGGAAGTGTGGGACACTCTTGAGACCACCTATGAAGGCACCAATGATGTCAAAGAAACTAAGATTGGACTTCTCAATCTTAGTTATGAAAACTTCAAGATGGAGCCCAATGAGACGGTGTCAAAGATGTTTGATCGATTCTCCACAATCGTCAACGGTCTAAAGGGATATGGAGAAATCATACCGGAAGACAAGCTTGTCCGGAAGCTACTCTATTCACTTCCCGAAGCTTGGGATGGGAAGAGAACCGCTATCATCAAAGCAAAGAACTTGAAGACATTAAAGCTTGATGAGCTTGTGGGTTCTCTCCTTACTCATGAGATCATGAAGCAAGGAAGGGAAGATGAGAAAAAGAAGGAAGAGAAAAGAGTAGAGAAGCTTGAGGTTGAAAAGAAGAAGAAGATGGGAATAGCTCTCAAGGCTAAAGCTTCACAACTTGATGAGAGCTCATCTAGTGATGAGGACGAACTTGAAGAATTGGCTATGATAGCCAAACGGTTCTCACGATTTATGAGGTCCAACCGAGGAAGAAAAATCCAAAGAAAGATAGACTTCAAAGGGAAGAACAAAGAAGATGGAAAGGATCCCATCATTTGCTATGAGTGCAAACAACCCGGCCACATCCGTTCGGAGTGCCCTCAACTCAAGAAGAAGGGTTTTGAGAAGAAGAAGAAACTTCAAGCCAAACTTGCTACTTGGAGTGATGAGGAGTCATCGGAGGATGACGAACAAGAAGTGGCTAACCTTTGTCTCATGGCACTTGAGGAAGATTCCTCCATGGTAACCTCTAACTCATCTACTTTAGATTTTTCATATGAAGAATTAAATGATGCATATGATGAGTTACAAGAGGTATATGATGATTTAGTTGAGAAGTTTAAGGAGTCGGTCATTAAAAACAAGAAAATCATTTTAGAGCTAAATGAGAAAAATGACTCACTCACTCAAGCTAATTCTAAATTTGAGAAAAAGATTTTAGGATTAAAAGATGAACTTAAATTCTTTCAAGATGAAAATGTTGATCTTAATAATCTTTTGTCTCAATGCAATAGTGAACACCAAAAGGTGTTAGGTGAGCTAAATGAGCTCAAAAAGTCCTTAAAAAATGTTGGAAGTGTCAAGCATGAAGTAGGAGAATCATCTAGAACACACCAACCTAAGAAAAGGACTAATTACTACAAACAAAGTAGCTACCCTAGACATAGTAGAGCTAAAAGAATTAGAAGTGTATGGGTTCCTAAGGAACTTGTAAAATCTAATAATATTATTGCTATGTCATCTTGGATTCCTAAGGGAACCAAGGTTTTGGGAGCTAACACTCATGGACCCAAAATGATTTGGGTACCAAAAACCAAGGTTTAATATCTTTGTTTGTAGGGGGAGCATTGCTTCAAGGCCAAAGCACAAACTCAAAACTCATGGTACCTTGATAGTGGATGCTCGAGACACATGACCGGAGACAAGAGTCGATTCATGGATTTAAAGCCAAAAAGTGGAGGAGTAGTAACATTTGGTGACAACTCCAAAGGCCACATTAAAGGTATTGGCTCCATAGGTAATCACTCTATCATTCTCATTGAAAATGTCTTATATGTCGATGGTCTTAAACACAATTTATTGAGCATAAGTCAATTATGTGATAAGGGATTTAATGTTCTTTTTGATAAAAATGGATGCAAAATTGTAGACATTAAATCTAATAGTATTATGCTCATAGGTCATCACATAGGAAACATATACATGGTGCATTTAGATGTCATTCATACATCTCATGCATGTTTAGTTGCTCAAAATGAAAATGATGCATGGTTGTGGCATAGGAAGCTAGGACATGCTAGCATTAGTGTTTTGGAAAAACTAGTCTCTCTAAATCTAGTTAGAGGTTTGCCCAAAATAAAATTTTCAAATAATAAAATTTGTGATGCATGCTCAAAGGGTAAACAACATAAGTCTTCCTTTAAATCCATTAATGATGTTTCTACTAGTAGATGCTTACAATTAATTCACATGGATTTATTTGGGCCAATTAGGACTATGAGCTTGGGTGGTAAATCTTATGCTTTTGTGCTTGTTGATGATTTTTCTAGATATACTTGGGTTTTATTTTTAAGTACTAAAGATGAGGCTTTAGATAAATTCATCACATTTTCAAAAACAACCCAAAATGATCTTGAACTTAGAATTTCACACATTAGAAGTGATCATGGAACCGAGTTTCAAAATTTAGGGTTTGAAGACTTTTTAAACGAAAATGGTATTAGCCATAATTTTTCGGCTCCTCGAACTCCTCAACAAAATGGGGTAGTTGAGAGGAAAAATAGAACTTTGCAAGAAATGGCTAGGACTATGCTTTGTGAAAACAATTTACCTAAATATTTTTGGGCGGAAGCCACAAACACCGCTTGTTATATTATAAATCGAGTAATGATTAGGCCAATTTTAAAGAAAACACCTTATGAGATTTTAAAATCTAAAAAGCCTAACATTAGCTATTTTCACCCTTTTGGGTGCAAGTGTTTTGTTTTAAATAATGGAAAAGATAACTTAGGTAAATTTGATGCAAAAAGTGATGAAGCCATTTTTATAGGTTACTCTTTAACCTCTAAAGCCTATCGAGTATTTAACAAAAGAACTTTAGTAGTAGAAGAATCTATTCATGTTGTATTCGATGATAACCTCCTTCCTAGGAAGGATTCTTGTGATGATGATGATGTAGGAATCATAAATGCCTTTGATGGAGGTCAAACTTCAAAGGAGGATGAGATTTCAACAAAAGAAGAGGACTCACAAGATCCACCTCTTGAAGCCTTAAAGGACTTGGCTATTGAGGAAAAGGAAGTGAGCTACCCAAGGGAATTGAACTATGTCAAAGATGGTGAAATCTTGGGTGATCCATCCAAGGGGGTAACCACTCGTTCTTCTCTTAGATTAATGAACCATGTTGCATTTATCTCATGCATAGAGCCTAAAAACATAAAAGAAGCATTGAAAGATGATTTTTGGATTTTGGCTATGCAAGAAGAATTAAATCAATTTGAGAGAAGTAATGTATGGACATTAGTTGATAGGCCTAGTAATCAATCTACAATAGGAACTAAATGGGTCTTTAGGAACAAACTAGATGAGAGTGGTAACATTGTGAGAAATAAAGCTAGACTAGTTGCTCAAGGTTACACTCAAGAAGAGGGAATAGATTTCGATGAAACCTATGCACCCGTAGCTAGGATGGAAGCTATTAGGATGTTGCTTGCATATGCATGTTATCATAATTTCAAGCTTTTTCAAATGGATGTAAAAAGTGCCTTTCTAAATGGTTTTATAAATGAAGAGGTGTATGTTGAACAACCACCGGGTTTTGAGGATTCAAAATTTCCAAACCATGTGTTTAAACTTACAAAAGCTCTCTATGGTTTAAAACAAGCTCCTAGAGCTTGGTATGAGAGACTTTCAAATTTCTTAATTGAAAAAGGTTTTGAAAAAGGAAAGGTGGATACAACACTCTTCATAAAAAGATATAACAATGACATCTTAGTAGTTCAAATTTATGTTGATGATATAATTTTTGGTTCTACTAATGAATGTCATTGTCAAGAGTTTGCTAAGTTAATGCAAGGTGAATTTGAGATGAGCATGATGGGGGAGCTCTCGTTCTTTTTGGGACTCCAAATCAAGCAAAAGAATGATGACACCTTCATCAACCAAGCAAAATACATAAAGGATATGCTCAAGAAGTTTGGCTTGGAGAATGCAAAGCCTCAAGCCACTCCTATGAGCTCATCTACAAAGCTTGACAAAGATGAAGGAGGTAAGTGTGTTGACTCTAAGCTTTATCGTTCTATGATTGGATCTTTGCTTTACCTTACCGCAAGTAGACCAGATATCTTGTTTAGTGTTTGCTTGTGTGCTAGGTTTCAAGCTAGTCCTAGAGAGTCTCACCTTATATCTGTTAAAAGAATCTTTAGGTATCTTAGAGACACTCCTTGTTTAGGTCTTTGGTACCCTAGAGACTCTACCTTTAACCTTCATGCTTACTCGGATGCGGATTATGGGGGTTGCAAAATTGATAGGAAAAGTACTTCGGGAACTTGCCAATTCTTAGGTAGTATGCTCATATCTTGGTTCTCTAAGAAACAAAATAGTGTAGCCTTATCTACCACCGAAGCCGAGTACATATCCTTAGGGAGTTGTTGTGCTCAAGTCCTTTGGATGAAACAACAACTCTTAGATTATGGAATTAAAGTTGGAACCATACCCCTAAAATGTGACAACACTAGTGCAATATGCTTAACTAAAAATCTCATCCAACACTCTAGAACCAAACATATAGAAATAAGGCATCATTTCATTAGAGATCATGTCCTTGAGGAAGATGTGGTTATAGAGTATGTAGACACCTTAAATCAATTAGCGGACATCTTTACAAAACCCTTAGACAAAGAGCGTTTTTGGTCCCTTAGGAGAGAGTTAGGTCTAGCTAGCCTATCTTGACCTTTTAGGACCTCTTTTGTGCTTAAATATGCTTGATTTTGTGAAATACCATGTTGATGTGTTTAAACTCCTAATTTCATCCATGCTTATAGTTAGGGGGAGTATGTTTATGCTTAAATATGTTTTGCCTACTCATTCATGACATTTATGCATGTTAGGCCTCTTAAAACTTCATTTTTCTGCACTTTTAGAGCCTCGTCTGCACTTCCAGGCCCAGGTGTATCGAAACGGGTGAACCTGTTTCGATACGGATACCTTAAATCCAGCTCTGAGAGAAGGGCGTTTCGAAACGCCTCAAAAGCGTTCCGAAACGTTTTTGATTCTGCTAAGGGGTGTATCGGAACGCGTTCCGATACGGGTCAAAGAGAGTTTCGATACGGTCAACATCGTATCAAAACGTTCTGTTTATGGTTTTAAAATGGTCAAAACCCTAGCCGCCCGTTCCGAAACGGTATTGACCGTTCCGAAACGGCATCGCGGATTGCTTTAAATTAGGGCTTTTAATGATACAAACTCACTTTATATCAATCTCTAAAACCCTAAACCGTCTCCCTCTCTATAAATACCCTCTAAAACTCTTTGATTTTCACAAAATTGTGAGGGGTTTCACTCTTCAACTTAAGTCTAAGCAAGTTTCATCAATCTTGTGCAAGGAGTTCTTCAAAATCATCCAAAATCCCAAACTAAGGTAATTTTTCTATTTTTTCTTTTTCTTTCAATTTTTGTTCGAATCTTAGGTTAGAAAATTTTATTTTTGTATAAATTATATGTTTTTTTGTTGTGGGTTTTCAAAATCTTGTAAAAATTTTTCAAATCTCAAAATTTTTGATTCGAATATAAATTTTTTCAATCGTATTTTTTTAAAACTGTTTTTTTATTTTAATTTTGTTTTCAAAAACCTAAGTGGGATTTATTATTGGATTGATTATAAATATCAATGCATACACTCAATTTTAAAACACTTGCTTAATGTTTTTAGATGGCGGATCAATCGAACAAAAAGCGCAAGGCCGTTCAATCCGGTGATTCGAGCATTCGTCCGAATATCACTATGCTTTTTCAGAAATCTCTTAAAAATCCGGACGCGCGTGCTCGCTTTGCTTATGTCAAGGATTTCACGGTTCGTAAGGAACGTGTCATTGATCTTGAGTTCCTCAATTCCGAGCGATTCCTTTTTCGTTATCTCCCTCGTTTGGATGAGTGGAATCTCATGGATTTCTTGAGCCTTCCGGATGTTTGCTACAAAAACATGGTACTCCTCTTTTATTCAAATGCTCGTTTTCTTTATGATGAGACCAAAACCGAGATCATAGGAATTGAATCATCCTTATTAGGCAGAAAGTTTGTTGTTAATGTTGCACTTTTAGAGTCTGCTCTTAAGCTTAAGAATGTGGGTCTTGAGGATGAACGCCACTTTGGCTCTTTCACCGGTAAGGCACTTTCTTTGGATGTGCACGATCGAGTTCTTCACTTGATGGTGTCTTGGTTTATTCGTCCTTCCGGAGGCAAATACTCTCATATCCGTCACACTGATCACTTTTGGCTAGAGTGTTTCCGTAGGGGTGAGCGCCCAAATGTGCCTAAGATTATTTTTGCCGAGATAGTCAATAATATCAAGCTTATTGACACGAATGAGTTGAAGTCTTTCACATATGGCATTGTCTTGAGCGCCCTATTTGATAATCTTGGCATTGATTGTACCTACGACTCTCCGATCCCTCGCAAGACCAAGATTGGTGAGTCATCCCTTCGAAAGTCCGGGTTCCAATATGTGAATGGTTTTTGGGAAAGAGTTGATAGAGAAGCGGATCCTGCTCTCGTTGCTCCTCCACCGCAAGTTCCAGTTGCAAACAATGAAGCCCTCACGGCTTTCCTCACCGAGCGGTTCAATGCTTTGGACACTCGGATGAATGCTTTGGACACTAGCATTGCTTCGGGCTTTGAAACAATGGGCAATCGTTTGAAGAATGTCGAGGATCGCCTTCTTTCTCTTGAGACTTCTCATTCCAACTTGGACCTTTCCTTCTCCACTCTTTATGGGCAATGGACGAAGTTTCACCGCTCTCAAGCCAAGAGCGATGATGATGATGACGAGGATGATGATGACGAGGCCTAGGAATTTCATATCATATCATATTATTTATGCTTTTAGGATTAAGATTGCATCTTTATGTTTTCTCATGTTTTTAGGACCTATGTTTATGGCTATTTTATTTGGGATTTTATGTTTGAATTATGTTTTGGATATTTTGATTATGAATTTATACTATGGTTGCTTATTATTGCTTATTGGTACTAATCCTTTATCTTCTCTATGAGCTTTTATTGTTCTTTTTGATCTAACAAAAAGGGGGAGAAGAAATTTAAGAGCCACACTTTAAACTAAAATTTGTTTTAAAATGTTAAAAGGTTTTTAAAAGTTTACTTGGATTTCAAATCAAATTTTTTTTAGACTTTAAAAAAAACCTATCTTAAATTAAGGGGGAGTTAGAATAATTTTCAAAACTTTCAAAATTCCAGAAATTCTAACTTTGGTTTTGTTATATCAAAAAGGGGGAGATTGTGAAACAAATATTTTAATTTTGATATAACTAAAAACCTAAGGACTAAATAGAAAAATTCAAAACGAATTTTAAGTCCTCAAAATATCCCCATATAATTTTAGTATTATGCCCAAGTTAAAAACATACTATTTCAAATATTTTTCTAAGTGTTTCAAGCCAAAACAGTATTTTTCAAGCACCCGTTTCGAAACGGCATAAGGCGTTTCGAAACATTTTCACCACTGTCGACCATCGTTCCGAAACGCTTATCGAAACACTTAAAACCATTTCGAAACGGCACAACTCGTTTCGAAACTGTTCTTCATATAGGATTTAAAAAGGGTTGTTTTATTTCAAATATTTCAGATTCTTAAATATAAAAGGGGTGCTTCGAAACGGATCAAGCCCGTTCCGAAACGACCCTTTGACAGTAGCCATTTCGTTTCGAAACGGTTCACTCCCGTTCCGAAACAAGGGCTAGGTTTTATTTTGAAAAAATATGACCGTTGTATGTTTTAACTGATTTTCTAAAAACCGTTAAGGCGTTTCGAAACGGGCTAGGACCGTTCCGAAACGACCCTTGACAGTGGCAAAAACGTTCCAAAACGGCCCTAAGGCGTTTCGAAACGGGCTCTTAAATGCACCCCAACGGCTCTTTCTATTTTAGTCCGTTCCGAAACAGGTTCCCCGTGTTCCGAAACGGGTTGGTGCAGACTGCATTTATGGTGGCAAGAGAGGGTTTCAACGGCTCCATTTATGTTCCCAACCACCCAAACGGCTAGAAATCAATGAGAATGTATAAAAGAGACATCCAAAAGCATCAGCAAGAACTGTTGATCCAAAAGCAAACATCCAAACATCAAATTCAAGCATTTGAGCAAAAATCCCAAATTTGTGTAAAATCCTAATTTGTGTTCTTCATTCATATTTTGTAAAATTGGGTTGAGTGCTTGTATTGGGGCTATCATTTGTATTGAGAGATACCTAATTAGCCTACAAATTTCTTTGTTCTCTTGTGTGAGGGTTGGGTTGATTTTTGGGTAGAAAAATCAACCGATATTGTAAAGGGTTGCCTCCTTGTCCTAGAAAAGGGGAAGATCAATTTAGTGAAATTGTTGCAAATCCTTAGTGAGACTAAGGTAGTGGATGTAGAGTTCATTTGGAACTTGAACCACTCTAAATTCCGTGTTCATCATTTTTAATTTGCCAATTTCCACTACAATCCTTTAATTTTCCAATTCACCCCCCCTCTTGGTAAATATCGATCTTTCGATCCACTCAACAGTGACTCAACGCCACCAAGGCCACACGCGAATTTAGACTCATGTGTGCACACTAACATCCTAATGATCGATCATTTGTACTCAAGCATACTAGTGCCAACATTTAACTCATACCACATCATTCATTAACCAATTCCGTGCTTAGCACGTACTCACCATGATCACAATCATGAACCATTTCCATGCATGCCATAAGCATCACAAATCATGCCTCATCTCACATGTATAACACATATACATAAATCAATCATATCACAAGTCATACGAGGCATAAACATCCAAACACAAGTTCAACCAATGGCTCTAGATTAAGTTTAGGATTAGGCTACCACCCTAATCCTAACTCTAGGTGGGTCTACCAAGCTCGACCTAGTCCACATACTCGAACCAACCATTTAAAAACCACTTTAAACATTTAACCACTCACCTAAGCTTCCAAGCTCCAAGCCAAGCAAGTAACCACCCTTACGTTTCCGGATTTCTTCCCAAAGCTTCTCCAACACAAGTTCCCGCTTCTAAACAACCTCAATCACAATTCAAATAACCTCAAATCAGCCCAACATCCAAAATACCAACCCGAAACACAATTTAAACACAAACTATAATGTTGCAAGCCATGAACAAACCCCATAATTAGCAATCTCGGACAGCCCCAAAACCTCTTCCAAAATCCATGTTTCCAACACCCATTGCACCCACAAATGATCCCAAATCAACCCCTATCCATAGTACTATCAAAAGCCTATCAATTCCAACCTAAAACAACCCCCAAAACTCACCCAAAACCCTCCAAAAACCCCATTTATACCCAAATTCGGGAATTGCTCAAAATCAAGCAAAATTCACATATGTTGTACCATTTAGTTCCTAGACTTCATAACTAACCATATTAAATCAAAATATTAAGTTTAGCTACACAAAGATACCATTTTTAATCAAATATTTTGAAATCCCCATTTTCAAAACTTCAACGAAAATGAAAACTAATGGTACTTTTAAAGAGAGGGAGTTGAGGAGAAGTCAAAAACGGTGTTACCTTTCGAAAACGAGTTGAAATGGATGAGCTTTTTGATGGAATAGTGATAGAGGAGGGAGAGCTCTATTCCACGTTATATTTGGTTGAAGGAGAAGATGAATAGTGAAAGATGATAGGAAAAGGGGATTTAAATTAAAAGATGGGTAAATTACCAAAAGGCCATTAATGAATGGCTATCTTCTTTCCTCTTTAAAACTCTTCACTTTACAATTCCTTCAATTTGGTCCAATTTCAAATATTTATTTTTGAAACCCGAAACTTAAAAGATTATTTTAATTTCAAAACCGAGCCCAAATAATATTAAAATATTATTCTCACCTAACCCCTAAACCCGAGTGTTACATACTCTGATTTAAAATTATTTATTTGTTTTACTTAAATCAATTTTATCAAGGTTATGATTATTTTATACATTTTTAATATAAACTTGAAATATTAAATATGACAGGAAAAATATATTGATTGTATTAATAATATATAATAGTTTTTAAAAAATCATTTAATATATTATTTACAGTAATGATATTATCTGAAATATTTTATCACACATATAATTTAATAAAATATACTTTTAAATAATCTTATACTTCATCGACCAAACATTAAAATTTGACATTTCGACCATATAGACAAACAAAGTAATGCATATCTTTAATAATGTACCAAACAATCTTACATTCTAATAATTGGATATACTAAAATAATATTATATTTTTTGAACCAAGTAACAAAAATATCTACTTCAGAAGAAAAGGTAACAAAAAATTTTATCAAAAATCATATTACCAGGAGAAATCGTAAACGTGGAACCAAAACAAGTGGGGTTTTTTGGGGTAAGTTGTGAACAAGTGGAAATTTTTGCATACATCAATGTCTTTGTATTATTTTAAATTTATAATTTAATTTTATTTTTTTATGAAATTGGATATTTATAAATTTTGTTATTTAAAAAAATCTGGTCATTATTTTAATTTATGTTCAATTGTATTGTTAATTGAAAACCTAGGTAAAATAATGTTGTCTATTATATTTACTTTTTTATCAATTTAATCCTTTAATCTTTAAAAATAGATAAAAGTGTTATTAATTGTACGACAAATTTTCAATCAGCTACTTTAAATGTCAGCTTGATGAAAATGTAAAAATAGAGGATTTAAAAAGTTATTTTAACTTTTTTAGTAATTGGAAAATCAGTAATTAAACGTAGTTTTGAACAGAAATTAAGAAAAAACTAATTTTTTTAAAATAAAATAATATCTAGACTCAATTTTTTAAAAAAAATAAATTAAAATTTAAAGTATTATAGAGATTCTTAACATAATAAAACTGAAAAAATAGAGCTTGTTGTTGAAGAGTGAAGAGGCATTGGTTGAGCAGGGTATCAGCGCACATGTTTGAAGTAGAGATCACCGTCCTTGTCATTGTGATAAAAAGATTGCGAGTGTGACCCACAAATCCACAATTTGGTTTCACGTCTCTCTCACGTACAACTTATTCTCATACAAATCGTCAAAACCCACCGGCGTCATACCATTTTTTTACAAGAAAAAAAATACTTAATTTATTGCTTTCCACCGAACAAAAAAATATGAGCAAATACAATATATGTTAATTATAAATTTGTTAATAAATATTATTTAAAAGTATAATAATTTAATTGGTTTAGTCACAATTTTAGTTTTTAAAATTTATGCATTTTACTAATTGGTTTTAAAATAAAATAATTCAGTAAATTTAACTTTCATATTTAAACTTTTTATTAGTGAAGTGATTGTGTCTACTAGCAGAACATTAAGGTCATGACGGATATGTTCCATTAGCATGTCAATTGTCTAGTTGTGAAGTGCTTGTGTATGTCGAACTATCATATTTGTTAGTTATCTAGTTTATTGACAATAGCATGGAGTGCGACAAGTAGTCGGAGGGTGTTTCGAGAGGGTGTAATGTTGATTTTTAAAATATGAAATGTTAAATTTACTAAATTAGGATGAAATTGATATAATGTAGAAGTAATGAAGACAAATTATTATTATATCAGACTATGTTTTAATTTTAACAACAATAGCACGTGTATATAACAAAATTTTAATTGATTATCTAAATTGTAACTTTCAAAATATAATTTATTTATTATCAAACTTATAAGTTAAATAATATGTAATGTATTGTACAAAATAAATATAAAGGTAGAAAGAAGAATTTCAAGGAGTATTAAAAATTGAGCCACCAAAATTTGAATGGTCGGTCAGGAGCTGATGATTTGTAAGGGGTTCAATGCCCAATAAGGTGAACCCTGAAGCTAACAATGCAATGTGTTTGTGCGATGGCAGCAACAACCAAGAAAGAGCTGCCAAGTGCCAACTGTAACATGTGTGTCTGGTAATGACTAATAAGTTCCTCGTTGCTTCCTCGCCCTAACGCACTCTCGTAATAACAACCACTTTCGCTTTTGTCCACCTCTCCTACGACTGTTGTCAAATGGGTTATGAGCATTAATTTTTTAATTTTGTTTATGAGGCGGACTAAAATTATACTCCACGAGACTGTTCTAGTAAATATTTTAGAAAATAAAAATAAAATATACTCCATGTTTTACAGGTTTACAGACAAAATATTTACTTATTTCTTCGATTTCCCTCTTTCTCACTCTCAGTTGACAAACAAACTCCTCCATAAAGTCAGCATCAAACGCTCACGCAAATCCAAACAATAAAACATACCTGCAATTTGTAATAACCAATACCCCTGCTATATAAACTGTCGCAAAAAGAAGAAAAACAGGGTGTTTTTCTTGTTAGTGTGGGTGAGACTTGAGAGACGTCGACAATGCACGCCAAGACAGACTCAGAGGTAACCAGCCTCGCCCCATCATCGCCAACGAGGTCACCGCGGCGTCCAGTTTATTACGTGCAGAGCCCTTCTCGTGATTCTCACGATGGAGAAAAGACCACGACGTCGTTCCATTCCACGCCGGCGATGCTCAGCCCCATGGGGTCACCACCGCACTCCCACGCCTCCGTGGACCACCACTCGCGCGAGTCCTCATCGAGTCGGTTTTCAGGGTCGCTTAAACCCGGATCCCGTAAGGTGTTGCCTAACGACGGTTCGTCGAGGGGAGCACAGAGGAAGGGACATAAGCAGTGGAAAGAATGTGATGTGATCGAAGAAGAAGGGCTCCTTGATGATGGAGAACGTGAGAAGGGACTTCCCCGGCGTTGCTACTTCCTAGCTTTTGTTCTTGGCTTCTTCATTTTGTTCTCAATGTTTTCTTTGATTCTCTGGGGAGCTAGCAGACCCCAGAAGCCCAAGATTACCATGAAGGTAATCTATCATCCGTTTCTTTTGAGCTTTTTAGATTGAATTACGAGATGGGTTGTGATTGATTTGCTTTATTTCATCTTTGCAGAGTATAAAATTTGAGCAATTCAAGATCCAAGCTGGTTCGGATTCTACAGGGGTGGCAACAGATATGATCGCCATGAACTCCACAGTGAAAATGATTTATCGAAACACTGGAACGTTTTTTGGCGTCCATGTCCCCGCAACTGATCTTGATCTGTCATATTCTCAAATCAACATTGCTTCAGGAACCGTAAGTCCAGCTCCAAAAAAAAAAAACATTTTCATTAAATTAAAATGTTACTCCTTTAAGTCATTTTATATTTATTCAATCTGGGTGTTTCAGATGAAGAAATTTTATCAATCAAGGAAGAGCCAGAGGTCTGTAACTGTAACGGTTACGGGAAACAAGGTTCCTTTGTACGGAAGTGGAGCAAGTTTGAGCAGTTCAACAGGAACGACAGCGCATCCAGTTTCACTTCAACTGAGCTTCGTTGTCCGATCTAGAGCTTATGTGCTGGGCAAACTGGTGAAGCCGAAGTTCTACAATAGAATCGAATGTGACATAACCTACGATCCCAAGAAACCCAATGCCCCCATTTCACTCAAGAAATCTTGCACATACGATTGATAAAAAAAAGTTCGAACCACTTGAAAAAACACGTTGAAGACACTTTCTTTATGTTTTGTTAATTTATTGTTCTTTTGTCGAAAAGTGGGAAATGAACGGGAAATACAGCTAAGCGGGCAGATCGAGAGATTCTGAACAGGGACTGAGGAACGCGGTAGTGGAGTTGTTGGGGCTGCCCATGTGCCCATTGAGTCAGAAACATCACATACGTTGAATTCGGTGGTTACATGTGAGTGATAGAATTTTTTATTCAAAGTAAGGAATAATTTTCTACAAGTTTTATTTTTACTTAATGATGTATTTGGACACCGTGTAGTTATATGAAAAAATATAATTATAATTTTAATCATTACATGTCATATGTAGACACAATGAATTTTAATTTTTGGCTAATATAGTGTAATTATATTATATATTAAAGGGATGTAAATTTTTTTTGTCACTTTTCGGTGTTTTATCTATGTCTCATACTCAAAATTAGGTTCAGGATTTAGAGTTTAGGGAATTTAAGGTAAGGTATATTTTTTAAGGTATAGAATGTAGGGTTTATGATTCAGAATTTAGGGTTAGGGCTTAAAATTTAATTTTATAGTGTTTTTTAGTGTTAGGGGATAAATAGAGATACCGAAAAGGGGTAACAAATTTTTATCTAAATTAAAGATTGTAATTACGTTATTAATTACACTAATTTTCTCCCCTACGCTTATGAATTGAAGAGTTTTATCAGTACCCCAATTACATCCAATTCAGCAGCATGATTAAATTACAATAATTGTTTATATATGTCATAGTTGTTTAATTACATCCTAATTCAATTATTCTATAACTTTTCAAACACATAGTAGATGTAGTTTTTCAAAGATAGTTTACAAAAGATTTATAATTTTGTAAATTTTTGAAAGGGATTAGCTGCAGAAGCTATGTTTTTTTCTTTTCTTTTCTTTTGCAACAAATAGTTTAAAGCAGCTCTACAAAGCTCTCCCAGCTCCAGGCCATTAATCAATACACATTTCTGTTGAAAAACAGTGGTTTAACATAATTAGATGTCTGAGATCAAGACATTGGTATTTTTGTTGCAGTAAAACACATGGGCATGTGATGTGCAGGGAATGTCTAATATACTTGTATAGTTGTATGGCACTCTCAAAGTTGGAATTACAAGACAATTAAAGAGTGTGAGAACTTACTGTTTTTTTTAAGATAAATATGTTATTTTATTCAAAATGATAAAACATTAAGATAGTCTGCATACTGACACTGTTCAAACGAAGCATTTACTAAAACATTGATTTATTATTCAAGTCTCATATCATTTTCGATATATACAGAGTTTCAATATATTTCGTAATTGAAGTCAAATTAGGCAGCTTGGGAATTAATTTAGTTGCATGCATAAAAGTTTAACATGTGAGAAAGTAAACCTGTTTGAAATAAGTTAACTAAACAACATTGGACCTCTTGCAAATACAAAAGAGTTAAATTATACCAGGTTTAGGGGCTCGTACAACTCGAGTATAATTTAAATATTTTTAAAAATATTTCAAATAAAAAACGTATGGATCTGAATTTAATTTATCTAATTTTAAAACTAATAAAAATTTAAGAAGCAAATTAACCCACCAAACTTAATTTTAATAGGATATTTTGTTTACCCTCAACTTTTTAAAATATAATATTCTGTGCCTTAAAATTTTGGGTAAACTACATAAATAGTCCCCCGACTATGCTCTAATTATCTTTTGCATCCCCTGACTATCAGAAGTTATAAATTGGTCCCCTGACTTAAAAAAAATAACAAATTGATCCAATGCCGTTAAAAATTTAACGGCTGGTGACGTGGCAGTTAACAAAAATTGGCATAATAACACATTTAGTCCTCAACTTTTACACTTTGTTTAACTTTGCCCTAATTCTTAAAAAATGACCCTTAACATTTCAAAATTCTATCAATTTAATCCATTTTTTTCTCCACACAATCCTATGGAGCTTATGGTGATTGTATTCAAAGTGGCTGGAAAAACATATTGGATTGTGTCTTAACCTTGCACAAGCTCAACCTTCTGCCTGCCCATTTGGCTAGTGATGGAGTCTTTATTGCAACTTCTTGATGCCATTATCTTAGCTGCATGTCGATTCAGCAAGGGAACCAGGGTCATGGAAGATGAAGACACTGCAGTCTTCTTCCTGGAGTTGCTGATCACTATCACACTAAATAACCGGGATATAATTTTGATACTCCTCTCCCATGTTTCATTTTTCTTTCTTTTGTTTCATTTGCACAAATATAAATGATATGCATGGCTCCTCTATCTTCATTAGTTCTGAAAACCGTCATCCCCATTTATCATCATGTTTCACCTCGTAGCCTACCATATCGACTATGCATTGATGTCAATTTATTTTATTCTTAATTGATTTTTTATTTATTTTCTTGTTTATTTTTTAATTTCTTGTTAATTTTATTAATGTTTTAGTGTTTGTTTGATTTTCATTCCAGATCTAATTTTTTTAATAAGCACCCTTTCGTTTCTTTATTTCTTCGTTAATTAGATCTAAAATGTGATATAAATTTTTTATTTTTAAATCTGATATATTTTCTTATTTCCATATAATCTGATACTTTTTTAATATTTTAGATATATTTCAAGATCTTAACTTTCATATATTTTCAGATCTAAACTTTGATGTATTTTCAGATGTTTCTCTATATTTTAATCTGTTTCAGGGTTATTGTTTTGAGTCGGTATATTTGTTGTCGGATTGGGTCTGGTCGGGGACGAGCCTCTATTTTAAATATGGAATTACAGTTCACATGGAATTTTTGAATAAGTTCGTGCGAGTGTGAAGGAGAAAGGGGGTTGTAAATGGCTTGACAGAAAAATTGCTAGACATCTTTTTACATTAACGAATTCAAAATCTTAAAAATGGGTCTAAAATTTTAATACATTTTTTATTTATAAATGAGTATGAAATATAAGATTTTTTACAAATTAAATTATATTTTTAACTTTTTTCTTAAAAATGAGAATGCATATGTTCATGTGGAGAGAGAAAATAGATTAAATTGATAGAATTTTGAAATGTTCAGGGTCATATTTTAGAATTAGGGCAAAGTTAAACAAAGTGTAAAAGTTGAGGACTAAATGTGTTATTATGCCAATTTTTGTTAACTGCCACGTCACCAGCCGTTAAATTTTTAACGGCACTGGATCAATTTGTTATTTTTTTAAAGTCAGGGGACCAATTTGTAACTTCTAATAGTCGAGGGATGCAAAAGATAATTGGAGCATAGTCGGGGGACTATTTATGTAGTTTACCCTAAAATTTTAAGGCCAGTGGCTTTTACATTATATATATATATATATATATTTTGTTCAACAGTGGCTTTTACATTATATACGCACACGACACACGTATCAAATTTTTACATTTTAAATATATTCATTATAATTCTATGGCATAAATATAGTTTTAATCACACATTAATATTTATGATTATTATCCTTTACGTTAATGATAAAAATATTTTTTAAATAAAACTGTACGGGTGACACATGCCATTTAAAAAATAAAAAGAAAAAAATACTTTAAACATTACCCTCCAAGTGTTTATCGAGCGAGTTAATCACGAGTTGAGCAATACCTGATTCGGCTAAAAAATTATTTGACTCATTTTCGATTCGACTCGATAAATTTGATAAAAATTTACTCAACTTGCTGTCATTAAAAAAACTCGTTTTCTCGTTAAGCATGGTAAATACATAAAGTTTTGGAAATTTAAACCCAAAAGATTTTATGTTTAACTTGTTTAGTAAGTCACTGGACTTTTTTAGAGTTTTCAACCAGCGTTCAAACTTTTCGGAACATATTTTTTTAATGTAGCCATCAAAAAAATTATTTAGAATTTATAAAATAAATTAACAAACTGCTCGCAAACCTATCAAGTCTAATTAGGTCTTGCTCAATTAAACTTTTTAAAATCTTGAGTCGAATTCAAATTAATTAAAATTAAATTTTGACAGAATTAACTCAAACTGCTTGTAAGTTGCCCAACTCAGGTAGCACCCTATTCTCCTCTCCTTGTTTTCCAAATTTGCCTACCCTGTAAGAAACAACTCAATAAGGGGTCTTTTTTAAATTATTAAAAGATATATGGCGCGAATCGCAAAATAAATAAATATTGAGGCCGAGCTAGAAATAAAAAGCCTATTCTCCATCGCCACGCGCCCACGCCATCGTCTTCTCTCTCTATATGGCAGGAAGACTCGTCTCCAATTCTATTCTAGAAGAAGGGGAAAAAAACTCAGCCCTCCCAAAAATGGCTTTCCCTCAGCAACAGTTTCAACAGCACTACCAAACTCAACAACAGCAAAAGCAACAAGCTAAAAGTTTCAGGCAAGCCACCAAAAGAAAAAAAAAAAGGATCGATTTTTTAATTACTAAAAAAATCAACTTTGATTTTCTGCTAAATAGAAAACAAAACCCTAAAAAAGTTATTTGAAGCTGTTTCTTTCTAATATGTCTGGTCTCAGGAACTTGTACGCAATCGACGCTCAGATTTCGCCGCCACTTGCTTATTACAATACGCCTAATTTACAAGATTCGTCTCTGCATCCTCCATATATCCCTCCTTGTAAGTCCTCTCTCTTAAACAAAAAAAAAAAAAAAAACTTTTTTTTCTTTATTTTCTATTTAATCGATGAATCATATAAAGTTAAAAACTGAAAATTTTCCTGCTAGCTAGGTGAACTTACAACATTACTTTTAAGAATCAATTTGGACCTTTGTTGTTTAATGTCTCTGGGATTCAGTTGGTTCTTTGAAAACGGCCTTATAACTACAGGTTATGTTGGGTTTTATTTGTTTACTTATTCATTTCTTGGTTTTATTGGTTCAGTTCATGTTGTTGGGTTTGCACCGGGTCCGATTCCGGTGGCAGAAGGTAGTGATGGAGGGGCTGTAATGCAATGGAACAATGGGGGCGAGCCTAAAAGGAAGAAACTAAAGGAACAAGACTTTTTGGAGAACAATTCACAGATATCTTCTGTTGAGTTTTTTCAACCGCAGTCAGTCTCGACAGGGTTAGGTTTGTCACTTGATAATAATAGTCGGATGGCTTCTTCAGGTGATTTGGCTTTGTTGTCACTCATTGGTGATGACTTGGATAATGAGTTGCAGCGACAGGATGCAGAGATTGATAGGTTCCTCAAAGTGCAGGTCTGTCTTTGTTGTCTTTATCATCTTTTCTGATATAGTTAATTGGAAATTAACATGTTTCATTAGCTTCCATGGTTGCTGTTAATGTTTGTTTCGCATTTTCGTTGTAGTTTATTGATGTGGTTAATGATTCTATTTGCTCCGGATAAGGAAGTTATTTCATATTTGATTGTGGTTGTTGTTACCTAACTGTATGGTGGTTTTAAGGATGGCTTTGATCAGTTGCATGTGAAACCTACTTTTAGTTGTTTGTTTTGGCATTAACTTCCTATCCTTGTCGCACTATATATATATTTTTGGTGAAAGTACTTATAATCTGATCTTTAATTAGGGTGACCGGTTACGGCAATCTGTATTGGAGAAGGTTCAGGCTAACCAGCTTCAGACAATCTCGCTTGTGGAAGAGAAAGTTTTTCAGAAACTTCGTGAAAAAGAAACAGAAGTGGAGGATATAAACAAAAAGAACATGGAACTTGAAGAGCGAGTGGAGCAATTGACCATGGAAGCAGGTGCCTGGCAGCAACGTGCCAGATACAATGAGAACATGATTACTGCTCTCAAGTTTAATCTTCAGCAAGTTTATGCTCAAAGTAGAGATAGTAAGGAAGGATGCGGTGACAGTGAGGTTGATGATACAGCTTCATGTTGCAATGGCCGAGCCATTGATTTCCACCTGCTCTGCAATGAGAATAGCAACAAGAAAGAGTTGATGACTTGTAAAGTGTGTGCGGTGAATGAAGCCTGTATGCTCTTGTTACCTTGTAAGCATCTCTGCCTGTGTAAAAGTTGTGAAAGTAAGCTTAGTTTTTGCCCTCTATGTCAGTCATCTAAGTTTATTGGTATGGAGGTCTTTATGTAATGATATATGTATCAAAGCTTTAATATTATACTAAAGTTATGTCCAGTATTCTTGTGAAATTGATGGTTGCTAGTTGTTCTTAGTTTGCTGTTCAAAGGCCCTCTTTAACATCCGTTTTAAAAGAAATGTCTTGCATTGCATATTAAGTTTTTGAATGAGTGCTTGTTGTTACTGTCTTATTCTTTGGTCTGTTCTAGGTAGGTTCTTGTTTGCCTTGCATATGCTACCCGATTTTATGTATTTTAAGAAGCAATTTGTTCGGGGACCATGTTATGTGATTTATGAGAATGTTATTGAAGTGATATTTCTTTAAAATGATTGCATACATTTTAGAACATGGCAAGATCGATACATATTTGAGGTTTGTGAGTCTTTGTTGCGTAGGTGGTCATATGGAAGCTGAAACATGCACTGCTGGAGTTTAGAAAGTGAGTGAGTGTAGGTTGAGGTAAATCCTGGGCTTGTACCCGATGCTTCAAGGACAGTGAGGCAAGGTTTCTCCTCGAGTATTTGGTTGTATAAAAGGATGCCGGCAGTAGAATTTTGTCAGTCACTAGTTATACCTTTTGAGATAAACTGATATTATACTTGCTCTTGGTTAGGTTTAATTTTATACAACTACAATGATACTCGGAGGTGGTTGACGGCTTTATGATGAAGGAATCTCGTTTCATTTCCCGTTATGACTTAGTTGATTCGTGTTTGCTGTATTTGTTTGATGCACCTATGTTTAGTGGTGGTGGTGGAATACCCAACCAAAACAGCGCTGGGTTTGGATTTATAGGTTGCGGTCGTAGACATGTAATTGTAGTAGGACATGCAGAAAAGTAACTGAGGCATGGTTCCATGGTTTTTGAAGTTGTCCAGAACCAGTACCAATACCAAAAGCCACGGGTTCATGGTTTATGGAATGAACCATTGTGGTTTTGTATTGTTTATTGTCACTTTACCCGTTGCAGAGATGTTAATATCTGAAGTGCCACGTATCCTCTCTATTATTTTACGGTTGGGGGGTTTCTCTGAGTAAAAATAACCCGCATCCGTTGAAAGACGCTTTTTTATTAGGATTATTATCCTATACACAAGCGGTGAATTTTTTTTTCCATAAGCGCCTCAATTATAAGGCTTAGAGTTAGGGTTTAGGATTTAGAGTTTAGGGATTTTGGTATAGTTGTTTAGAATTTAAGGTTCATGTTTAGAATTTAGGATTTATGGTTAGAATTTAGAGTTTAGGGTTGGGGTTTTGGTTTTAGGGTAATATAGGTAGTGATTTAAGTTTTAACCTATAAACCCTAAACCTAAAATTCTACCAACAACTCCTAAATTCAAAACTACTACACTTATACCCCTAAACTTTAAACCCTAAATGGCATCTCTAACCCTTAAAACTAAGACGCTTGTGTAAAAAAAAATTCCACAAGCGCTTGTGTACAGAATAATTACCCTTTTTATTATAGTCTGTTTTGCACGACACTTGCTTTGGAAACGTGTCTTATTTAATTTGTCATCTGTAATTCTGCATCATAAGGTTCGAGGGGAAAGCAATTAACTTCAACAATATGAATCTATGTTTGAGGCTTGTTGGTTTTAGTAACATGGGCCTGTAATCCAGTTCTTTAAGTGCTGCTTTAGAATAGCTAGCCTCTTGCCCTTCACTCTTTTGAGGAATATGGATCACTTCCTGTGTTGGGCGAGCCGGATGGGGTCGAGAAACTTTTCATTCTATTTATTTTCCATTATTTTTTAACTTAATGTTGTAAGTATAATGAGGATTTGAATTAAGACAGAAAAACTATTCTTCTTTTGATAAATGATACTTGTTGCTCGACTATTATTACGTCAGCACCACATCATTTCTGAACATATTTCAGAAATAATATAAGGTTTGTTTTTCGTCAAAGTAACAAATTCTACTTGAATATAGTCTGACCCCACGTATATCACTCAGACAAAGATCGCTAGCTTCCTAATTTGCAGAAAAGCACAAAGTTTTGAAGGCAACTAAAAAAAAGTGATAGCGCTAGGGCCAAACACTGCAGCACATTATGAAGAAAATGGTGGGAGAGATCTAAAGCTAAGGGAATACTAATTGCTGTTTCTGACTGAATGCTGTGCTACTCAAAAACCAACTACTCAGCTTTATGGTTTGTGTTAAAATCTGCATTCTGCAGTGCCTACTTAACAAATTCATATCAAGTGGTTGAACTGCCATTGTCACCTTTACCAATCCCATTTCAAGATTTAAAGAGCCCTATCAAGCTTAGATACCATGTACATTACAGAATGCAAATTCTATCTTCAAAAGAATAATAGTTGGAAAACCTCCATACTTTTTGCTCCACTAATATTCTAATTAGTATGTATGTACAAGTCTGTATAGAAACAAGTTATAAATACTTGGTTTTAGAATTGGGAAAAGAAAAGGAAAAGAGATTGCTTTTTTTTTTTTAATTTCTTTAATGTGGGGGGTGGAAGATTGATAAACTTTATTCTAATCATGCCTTGGAAAGTGATGACAAAGAAGAAAGTGAATCTGGTTGCCCCCATGATTATAAACTATCTGCTACCCATTATTGTTGTTATTATTATTCCATTTTCCACCTTCACTTCCACTTACACCACCACCACCACCACCTCCACCTCCCACCCCTAACCCCAGCCGATCTCAGTCTTGTCATTGCTTTATTCCATTCAATTCTCACTTTAGCCCTTTCAAATTAATGAATTTTCAAAAATTATGAAAAAATTTCAGGTTCAATCATCCAACCCCTCCTTATTCCATAAAGTTACCTTTCCCCCCTTCTTTTCTCTATAGGGGTCTAATAGAAAGGGAGATAGATTAATATGAATTGGTTTATTTAGTTGAAAGTTTATAATATTTGATAAATATTAATATTTGAATTTTTATTAATAATCGTATTTGATCATGGGCGGAGCCACATGCACAAATGGGGTGTTTGTTGACACCCCAATTATTTTTGAAAATTGTATTTTTTATAATATAAAAACTTGAGATGGGATCAAGTTACATGGTGTAAAACTCATTCAGTTTTATACTAATCTAGGACCATTGGATAAGGGAAATGGATGAATGAGATTAACGGTAAAAAATGTGAAGATTATCACTTGGGAAAAAAAGATAAGGAAATAATCTAATCCATTAATTACCATCATCCAACGGTCCAAAAACTATGTAAAAGTAATTGAGTTTTACACAGTGTAAGTTGATCCTAACTCTAAAAACTTATATATATATATATATATATATATATATATATATATAATTGACATCCCTTAATAAATAAAATGACACCCCTTTATAAACAATTATCTCATCTTACTTATCGTTCAGAAAAATAATACCCCTTAGATAAATTCCTAGCTCCGCCCCTGTATTTGATGATTAGTCTATTAAAGTTTACCTCCTATTTGATTTTTTTTCATTAGATATTGTACATCTATGAATATTTTATATATGTATATATATTGGGGGACTCCAATGTGATCTTGGAGTGTCAAATTTATGGAGTACATTTTAAAACTAAAATTGTATGCTGTGATACCAACAGCATCGTTCTCGGGTACGAGGCTATGCCATAGGGAGTTGCTCTTTGGTATCTGCTGAGTTCCTTAACGGGTCCCCATGTAAAATGGAATATTTGTTTTTGCATAGTTTTAAGTGTTGTCTTTCCTCGTTTCTCTTAAAATATTTTGCATTGTTTTGGTATCATGTGCAAACTTGTTACACCCACCTCTCCATATTATAATCTAATTATTACATCAGTTTCGGTTATCTCTCCATCATTTCCTCGTCTAATATTATATAGTAGCTCCTTCTATCATTGGAAAAGATGAATTTTCTACTTATAAAACAATTCCCGTTGAAATTATAAAAGTTCAAAAAAGGACTGTTATTTTATTAGCTCCACCATTCAAAACCCTACTTCCCTCAAAAGATTGTGTATATCGTCTTATAATCCTACGTTTTTACGTATAAATATAATACAGCAAGTGGCCTTCTCGTTTCCTTACAAGAAATGAAACCAAGAAAAAGCAATGTCTTATCCCCATCTCAATTGCTTGTTGGCTTCACTTTTGGCGACAGTGGTCCTATGTAGAAACTCACGACCTTGTCCTGTTCTCTTCAAATATATCTTTTCCATTTGAGGAATTCTATTCATACTCATCCTCTTTAGTTCCCTTAATCTCATGAGCAGAGTCACTAGCCCTTGAATTCGCATTCTCTAATCATGACTTACCGTAAGTTCTTTTTCATCAACTTGATTTGTTCACTTTTGGTTAATCATTTTTGTAGTCTACTACATAACCACAATCAACATCAATTAATTCGAATTTAGCAATACGCCAACAACATAAACCGGGTCTAGTGGGGAACGGAGTTACATCATTTTCATCCATGGACGGTCATTTTCGGGGAAGGATCCAAGACCAGGGGTGAGTTGCAAGCTTTTTGGTGGACATGATTGGCCTGATATAGTGGATAATTAGGTGGCAATAATATTCGTAAAAGCACTAGTAAATATGGAAAAAGAAGTTGAGGCAGCTGCAAATGATTCCAGGGCTAACTGCATTTCCCCAGAACAGATCAAATTACAATAATTCGAGTGGAGTTTCGATGAGTGCAAGAACCAAGAACCAAGAACTTGCCAAGTTTTATATACCCTAAATTATTGGCAGTTGAACAGGAAAACAAAAGAGATGGTCGCTTTTAAGCCACATGGTTTAGCCAAAGAGCAAAATGGAAAGTGAGGTGTGGGACTTTCATATATACTGCTACATTATATATGCATGAAATGATGGTGAAGATGATGGGGGGACCCAGGATTTTGGTTTGATCAACACAAAGAATCCCTTGGATTGAGGAGGATGAAGAGCAGCAGCCTTGAATCGTGGGACCTTTGTTTTTAGTCGCCTTTTTCCCCCTTTAACGTTCATCACCCACAGTATAAAAAGAAGAGAAGAGGAAGAAGAAAAAGAATGTGATGTGCATGTGATCCAACAGCCTTTATGTTCCCCTCTTCTATCCGATCCGATATCAACAAAAAATCCCACCATTCCTTTTTGACATTCGGTTGCTAACTACTTTTTTGGTTATAACCATGTTTAGCTCATAAACATAGCATATATCATATGTCTGCATGTGTTTTGGATCTAAAACCCTTTATTAATCCGGACCCATACTCAGACATGCAAGGTCGGCCATGTTCTCATCATGCACTGATTGAAACCAAATGGTTTTGTTTCATTAGTGGAATTCAGAGGCCACCAGTACGCACGTCCAACCGTAGCTAGCTCTGATATCTTTCTTTTGTGTGGAGGAAAAGTACTTTCTTTATTAATTCTGATCTTCATATTCATTTGTACGTAGAATATACTTACACATATTCAACCCTATATCTATTGTCCTTTGTACATGACAAAGTTTCACTCTTTTTATAGTAAGGAATAACTTTTATCTTCTTTTTTTCCCACGTTGAACAAGTTGAATTTTCATGTCTTTAACAAAGGAATGAAGAAAAAGAAAAGGGAAAGGGGAAGATAATGGAGGAAAGATAACTCTTGTTGTTACACTCCTTTTAATGTAACTCTCTTAAAGTGTTTTTTGTTTAAAATGAGCTTTTCTTTTTAGTGATTAGAAATTACAACAGCCCATGCAGTCGCAGATGCAGCTGGTCTAACATTTCGATACGGAAACCCTCTCTTTTGGGGATAAAATTCGTCTGCCCCGCCCGTACATATGCCCCAACACTAACAAACACTACAAAATTAAATTCTAAGCCCTAACCTTAAATTTTAAATCCTAAACCCTACACCCTACCCTAAATTTTCTAAACCCTAACCATAACCCCTAACCTACAACCCTAAACCCTAAAGTTAATTTTGAGCATGGGGGCATATGTAGGGGCACCGAAAAGGGTAGAGGATTTCCATCCCTCTTTTGGACCCCATAGTTAAAGAAGCTGCTTTTTAACCTCTTTTTCTTTAGAGGGCCAATGAATTAAGAAATACTCCAACTTTTGCATGGGAACCTAATCAACCCCTCCATTAGTCTAATAGCTTAGTTTCGTAAACAGATTCCTTTTATATCAAATCATCGATAACTTTCTCAATTCTGAATTCCACAATTGCCATTTGAAACACATTCAACAACACGATCAAATTAATATTAAAGCTTCCAAAAATATAAATTTATATCATCAAACTTTATCCTTGGGAAGAACACAAAATAGTTACGTTGTTTGGCGAGTTCTTGCTTTTTGTGGGAAAATGGAAACCACGATGGACCACCATGCGCATTCGACGTTTAAAAAAAGCAACATTCTAAGAATTTGAAGAAGATAGTTCACTTAGAAGAAACAGAATTATTTATTATAATGATACTTTTAGAGTTTAGAAATATCCAAGTTATTGAAAGATGTGTCTTTCTCTTTTTAGTATTACGTTAATGGCGATGCTTGTATATAGCATACAAGTGGGATTTGAAGTTGAAACAACTATAAGCTTAGTTTCTAGAAAATTGTGAATCTGATTACTGAGTTAACCCTGGCCGACTCATCAAACTGATTAAAGATATAAATGATTATTTATAATAAATGTTTGAAATAGTTTTAAAAATTTTAACAGAATAGCACGTTGTTCATATTTGCATGCATTATTAGAGAGGCGCCAAGGAAAACACCCAGCAGGCAGATCGAGTAGCTCCTCTTGGTGTGGTGCAGAGGCGTGTCATCTAGAAGGACAGAGATGTCAATCACACAAATAAAACACTAAAGACAAAGCCTCTACCTTCATGTCTGCACTACCAACACAGTTTCCTATCTTGTTTTCTCTCCATTTATATCACTCTGCCATTCCCTCGTGACCCCCTTCCTTTCCTACATTTCAACCCCCACCCCTTTTGTTTTTGCTTTCGCCTATTTTTACCTTTGTATATGGTTTAATTTCAACTTCTTCTTTTTTTTCCTACAGATTTGCTACTGTTATCTTTTGCATGTATAAGTAAGTAAAGGAACATAACAAAACAGATAGTGTGCTATACTTATATCAGTTTTTCTAGTGTGTAATACGAAATATAGAATTAATTAATTGGAATGTGCATATCGGCAAATGGGGTTTGTCTTCTATGTCTCTCTCTCTCTCTTTCCCTTCTCGCTTCTGCTGAGGAAAAGAGACAGTGAAAGAGACAAAAGAGAGTACAAGAAGAGACAGAAGAAAGAACCTTGTAGCTTGTCATTGTCGTATAGAATACAGATATTGATTCTTTTCCTTTTTTCACTTTTAGAAATTGAAAAACAAGGGTTGGAACTTGGAAGAAGAAAGATCAAATATAATAATACACCCTATTCCGCCTAAGTTTTACTTATCCCAAAACCTAGCTATCAGCCATTTTTCATTTCCCCCCTTAAAATAACAAGAGTTATAGCAGTAGGGTTTTATCGTATTCGCTCTGTATTCTAAATTGTCTCTCCTTTACATTCCCATATTGATTCAAACCCGCTTTTTTAATAGAATAAAAATCATTCGTCTCTCTATGTCTCTAAAAATACTAAAAGTTTTAAATTTTAAGCCACAACCCTAAATTTTAAATTCTAAACCCTACCTTAAATCATAAATTTAATTTTTAATAGGGGCATAAATAGGAGCACCAAAAAAGATAGATGGTTTCTACTCTTTTAACTATAGTAAACTTGTTGTATATATATGGATGATTGAAATTAACAGTTAAAAATGTAAAAATTAACATTGAAAAAAAAATAATCTTAATCATTTATTAGTAAAAAATATATATAAATAATTAAATTTTACAGCATCAAAGTGGATAATAACCCTATAGATATAGGATGGAAATCCTCTACGCCTTTTTGGTGCCCCTACATATGTCCCACGCTCAAAATTAACTTTAGGGTTTAAGGTTTTATGTTAGGGGTTGTGGTTAGGGTTTAGGGAATTTAGGGTAAGGTGTATTTTTTAAGGTATAGGGTGTAGGGTTTAGGATTTAAAATTTAGGGTTAGAGCTTAGAATTTAATTTTGTAGTGTTTTTTAGTGTTGGGGCATATATAGGGGCACCGAAAAGGGTCAGACGAATTTTATCCATAGATATATGTTATTGCAGTATTTTGGAAAGTGAATCGGCGGTGGTCATGTGAGAGAGAGAAGGTGGGTTCAGTTTCACAGCGTTTTAGAAATTAGAATCGAATCTTCTTGGCTCCTTAAACAGTTTGGGAATAGGGTGTATAATGTGCATGTGAGAGAGAAAGAGAGAGAGATTTTGGTAGTGATAATGGTGGGCTCGGTAGGATCTGTGTCTAAGTTGCTGACAACTTGTATTGAAGAGAAGAAAGTGAAAAAGATGAGGCTTTCCTTTCCTCCCTAGATGGGACCCTACTCCCACACTCGTATATCATATTTTGATTTCATTCCCACTTTTCACCAAAACACTGCTCATTTTCATCAATGGGACATTTTCCTTTACATCTCAGGTTCCATAGCGGATTAATTACATGATTAGGTTAATCAAAGGAGATAGTTTTTTAGTTAATTATGGTCGGTGATTTTGAAAGGATAAGGTGACTGTAGCAGAGAGACCGAGATACTATTATTATTGTCGTTGCGGTGGGTAGGTAAACATATTAATTAACAATATGTAGTGTAGGAAACAATTTCCAGAAATGCGTACGAAACACCAAGACTACTGTATTTTTATGATATCTAGGAAAACAACTGATTCCTGAATCATGACAATGCCAACATACAAAGAAGTTCATCAACAACAATAAACCAAATGAAAAAAAAAAGAGAGAGAAGAAACTGTGGGCATGACAGGTGCAGGCAAAGAAAAATGTAGAGGATTGCAGTTGCAGAAGGTCACCTGGGGTTGGTGAGGGTGTGAACAACTGTGGGAAGAATTAAGAAAGTTGAAGCAATTGCATTACAAATTGAATATCGGGATTTGAAGCTGCCATTGTTTTGGCAAAATCTTTTATATAAATTAATTTCTTGTTGGTTTATTTACTAATTACTTATTAGTATTCAGTAGTAACTGATAATAAAGGAGCTAGCAAACAACATCCCAAGAAAGCAGGGATAAAAATCTAGTCTACAGCACGGGATTTACTTTGCACCGACTAATTATGGGTATTCAGAAAGTAAATTTTAGAATGATTTAAAAAAATCTCAAGATTATTGTAAAATGGATTCACTTTTAAAATGTAATTTAAAATGATAAAACATGCTTTATTTCTTTCTATTTTTAAACCTATTGATAGAAGTTATTATAAGATAGTATTTGATCTTATATTTTTTTAACAATTTAATAAGGTTTTCATAATTTAAAGATAAAATTGTTCGAACTCAAGTCTCTTAAGATGAACATCATCTTCCTTTTGCTCCTCACAACTATTTATTATTTTATTAATATAATTTTATATTCAATATTTGATAAAAAATATCTAATATAAGATATATTTTGATAAAATATCAAATATAATACTTGTACTTTAATAAAATATTGAATATGATACATACACTTTTATTTAAAAAAGTTTAAAGAGAGCAATTGAGGGAAGAATTAAAAAAATATGATGAATTCAAAATATTTTACTGTCGATATGACTAGAATGATTGTCTGATTAACATGCATGGCTTAATAGCAGCAGCACCCTGAGTGCCTCTTTAGGGCCTCCACTTTTATAGGCCCTATAAAAGTTCATAAAAGTTTTGAATATGTGAAAATTTAGTGGAGGCGGAATGCAATTTTTGAAAATTTGTTAACGTGAAATTGAAAACTTTGAAAAAATGGAATTTTATTTTTCTATTTGACCTTTTTTTTAATTATAAGACTTCCCATTTTGTCATTTTTTAAAATTTCATGACCATCTTGCAAGTTAGGCGTGGTCCTTTATTGCTTTAATTCTATTAAAGGTGATTTTTAAATAAAATAATAAAAACAATGTATTAAAAGAGTTTAATAATGTTAATGTAATTTATTAATGAAATTTTAAATTAGTAGTTCAAATAGATATATTTTTGTTCTATAAAAAATTATTTTTAAACTTTTACTTAAAATATGGAAATGACCGTTTTCTTCAAAAAGAAAAAAATGTAGTCGGTGGTGGAAGTATGGCAGATTTTTACTTTGTTTTTCCAATAATGAGAACCATTGGCATTATCTAAAAATAAAATCACTTTCAGTATCTATGTGAAATAATTAGTAATCATTTATTTTATTTATCACTTTGGACCTCACCTTTGCCATTGGGTGCCCCTAATGTTGTCACCCTGCCCTTCACTCATCACAAAATGAATCCAAGGATCCCCCACTCTCCACTCATTGCTCATATGGTTTTCAGCCAACTTCGACACTTTGTTGGAGTAAAATCCTAGACGACCCCTTTTCCTTTACATATTATTATCCTCTCCATTTCTGCTGGTATAAAGTATAAACTACTACTCCAAATTTTATTAGAGAATCAACAATATTCCAAGATACTGAATGCTTCTCAGCTTGCTGGTTCCAAATGTAAGAATATATATTTCCATGGCCCCATCTTTGGAAAGAAACAAAAATACTCTGTCCCTAATCATACCCTCCTTCTAAGCTCTACACTAAAAAACTCTATGTTGTATAAGAAAATCATGGGACTCTAAACAGAAGAGTGTTTTTGCTTTGTTTTGTTGGTATTATAACACAGAAGACGCAAAGCTACAAAATGGAAAAGAGGACCCTCGTTTTGACATGAAGTGAAACCACCTTCCCTTGACCATATTACCCGATGCAAAAACTTGCATGTTAAAACAATACTGCTGGGCCATTTCGTTCCAGTTTTTGCATTGAGGACCTGTTGACTATTCCATGATTTTGCTACGTTAAAATATTTACAAAGGGTTTCATTGTCAATTCCCAACGACACAGCCATCCCCCTGTGCCTGATTTTATGTGGATGTGCGAGGGATCATTTGTCAGCAAAGAGAGTCACGGGTTTGTCTTGGAAGCCCCTTTTTTTAACTGTCCTAGACAGACAGATAGACACATATTCTCGCTCACTACATAACCGAGGAGGGAAACAAAAATATACACAAAAAAAACACATTAATATTGCAGAAAAAAAAGACATTAATACAGACAAAAAAAAACAACCGCTTTCTTTACAGTAACCCCCCTTCTCCCCAACATTTTAATCCCACCCATGGATGTCCTTACCTGATCGTCTGCTCCAAAACCCTCTAAACATCTCTCTCCTTTTTCTCTTCATCTTTCAATGGCTTTGATGCTTGATAATTGTGAAGGGATATTACTATCACTCGACTCCCATAAATCAGTGCCGGCGCCCTTCCTCACTAAAACCTATCAGCTAGTCGATGATCCCACCACCGACCACATAGTTTCATGGGGTGAAGATGATAATACTTTTGTTGTTTGGAGACCTCCTGAGTTTGCTCGCGATCTCCTTCCCAATTACTTCAAGCACAACAATTTCTCTAGCTTTGTCAGACAGCTCAATACTTATGTATAAAAACTCAATCTTTACCTCTTTACTTCTTTCTTTCTTTCTTTTTTGGTTTCTAAAATCTTTGGCTTTTTAGTTATTTTACTGATCTGGGTTCTGCTTCTTTTTTGTTTTTGTTAATGAAAACTAGGGTTTTAGGAAGATTGTACCAGACAGATGGGAGTTTGCCAATGAGTTCTTTAAGAAAGGTGAAAAACACTTGCTTTGTGATATTCATAGAAAAAAGACTGCGCAACCGCAAGTGGGGATAACCCATCATCACCACCAGCAGCCGCCACATTCTCCTTTGCTTAATCCCCCGGGTTTCTTTCCATTTCAAAGCCGAGTCAGCATTTCTCCGCCAGACTCGGATGAACAAGCCAACTGGTACTGTGACTCGCCGCCTGTTTCTTCACCAAGAGGAGGCACTGGAATCTCAGTTTTTGGTGGCGGCGGGGGTGGAGGCTATAACAGCAGCTGCTCGGTCACAGCTTTATCAGAGGACAATGAGAGGCTGAGAAAAAGCAACAGTTTGCTGATGTCTGAACTTACCCATATGAAAAAGCTTTACAGTGATATTATCTATTTTGTTCAAAACCATGTCAAGCCCGTCACTCCAAGCAATTCATACTCCCCTTCCATGCTTCTCCACGGCCCTCCTCCTCCCGTTGTTAATACCACCAATAATAGTTCATTATTGCAAAAGCCTTCGAACCAGCTTCTCGGCCAATATCCACATAGTCCCATGCCCCGAGTTCAGGTTTTGAACTCTCCAACTGCTACCTCGCAAAGCTCCTTGACGATTCTTGAAGAACCATGCAGCAACAGTTGCAAAACCAAGCTCTTTGGTGTACCCTTACAATCCAAGAAGAGGTTGCACCCGGAGTACGGTGCAACTAACATGGAGACTACCAAAGCACGTCTGGTCTTGGAAAAAGATGATTTACGGCTGAACCTTATGCCTCCTACATGTTAGTTTCATATATCCATTCAAGAATATTCTAGCTCCCTTTTCCAACTTCTTCCTTTTCTTCTTCTTTTTTATTTATTACTTCTCTTTGTTTTTCTCTTAGAGTCTGATGATATTGTTGAAGGATATTTTGTGTGTGACTGTGTATATAATTTCAGTGCCGGTAATATTTTGTTCCCCTTACCCAGCCACATCAATGCAGGTGGGTTTTGGAAAAGCAAGTTCAAAACCTCAGCACCAATGTTTTCTCTTTGATGTTTCTTCAGTTTTCCATTGGTGCAATTTATTTCTCATACTCTTTTTTCTTCTGCCTTTAATCGTGATTCTGATGTCTGTATGTTCCAGTTACATATAAGCCATGCATTAATGCAGGAGAGAGAGATAGACAGTGTCCCCATAACTTTCTTTTCAGTTCCGATGAGAAAAAGAAAGCAGAAAACTGAGAGCCTGAGTAAATCTCTGGCTATACCTGCCTCAATGACAACTTCTCAAGGGCTTTCTCTGGTTACTCCATTAATGTATGATACGTACAACCATGCTTTTGATACCCTCCTCCCAAATTCAAAAATCCCATTTACTATAAAAATGTGGGGGGTAAAAAACGCAGCTGACATTGGTTTCAGTACATCAGTTTAATTATGATTATGATTATCATCTCTATTATTGTCAAAAAAGAAGGTAATCATATAGTTCCAGGAAGGTTATAACTTATAATCATAATCAGCTCCATTATCATTTATAGTTGTTCCTCTGAACTGTCAGTCGATCCAAAAAAAAAACCCGAATTACAGAGTTTTAAATTTGAGAATCAGATAGGAGCCAAAGAGGGTAAAATTCCAAAATAGTGAGTAATTCGATGAAAGCGAAATAATGGAGAGAAAAAAACTAAAAAAGCTTGTTTGAAATGTTTCTATCAAGGCTTCTATACTTCTTCTGAGGAGCAGAAACCTTTGCCTTTTCCTACTTTAAGTATCTGATCAACGTCTTCAAAATCCATCTTTGGATCCCTCTTTCTTTCTTTTACTAATTCCAATCCCTCAGTCCACCACTTCCACGCCAAAAAAACAAGCCATAGAAAGGATCAGAGAGAAATACAAAGAGTTATGAACGTTAAGACATAACCCTTGACCGGTAGCTAAACAATGAAACCCTTCTTCCCAAGAAAACACTCCCTATTTTATCTTTAATGTCTTTTGCTTGTTGTCTCTTTGTCCAAAATCCCAATGCAAATAAAGTTTTGACGCAGTGTTTGACTAGGCATTGCAGGCTCTTTGCTTTTTCTTTCCCTTGAATCTGGTTGTTTCTGTATATTTTTCATGCAGTTATTAAATACCTCAGACAGAAAAAACCATGTGAGACAGGGATGAAAGTAGATAAAAATCGTCTGTACCTTTTCGATGCTTTTACTTATGCTTTAATACTAAAAATACTATAAAATTAAATTTTAAGTTTTAACTTTAAATTCTAAATATTAAATTTTAAACACTACAAAAATGCAAACTACTTTAAATTCCCTAAACTATAACCATAAACACTAACCTAAAACCCTAAACTCTAAACCTTTAACCTAAATTTAAAGGTGAGGCATAAGTAGGGACACCAAAAAAGGGTTGAGAATTTTTCATCTGATGAAAATAAGTTAATTAACATCTATTTAAGTTCTTCGGATAAAAATCATTCTCCTTGTTTGGTGCCTTTGTCTAAGCCTAACACTAAAAAAAATTAAATTCTAAGTCCTAATCCTAAATTCTAAATCATAAATAATAAACACTAAGCTTTAAAAAATACAACATACTCCTAATTCTTTAAACTCTAATCTTAAACCTATTTTTTTTAGTGTGAGACATATATAAATACACCGAAAAGGTACATCATATTTCTATTCCCTATGTACACAAATGTATCGATATATATTTCTTACAAAATCTTTGCCGTGCACACGATTTCTTTTCCATATCATAAACCCTAATTAATAACCTAGTTTGACAGCCTTTTTCTGGAGTTATTGGAGGTATTGCACGTGACCTAGGGATAAAGTGCACGTGTGAAGTAAAAGGATGGCATGGTAAAAAAATTATCGTTTATGCATACAAAATTGCAATTTAATTTAAACATGTTTAATAAATATATATGTTTGTGATAAATAAATGATTAAATAAAGGTTAATATATTTTTTTTTGGTTTGACCTAAAGGTATCAACTGTTGGTAACATTGACTAATTATTTTATAGTAAGAACTCTCACTATTACGTAAATGAATGATCATAAAATATATAGACAATGTAATTTTTTACATAAACATGTCTATTTTAACTTCGCACTATAAAATTTAAATCCTTAACTTTAAATCTCAAAGTCTTAAACTTTAACCTCTAAATTTTAACCTTACCCCCTAAATTTGAAATCCTACAATTTAAATCACTAAACCTTAAATCTTAAACTAAACTTCTAAATTATAAATTAAAAGTGCTTGTCGAAATCAAATTTTACATCGCTGGTTTATGAAATATTTTCTTAATTAACCTTAAAAAGAGAAGTTGCCGAGTTGGACCAATAAAAGTTTTATTCTATTTTGTTTATTTTTCTGGAAAGTTTAAAAAAAAAGGAAGGCAGAAAACGTGATTTATAAAGAGACACGTGTTTTTTTTCTTTTCTTTTTCTTTACTTCTTCTTGTTTGCTTTTTGGAAATCCACTTTGTTTTAGCATTTCTTTTGGTCCAACACTTTATTGACCATTTACAAAAAAAAAGTATTAAATAACGTATTCATAAAAACAATAATAATAAAGCGTATACATAGACTATAGAGAGGAAACAAAGAAGTGTAAAAAGGCTGCAAAGGTGCAACTATCCATTTGTTCAATTCGGTATTAGCTAACTTTTATCTCCATCCGATTTGTTGAGCAAAGTACATTTGGATTGGATTGAATTAGTGATGAATTTGAAGTATCGTTATTTTATAATACGGGTAATACTAATATTTTTAAATTATTTTTTAAAGATTTGACAAAAATTTAAATGCTTTTTGGGATCATTATTCCAATGTTTCATATGTACAGGTGACATTAAATTATACCTCATTAAATAATTATATTGTAAATTTACTTAAGTTGTATTTGAAAATTTTAAACTCAATTACTAGTCTCAGTAGAAAAGTTGAGAATGTACATCCCAGCAGACCCTAGTTCAATCGCAATGTCTGTACGGTGTGTGTGCATCGTCAAAGAGTTAAGATCATATTTACTATCCCATAATTTATTTATAGAGTATGATTAATGGATGTAATTTGTGGAGATTTTGGTGAAAAAACGATGGTGAAAACGTTGTCATGATTTGCTTTCGATTGGAATCGATGAATAATTTCTTTCAAATAGACATAGAAATTTATATTAAGGGGTCGAGTTTATAAAATTTTAAGAGGGCAAATTTTTTTTTAATATAAAATACATAAAAAATTAAAAAAAATTAAATCATATAAAATCTTATTTTTTAGGGAGGACAACCGACCCCTTCAGCCCCTCCAAATCCATCCCTAATTCCTTTTTTAAATGTATAAATGCATAGAGTGCGGTAATGCACGCACAAATCATACTATATTATCATATATAATATTTTTGTATAAATCTCGAGCCTTTTCCTTTGTGGCTGTAGACGTGATAAAGATTGGATTACAATGGAAAACTCACTTGTTTTACATTAAAAGAATAAGAATATATTACATATTCTTTTTTTATATAAAAAAGAAAAAAATATATTTTTTTAAAAAATATTCCTAGAAGCAAATTCAATGTTTAATTTTTCATGTTTTGTTGTCTGATATAATAATAAGATTGGCCATAAATTTTAAAATCATTTTATATTCGAGCACCAGTAATACCATGCTGTGTGCGCTCATCCCCTTGTGTCCTGGTGGCAAAGGTAGATGTTTATCATCCCTTAGGACCCGAGTTCGAGCACCAATAATACCATGTTGTGTGTGCCGTCTTTGAAAAGATTAAGAAAGTTGAACAGATGCTACCCTTGCATCACACCAGCATATTAAAAAAAATCATTTTATATTCGTACGATATAGAACCGTCGATCACTAACTAAAGAAAGAAAGAATCTTACCATCCTATCTAAACCTCTTAGTTTGAGGCCCATTTTAAGGCTCACACACCAAAACCTTATTACTATCCAGACCACAATGGCCGATAAAGTTACGAATCAGTCTCGTTTAAAGCCCAGCATTCTCCTCTGCACTTTAACCCTAACAAAACCCCGCGGTCGATATCGTAAAAACCCAATTCTAACAAAAATCAGTCCAACACAATGAATGTCTAGTAATAGCATCATCTTCAATCCTCGGGGGCATTGGTTGCTGGGACCTACAAACAGTGGCGGAGCAACTCCGTAGGTTGTCATTTTCTTGATTCCTCTCAACTTACCGACCCATCCGCCACCTCCGGTCACGTCCTTTTTTTGCTAATATATTTTGTTCTTCTAGTTAATTTTTAAAGGCTTCTTCATATATTGTGCATTGATGATAGTTGCGGGGCTTCTTCATATAATTTTTTCCCTCAATAATTGATTGCATTTCATATTCAAGCTCTGTAAGAGATTTGAAACGTGTGCATGAGGCAAGTTGTTAAACTTTATTAATATATTCAAGTAATTAATGCTATCAAAGAAAAAGTTTAAAAGCTTGTAATTAGATGCGTATCTTATCCTAATACAAGAAATCCCAATGTATATACCATGTACAAATGAATTTGGATTTCAAAAAGGCAAGATTTAGTTAGCCCTTAAAGAATTATTTATCCAAGGAAATGAGGAATTATTAGCATGTTCTGAAAAGAAATCCTGTAATTGCTGATTTTCCTTTTCCTATTTCGTTGTATGCCTGTGGGAATCAAACCCAGCATTTTGATGGGTCCAGCAATGGTGGCATACATCATTAAAAGTTCCCAAATATTATACTTAAGATAATTCCATTATTTCCCCCCTTAATAATGGAAGGCTCCATCAACTACTTCTCAATAATGTTTTTGAGGCTTCTAGAGACTAGACCCTTGCCTGAAATCCTTGGGCTTGAAAATGAATGGTAGGTTTACATTATTAATCATCAATTTTAACAGGTAATATACAATAATTTCAACACGCGTAAGATAATTTACAGTATTAAGCACAAAAAATTTGAGTGTAATTACAAGATATATTACATTTTAAAAAAATTAAAATTTCAGGACGATATTATTATATATAATAACCATCAATCTCAAACATAAACAATATGGAAGTGAAATTAAAGCCCACCTTCCCACTTCTTCCCCTATTTATTATTTTCCTCCCAAAGGCAGTGACGAAGGTATATATACATCAGGGAAGTTGCCTCCCTCCAAATTTTATTTTGTATGAAAAATATACATAGAAATTTATTTATTAGACCCCAAATTTTAGTTTATCCTCCATTTTTATGACTATTTGTACTTTACTTCGTTTAATTTTGATTCCTGACTTCGTCCTTACTAAGAGGGACACACTTTTACACCTATTTCTTTTACTCTTACAAATTGTGAGAAATGGGAGGTTGGAACTTGGAAAAATAAGTTGGAGAAAGATAAAACAGTCCTAAAGAATTCTTACTGCCCGTTTTGTGCAATTGGGCAACTTGAAAACGATCCCAAATTGAAAATGTTGACAATCATGCAGAGAAAGAGTAGGAAGTGGGACCATTTTTTTCATTGCTTCATCTCTGAGCCTGCCAGCCCCTGCAGTTCCCGATGAGGGAGAAGTGGTAAGAATTATTATGAATATAATAATAATAATAATAATAATAATAATGGTTTTGTTTGTCATGTTGGATTGATATATTATAGTATAAAAATAGAGAGAAAGCATTAATATAAATGGGATGTGGGGAAGAGAAGATAAGGTGGTGCAAAGTAAAAGAAAGCAACCCAACAACAATATCTTGCTTCTCTGGATTCTTTCTATCCTATCGAACCTCTTCTTGCACAGAACATGTCTCTTTCTTCATGTCCTTCTCCAATATCAACAAACACTTCCATTCATTTTTATTACTTGCAGAGAGAAGAAATGGTTGTTGTTGTTTTTTTTTTTACTTTCACTGTCAATCTCCGACAGTTGCTTTGGAATCAGGATGATCCAAAGGGCTTCCTGTGTTGTTGCAGAAGACAAAGGAATAATAGGCAAAGCCTCAATTTCCTTTCACTTTTCTCTTGACAAAGCGGACGTGTTGAACAAATAAAACTAAATTCAGGGGTTTCTCCATTTCAGTCTTCAAATCACTCGTCACCTTTGCCTTCAAATATATTTTTTCAATATTTGTATATTACGTGCATGGGATAGCTGTCAAATAACCACTGTTCAGAATTGTATATCCTTTGCCATACAAAAAATTAACTAAGCTGTTACTAGGGCAAATTCAAAGCTTTGTCGTTTGTTGGAGGGTTAAGTTAACCCCGTAGCCTGTAAGCAACCTGCAACATTAAATTCAAAGAGGGTGCAAACTTAATTTTTCTTGTCTCCATTATTCATATTATTGCCATTGAATTCAAATCTGGGTTTGATGGAAGATTTTGGAATTTTCTTTTGTCGATGGATAAGAAAAATTATCAACTTGGTTGAGCAAAACCTGTTTTGTCTGTGCAGAGCCTGAAGAAAAACAGCCAACTCTAAACTGTTTACAAACAATAAAACAAAAAATTTCTCCAATTTGTTAGTATAGCAAATAATAAGATGAACGAGAAACATGAGGAACTTTGAATCACTAATGTTAGTAATATTACCCGTCACAACACAACCGAGACCTTATAGCATGTATTGATTATATCAAGATTTTTGCCACTCAATCGATATCATCTCTATGAAAATGACAACAAATAGTTTTAAAATGTGTCGATTAAATAATGCTTCACGGAGTATTTCATGTTACAATCGTCATAAATGGAAAAGAATTGTCCATCTCCGCCTCTAAGCATGCAATCATATTGTTCCAAAATTAAATGAAAACAAACAAAAACCTCAACAACTTTGTGAAATTTCTTTAATAGAAATAATATATTTAAGAAAATGTTTTTAAATGTTTTTATATAATATTCAACCACTTTATGCTATATATAGTCATCTATCCCACAGTATAGATTGGTAACCTGTTCCAGGTGTATCACTATTTTATTATTTCCTTTTCCCTTTCATTTCTTCTCTCATTTCTGTAGTTTAATATTTTTTTCTCATTCCTTCACTGCAAATTCTGATAAAACTCCTACTCTTCTCCATCACTCTGTTTATCAGATTCCAGTCAGTCACAGTTCTGTAACAATAGCCATGGAAGTTGAGCAGTTAAAGCCTGCAACAGAAGATCAGATGGAAATGGTGGCGATGATGATGCAGATGGGAAAGTTCCCTGAATTCTACGGTGCCTACAACGACGTCGTTGAATTCCCTCAAGCTGAGCTTGCTGATCATGCTAGCATTAGTACTTCCAGTAATATCATCAATGGCAATGGCAATGGCATGCCTCATTTTGTTGAAAACCCACAGGTCGGTTCACCCGGCCCATTCATAAACCTGCCAACCACAGCCACCATTTCATTGAATGGGTTAACCCCGGTTCAAGAACCAAGCTTCTGGTTTACCCCAGCAGGGGAATCATTGTCGGGTTCAGGTGCAAATGCTTATTCCACATCTTCCCAAAAGAAGAACTCAGTGGGTGCGATGAGGGAGATGATATTCCGGATAGCAGCAATGCAACCGATTAATATAGACCCTGAGTCAGTGAAGCCACCCAAGAGGAGGAACGTGAAGATATCAAAGGACCCTCAGAGTGTGGCGGCGAGGCACCGGCGGGAGAGGATAAGCGAGAGGATAAGGATACTCCAAAGACTCGTACCCGGAGGAACCAAAATGGACACTGCGTCTATGTTGGATGAGGCTATTCACTATGTCAAGTTTTTGAAGACTCAGGTGCAGTCACTGGAGAGAACTGCTGTCACTAGCAGGCCAACTGGTTTAGGGTTCCCTGTTGCAATGTCAAATGAGAGTTTTCATCCAATGGGAAAACCATATCAGCCTACTAAGCAACTCGGAGATGCTTGGCTAAGCTAGCTTAACAAAAGCAGATTATACCCCCAGACTTAATTGTACGTGTAAAAAAATAATAAAAGTAATTAATTGTCTCCATGTTGTATTGCTGTATGAGATAGCCCAATTGTTGAGAGAATTAAACAAAAGTTCGTACCAGACTACCAGATGAATAGAGTTTGTAAAAGAAAAATGATGTCCAAAATGGTCAACCCTGTTTTAGCTGAGAGGTGTGAAGGTGAAGAATTGATGAATTTCCAAGTCACTTTTAGAGAGAGGAATGCATGGGGAAATCCACGTGAAGACTGACAAAGCGGTGGAGGGGATTATAGAATAGCAATGTGGTAATTCGATGACGTCGTTTTCCATCATCAACTGTTCACGTGAACATACTCAACTCTATCTCCCTGGTTTTGTAAAATTCATATATGATTTAAAATTTTCTATTAAAAATTTATTTTCTAACTCTTTAAAATTTTATAAGTTCGCATATCCTAACATAAAATTATGTGTCGGTCGCTGTACTAACACTCATTTATTTGAGGTTCATTCATCTGTTCTGTCCAAGGATTCCGCTTCCTTGCTATGCCAGCTCTGAATTCTTGAACATCCTTGAATATTGGAGGTTTTCCCACATTTCTCTCCAACTCAAAACCTCGTCTATAATAATCACCAAGCAAACTAATACCACTCCACTTTCCTCCTTGTAGATTCTACTTTTACCCTCATAAACGTATCATTTTGTGTATATTTTATGAATAAGAGTTTCAGATAGTGACTATTTATATAATAAAATCGGGGGGAAAGAAAGCAAGCATTTTTTATGGTAGGGTAGAGACATATCCTTTTCATGTGAATGGTTCTCGAGTGAAAAAAAAAATGGGAAAGGTTCAAAGAACTTAAACGTCGTTTTCATGATGTGAGCCGATAGTAACCATCAAAGAAAAAAAAATGTTAACCTACAACGGATTGGTCTAGTTTGGATAAACAAAAAAAAAAGATTGAAGTGGAGAAAATGCAATCAAACTTAACTCAATCTAGGAGAAATGGTCAAAAATGTTATCAGAAAACCCATGTGCCATATCCCAGTAAGGATCCAACATGAGCACATAGAGGGGTGAGTGAGTTTCAGCAAAGGGGAGCCCCCTTGTCCTCTCAATTTATGGCATCCATCCCTCACTGCACCTCATTTTTCAAGACATGCTTTTAATATCGACTTGCATAAAATACTTGTGGATTTTGTACGATTGAATATCAGTATAAAAATATAATTGTAAAACTTGTAATACTTATTTCCACGTATAAATTATTGACTAGAGGATATACGACAACGAAATTGGGTAAAAATCTTCTGCCCCCTAATCATGCCTCCTTCTATGCCACTGCCTAAAAAATAGATAAAATTAAATCTTGCCCCATAACCCTAATTTTCATATCCTAAACCCAAACCCTAAAAAATACACCCTACTCCTAATTCCCTACACCCTAACCTTAAGCCTCAACCTTAAACCCTAAACCCTAAACCCACTATTTTAAAGTGGGGCACAGATAAGGGCATACTTTGGGGGCAGATGATTTCCATCCAACGAAATTGACGATGTTCTTTGCACGGTGCCAAGAGATTTGAGTTTGGTCTATGTTACTAAACTCTGGTGCGAAATTACCAGTTTAATTCTTACACCAAACATGGAAACGTGAACATAACTATCTATATAACCTTGAGAGAAAAGGACACACAAAAAAATGAGTATTGTCAAAAATCCAGGCGCCCAAGGAGATATAAAATGAAATTTGTGGAATATATAACCAAAAAGAGATAATTGACTCTTGTGTAACAAAAACAAAACATTAAAAATATGTTTGTTTGTTGGTCGGGTTAGATTTTGCATTTTAGTGGGAAAAAAAGAAGGGGTCCATCCAACCCTGTGGAACAAGGACATACATAAATGGAATATAATCTATTGGGACAATCTTCTTTTCTCCAATTTGTCATTTTTTGAGGGGTGGGATGTATTCTCGCAGAATCATGGAAAATTTTCTTCCGATTCTATTCTCCAGAAATGTGAAAGGAAAATTCCAATGCTTAGAGATTTTATTTAAATGATGCTCAGGCTTTGACGCCGTGAATTATTTTAGGACCGACCACCAATAAAGAACGTGCGTCAACTACATTGGATCACCTTGTTCTTGGTGTTTATAGACTCAACGATAGTAACATTCGGTGGTCCAAACATCATGCATCCATTGTATTTAACTTGGTTGTAATGTCTATTTTCCCCATTATATTGATAATTATGATAAATAACAAAAAAAAAAAAAAAAACTCTTTTAAGATTTTATGTGATGCATGTATTGTTATTTGATAAACTATGATAATTTGTTTTCCACTAGCAAAAGTTAAATGTCTTTTATGGGTTTTTTTTAAATGGTCTATTAAAGAAAATTATAAATTGATAGTATATGTTCATACATATTCTTATTTGTTTGAATATACCTTGTAAATAAAGTAATTTGAACTTATGTCTCTTAGGATACATATCATCCGCTTTTCCACTGGGACATTTATTGGGTTCATTTTTATGACATTTTAAAAATATATAAATAAGATATTTATCATAATTGTTATCAAGGGGAAAAAATATACTGACAATATACCCAAATATAATCCTTGATGCATTTGATAAATCAAACGACATCAGTTCATTTAAAGTAAAATTCATACTAAAATTAGTAAAACAGACATTAAGTACTTTAAACAAGATCAAAAATTTTATATTTTTACATTGTGAATGAAGAAAATTAGATTGAGATGGTCGTTTTCATATTAGACCTATGTAAAAAAATCTTTAATTGTATAACAGAAACAAATGCAACGACCACTTGCCATTTGGGTTCCAAATTACCCATTATGTGAACATGGGCATCTGAACCGAAATCAAGAAAGACAAGTTTATATTGACTATCATTCAGAGCTTTTAAACATTGTATGCAGAAATCTGATTATATAGATCCACACAAAATTGTCATTCAGAACTTCTAATGACAAACTTGCAATTTTGCATCTACCTAATCTCACCAGTACTATTACTTGTGAGATAATAACGTAAAAACTTAGACTGGAATGATATTTCCATTTCCATGGCAAACCGTCATAGTAAGGAATAGACGAAAAATTCTTGAAAGGTTGATTTACATACATACATACATGCATACAGGATTCTATTAGTCAAACAATCAGGAAACCGTGGAAGTCCCAGGACATGGCAATTGGGGCTTGCATGGATTGGGAATTCTGATGGAGGTAGCAGTGCTTCGATCAATCAAAACTGTAGCGACACAAAATGGTGTCGGTGTAATACTTGCTTCCTGTACAATATTCATGGTCTCCGGTGATCTCTGTTCTTCAAACTGGTAAGAGAAAAGAAACATCACTTAACCAGTCATGCAATCTATTTGTCAGAATCTCATGTTTTTGTTATTATTTAAAAAGAACAAAGGGAAAAAATGAAAACAAATCACCCTTGCAAGTAGAAATTACCCCGGCATTTCTAGTCTGATTGAACCAGTAACAGGTAGCTAAGGCATTAAAAAGCATGACAGGTGAAGCAACCACTCAATGAACCCATCTGGCGGGTTCTCCGGAAAGCTAAAGCCGTATGCGAGGTCTTTGCTTGATGGGCCTGGTTTCCCAGCATCGAGCTTCTCATTTCTTGTGCCTTCTTTTGAGCTGATCTTAGCTTATTCATTATCTTATCCATTGATGACGATCTCTTCTTTTCTAACTTCATCTGAAATACATTGTTACGTCAGTAACGATGAAGAAAATGTAGTATTTGCTCAAGCTATAGCGGTAGCTTTTTCACCACAAATTATCAACTTTTAACACTCATGATTGCCTATGTTTTTAGTAGTTTTATACATTCTATTAAAGAGAAAAACCAAAGGTTCCGCGAACACTTTCTACTTAGTTCCAATCAATCAAGATGTCATATGATAGCATTAACATCTAAATGAGCAAGCTAGACAACAACGGTACGGAAAGAAATATTAAAATCGCACTGCTAGATGATTTTAATGCAGAGTTATTCAGGAGAAAAGAAACCTCTAGTTTCCTTATGGCTGCTTCAGCTTTTGCCTTCTGCAGATTTTCCCAGGCAGTAATTTTGGCTTCTTCTCTTTTGATCCTGCAAAAGTGGAAGAAAGAAATTGACAAGTGAATATGATCATACTTGTGTTACAAAAATCAATGTCCTCTCATACTGATCAGCTTTTTATACCTGAAGACTGAAGATGACATGGACATTTCAGAAAAACTTTACACCCAACAAGGCTAGTATTTACTTGTTTAAAGCGGTAAGTTCAATGCAGTTTTGTAGGCAAGATCCATCAAATATATAATCTTAGGAAAGAAATAGAGCAATGCAGTAAAGTAGACATACTTGGAAATGCTCTTTCCTGTCTCTGTCATATCCCACGTTGAAGTACAAGTATCAACAGCTTTCTTTCTCCAATCATCAACAATTTCCGAGTTCTTCCCAGTGTTTCGAACTCTATGCTTCTTGGACCACCTAGTCATGGTGACTCTTTCATCTACCGGCACATCTCTCAGTTCTGATTTAGAGGAATGGATGTTCGGCAGTTCCATGATAGGCAAAGCCGATGGGGAGGAGGGAGAGAGAGAAGGCCTTCCTTTGGGAGATGAGTAGGTACTACTCTGTGGGCTCATTTGGGTCGCCATGTCTCTTCTTGAGACAGTTCGAGAAATATCAGTGGCTGCATCCTTGATGACATCAAGATTTTCTTCTGCATCTTTGGTGAACAAAACAATTGTAAAGATGACATACAGTAAAATAGTCATAGTAAATACAATGATGATGATGATAACCTATCTCTTGATATTATATCAAGGATAGATTTAACGAATGTTTATATTGATATTTCATGGATTATGATATTAAGAAAAAGATACGTCAGTTTCATAAATTTGGCCAATGTAGAGAAATAACATACTCTGTTCTTGTCCACCAGCCTGGACTTCTCAGTTATATGATGTTTAAACAGGTTCCTATACCAAGACGTATGGACTTAATAATAATAAACAAATGTAATATGTATTAACAAGGGCTTTAAATTGTTGACCAAATGACAAGTTCCAATTTATACATATGCATCAAATATAGAGTCTTAATACTAATATTACCATTTTGGATGTCAAGACAATAAAAATGGAGAGAAATTTTCATGGTGGATCTTATAAAATCAAAAGGGCACTCATCATACAGGGATAATTGATGTAGACCAAAGCTCATAATAACATCTAACCCAGAAATTCCTCTAGATAAAGATGAGCATTTACCTTGATAAGGTAAAGATGGTTGATTTGCTACCTCAGAGCATCCATGTACGCTAACAGAACGGGCCATGCAAGGCTCAGTCCGAACAGCAAATTCTTCACCATGGTTACGAGAATCAGTTGTCAAACCATCAGCTGCAATTGCACCAGCTGAAAATGGAGAACCGGCCATGAAATTCCCCATATGCCTCCCATCGAACATTTGCAATGCAGGAGAGTACATCGAATAGTAAGCCATCCCTGGAGGACCAAGTGGGCCACTCTTTGATTTTGGTTTTCTCTGCGGAGCCACAATAGATTGTCTTGCACCAGTTTCCCCAGAAACAGGACTACAAATCCACCTCTCAGCATCTTCCCATTTTGAAGGCAAAGTCCTTCCATTGTTAAAAGCCAACAACCCAGCAGCATTCCCCTGCCTCCTTCCACCATTATTGTGCAATGGCACACGCTCAGAACTCCAACCCTTCTGCATCCCAACACTCGAGTGATGATGATAATTGGGTGTCCCAGGACTAGGAAATGCACCCAATTTCCGTGCCACAACAGATGTTTTCTTCACAACCCCCAACCGTGGAGACAAACCAGAGACATTATTTAAATCTAATGAAGCCGGTCTTTGCCTATCAGGATTCTTCAGCAAAGCGTCAGATCTAGTCCTTCTATCCTGACACTCTAATTTATACAATTCGCAATTATTACTTTTCGAAATATAGTAAGCTAAAGCAAATACAACTTAAAAAAATAACTAATGGCTACCTTTAAGAGCTCGGGAGAACGAGTTTCTTGCTGAATCTCTGAGTTGAGTTTCATCGTCTGTATGAGCTGCATCTTTTTCTTCTTGTTTTACTGCGTATTATCGCGAAAGTGGGAAAAAGGAAGAGGGGAAGAGGGCGGACAATGAGTGTGAGTGAATTTAAATTTTTTTTGGGCGTATTCGTTTTCTTTTTTGATGCAATTTCAGTTTTAACTTTTCCAATAGAAATTGACAGTGAAAGAAAACATTGAAAGTACCTTTCACTTTTTCTCCTTTTCTGGAGAGACGAATGTGCTTATGAACTGTTATAACTTTGTTTGGATCCGGATCTGGATCTGGTCCACTCGAACTCTCATTCCGATCTCCACTTTCTTGTCCTGCCAAATGCTGCAAAAGACATTCACATTTCAATTTCAAAAACTTGCGTCCTTTTTTCTCCTTTTCAAACAAAATGAAGAAAGAAGGGGGGGGAAACTTAAATCAGGCAAGGACAAAACATGCAAGTTTATCAACAATGATCGATCACAATGTACACTGTTACAGCTTGCTCTGCTTATTGCACTGAAAATTAGTGATGATAAAAAGTTGAAAGATTAGAGAAGTTACTAAAGAGATTTCGGAAGCAAGAGAATCGCGGTCATGAGCATCAGAGGCAAAAGAGCAACGATCGACACTAGCGGAAGCCGAAGAGAAGAGGCTGAAATTCGATTCCAGAGTGAATATAACAGAGTCGGGACTCGCAGCTCCCGCTCGGTAACCTGATCTCACTGAGCTTTGTTCTTGAACCCCTAGCTCCGCCATTTTTCTTCCAAGCTGCACTTCTTCTTCTTCTTCTACAAATGTCGGCCGGCCATTCTCTTCTGTTTGTTCTTCCTCTTTTTTCACTAATTTATGTTTTCTATTGTCCTATATGGCGGGTTCGAAGACGAAGGGCTATTTAAAACCCTTGTATATCAGTGGTTTTGATGCCTTTGATGTTACGGGTTATAATGGCCTTGGACCTGGGATTTTGACCGTCTTTAAATTGACTGTAAAGCCCTTGGATGTATGATAATTTAAGTTTAATCAAGAGGTTATTAAGGGCTTTTGGGTAGAATAAAGTTGGAGAAATTACGGAAGTCGTCACGTTCTAAGAGTATTTTTTTGATAAACTAGATGCTTGATTTTATTATGAATTATTCTTTTCGTGCAAGACAAATTATGGACACTAAATGATGGTTCGTACTACCTACGAGGATAAAAACAATACTAATTTCGTATCATTTAATTTAATTATACATATTTATCTGAAATTCATTTCGTATATACCAAAAAATAATAAAATAAGTTAAATGATGGATTATTTAACAGAATATGTTGAAATTTACAGTAACATCAAAAAAGCCGCAGCAGGAGTGGCGACTTTGTCAGAAATAGCTGGCGGCAGATAGCAACTTAGGAAGCTCCATTAGTTATTCTTTATTAATATTGTTATTATCAACTGATAATATTTCAGCTTTAATTTAAACAAGAAGAATTAAAATACAAAGCTGTCACCTTCTGCCAATAACTTCTTGATATTACCGTGAATTTCGACTCTCTTCTTTAATATATATACGGAAAAGAAAGTTATTATTTTATGCCATGATATGATTGGTCGTAAATTTTAGTATCAAATACATAATTTCAGAAATTAAAAAGTTATAGACAAAACAAATTGAAATCTTAAGGTTAAATAATTATGTTTATTAACAATTAATGATCATAATGGACATATGGAATTGGCACTAAATGCCATCAAAATAAAGTTGAAATTGACCACCACAAGATTTGAAATCTATTTATATGGCTTGAAAATAATAGACCCTGTTCTATTTCTGGGGGGAGGTAAGGGCCAATTTCATGGTACTACTAATAATTACACCCCCTGGCCCCAACAAAGATAGATATAAATCAAAAGATTGTTTCCAAAGTTACATCAATCATCCTGACCATATAAAAGAAAGCTCACCGCAATCAGCTCTTTTGCCCTATAATAATAATTGTAATTGACTAGTGTAAAATGTTTTGCTGTAAATTTACGTAACAACGCCACCCAAAAGCATAATTTCGCCGGATTCATTGTCTGCAATTTCTGGAATCATTTTCATTTGAACTACTAGGTAGAAGTATTTTAATTTTAATGAAAAATATGTAAGAAGTGAACAATGGGGGAAATATGTTGTTGCAGAATTGAAATGTGCGTTTTCCTCGATCAACTAATTAACCAAATAGTAAAAAATGCTCATTTTATTTTATTTTATTTTATATAAAGTCGTATTGTAATATTTATTTTGATAAATATTATATATATGCTTAGTAAAAAAAATGTACGCTTTCTTGCATCCTCGTTCCGGATGGAACAGCAAAGAGTCAAATAGGGCATTATGGGCAGTGGTTGTCCCCACCAAAAGTGGCGCATTACGTGGAGCTATCATCTTCTTTGTTCCGAGGAGTATTACTCGGCTTAAAATAATAAATTGGCTTAAATCAAAAAGCAGCCCTCAAATTATGTCTTTTTCTACTTGAAGCACTTAAAGTATGATTTGGCAAAATAGACCCTTAAACTATCATTCTGTTATTATTTTAAATCCATCTGTTAGTCCCGTTAAAAAAACATTCTTTAACCAATAAAACAATGACACATCATCTCAAACAATTCAGGCTAAATTAATTTAAAATTATAAAATAATTGCATTTAAATTAAATTAAAGTAAAAAATGTAAAAAATTAGTTTTCTCATCGTGAACCTCCACCCCCCCCCCCCAATCAGTGAAACTCTCTTATGGAAGACATCAAGGAAGCTTAAGTCTTCTTTATTTTTTTCAGTTCATAGATAATCCCTTTGGGTTCTTAAAACTTGAAACAATTTTCGCATGTAATCTCTCTAAAAAAAATCTTAAAACTCCAAATCGATTTCGAAATAAATAAAAAAACCTTAAATTCCCAAATCAAACTATCTGATATTTGTATTATTTTTAGTGCAGAAAGAAAAAAGGTTCAAGGAAAAATAAGTGAAAGAGGTAACCCTTTTACTGATTATGAACAATATTTTCAACTTTTATTTTTATAATAAGTATATTTGGGAGGAAAAATTTTACTGATTATAAACAACAAGTGGAAGAGAGTTTCATTGATTTTTTTTTTTTTTGATCAAAGGTGGAAGAGAGGTTCATTGAGGGGGGAAAGTGTTTGGAGGTTTACAATGGGAAAATTAATTTATTACTTTTTTACTTTACTTTACATTAATTTAATTTAAATTTACTTTTTTTAAATTTTTAAATTAATTTAGTATGAATTGTTTGGGATGACGTGTGATGATTTTATGATTAAAGAGGATTTTTTTAATGGGACTAACATATGAATTTAAAATAATAACAAAATAATAATTTAGAGGTTTGTTTTTAACCAAACCATAGTTTAGGTGCTTAAAGTAGAAAAAAGACATTGTTTGAGGGATGCTTTTTGATTTAAGCCTACTAAGTTCAACAAATCTTCTTCTTTCTCGGCCCTGGGCTTCCCTACATCTTCTCTCTTTTTCTGGACAATGAAGCTTAGCTTCCTCTGCATGTGACCTTTCTTGGGTAAAATATATATAAAAAGACTAAAAACAGATGTTATTAAAACTACGAGTTATACTTTATCAATTTTATTAAGAAAACTATTAATCAAATAAAATAATTTGTACATTGAAAATGAAGTATATTTTTCCATCACTTTTTATTACGTGAATTATAATTATTTACATGTGTGAGATCCGCTCGTAAGTCGTAACCAGAGAGAGGTAAAAGAGCAATTTCACTTTTTATTTTGAAAATTAATCCAAGGACATCTTTAATTTTTATATAATTAAACTATGACTAGCTTAAATTATCTAGTCCAAGCCTTTTGTCTTGTTTTCAATTTCACTTTTTATTAAGTAAGGGCAAGTGGTAATTTTAATCATTTTTATTAACTAAAAAAAACTATCATTTTAAGATTAGGGCATGTTTGGCCTATAACGAGTCTCGTCACTCCATGTTGAGACTATGCGATCTAGCCGATGCCTCTGTATCTAGGCAAAAAAAAAAAAAAACTAGAAGACTTTGCTGTTGGTGATCTTATCTTCGCCCTTATTTCGAGTGGGATGGCCCGAGTTTTGGTCAGGGTATCATATTGTTTTCTACCTTAAAAAAAGTATCATATTATTTTCTCTACAACATGATTAATTATGTGTTTGGGTCTTTTATACCCCTTTTTTCGTTTAGTTTATTATAAGGCTTCAGTAACACCTATTTAGCCCGAAAAATACTTTAGGCACATGTTTAAAAAATATATAATTTGAACACTTATTTGCTACTTAAGCCTTACTATAATACTATTCTTATCAATTTATTTATTGTTCCAAGCCAAAAAGGAAAATGAAAAAAGACCCGCGTATAAATTATTTAAGTTAAACTAACAAATGAAGTTTCAATCTTAACCTTTATTATCAGCTTAAGCTAATCTTATCGGTATAATTGAAGAAATTATTAGATGGACTCGGTTTACTATGTTATTTGTGGTCTTAATCAATAAGATTTATCCATTTTATTTTAACTTTTAAATAGTCACCTACTTTTTATTGACACATAGAAAATATGTGAAGATTCACCTTAAAAAATGAGATAAATGAATTTTATTGGTTAAGACCACATATGATATGGTGAGCAAAATCTATCTAATAATTTTTCGTACAATTGTGACTTTATTGATTGAATACGTATTAATAAATTTAAAAAGTGAGTAAACTTTGAATCGTACCATTTACAATTTTTTATTTTCGAAAACATAATTCACAATTTATACTTGGGTAGTTACTAGTTATATATATGTATTATGTATGCATATTTGAGGTTAAAGACAACTATGTTCGTAAAAAAAAAATAACGGATTAGTTCAAGTGGTAAGTAATTTGGTATCGTTTAAGTAGATCTCGATTTCGAATTATTGTGTATGCAAAAAATTCACGCTGGAAGACTTATCCATCAAAATCAAATATATGATCAGGGCCGACTATAAGGGGAGCATCCTAAACGACCGCTCAAGGGCCCCAACCAGCCTAGGGCCCCTAAAATTTATTCATCCATATTTTTTAATTTATCAAATAAATAAATTAATTTAATGGTGTAAAATTGATTCTCTTTTCTAAACAAATTAATATATGAATCTAACAATGGAAATAATGTGTTTGAAATATTAAATTAATTGTTTAAAGTAATGAAATGAATGACAATCATCTACACTTTTGGTGCCCCTTTCTATGTCCGACACTAAAAAATTAAATTTTAAGGCATAACTCTAAATTCTAAATCTTAAACTCTACACCAGTACCTTAAACCATAACCATAACTCTAAATCTATTTTTTTACTGTTAAGGCATAAACATGGGCACAAAAAAGGAGTAGCAAATTTCTAATTCTAATAAAATAGGCTTTCGTTATATAAGAATCTATTTTTAGTTTTCGCTCAAGATCTTAAAATTCTTTGAGACGACTTTGTATACGATGTGAGTCGATTTAAATTAATCAGAACAAGACTTTGGAATAAGAAGGAAAAAGAAAGACAACCATGTTTGTCAGTTCCATGGTAAGGCATGGTTTTCTACCAGTGGTGTTGCTATTATTGTTGGTTGGTTGGTTGAGGTTAGGTGTGTTTGACCGGACCCAATCTCTTTGTGGACCAAGTTGGATGGCAGGAGGTGGTTCCAAGCGTCACTTCACCCAATTTCAATTATTTTCTGATGCGCTTCACAAATAGCGATAGTTCGGTTGTATATTTTTCTTCTGCTTCATCTTTGGTTGTATCTCAAGGCATTGACCCCACTTTGATTTGCCTTTTAAGATGATATTTGTCTTCTTTTCATGACATGAAATCCTGAGAAACCAACCCTTCCACCAGGACCAAGATCACGAGCTCTGTTCCCTATTGGAACCAACCCTGTGATAAGCTCAAAAGCCACCATTTTTATATTGAGATTGTTGAATTGTTTATAATCAGGATTTATCCAGTAGTTCCAAATATGTTATCGGATCTATGTGTTCCTTAAACATTGAATAATGTCTTTTTTTTCTTTAACGAAAATGATTTATTTTGTTGGGGAAGAAACCGAACAATCAAAACAAAAAGGAAGTACAACCAGTGTTCTTTCTCTTCCTATAACCTCTGTCAATAATTATGGCAACAACAATAACACGATATATGTTCTCTAGCGACACAAATCAACTACAAATCAACCGATGCAACCACAAAAACAATAAAACGAGACACCAAAATTTTTATGTGAAAAACCCCTTTAAATCAAGGGTAAAAATCACGGGACTTTAGAGTCCAATCAAAAACTTCACTATCATCAAATGTTCAACTACAAGACTACAATATACAGCCTACAACAAGCATTCAACTCCAACAAGGCTAATAAAAAGTAGTCTTAAACAAAAGAAGAGAAAAATAGAGAACATCACCCAAAAATGTAGCTGCTGTAAAATGGCTATTTTTGACGCTACAAGACTAGGATGAAAAATCCGACCGTACAAAGTCAAGAACACCTTGTCGCCTAGCTACGGTAAAAAAATCAACTCAATCGAGCCACAGATAGATCTCCGATCGAAGAGTTGATCATTGCTACACCAAACCTTAAAAACATTGTTTCCTCTCCTTATTTTTCTCTCAAAACGTTAACTTCTTTCTTTTTTGTCCCTTCAAATTCTGATTTTTGTTATATATAAGCTGCCAAAAACAAGCCAAAAAATAAAATTACTTTTTACAAAAAAACGAGAAACAATAAATACATGGTAGAACCTTTTCCAACAAACAAGCGATTCATAATGAATTGCAACCTATTTTCTGATGATGATTTAAGTTGCAACCTATTTTCTGGTGATGGATTTCCTACATAATGAGATCCACACCCAACAGATCTTTCATACAACTTAACTTGTTGCTATCTTTGCTCCATATGTAAATTAAGTTCGAACTATGGGCAGAATTTTCATTAATAGTAAACTTGCATATGAAGCACAAAAAGAGCACCATTTGTAACACCCTCATCCCGGTCTAGCCGGATGACCGGTCCGAGTGAGTCACACGGGGAAAACCGAAGCGAAACCTGTTAAGGTTCCCCCTCGGTTAGCAACCCTATTTTTTTTTCATTTTAAATCTTGTCACATTCGAGTATTAAATTTTAAGTGATCAAGCAGCGGAAAATAACACACGAGACAACATTCAAACCTCCAAATTTCATTCAAACATCCCAATTTTAATCTTGACTAAAGGCATATTAATACCTATGTATTTCACTCTTCAAAAAGGCCTACAAGGGTCAAACAGGGAATATAAGTCCTCAAATTATCAATTCTTACAAACTAGTCCATTTTGATCTTCTATGTGTTCTAATGATATTTAAACTATCAATTGATATATAATTCAAACTAAATTATTTATTTTTCATTCCTAAAATACCTCCCCCGTTTCTAATAAAATTTTCAGAATTTATTAGTATCAATTAAACCCCTAAACATTTCGAATTTCACAATTTAGTCCAGCAGATTCCAAATTCATTCAGTTTCAGTCCCGTCAACTTCTAACAACAATTCAGAGACCTATACTTAACATTTTTGAGCAAATCATACCTCTATTTCATGTAAAATTTTGTCCTCTACAACTTTGTAGAATAACACTTTTTCCAGAAATGACTCTAACATGCTCAAAAATGTAGTTTTCACCAAAAGTTTCGAAACCTTGGGAAGGTTTCGAAACCTTTGACCATAGTTTCGAAACCTTGCCCAAAGGTTTCGAAACTTTGGCTGGCAGTGGCCTCTGGAATCCAAAAATTTGCAAAGGTTTCGAAACTTTACCCCTAGTTTCGAAACCTAGATGCAGGGGAGCATATTCTGCTTCATTCTAATGACATTCTATGATAGAAACACATTAAGAACATATGTATGAAATCTATGAACATAATTTAGATAGAAATACAGCATATACACACATGCAAGAGCACCTAATCAAGCCAAGGGAGTCATTTGATCATGTAATAAAGCATTCATGCATAACATACCAATTAAAGAGCAATTTATGCATATATGGACATACATAAGATCTTAACAATGCCAAAGGCACACATTAATACATATGGAACTTAAACATATTAGTTAAGCAACCAAAACATCCAACAAAACATGCCATCACACACAAGTCTTCATCAAGCATATCATACACATCAACACCATTTATGAGTCAAACATAGCTCATGCAAATCACATAATTGCCTCATTGCTAAACTACCACATTAATTACAAAACCATACTTGAGCAACAAAAACTTGGAATGCCCCTTCGCCTTGCTCCTTGCTAACACCACGCTAATGATCTGCATTGTTGAAAATGAGAGCGTAAGCTAAAAGCTTAGTGAGGATGCTCTAAAATCCAAAAACAACAACAATGCAGGGTTCAATCGTGTCATCCCTAAATCTTTCATACAACATGCTTAGGTATAAACAAGTCAACCTAGCTAGTCTTTCAAGAGTTATAATATGGCATCTCACATCATATTAAACTCAACATCATAATCATCATATCATTTTCAAGGGTCATAATATGGAATCTCACATCATATTAAACTCGACCTCAAAATCATGAAAGAATAACATGTTCAAGAATCATAATATGGCATCTTACTTCATATTAAGCTCAACAACATAATTCTCATTTTGGCACCTAGTTATGACTCGAATACGCGGATAACATGTTGGAACGCATTTTCCAACATCAACCTTACCTCGGTGGGATTACACTCATCACCGGCCTTGCATGGACGGGATTCCACTCATCGCCACATGCCCTACGGATGGGATTCCACTCATCACCACGTAGAATATATATAAATTTCCAGTGGAATATTACATCACCGTACTCCTCCTTGGTGCCTTAACGCCACCAAGGCCACGTACGTTTTGACTCAATTTGTGTGCACACTCATCCTAATGATCGATCATTGTACCCAAGCATACTAGTGCCAATCTCTTTCATTACATCATATATCCACCAATTATATATCATGCTCATCATATATGCATATCAAGATACATACATATAAATCAATCCACATTTCACATGAACAAGTAGGCAATGACATATCATTTATCAATGGAAAATTAAAGAGTTAAACTACCAATTTAACTTCCACCTAGGAATGGCCTACCAAGCTCATTCCCACACATCCAATACACACTTGAACCAACTTCAAAACAATTTAAAGTTTTACTCACCACCCTTCCTTAGCAACTCAAACAAGCAAGCAAGCCTCCTAAATACTCGGATTCAATCCCGATGCTTCTCCGGTGTTTCCTCTTGTTTCTAGCCAATCAAAACATAACCATTACTCATAATTCAATGCTAAATTTCAGTCACCACTCCAATTCATAAACACAAGCCACACTTCAACAATTTCCAACTCAAACAATCACCAAATTTCTCATTTTCGTGCTCCTTTATTACCCAGCAGAAAACTATATTTTCAATCACCCAAATGACACCTAAATGGTCCCAAAACACTTTCCTAACATACATATACCATCAGTCCTTCAACCTAACTCTAAAACTCACCAAAATTCAAGTTTTAGACTAATCAAAAATGGCCATAAATACCCATTTCGGATTTTCACCTAAAATTTCTCATTTTAACATATTATGTGTATTTTAACATGATTAAACAAAGCCCCAACTCAATTTATCAAAACAAAATGAAAAACCCCTTAAAAATCCAAACTTTGATATAAACCCTAATTTTCAAAACTCTATAACTTTGAAATCTAAGACTATAGATAGATAGAGGATAAAGAGGAGATTAAGAAAACATAATTACCTTTCAAAAACCCCTTGAATTGATGAAGAAATCAAAGGGAATAGTAAAGGGGGTTTGAGAGAGTTTGAAGATGATATGCACGGTGGAGAAGAAAGAAAATGAGAAAGATGATAACTTAATAGGTGATGTTTATTTTTATTTTGGTTTAATTACCAAAATGCTCCCTCCCTTTCTTTCTAAACTCAATTTGCTCACATTAAGGTCAATTTGATTAAAATAAATTCTACCAACTCAGACCAACCAACCCGACTAACTCCTAACCCCAAAACACGGGTGTTACAACTCTCCCCCACTTAAGAAATTTCGTCCCCGAAATTACCTGACTGAAAGAGATACGGAAACTGCTTTTCCATATCCTCCTTCCTCTCCCAAGTGGCCTCGTCCACACCTCGACGTTGCCACCGCACCTTCACTAACTCAATCGATCTACCCCGCAACACCTTGCTGTCAGAAGCTAAGATCTCAACTGGTTCTTCCTCATAAGTCAAATCCGGATTCAATTCAATCTCTTCCACAGGCATAACATGTGATGGATCGGACCTATACTTGCGAAGCATCGAAACATGGAACACATCATGTATCTTCTCTAGCTCGGATGGCAAACGTAACTGATATGCAACCGGACCAACCCTCTTCACAATCTCATATGGTCCTATGTACCTCGGACTCAACTTTCCTTTTCGGCCAAACCTCATTACTTTCTTCCACGGAGTCACTTTCAAGAATACCTTCTCACCCACTGAGAACTCAACTTCCTTCCTCTTCAAGTCGGCATAGGATTTCTGTCTATCCGAAGCAGCTTTCAAACGATCACAAATCAATTTTACCTTGTCAGTTGTCCCCCTAAGCAAATCTGGCATAGGTAACAACTTTTGTCCCACTTCGGCCCAACAGACTGGAGTTCTACACTTCCGACCATACAAGGCCTCATACGGAGCCATCTGAATGCTCGACTGGAAGCTGTTATTGTACGCAAACTCTACTAGAGGCAAATGCTTCTCCCATGTACCCTGGAAATCAATGATACAACAACGCAACATATCCTCTAAGATCTGAATGACCCTCTCTGACTGACCATCTGACTGAGGATGATAAGAAGTGCTGAAGTTCAAACGGGTACCCAAAGCTGTATGCAGACACTCCCAAAATCGAGAGGTAAACCGCGGATCTCTATCTGACACGATGGACTTTGGCACACCATGCAGTCTAACAATCTCACCAATGTACAAATCAACCAATCTATCAAGCGTATAACTAGTGTTGACTGCCAAGAAGTGAGCACACTTCGTAAAGCGATCTACTATCACCCAAACTGAGTTCTTCTTTGTAGGAGTCAAAGGCAAACCCGAAACAAAATCCATGGTGATGTTCTCCCATTTCCATTCCGGAATTCTCAACGGTTGTAACAAACCTGAGGGAACCTGATGTTCCGCCTTCACTCTCTGACACACTAAGTACTTACTCACAAAGTCGGCCACATCTCTCTTCAAGCCAACCCAAAAGTACTCATTCTTCAAATCACGGTACATCTTCGTACTTCCAGGATGCATAGCAAACGGACTACTGTGAGCTTCAGTCAAGATCGTATGTCTCAAGTCACTGTCTTCTGGCACAACTATTCTATCTTTGAAACACAAAACCCCATCGGCACTGAAACTGTAGTCTGAAGATCTACCTTCGGCTATATCTTGCACGTGAGGTGCCAAAGATCTATCTAAGAGCTGTTTCTCTCGAATCAACTGACCTAAAGTAGGTCTAACCTGAAGCTCGGCTACCAAGCCTCCATCTCCGGACAAACTTAATTTAGCAAACATGGCTCTCAAGTCCACGGCCATCTTCCTACTCAATGCATCAGCCACTACATTGGCCTTACCCGGATGATACTCAATAGTAAGATCATAGTATTTTAGCAGCTCTAACCACCTACGCTGTCTGAGATTCAAATCTCGCTGAGTCATAATGTATTTCAAACTCTTGTGATCGGTGTACACTGTGCACTTCTCACCATACAAATAATGCCTCCAAATCTTCAGAGCGAACACAACTGCAGCTAACTCTATGTCATGGGTCGGATAATTGCGCTCATGAGTCTTCAACTGTCTTGAGGCATAAGCCACTACTCTTCGGTCTTGCATAAGAACACATCCTAGCCCTACATAGGAAGCATCACTGTAAATTACATAGTCCTTCCCGGACTCAGGCTGTATCAAGATCGGTGCTTGGGTCAAAGCTTCTTTCAATTTCTCAAATGCTCTCTGTCTTGAATCTGTCCACTCAAACTGAACATTCTTCTGAAGTAACTGTGTCAACGGAGCAGCTAACTTAGAGAAACCATCTACAAATCTTCTATAATATCCAGCTAAGCCCAAGAAGCTCCGTACCTCTGTCACTGACTTAGGTTGCTTCCACTCAACAATGGCTTCAATCTTCTTCGGATCAACTCTAATTCCATCGGCTGACACTACATGTCCCAAGAAGACTACTTCACGGATCCAAAACTCACACTTACTGAGCTTTGCATATAACTGATGATCTAGCAAAGTCTTCAAAACTAGTCTCAAGTGTCTGTCGTGGTCTTCTTTAGTTCGCGAGTACACCAAAATGTCATCAATAAATACAACTACAAACTGATCTAAATATTGATGGAAAATCATGTTCATCATATCCATGAAAGCAGCCGGTGCATTAGTCAACCCAAATGGCATGACTAAGAACTCATAGTGACCATACCTAGTCCTAAAGGCCTTCTTCGGTACATCAACCTCTCTTACCTTTAGCTGGTAATAACCCGATCTCAAATCAATCTTCGAAAAGACCGATGCTCCTTTCAGTTGATCAAACAAATCATCAATCCTAGGCAACGGATATTTATTCTTCACTGTCAATTGATTCAACTGTCTGTAATCTATACACATTCTCATGCTTCCATCTTTCTTCTTCACAAACAAAACTGGCGCACCCCAAGGTGAAGAACTAGGTCGAATAAAACCTCTATCTGTCAATTCTTGCAACTGAGTCTTCAACTCTTTCAATTCTTTCGGTGCCATACGATACGGGGTAATCGAAACAAGAGCTGAATCGGAATAAGTCTCAATGCTGAACTCTACTTCTCTGTCCGGTGGTAACCCTGTCAATTCTTCCGGAAACACACTAGGAAAATCACATACAGTCCGGATGTTCTGAGGTCTAACCTCACTCATGTTAGGGTTCATCACATACGCTAGGTATGCTTCACACCCCAACTCAACTAATCTCTTAGCCTCTAACACTGAAACCACATTGGACAAGAACTTCACATTCTCACCCACAACCACAATCTCATAGTCATCTGAGAGCTTCAAAGAAATCCGCTTAGTTTCAAAATCTATCCTAGCTCTATGCTCTGAGAGCCAGTCCATACCCAGAATTACATCAAAACCATAGAAAGGAAGCTCCATCATATCCACTGGAAACACATACCCCTGAACCATCAACGGACACCTTCGGTACATCCTCCTAACTACTACCGTGTCCCCAAAAGAACTAGTGACATTAACTCCTACCTCTAACATCTCACAAGGCAATTTCAAATACTGTGCATGCTCACTCAATATGTAGGAATGTGTAGACCCAGAGTCAATCAAAGATAACAAACCCAAAGACTGTATCGAGAAGTTACCTGCAATCACATCAGTGTCCTGCTGATCCCCACGCTGAGCATAAACTCTGGCCTGTCCTCCGCCCTCTGGATGGACTGCAACTACATGTGCTAAATTTCTCTGGCCATCATTTCTCGGCTGGAAATTACCTCTACCGCGCCCGCGGCCTCTCTGAAAATCATTAGCTCTAGCAGGAGCCTGAGTTGGTGCCTGTCCCACCAGATGTGGACAGTCACGCCTAATGTGGTCTCTAGCACCACAATTCCAACACGAATGGAAGTTCCCCCAACACTCACCAGTGTGGTTCCTCCCGCAGGTAGCACATGTGGGCAACTTCCCACCAGCTCTCTGACCCTGTTGGCCCTTACCGTGGTTACCGCCACCACGCCTATGATCATACTGATGTCTGTTGTCCTGATGCCTTTTAGCATCTCCTCTATTAAAGTTGCTGGACCTCTTACCCGAACTAGATCCACCTGACCGCCTGGTCAAACTCAAAATGTGCTCTAAGTCCTTGGCCCTCGCAACCAAGACATCAAAATCAGTATAATCTGAAGCTAGAGTATACGTCTTGATCTCTTCATTCAGTCCATAACGGAAACGGTTACAGCGTTCCACCTCAGTAGGAACAAGCTCAGGTGCATACTGACTCAATCTGACAAACCGGATCTCATAATCAGTAACAGACCTATTCCCCTGAAGCAAAGCCATAAACTCCCTCTTCCTCTCATCGAGGTATCGCGGACCCAGATACTTTTTAAAGAAAGCTGTCTCAAAGAACTCCCAAGTGATCTCGGCCTCATCCATACCCGTAGTAATGGTGACCCACCAAGTGTAAGCATCACCCTGAAGCAAGGACTCAACACATCCCAACTTATGCTCACCAGTACACCCCATCTGAGCAAGAATACGAACAGTCTTCTCAAACCACAACTCTGATCTCTCTGGAATAGACCCCCTAAACTCTTCGGCCCCAAGTCCCCGAAGTCTCTCTAAAGGTAATCCGGTGCCCTCACCCTGACAATGTGTTGCTGTTTGACCCCCAGCTACTGCAGCCTGAAACGCCCCAGCTATCGCCTGAACCAACGGAGCTAAATCTATTCCGGCCAGTCCTTGACCACCTTGGTCACCTCGGCCTCCTTGAGGTCCCTCTCTTTCGGGCCCAGCCTCGCCTCCTACTCCAGGTGGAGGAGGTGGTGGTGGTGGTGGAGGTAGTGGAGGAGCTCCAATTCCAACCACAGGCTCTCCCACTTGAGCCTCAACTCTCTAAGCCTCTGCCCGTGATTCCTGTCGAACCATCCTTGGCCTCCCACGTCGTCTCATGATACAGCTAGCAAAGTAATAACTACAACAAACAACAACAAACAGATAGGGATTACGTTAGCAAAAGCAAGGGTCCAACAGTGCTCAAGTAATCCTCTTTCAATTTTTTTTTAATTAAGTAATAGTAGCAATGGGTACTCGACTCAATACCAACACAACAATTCATGCTTCAATTCATCATACGGATAATCAAACAACGAGATTTCATGGCAAAACACATATCAAGCAATACAATTTCTTAACACATCAAGCTTACCTGCCCAAGGTCTCGGAAACCTTAAGCTCTGATACCAACTAATGTAACACCCTCATCCCGGTCTAGCCGGATGACCGGTCCGAGTGAGTCACACGGGGAAAACCGAAGCGAAACCTGTTAAGGTTCCCCCTCGGTTAGCAACCCTATTTTTTTTCATTTTAAATCTTGTCACATTCGAGTATTAAATTTTAAGTGATCAAGCAGCGGAAAATAACACACGAGACAACATTCAAACCTCCAAATTTCATTCAAACATCCCAATTTTAATCTTGACTAAAGGCATATTAATACCTATGTATTTCACTCTTCAAAAAGGCCTACAAGGGTCAAACAGGGAATATAAGTCCTCAAATTATCAATTCTTACAAACTAGTCCATTTTGATCTTCTATGTGTTCTAATGATATTTAAACTATCAATTGATATATAATTCAAACTAAATTATTTATTTTTCATTCCTAAAATACCTCCCCCGTTTCTAATAAATTTTTCAGAATTTATTAGTATCAATTAAACCCCTAAACATTTCGAATTTCACAATTTAGTCCAGCAGATTCCAAATTCATTCAGTTTCAGTCCCGTCAACTTCTAACAACAATTCAGAGACCTATACTTAACATTTTTGAGCAAATCATACCTCTATTTCATGTAAAATTTTGTCCTCTACAACTTTGTAGAATAACACTTTTTCCAGAAATGACTCTAACATGCTCAAAAATGCAGTTTTCACCAAAAGTTTCGAAACCTTGGGAAGGTTTCGAAACCTTTGACCATAGTTTCGAAACCTTGCCCAAAGGTTTCGAAACTTTGGCTGGCAGTGGCCTCTGGAATCCAAAAATTTGCAAAGGTTTCGAAACTTTACCCCTAGTTTCGAAACCTAGATGCAGGGGAGCATATTCTGCTTCATTCTAATGACATTCTATGATAGAAACACATTAAGAACATATGTATGAAATCTATGAACATAATTTAGATAGAAATACAGCATATACACACATGCAAGAGCACCTAATCAAGCCAAGGGAGTCATTTGATCATGTAATAAAGCATTCATGCATAGCATACCAATTAAAGAGCAATTTATGCATATATGGACATACATAAGATCTTAACAATGCCAAAGGCACACATTAATACATATGGAACTTAAACATATTAGTTAAGCAACCAAAACATCCAACAAAACATGCCATCACACACAAGTCTTCATCAAGCATATCATACACATCAACACCATTTATGAGTCAAACATAGCTCATGCAAATCACATAATTGCCCCATTGCTAAACTACCACATTAATTACAAAACTATACTTGAGCAACAAAAACTTGGAATGCCCCTTCGCCTTGCTCCTTGCTAACACCACGCTAATGATCTGCATTGTTGAAAATGAGAGCGTAAGCTAAAAGCTTAGTGAGGATGCTCTAAAATCCAAAAACAACAACAATGCAGGGTTCAATCGTGTCATCCCTAAATCTCTCATACAACATGCTTAGGTATAAACAAGTCAACCTAGCTAGTCTTTCAAGAGTTATAATATGGCATCTCACATCATATTAAACTCAACATCATAATCATCATATCATTTTCAAGGGTCATAATATGGAATCTCACATCATATTAAACTCGACCTCAAAATCATGAAAGAATAACATGTTCAAGAATCATAATATGGCATCTTACTTCATATTAAGCTCAACAACATAATTCTCATTTTGGCACCTAGTTATGACTCGAATACGCGGATAACATGTTGGAACGCATTTTCCAACATCAACCTTACCTCGGTGGGATTACACTCATCACCGGCCTTGCATGGACGGGATTCCACTCATCGCCACATGCCCTACGGATGGGATTCCACTCATCACCACGTAGAATATATATAAATTTCCGGTGGAATATTACATAACCGTACTCCTCCTTGGTGCCTTAACGCCACCAAGGCCACGTACGTTTTGACTCAATTTGTGTGCACACTCATCCTAATGATCGATCATTGTACCCAAGCATACTAGTGCCAATCTCTTTCATTACATCATATATCCACCAATTATATATCATGCTCATCATATATGCATATCAAGATACATACATATAAATCAATCCACATTTCACATGAACAAGTAGGCAATGACATATCATTTATCAATGGAAAATTAAAGAGTTAAACTACCAATTTAACTCCCACCTAGGAATGGCCTACCAAGCTCATTCCCACACATCCAATACACACTTGAACCAACTTCAAAACAATTTAAAGTTTTACTCACCACCCTTCCTTAGCAACTCAAACAAGCAAGCAAGCCTCCTAAATACTCGGATTCAATCCCGATGCTTCTCCGGTGTTTCCTCTTGTTTCTAGCCAATCAAAACATAACCATTACTCATAATTCAATGCTAAATTTCAGTCACCACTCCAATTCATAAACACAAGCCACACTTCAACAATTTCCAACTCAAACAATCACCAAATTTCTCATTTTCGTGCTCCTTTATTACCCAGCAGAAAACTATATTTTCAATCACCCAAATGACACCTAAATGGTCCCAAAACACTTTCCTAACATACATATACCATCAGCCCTTCAACCTAACTCTAAAACTCACCAAAATTCAAGTTTTAGACTAATAAAAAATGGCCATAAATACCCATTTCGGATTTTCACCTAAAATTTCTCATTTTAACATATTATGTGTATTTTAACATGATTAAACAAAGCCCCAACTCAATTTATCAAAACAAAATGAAAAATCCCTTAAAAATTCAAACTTTGATATAAACCCTAATTTTCAAAACTCTATAACTTTGAAATCTAAGACTATAGATAGATAGAGGATAAAGAGGAGATTAAGAAAACATAATTACCTTTCAAAAACCCCTTGAATTGATGAAGAAATCAAAGGGAATAGTAAAGGGGGTTTGAGAGAGTTTGAAGATGATATGCACGGTGGAGAAGAAAGAAAATGAGAAAGATGATAACTTAATAGGTGATGTTTATTTTTATTTTGGTTTAATTACCAAAATGATCCTTCCCTTTCTTTCTAAACTCAATTTGCTCACATTAAGGTCAATTTGATTAAAATAAATTCTACCAACTCAGACCAACCAACCCGACTAACTCCTAACCCCAAAACACGGGTGTTACACCATTTAAAAAAATCAATAACTTAACGTTCTCTGATTCAGGCTCAAGGTGCTTGAAAGTTTCGGATTTATAAAAAAAACAGTTCTCTAATTTTATCAATTAGCTCTTTAGAGAAATTAAATGAATTAAACTACCGAATTAAATCAATTTTGACCTTTAAACCTTCAACTGTTTTTTTATATAAAATATTGCTATTGCATCACATGACATAACTGCAATTCTGTCGCATGACATTTGCGCTCGTTTTTAATTTTTTTTAATTAAATAAAAGAATTATGAAAATATCATGTTGAAACCTTGTGAGCTTCGTATGGCACCAACGTATAAAAATCATTAGGTTTAACCATCAACATTCGTCAAAGAAATAAATTGAATAAAATTTAAAAAAATTGATTGAAAAAAAAAAAAAACTTAATCGATTTTAATTTTTTTTAACACCCTCGAGCTTTTAATTTACAACCAACCGTACGTCTAAAATTCATGGAACTAATTTTATTTTCGGTTAACTTATTGTGTATTTGCAAAACTATCCATCTCATGCCACTCCTTTACTTCATGGTTGACGATCGTTGCCGACAGGAAATAAACTGAAATTAGAACCTGAAATTGGCGACTACATATTTGTGGAATGTTCTTAATAAAAAAACAAGTATGGGCACAACATACTGTAAGGTTGAAAAATGATATCAGTGGCATGTGACAGTCACGTTGGATTTTAGGGGAATGCGACAGGAAATAAACTGAATTTCACAAGTCACTGACTTCATGGAGGATCAGCAAGGCAGGCCCGAGGCCCATGTTCTTTTAAATGAAATCCAAGGAATAGATTGGTAAACACTCCGGTCTCCGGGTCAACAGCCAACTTTTGTATAGTGGAAACTAAATCTTATTAGGAATAGTTTTATGACGATAGATTTTTTATTTACTAAAAATCGAGAATTTCTGTATTTTTTTTATCCGATTTTAAAGGGTTTTAGTATTTGTCTAACTTTGTTAAGATCTCATTTAACATGAATAATTGATGCTTCGGTCAATTTTAGAATATTGGGCTACGAGCGCCCAATTTTAACATACCCAAAAACGCTAACTCAGTGAACGAAAGAAAGGCCGAAACAGAATAATTGGGTCGTCGTTTCATCCGAATCGAAGTTGGAGGGGTTTGTAATTGTTGTCGTAGCTAAGACTGAAGCAGTTATAGGAAGCGAGAAGATGGAGGACGGAGAGATAGAGGAAATGGGATCACAGTCACCGGCCCCGTCGCGGAAGCCCGATAAATCTCCTTACGATATGCTTAAAGAAACCAAAGCCTCGGTTGAAGAGGTCGTCGCCAAAATCCTCTCAGTCAAAAAGGAAAACAAGCCAAAATCTGAACTCAGAGAACAAGTCACCCAAATGTTCCTTCACTTCGTCAATCTCCGTCAGGTTCTCTCTCGCATATCTGTTTATCAATCGAAAGGGGAAAATTGAAAGTGGAATCTCGTGTTTTGATTTCATTGTTTTCTCTTTCAGGTGAATCGTAGTATATTGTTGGAGGAAGATAAAGTGAAAGCGGAGACGGAACGTGCCAAGGCGCCGGTGGATTTCACGACGCTGCAGCTTCACAATTTAATGTACGAGAAGAGTCATTATTTGAAAGCTATAAAAACTTGCAAGGATTTCAAATCCAAGTATCCTGCTATCGACCTTGTACCCGAGGAGGAGTTTTTTAGCAACGCCCCTGAAGATATCAAGGGTTCGAATTTGTCTGATGATAGCTCACATAATTTGATGCTTAAGAGGCTTAATTATGAGTTATTCCAGGTAAATTACTGGCTAAAACTAGGTTTAATAGATAAACATAATATTTTCTTTATACAATTTTAAATTTTATGGGAATTTTGAATCTTTTCGAGACCTTATTTGTTTAGGCAACATATAATGTATTAAAAGGAATTACGGTAAAAATGCATTGCTAAGCCTATGTTTGGATATGATATGTCTCAGAGGAAAGAGCTATGCAAACTTCTAGAAAAGTTGGAACAACGAAAGAAAAGCCTTTTGGAGACAATATCAAATCGGAAGAAGTTTCTATCGAGTCTGCCATCACACCTCAAGTCCCTTAAGAAAGCATCGTTGCCTGTTCAGAATCAATTGGGTCTTTTGCATACAAAGAAATTGAAGCAACATCATTTGGCTGAACTTCTTCCGCCTCCACTCTATGTGATTTACTCGCAGTTCATGGCACAGAAGGAAGCATTTGTTGAAGATATTGATCTGGAGATCATAGGAAGCATGAAGGATGCTCAGGCTTTTGCCCGCCAGCAAGCAAATAAAGACAATGGTGAGTGATGCTGGTCTTCCTTCTGGTTTTATGCATAGTGCAATTGTTGGTAGCTCTTCAGATGTTACTTCAAAGTTATACCCTTTATTCCAAGACAATGTACAAGTAGGCTAGTACGAATGGACATAAACATTCAAGTTGAAAACAATGGTTGCTAGTGAAATTAACTTTGTTGTGTTTGGTTAAACTCCCGGGTCAATGAGTGTAACTAAAGCTGTTTATTTCTGCAAAGAATTTTCTTTATGATGTTTTTTATTTGTATTGGACTTCGGTTAATCTTCTTAACTCAGTCCCTAACATGCCCTGGGCTAGCAAATTACTTAGAATCATTTTTTATTTAAAAAAAAAAAAAACTTGAATTGAGTACTGATATTCGTTTTTTACCAGGTTTATCTACTAGTGTAGAGAGCTCAAGGTTTGAGGATGATTTACCAGATGAGGAAGATGATGGACAGAGAAGGAGAAAACGGCCAAAAAGGGTTCCTAGCAAGGAGGCTATCGACCAGGCAGGAGTCTATCAAGTTCATCCTCTGAAAATTATCCTTCACATATATGATGATGAGGCATCTGATCCGGGATCCACAAAACTTATCACTTTGAAGTTTGAATACCTGTTAAAGTTGAATGTTGTCTGTGTTGGGATCGAGGGATCAACTGAAGGACCTGAGTATAACATCCTCTGCAATTTATTTCCCGATGACACTGGCCTGGATCTGCCTCACCAGGTTTGTGTCTGATGGCTATTATGTGCCTTGCTTCCATCGTCACCTTGACATTTTTGTTAAGCTTTCCTTTTCATGTACTAGTAACTGTTCTGAATTATATTGCAGTCAGCCAAGCTCTTCATTGGTGATAGTGCTACATTTGATGAAAAGAGAACTTCACGTCCGTATAAATGGGCCCAGCATTTGGCAGGAATTGATTTCTTACCTGAGGTTTCACCATTGCTTAATAGCCATGAAGCTCCAAACAATGAAACCAAAAGTGATGCTGTTATATATGGTCTTGCATTGTATCGCCAGCAGAGCCGAGTGCAGACAGTTGTTCAAAGAATCCGGTCACGGATAAAAGCTGAGCTGGCTCTTGCGTGAGTCACTGTCCTGTATGTTTGGAGTTTGGATCTTGGAGAAAACAATAAGAAAGCAAATAGTAGTGAATTCCACGACGTGGTCAAATCTTTGTGATATGAGGTCCCTAATTTTTTGGTTTTAGTAAAAAAAATTCTCTCTGCCTTAAGTGCAACTTCTGTGTTGGAATATATTTGTTTTTATGTTGACTTGCTCTTAGCTTGTTTTGTCTTCAGTATGGAAGCTTTTTTGTTGAAAATCCGGAATTTTTTCATTGAATTACAGGGAACAGCTTGATTCACTTATGAAGCTTAAGTGGCCTGCTCTGAACTGTAAAAGTGTTCCATGGGCCTTGCATGCTCCATTCTGCAGTTTGCATAGTTGGTCATCTGTAGGATCCAAAGTCAATGAGGATTCATCATCTCAACCTGTTATTGACACAGAACCGGTTCAAGAACCTTTGGATGATATGGATGGAAGATCTGGTATCACGAAAGAAGAGCTGGAGGGTTATAGGGAAGATGGGGAGCTTCCATCTTTGCTTTCAGTTCCATCTGCCACAATTGATGCTAAACTTACTCCACTAAAGGGATCTAGTCTCATCCATTCAAAGCAGTTGGCTTTGATTTCGAAGATCATTTTGTCCCCAGCCAGTAAGGGAAAATTACCTAGTTTCAAAAAACATGATGATGATTCCGTCTTCATGCTAGAGACAGATAGTGAACTGGACGAGCCCCTCGAGACAGAAACTGAAAACTCTTCTACTTAGTGCTATGAAATAGTTGAAAAATCATGGGTTGACTATGGTAACAAGGAATTTATTCTTCTTTTAACAAGGAAAATGGGCACAAGTGGGCAGAATATGAAACTAGAAGCCAAGGTGTCAATAATTACTTTGTTTTGTTTTATAATGTTCATTAAAGATGGAAACCTGACGTCAAATTGGACTGTTGCAGATTAAGATCAGTATGGAGTACCCTCTTAGGCCTCCTTTGTTTACAGTGAATCTTTACTCTCCCGGTGAAAATTCTTCTGAGAAAGACTATTCTGGGTGGCACAATGAAGTTCGTGCTATGGAAGCTGAGGTAAGCAAGTAGTGTTTCTGAAGTAGCTATCTCACAATAGTGGGTGGTGATTTGTTGTATTTTCTCCAGGAATAGACATGGTATGACATTACATGAAGCATGGAATAATGGGAAATGATAAAAGGTATATTAAATGTAGAGTAGTTTTAGCCCTTTTGTTCTAGTGGTAACAGTGATGAGCTTGATGGTCGAGTTCCACAGCCTACTGTTACTACCAACTTTCCCAAGCACATGCAACAAACTCTCATTCTCTGGTTGCATCGTGTAGGTAAATCTTCATATGTTAAAGATGGTACCCCCAGATGAAGAAAACTATACATTATCACATCAAGTTTACTGCCTTGCTATGTTGTTCGACTATTACATGGACGAGGCGACTCCATCCGAGAAGAGGAAGACTAGTTCTGTTATTGATGTTGGATTGTGTAAACCTGTTAGTGGTAGACTTCTTGCCAGATCATTCAGGGGGAGGGATCGTCGGAAAATGATATCCTGGAAGGACATGGAATGCACTACTGGCTATCCTTTCTAGAAATGAAGTTTCTGATATTTATTTTGCTGTGCTGCCAGAGGAAGTAACTTGGAGATGAATCTTTGACCAAGTAGTGGACCAGAATGAACCTTTTGATTCTTCTCTGAAGACAACTTACATAAGGTTGCCATGGATGGATATGGTTCTCTACATTGCTAAACTAAAAAAGAAAATGGAGGGGTCAAGGGGCTCAGCTATTGATTCAGAAGTTGCATTGATATTGGATGATGGCCTTGGGAGGGGAGGCCCCTGCTGTTTGCATTGGTTTCCTTATTTAGGGCTTGTTCGATAAAATTTTGAACGGGAGTGCTACCGATGCTGTATGCTCCGATTTTACGTTTTCATTTTAATTTTCTAGCATGTAACTCTCCGATGATTTAAATATTCAAAATATGACTAAATGAACCATGGTAAAAGAAGCACAAAATTTAGTTCAATTGATGGTGATGATGGGCAAACTCTTGAGATGCTCAGAAATTTACATATATGGTGCAACTAAATGAGCCATTATCTTCATAAAAAGAAAAAGGAAACAAATTACAAATATTGGAAGATTGTTATTCTACACTGCACTAATTCATTTCTCCAAATCTTGAAGAGCAAACAACTATCGTCGACATCTAAGTATGTACAACCACCTGCCACGCATGGTTTAAACCAAGGATCACAGCTTCAAACCCTTCCAGTTTCACCATGGACCAGTCTGAGTTCTACGTAAGCATCGCTTCTTAGCTCCTTGTGGCACGTCCATCGTTTCAATGACCTGCGGCAGTCCCGAGGGTTCCCCGTTATTGGCATGGGGAAACATCGAGGGCAAATCTTTAGTTGAGGATTTCTAAAGGATTCGATTATGAAATCAAGAAATTCACACCATGACAGTGAAACGACAACCATGCTCAGATGGAATAAAAACAACAGAAAAGCTCTGTGAATGTGATTTGTAGACATGAGAACACAACTCCAAATTCCTATCAAACGTGGTTTAAGAAAACACTGGATCTGGAAGGTGCATGCATATGATGATGCTTCATGATGTTCGATAAGGGTATAAACCAAGTTATTAGTATAAAGATTAAAAAAAACAGAGACAACTTCTCTTTACCTCTTTTTTCTGCATTTCAATGAGTTCTGCCTGCAGCAACCAAAAGTACAGAGACAATGACAATGTAAGCATCTGTTTGCCATAAGCCAACAATAAGTAATATGGTGTACAAATGAACATACATGTTTCTTCCGCAATTCTTCGTTCTCCTCTTTTAGCTTTGCAACTTCTGCTTCCAATTCCATTGTATAAGCCTAGCACAGAAGCCAAAAAAAGGAAGAAGCAAAACCCATAAGAAAGACCAAAGCACATAATTGGGACCAAACCAACCATAATTTCACTAGTTAAAAGTTACCATGGGATACAACTGTTTTGATTGATATAATTATAACAAAATCCACAAGGTCAAGAATGTAAACCTTAATCAATTGTTTTATAGATTCTTATATGATACACTGCTTCAAACTTCTCGTCCTGTTAAACAAAGGCTCCACTGACTCGAAATATGGGTTACGTTATTTCCTAATTGACTCGAAATGCATAAAATTTATACAGAAGCTTCATTCAGTAGGCAGGAGAATGATCAAATGACTATGAGCAGACTGCTCACATTTGCATATATTCAGTTGACATAAAACAATAATGCATATTCCAAGTTACCTAACTTTACACAATGATGAACTTAAAGCTATGAAGAAGGAAGATTAAACAAATTTGAGTAAATCAAAAAGTATATTCACCTGCTTGCGAGCTCGTGATCTTGCAGCTGATTCTCTGTTCTTTATCATTCTCTTTTGCCTCCTCTCAACAACCTTTTCCACCGCACTGTATTTCCTACCCCTCAAGCTTCCATTAAACACATAAGGAGCTGGGGAAACTGAAGAAGTATCTCCACTGCTCTTCCCTATCCCGTCTGATGAAAGCTGGTTCGCAGGCGATCGAGTTGCAACTGCAAGTGGCCCTGCTAAACCAACCATCCCCATCCCTCCACCTTGCATCCCAGCAGCCTGAATCAGACCGTTACTTATTCCCTGATCCACAATCCCATGAATTCCACCCCGAATTCCGGGACTCCCCAACTGACCACCACTTTGTAAATGCATCTGTGCTCCATATCCCACACCAGTTTGCTTAGGAAAAATTGGTTGTTGGTGCTGCTGCTGCTGCTGCTGAGCCAACTGGTGCGAGTTTGATCTAACTCCATTAACATTGGAATGCAAATTGGAAGCTTGGATACCAATATGATTACCACCTTCAGGAATCCTATTTCCAATCAAATTTGGACCTTTACCACCTTGTTGAAACCCGAATTCGAAACCAGTATTATTTCCACCAAAGAATCCCCCATTGTTAACCTTCCCATCCAATTGAGTGTCTTCTCTTACCACACCAGCCCTTACCAAAAACTCCTCCAAAGTCATCTCTCCTAAAGTTTGCTGCCTTTGTGGCATGTTATTACCATTAGTGCCTCCGGTTCCAATTCCGTCTTTCCCAAACGAATACTCCCTTGAAATATCTTTCCAAACTTGGTCAACAGTTTTCTGGCTAAGTGTTCTTGGCAAAGTCAAGGACCCTTGCCTTTGTAACGCTCCATTTCCCTCTAGGGCGCCACAAGAAGAAGCCATTGTTTGAGTTTCTTCAGCACTCCAAATGTTCCTCAACAGCTCATCCATGTTCATTGACCCGAAATCTTTTCCCATTCCACCCATAGTGCTTTGAAACTCATCAAAGGTTAGAGAATAGATTGATGACTGTCTAGTTAACGGGTTATTCGCCGGCGGTTTAATCTCGCCGCTGTCAGCAGACGGCGGAGGATTACTTCCAAAGTTCATGTTAGTCCCCATCGAAATCTGTATAAAACAGTGTAAAAAAACTTTGATCCAAAAAATATATGTACAGATAATCCTTTGGTACTACTTCAAATCTTCAATGCAAGCATATAAAAATCCCACACAATTTGAAGTTTATATAATTCTATATTTGCAAAAAAAGGGGGGCCAAAAATAAAGATCTATACAAGAAGTTGCCAACTAAGAAAAACAATAAACATTGAAGAAGAGAAAATAACTTAAAAATGGGATGTAAAAATCAACTCTTTTGTTTGAAGTGGTAGTAAGTAACATTTAACATTTCAAGAAAATATAAGTTTTCAACAATCAGAAAGTTGAGGAAAACATAAGGTTTTTCTCTGAGGAAAACAAAAGGCAATCAATTTAACAGGCCAGACAATTGAAGGGAGAACAAAAAGTCAGAAGACAACCAAACCAAGAAAAAATAAAATTAGATAGTTTGTACAAATTAGTTGAATAATTACCCAAAAAACCCAACAAATGAAAACCTACAAAATATTTTTTTTTAAATGGAAGCTTGAGCTAGAGAGATAAACAAACAAACAAATAGCTTAAGTTAGAGAGAGGTTTTTTTTTTAAAAAAAATTATATATTTTCATTTTTCACCTTCTAATCTGGTTGTTTCTTCGGACAGCGTTTTGGTTCCGTCTTCTGTTTCCCGAGCTATGGCTTTCGCGGGAGCGCCAAGTGTCCCTTTGTTCATTTTTTTAACTTTTAAGACATTAATATATACTCTCTTTTTTTCTTGTAGGAGTGTTTTAAACATTTTTTGTGGGCCAGCTGATTAGCGAGACGTGGACCAATAGGAAAGGGGTAGGAGGATTGTGACGTAGCGATCTAACCAATAAGAAGTAGAAAAATGGGATGAAATGAACCGTCCACGTTGCGTTCTAAAGGACGGTGATGATGGCCTGCATTTTTATGGGTTTGGACTGTAGTGGGATTGTTGGTTGGATAGCGCCGACAAGGGATAAATGCTAAAGAAGTGCAATGAACAAACAGGCGTTGAATTAGGGGCACTTTGGTCTAAACATGATGTTTGTGTGATGTATTATTGTTCATCCTTTTTCACAGGCCTGTCCATATTTTTAAAAACTACGTTAACGATTATTAAATTAAGTAAAATAATTTTTTATTAAAGCTTTTGAAATTGTGAAACCGTTATTAAATTTATTCAATTATTATAATATAATCACTAAATTTTATCAAATTAATATAAATAATTGTTAATGTTTATTGAACCGTCATAATATAATTCTTAAATTTATTAAAATTTATCATTAGTGTATAATATGCAGTAATCATTTTATAATTTCTAAAATTTTGGTGGTAAAAAAGATATAGTTTTTTTTTTCAAATTTAATACTGTTTTTGTACTTTATTTGTTTTTCTAAATACCACGACTTCATTTATTCACAATGTTATATTTTACAAACTGACCTTCCAACTTTTTTTATCATTCATACACATTTTATAATTTATATTAATAATTATGTATAATAATATAATTTGCCATGATAACTTATATTTCTTTTATTAAGTAAAAAGAATATAAAATAAGCCATAAAAAGACAATGAAACAAAAACACAAAGTAGTCCTGCCTAAGAAATAGCACTTTGTGTGTAGCCAATGGAAGATCCGTTCTGTATTTGTTTAGCTCGAAGCAAAGGCAAAGGCTGAAAGGCATGATGGCAACAAGAACCTAAAACAAGAAATCTAGAAAGATTTCACCTAATTTTAGCGAATCAATAAAATAAGCACCTTTCTAATTCAGCCCTCTCTATTGCCATTGTCGACTAAGACCATATTGGCAAAAGACAAACTCTCGCTCTCTCAATATACGTATACCTAAATTCAAGGCAAAGAAAGAGGATAGAAGTAGAATTTTATAATATAAGAATTGGTTGACATGGTTCAATATTATGTCTCCATTCATTTCAAAAGACTGAATGGTTTGCGTTTCTTGAGTACCAGCAGGGGTGCTTATTGAGTATGTCGATTGTGAGCTGAATGGTGTTTGATTCAACTCGAAAATTCTTTGATTTGTACTCGTTTCGACTCAATACAAGATACGCTCGATAAAATTCCGCTCGACTCGTACTCGTTAAAAAAATTGTTGCTCGACTCGACTCATTACTCATCAAGTTTATCAAAAGTTTTTATATTGTTTTTTCTAATATATGTAAAATGTAGTAATAACTATATAGAACTTAATATAAATATAAATTAACGAAAAAATATATAAAAAAATGGGTCAAACAATTTCAAAGAATAAACTCCAAAGTAACAATCTATAAATCCAACAAATTAATATATTACAACAAAAGTAACAATCCATAAACTTTAAACTAACATATTACAACCATACAAAAATAATGAACTTATCAAATCAAGTTTAACCTTATTCGACTTAACTCAAACTCGAGCCGAACATAAATCAAATTAAACTTAAGCGGCTCAACTCGGTTAGAATCCCTAAATATGAGGTAACTCTTTCTTTAGCTTATGTTGGTGATGATTTAATTTTTTTAATCAACTTTATTTATTTTTCTTTATGTTAGATTTGATGGCCAATGATTCTTGAGGTTATACATATTATATTAGAAATAATAATATGATTGGCGTCAGATTCAATGCACCAAAAGTTCAACCTAATGGTTGACATCTAAGAACAAAACAATTTTTTATAGGGAATACTTATAAATACATAAATCACAAATTTCATTTTCATCTGATTTTTAATATAAACGTTTATTATGATGCATAAACAGGTTTACCAGTTCAGAGTATTACCCTCATCACGGAATGAAGCTGCCTGTGTTTCCTATAAGAGCTTGATAAATATATACCAATATCCCACCCAACTTTATTGCATTTCTTTTTTTTTTGAAATTAGCTGGTTTTCAATATATAAATATCAAAATGGTGTACAAGGCTTGCTTATCACATGAAACCAGACTAAGAGACCCACCTCCTATTATCACAATAGCAATAGACGTGTTAAGCAAGCAAACTAAAACACCTTACCTCTTAAAGAGCCAAAACAATAGCTCTACTAAAAAACCAGCAAGTCAACGCTAAAACGGTCCCGGAGTGCATCTAACATAATGCCCATAGAAAAGTATCCGAGAAAAAACACACATCAATTAGACCTATGTAGAACTTAGGTCTCTCACATCTACCTCTGCCGCAGTTGTTGCATTCACAGGAGCCTCCTCTATCCAATAGCATGCCTCTTGAACAGCTCTGCACTCCCGAGCTAGAGAATGTGCAGCATTATTTGCCCCACGACGCACGAAACAGAAGGAGACAGCATTGAAACTCTTGGCCATGTCTTTAATATCCGCAATAATAGGAGCAATTATCGAACAATCATGCTCAGGCGTGTTAAGCTTCTTGATAATAGATAAAGAATCCCCTTCGATGATTACATTATAAAACCCCAGGTCCTTAGCAAGCTGAACAGCATGCTTACATGCTAGTGCTTCCGCAACAAAAGCATCAGAAACATTAGTGTGAGGGATTGCGCAAGAAGCCATGATTAAGCCATCATTGTTTCGCCCTATCACTCCTGATATCGCATACAATGTTTGTTGATTAAAAGCAGTATCAAAGTTGAACTTGACATACGATAAAGGAGGTGGTTCCCAACGGGCTACACCAACAAGCCCTGCATCACGGACCACATCACAGATTTTATCTTGCTCAATTATAAATGCAGATACAAAGGAAGAGACTTCAACAGCAGTGCTTTTGCAGCCGTCGTGAACCAATTTATTCTGAGAGAACCAGATCGCCCAATAGATCACCAGCAATAGCCTCTTGTCATTCTCGGATAGACTCATAAAGAACCTCGCCAGCCAATCTATCCATGAACAATCAGTTGAGTAAGATCCTTGCTGGAGGTGAAATGCACTCAAAAGTTGTTTAACAAAATCACAATCCCTCATCAAGTGTGCAATTGTTTCTCTTGGAGATTGGCAGAACGGGCAAACATTGTTCACAGCTAACCTTTTGGTATGCAGGTTATCAAAAGTCGGCAAGAAATTATTTGCAATTCTCCACATGTTGATTTTTATCTTTGAAGGCAAATTGACACTCCAAAATGAATTGAAAAAATCAGCAAGAGCATTGATAGTTGTAGACTGATCAGAATGCAAACACTTGTATCCACTCTTCACCGAGTAGCAACCTGAACCCTCCAATCTCCATACTATCTCATCCACTAGATCGGTTCTTGCTAGAAGGATGGAGCAGATACGAGAGACTTGCTCCTCATTGAATAACTCCTGCAATACCTCGTATTTCCATTCCTTGATTGGCTGGTCAATGAGATCAGCTACTGTAGTGTGCGAAATATTAATACCATTCGTCTGAATTCTACCATCCCCTCGACCTGGCAATCAAGGCTCGCCCCAAATATTAATTTTGTGGCCTGAACCAACACGCCAACCATACCCCTTTTCGATTAAACCTCGTGCACTCCATATGCTCCGCCATATGTATGAGGGATTGGACCCCAAATCTGCATTCATAAAATCTTTGATGGGATAGTATCTTGCTTTTAAAACCTGTGCCAGGAAGCAATTTGGTTGAGTAACCAGACGCCAACATTGCTTTGCCAATAACGCCACATTAAACTGACTTAAATTCCTGAATCCCATACCACCAGCACACTTTGGCTTAGCTAACTGGCTCCATGAGCACCAATGAATGCCTTTGTGCGTTCCCTGATTCCTCCACCAAAACTTGGCCATGCATTGCTCTAGATTGCGACAAAGAGATGTAGGAAGCAAGAAACATTGCATCGCGTACACGGGTATAGCCTGTAAAACAGCTTTGATAAGCACATCTTTGCCGCCCATAGATAGAGATCTCACTCCCCAATTGTGAATTCTGTTGTTGAAACGATCATAGAAATAACTAAACGCTTCCTTTTTACTTCTTCCCACCATTGTTGGCAGACCTAAATACTTCTCCGGATTTGAGGATACACGCACACCCAACGTGTTAGCAATGTTGTCCTTACAATTAGCATCTACATTTGTGCTAAAGTAAATGAGGGATTTACTATAGTTTACTAGCTGACCAGAGGCATTACCATATATCGTGAGCAATTCTTTCACATTTGCAGCTTCGCTGATCGATGCTTCACCAAATAGGATGCTATCGTCCGCAAACAAGAGATGTCCCACATTAAACCTCCCTCGACCAATATTCACTCCTTTCACGTATCTTCTGGAATTTGCGTCATTCAGCAACGTGGATAAACCTTCCGCACAAATTAAGAATAGGTAAGGGCTCAGCGGATCTCCCTGTCTCAATCCCCGAGTCGGTAAGAAGATAGGTCCAGTGGTACCATTTAGAGAAATGGAATACGATACAGATGTAACACATTTCATTATCAGTCGAACCCATCGATCATCATAACCCAGCCGAAGCATCATTCCTTCAAGAAACGACCATTCAACGCGGTCATACGCTTTGCTCATGTCAGCTTTCAATGCAAAAAAACCCGTCTTCCCCCTCCTGTTATTCTTCAATGCATTCAGAACCTCGTATGCAACAATCACGTTATCAGAAATATGGCGGCCAGGAATGAAAGCTCCTTGTGATTTATCTATGCAGGCTTCGAGGGACTTGGAAAATCTGTTTGCCAATGTCTTTGCCACGATTTTATACACTACATTACATAGACTAATGGGTCTAAAGTGTGACATATTTTCAGGATTGTTTACCTTAGGGATGAGGACAATTTGAGTTTGATTGATGTCTTTTACTTCCCTTTCGCCATTCAAGATCGACAAGCATAAACTTGCAATGTCTTCACCCACAATCAGCCAGTACTTCTGGTAAAATAACGCAGGATATCCATCCACGCCCGATGCCTTTAGCGGGGCCATGTTACATATAGCATGTCTAATCTCCTCCACAGAAAAAGGGGCTAACAACTCCCCATTCATTTCATGTGTAATTCGAGGCTGAACCAAGGAAAAAATAGAGGATGATCCAGTTTGAGATGATGCTGTAAAAAGCTGCTTGAAATAATCCGTTGCCAAGTTCAACAAATCATCCTCACTAGTAAACCAGCGACCATGATCATCAAATAAGCCTTTAACCTCATTCTTCTTCCTCCTAAAAGAAGCATGGCTATGGAAAAATGGAGTGTTTTTGTCTCCATGTTTTAACCAATTTACACGTGCCCGTTGCTCCCAGAATATCTCTTCTTTGTCAGCTTCAATATTTAAACCTAGCTTCACATCTATAAGCTCAGCCAAAGTTGAGTCATCTGGGTCTAGAGCAGATAGTTCGGACAAGCGATCCTGTAGTTTTTTCTTTCTTTCAGTTTTAACTGCTTTCTTCGCTTTGTTCCAGGCTGAAAGATGAGCACCCAGTTGAGCTAGTCGACCAGGCACCTCTTCATAAGATCCCTCCCAACATTCCCGAATCACATTCTCGACATCTTCCTCTAAAGTCCAACTAGCCTCAAAACGAAACACATTCCTACTTACTTGGCAATTGCGATTATTTGGCCTGCACGTCTCGATCAGCAAGGGTCAATGATCAGAGAAATAATGACTCAGATGAGTAACCGAATATTCTGGACACAATGACCACCAGTCCGAGTTCGCCACAGCTCTATCCAACCTCTCTCGCACATTATTTGATGGTAGTCGTCCTCTTTCCCACGTATACCAGCACCCTTTAAAACCCAAGTCGCCGAGATCACATTCTTCTAATACATCACGAAACTTTGACATGGCACATTCAGATCGCAATCGGCCACCCTTCTTCTCAAAAGCATACATCAATTCATTGAAATCTCCTGCCACAATCCATGGCATGGACAAATTCGAGTGAAGTTGCCTTAACAAATCCCATGACTCAGAACGTAATCTCTCCTCCGGACGACCGTAGAAACCTGTGAATCGCCATGTAGATGAATCACTCTCCTTAATCACCACATCAATATGGTAGTTGAAATAGCTTTGCAAAGATACATCCACATCCGACTTCCAACCAATTGATAGCCCTCCTCTTGAACCTCTCGAATCAACATCGATTCCAAACAGAAAACCACACTTCCTACGCACTTGTTCCATTCGCCTTGCACTGATTTTTGTTTCCATAAGAAACAAAATCTGGGGATTAACACCTCTCAGAGAATTTCTGAGTCGATTAACCGCCCGTGGCTTCCCCAATCCACGGACGTTCCAGCAAACAAGCTTCATTGGGGCTGGCTGCCCTGCCTCGCAGAGCTAGCCGATAACGTAGCGATATTCTCTGGCACAGCAGAATCAGTTTTTCCTGAAACATTTTGCGCCTCTCCAAAAGTTCTTTGCCTCTTGTTTCCATCCAGTACTTCGATTGGGTTTTCTTCAGTTTCATAGCTTACTTCCATATTACCTTGATTGGACGAGCCAAGAATAGTACATGTGGGGCCCGTTGACTTTGCATGGAAGTTAGCCAAAATAGAATTTGTTGACATAGTACACCCCACGTTCCCAACACTTCGACTATTCCCATGCACGTCGCCCACTGCTTCCCCATTCAATTTTAACTGCCCATGCACATCTAACATAGCTTTGATCTCAGCCAACGATGAACCGGAAACCTCCTCCCGTAACCAACGACTCGGCGGTGGTGGTCCTCTTCTTGTCGGAGCCCTAATCGAGAGGTCCCATGCAAAAACAATTTCATCTGGCTTTAGTGATAATCGTAAGGGGCAGAAACTTTCCCCATGTCCTAGCCTTCCACAGATGAAGCAAAATAAGGTGATTTTCTCATATTGAAATCTGACGTAAATGCTTCGATCCTTACTTAGCGCTACCTTCTTCTTTCTCTTTAGCGGCAAGTTGACATTTATACCAGCCTTAACACGCATATACTGCTTCCTTCCTGAGACCACCAAGCTAGAGTCATACTCCAGAAAAGAACCTACAAAATTTCCAAATTGCCTTGCCATAGGTTCCGACATCAAACCAGGAGTAAGGTCTTGGACTTGAACCCAAAAGACGGCCAAATCCAGCGAAACCACCAAGGGATCCTCCCCAACCTTCAGCTTATGCAATAGCAATAGGTGATTATTGAAAAACCAAGGAGAGCCAGCAAGGACTCGTTCCAAATCCACCCCATGATAAAACCTGAACAATATTCTTTTATCCCCAATATCTGTTATAGAAATACCACCAAGAGGTCTCCAAATATCAGCCAGAGTGTTCCTCATAGCGAGAAAATGGATCACACTGGACGTTAGGAATCTTCCCACCAAACAAAGCCTATAATCTTCAGCCGCCTCTCCAATCTCAGGGGGAATTACCAGTGCCTCTTCCTCCCCATCTTCAATTGATAAGTTTGCCAATTTACTATCCATTATTCTATCGAGAAACGATCAACCAGAGACCATCTAAGAAAACCCAGACTAAAGCGTGCAAAACTACAGACCATAAAATTTCAACTTTAGTACGACAAACTTGATTTAACTTTATTGCATTTCTAAACACAAGGAAACTGATGAATAAAATATATTCTCCCATGCCATGCAAATCGATCTCAAGAGAAAACAGAACCCAGGGTGTAGATTTAGGAATGGGCATTTCACCCAATCTGATTGGGTTCTAACCCGACTTGATCGGATTGGGTTTTTTGTAATAAAAAATTAGGTTCTGATCCTGTCGAGTCAAGTTTTTATTAAAGATGAGATGTGAACGGGTCAGATTTAAGTTTAGGTGAAAATATTAAATCTGATCCGGAATTAATAGTGTATTTCCCTTATATTTTTAGAGATATTTGCAATAATGTTCCTCTTTATATTTTTTGGGTAAACTACCTATTTAGTACCTTATCTATGCTCACGTTACTGTTTTGATACCCCAACTATTATTTTGGCAAAATAGTACCTAACGTAATGTTACGTTTCTATTTTGCTATTTTGACCGTTAAAAATAAACGAAAATGGTGACGTAACTTGGTCAAAACATAATTTTAGTCCAAAAACTTATACAATATATCGATTTAGTAAAAAATTCTACCAATTTAAACATCATTTCAATATTTTAGATTAAAAGTGCAAATTTCTATTTTACTTATTCTTCTAGTCAAATGTTTTTTTTTTAATTTAGGGTTTATAAAATTCAACCCGAGAAATAGAATCGTTAATCTTTTACAACAAAATTCTTTATATTTATAATACAAACTCGCAACACAATTCGTTGTAAAGAATTAGAATTCACCCAATTCTTTGTTTGTTTCCCATTATTTTATTATATTAGTTATCTTTAAAAAAAGGGGGGGGGGGGTCGATTGGTAGCAGACCCACAACAACTGTTTGAATTCTAAAGAAAATCTGGGTTTAATTGCAATATTTGGTGACAAACTATTGGCTTTGAGAACGGTGGAACCTGCAGCCTGGGAAGCACGGGTACGGTTATCTCATGCCGTTTTAAGTACTCGAAACGTTTTCGGTACGGGCACGCGATGGGGACGACTGAAGTACGTCTCTGGGACGTTCCACGTTCACGGGATACGGCTGAAAGTAACCGGGGACGGTTGGGATAATCTTGAAGACGTTTCAGGAATGGCACATGACCTCCACGTGCGTCCCCAAACGAAACAAATTGATAAAATCGGAAAAAATTAAACTCGATGAAAAAACTGGTTGAAACAGAAGAATAGGTGAAAAAGAAGAACTAAACGGCAGCGTTTTATTAAAATAGCGGCCAAAGGCAAATAAAAAGAGGGAAAACGTTTAAAAGGGGTTTAAACTGTTTAATACCCAAACTATTGGGTAAATAGCAAGGCCTGGCCCTAGCTTTCTTCCAGGTTTCTTGAAGAGCCACCAAATTTCCATCCGCTTTACAAAAAAGTCCATACATTTTCGATTTGAGCTCAATTAAAACATTGAACTTAATTTATTGCTCAAGTTAGTCCCAAAATTCAGAAATATTTATAAAACCAGTCTTATCTAAATTAGAATTCTCAATTAAAAAGAAAATGAAGACTAATTTTAGGAGGAAAATGAAGTCATAAGATGAAGATAATTTATGAATTAATGCTATATTTGTAGAGCTTTGAAGTTTGATTTTTTCTCCTAAATTTTAAGAGGAAAATGAAACTCATTTATTTATTATTAATTATATACCCTATTGTACCGAATTTGGTAGGTAATATTTTGTGTTCTTGATTACTTAAAGCTTTATTAGTATTTAGTATGAATTTGTGTTATTTAATATTGTTCTAGAATTAATTTATTATTTGAGTATTGAGATTTAACACTTTAATATTGTGATTTGTTTACGGATTTTATTTTATTATTTACTATGAAGTATTAACTTTAATGAATATTTATGACTTTTTTTATATATATTTAAAATTTTAAAATTTATTTTATATGCCGTACCCTTGTCGTACCTGTACCCTATAATTTTAGAAATTGTCGTTTTTCATTCCCGTCCCCGTATCTGTTTCAGTGCAACATAGCCTGCTGCAAAGAAAAAGAATCAAAATCTAAGGAAAAAAAATTAAGAAATTGGAAAGTGAAATCCAAAACCCATGTCAGATTCGATCTAGCTGATTTTAGTACTTTGAGCAGCCGAGCAGGGACGAAGCTAAGATTTGAGATTGGGGGGTAAACTATAAATATTTGAAATTGGAGGACAAATTTATAAATAAACTAATTTTTAAAAAAAATTAAATAAAAAGACAAAAACATGAAAAAAAAATCTTCGATGGTAGGGGTAATTGTCCCTCCCGACGTCTTAATGGCTCCGTCCCTAACTTTGAGGACGAATATTGCACATCCGAACAGTAAAAGGGTCAACAAGAGGAAGTAAAATGTTCGACTGAAATCTCATAACGATTTGACAATTAAATTTAACAATCGGCAAAAGAGAAAATTAAAATTTCATGGCGGTCAAATTTCTAACTGGTGCTTTTGAGGTTTACTGCAGTGGTGAATTGGTTAGTGACCTTTCTATTATGTATATGTTTAATGTATCGACCAGAAGAAGAAAGAAAAAATGGAAATTTTACACTCTAACCCAAAATTTAAAATAATGTTTGAATTGATAAATTTTGGAGTAAATTAATATATTATATAAGTTTTAGGGACAAAAATTGTTGTTTGACCAAGCCACATCATCATTTATGTTTATTTCTAACGGTCAGGATAGCAAAATAGAAACAATATGCAACGTTAGGTATCATTTTACCAAAACAAAAATAGTTGAGGTACCAAAACAAAAATACAGACATAGGTAGGGTACTAAATATGTGGTTTACCCTATTTTTTAATAACTAAGTTCTTAAAATTGATTTTAGAATTAAGTCCGTAAAATTAATTTTTTTTACAATCAGATCCTTAAAAATATTTTTTTTAAAATAAAATCCCTATAATTGAATGTTTTTATATAAGTTAGATCAGGTTCAAATTGAGATATATAATTTACATGTCAGTTTTTTCTAAGAATAAAATCAGATCGAATTTAAATTTAAAATAATTACTTTTAAGTCGAGTTCAAATTCGCCAGAAATCCGACCAGATTGATGCCCATGCCTATGTGGATTTGGTTGGGTTCACGTCTACATGTAACCCAGCCCACTATCATCTCTAGCAGACAGGTATTAGAGTTCATTGATTTCTACTGATTTTCATCTAATCAACAACAGGGATCGACCAAGGGATTGGAGGGCAGCCGCCCCTTAAAAAATTAAAATTCATATATAATTATAATTTTTTATAGAAATTTTTTATGTATTTTCGATTAAAAATTTATTTTCGCCCTTTAAAAGTTTATTAGCTCGTTCCTCCTTAAAATTTTATAAGCTCGTCCCTCCTTAAAATTTTATAGCTTCGCCTCCCTTAACATAAAATCTTGCGTCTGTCATGCTTCCAACTATACCATCACAGACGAAGTTAAATTTTTTTATTTTAGAGACTAATATAAAACTAGAAAAGAAGCTAAAAGTTTTTATACTAAAATGTTTTAAATTGAATTATTAATTATTGAGAATAACTAAAATTGCAAAATTTCCATTTAACAAATTCACCTAAAAACTAAACATGAATTCATTAAGCTTTCTTATTTCTCTATTCTAACAGACGGTTCATGAATCATAGTTCACATCAGTTTCTTTTTATTCTTTTACAAGTCAATTTATTTTTTTAATTTTATGATTAAACAATGCATTCAAAATATTAGTTCATATATTTTTAACAAAAGAAAGTTGCATTATTAAGAATAAAAACAAGAACCAATACATATACGCGAGACGAAGTAATGTACGTGAGACAAAATATTAGTGAGGTTTGTTCTTGTTGTATTTCAAATGTTTTACCGTATTCAAATCGTTATGTCTACATGATGTATGCATATTGTCAAAGGGTTAAGAATATTTATGAGCATATACTACCTTGTAATCACCTTTACACTATTCAAAAAAAAAGTTTCACCGTGTTATAGTTATCAATAAACTTCAACTGTGATAGGTGAACATTAATAGATTCATATGAATTCGGTATGTAGGGGTTAGACGCAGCAGTTAGAGATACAAAAATAATGGCATACCGATACCAATATACAAAGTTTTCGCGGCCATACCTCAAATACGATTTTATCATGATAGTGACCGTAAAACCAGATAAGTCGAAAGAACGGTTGAAGACATTTACAAAAAGAATGTGACTGATAAGTGATAACCATAGCAATGCACACTTTCATAGGATTTGTTATTTGCCTAATTGAACATGCATAGAACCATGATCTCAAGAGCTTTGGGGCAATGCATAAAAATTAGAGGTGTTTATATCCGGGTACCCGGATTTTAGGTACCCTAAATTTCGGTACCTAAAAGTCGGCCCGTGACTCGGCCCATAAAAATTGGGTACTCGTAAATTGGGTACCCGTAAAATTTGAGTACCCGTAAAATAGGGTACCGGGTACCCAGTTTATATATATATATATATATATATATATAATTACATAGGACATAAAATTTCATGATATATATTTCAAACACAAAAATTATTGATTTGAGGTTAGTTTTAAGAGAGAAATATTTGGATATATATATGTATATATATTAAAGTTTATCGACAAAAGAAGGTATTAAAAATATTAATCTCGATCATGATTTTTCTTTCGACTCTCATATTAACAAATTAATATAAATATTTTTTAAAAAATTTTAAACTTAAAAGTATATAATACAAGTATAAAAAGAATTTAAAATATATAAATATTAAAATATAAAAATATTAAAATTAGCGGGTCGGGTACGAGGTTATAAAAAATTACGGCCTTGACCCGGTCTAACTACCCAGAAAAAATTGTGGGTCGAATACCCGACTCAAAAAATTCGAGTATTTTAATATAAATACCCGATAAATTTTAATCGGGTAGACGAATCGACAGATCGGATAGTTCAGACCGGGTATTTTTAAACACCCCTAATAGAAAATGTTGGGATTGGTATAATACTTGCTCAATCTCAAGCTCCGGTCCTCGCCCATACGCTGGCATGTTTTTAATATCATGTGGAATCTTGGCCTTTGCTTTCGTAGTGGCTACTGTGCACTTGATAAGAAGGCACGACCATTTCATACGGTGCAGGCTAAACGAAATACGAAGGTGAGCATTTATGTTTCCCAATGAATGTAGCTAAATTGTCACATTTAGGTTCTTTCTGGGAATCCTGTCCGGCAAATAAATAGTCAAGGCAACATATTAGTGACATGAATATCATCTAGTTAGAAATTTCAAAAACTTTTTTTGAATATGCTGGTGTGATACAATAGTTGTATCAGTTCAATTTTTTTAGTCTTTTCAAAAACGATACACACATCATGCATTACTGGTACTCGAACATGGGTCCCAAGAGATGATGAACATCTACCTTTACTACCAAGACGCAAGGGGATGAGCAAAAACTTCAAAAACTTAACTGTATACATTTTATATATTTTTTAGAATAAAGTACTATACGAAATACCACTAAGCTTTAATATGTGTATCAAAAATATTACTGAACTATAAATATATACTTATATATTTTGGTCCAGTTAAGCACTTAAGCTGCAGCTTTTTGGAAAAAAAAAATATTTTTTAAGAAACAATGAAAAAAAAACTAGTATTTCATTAGACCTATTTAGGAAACCGCATGGCTTGTTGCTGTTCAATTGAAGCATTTTGACGCGTACACAGCATGACAGAGTCGGATTCGGATATGGAGTTGGGGGGATCGATCATACCAAAAATTCATTTCCCCCTTCCTTCCGCTGCCTGACCCACGCGCGTCAACGTCAATCTCCATTGACCTCCACTCCACGCGTATTCATTTCTCCGCTAAACTCGTGTTCACATTTCCCACCCACCAACGAAAACACCCCTCACACCATAATATTTTCCACCGTTTGTAAGTGTTCAAATTGCATATTTTTATTAAAATAGATATTAATCAGGTACGAAATCATGTAAAATATAATTATTTAAAAAAATAAGGAGAGATAATTCATAATTATTTTTACAAATTTTTAAATTTATTACAAAAATCAAAGGAAAAATAAAAAATGTAGTGGAGTGAGGTTGGAGCACCTCTCAAATATATGATAGATCTCTCCCTAATATTAATACTTAATTTTGTTATGATTTTAAAGTTGAAATGTTAATGTTTATTAAAGAGCATCATAAATCTTTGTTTGACATTTAAAATTTAATTATTTCTTATTCCTCGAAATGAATATTCTAAAATTATTATTTTTTAAATCGCTCTAAAATTCTTAAGTTCTTGTAACAAAACCCAAATTTTAAATCACCTCAAATGATCAAAGATTCAAACGACTATATTTATCGATTCAGTTCGAGAAGTGATATAGATTCGTTAACAACGATATATGAACTAATAAGCGTAGTCGAGGTGAACGATTGAACAAGGTTTGAGAGTTTCGTAGGACAATAAGAGAATCTATCTATGAGGATCCAACGACGAAATAGATAGATAATGGTAATTAATTCAACGATAGGAATTATTTGTTTAAATGAAACCAAGGATTTTAAGTTTTTTTTTTTTAAATAAAAAAATTAAGTTGCATTAATTGAATGACGATTTTTTTACAAATCTTGATGGTTGGATTTTATTTATTATAATTTTGATAAATTTAATTTTGAAAGGGTAAATTGAAAAAATTATATCACGAGTCATTCCTACCACATTATTTGTGGGACCAACCAACCAATAAAATTCATCTATTTCATTATTTTTTTTATGTCATCTTCTTACCAAGCGAATCTTCACTTGGTAAAAAATATTTTTAAGTTAATTTGAAATAAATATGAGTAAAGATTCACTCGGTAAAAAGATAATATAAAAAATTAATAAAATAAATAAATTTTATTGGTTGGTCTCATAAATAAAGTGGTAGGAATAATTCATGATATAATTTCTCGGTAAATCGGTAATGGAATATAACTATATACACTTACTTTTTTTTTTATTAATAAGAAAGAGTAACACCACATGCCTCGTTAAAACCCCCCATAAACTTAAATGGGGGAAAAGAGTACATGTGATGTTACGTACAAAGCATTAACGTGAAAGCAAAACAAACAACGACACTATGTCGACAAACTCGTGTCATCAATAACCAAATCCACCACTTCCAAGGGAGGATGAAGCCAAGTCTTTCCACTAAAAGACCACTCGAAAGCTAACGAAGCCATCTTATGCGCAACCCTATTAGATGCGCGAGGAGTATAACGTATTGTCAAGTCCCAATCACGCCTCACAATGTCCATAATCCGGTGAAACAAATTATGCTCACCACTCGCGTCCATCTTACCATTAAGCATGTCCGCAACCGTAGAACTATCCGTCTCAAAATCTACCATACGCAACCATAATCCCATGCATGCCAAAGAGCCTCATAGGCCGCCCAAAGCTCACACATGAGGACCGAACATCGACTTATGCACCGTCCAAAGCCAAGCACCCATGCTCCCGTATCGTCTCTTATAACACCACTAATTGCCGCAAACTTCAAAGGCCCCCTAACCGAACCGTCCGCATTAACCTTTAACCTCCCTTGTGCCGAAAAACGCCATGCAGCCACGCTAGAGCTATCCCCAGGCACGCGACTGCCCCCAGCAGCAGGCGCCAAGGCTGCTGCAACACACTCATCCCTTATGCGCGTACAAATCACGCGTACAAATATAGTTTGAGTCATTTATTTTAGAGTTAATTTTTATTTTAATATTCAACGCGTACAAATCACGCGCTAGAAAAACGCAAGATCGGTCTTCGCCAACACCGTATAGTCGCCGGTTGATAAAATCTACACCAAATTGCGCGCTCCTTTTTTTTTGTTGGGCTGAAATCTGAAAATAGAATTTAAACAAAAAAAGATTCCAAGAATTCAGTTCATAATAGGAAAACGTTGGCGTCGATTACACTCAATTCCCATTATAAAGCCCCCAAAAGCCTAAACAGATAAGTAGAAACAAAAGCAGTTTTAAACAGATAAAGACAGCCTTGCAATGCAAAGCCGTTTATAAATTTGTATTTGTAAATCTGGCGCGCCTTAACAATTTGTGTAGTTCTTTTTAAAATTTTTAATCTTAATTTGTAATTCGCTCTGCCGTTCTTTGAGTCATTTTCACAAACAAATAACAGGTGACAGCTCCTAGATCTCTCCTCGATTCTGTGACACCAAACAATCTTCATTTATCAGCTTTTTCTTTCCTTTGTATTTGGAATGATTATTACTACTGTTACTTATTTTTATTGAAAGTTGAAACTTGGTATTTGGTGAAAAGAAAGAAAAGATCCGATTTAAACTTATTGAGGAAAAAATGGACGATGGAGATGGGACGGTGAAATTAGGAGCTTTGAATTTGAAAGCGGGTCGAGGCTTAGATTTGGATCAAGATGTCTTCGTTTCTTCGCCGGTGACCAGGCAAAAAGCTGCTGCCGCCAAACAGTTTATTGAGAATCATTACAAGAACTATTTACAAGAATTGCAAGAGCGTAAAGAAAGGTAATTCTGTTCCGTACTTCATTTGCATTTATAATTTCTACGTGTTCTTTTAATACATATTTTTCTAGGTGAATTCGTTTGTTTTAGGTAATTATTGAAAATTATGCTGTTAATAAACGGATATGGTCGGCTTGATGGAATATGTTGTAATGCTTTTGAGGATTCAAATGTAAGTTTATTTGGATATTAATTGTTGCTCTTTTAAGACGGCAAGCACTGCAAAGGAGAGCTGAGGAAGCTCAGATTTCGAGCGAGGAACAAGAGGAGCTGATGAGGAATTTGGAAAGGAGAGAAACTGAATATATGCGGCTGCAAAGACGTAAAACCGGAATTGATGATTTCGAACAATTAACTGTAATTGGAAAAGGTGCATTTGGAGAGGTATATTTCATAGGTTTATATAACAATGCTCTTGATCCTTGGTTCAGATTTTCAGTGACATTTTAAACTTGTTGCCATTCCGCAGAAAAGAAATTGAAAATGGCTATAATCATATGGCTTCACACTTACAACCGTATTTATGTAACAAATGCAGGTTAGGTTATGTCGTGCTAAAAGTACGGGAGAGATTTTTGCAATGAAGAAGTTAAAGAAATCAGAGATGCTTAGTCGTGGACAGGTAACCCATCAGAAAGAGTTGACAGTTATGAAATAGAATTTTCTTTGTTGATCATATCAATTCCTTTTATTGCAAGCTTTGTTTCCTTTTGTATGTTTTAATTGCCGGTTTAATCATATGAATGCAAAGATCGCTGGAATTCTTGAATATACTTGTATCTCTTTTAGAGATGCCTTTAATGCAGGAATATGCATGGTCATTGCCTTCCTTTTCTTTCGACCCCTCTCCTTTTTTTGTACTACGTATGATTGCATTCCAGTCCAATGCATAGGCAGTTGGCAATTACTCATTTCTTCTTAGAAAATTTTTAATCTCATTTGATTTAGAAGGTTGGGCTCTTTACGGAATCAACTCATGCATTTTATTGGGATTATGACACAATTAAGTTTAAATTGTTATCTTTACTTCACTTTATTTTTCTTCAAGGTTGAACATGTCAGGTCCGAGAGAAATTTACTTGCTGAGGTTGACAGCCGGTGCATTGTAAAGATGTTCTATTCTTTTCAAGATTCTGATTTCTTGTACCTTATTATGGAGTATTTACCTGGTGGTGACATCATGACACTATTGATGAGAGAAGATATTCTTTCCGAAGACGTTGCACGCTTCTATGTAGCAGAGAGCATTTTGGCTATTCATTCAATTCACCAACACAACTATATTCATAGGTATTGCATTTTGTTAGCATGTTTGTAAAATTACTAGGTGGAGTGTTTCAATGCAGGTGACTTAGTAGCAGGACCTCGATTTTCCTGAATGTATATGCATTTTAATCGATCAGAGAGGATAGCCTTGGCTAGCCCCAAGGTTTTTCATACGTTGTTCTTGTGCTGGAGGAAAAATGTGGGGATAATTAGATGCTTAAAATACTTGAAACTGGACTAGTCTTTTCGCGTGTATTTATGCTCTATGATGTTATGTAGGGACATTAAACCAGATAACCTGATACTAGATAGGAATGGGCATTTGAAGCTTTCAGATTTTGGCTTATGTAAACCCCTAGATGAAAAGTATTCATCAATTTTGTTGGAAGATGAAGATTTAACATCCAAGGAATCTGCCAATGAAGTTGTGATCCAGTCTAGCTCTGAAAGAGCCCCTTGGTTGATGCCAAAAGAACAACTACAACAGTGGAAACGAAATCGCCGTGCATTGGTATTATCTTTATCTATATGCAGTTACTTGCATACAATCCTTAATTCAAGCACCTTTCTATTTTTCTGATTTTACATTTATTAATCATGTTAGTTACTTCCATTCAGTACCGGCGTTTTTTCTGGCTTTTGCAGGCTTATTCCACTGTTGGGACTCTTGATTACATGGCTCCTGAAGTTCTATTAAAGAAGGGTTATGGAATGGAGTGTGATTGGTGGTCTCTGGGTGCAATCATGTATGAGATGCTCGTCGGCTATCCTCCATTTTGTTCCGATGATCCTCGGATAACATGCCGCAAGGTGGCACCAAGTTTTCATTATAAGTTATTCTGTTAACCTCCTTTGTTCACTATATGATAATCTTTCTATTTTTGCACAGATAGTCAATTGGAGAACCTGCTTGAAATTCCCTGAGGAACCAAAAATATCTGATGAGGCTAAGGATTTAATTTGTCACCTGCTCTGTGATGTTGAAACACGTCTGGGTACCAGAGGAGTAGAAGAATTGAAGGTTAAGTCCTTTCAATGATACATAAATGTTTATCATCAGAAGTGTTATAGATTAAAGTTCAGAGAGTTCCATTTATGTTTCTTATACTGGATTTTGTTGCAAGATACTCTAGCATGCTTGATCTTAATTATGTAGATTGACAAACTAGTTGTACCATCTGTATGTGCAGTACTTATGCATTGGATCAGTTAGTTTACTTTCTTGGTTTGAGCTTGTTAGTGTTCTTCATTTTTTTTAAGTTTTGAACTGTTGAATGTTTATCAGGCACATCCATGGTTCAGAGGTGTTCAGTGGGAAAAACTCTATGAAACTGAAGCTGCATATAAGCCAACAGTCACCGGAGACTTGGACACTCAAAATTTTGAGAAGTTCCCTGAAGTGAGAACTTTGAACGCTAATGCATCTGATTCATACTTTTTTTTGTGGGGGCAATAAAGGAATTAGGACTTTTATTTGGAATGTTTTTAACTCAGTAAAGCCTTTTTTCCTATGATGGATATAATAATTTCTTTAAATTGGCAGCTGTAGTTTGGTTGAAAGGTGGTGAAACAATTTTGATTACCTTTTCTTGTTGGTCCTTCATGTTTTTGATAAACGTTTGGAATTCCTTTTGTCTTTCTTTAGAGTTCCTTTTAATACGTTCTGTAAACTAACTTTGCAATTTCTTGCTTTTTGGTAGATTGACATCCCTCCCTCCACAATACCACAAGTGGGACCTTGGAGGAAGGTAAACACCTTTGCTTCCAGTTTTTGTTTTCTTTCAGGAAAGCGTTTGTGGCACTGTATTTTATTAGATTGATTCTGAAATTTGGTGCTTTGTTTTTTTTTATTTTTATTTGTTTGCGCAGATGTTGACATCAAAAGATACCAATTTCATAGGATTTACTTTTAAGAAATCAGATATAGTTAAATCACTTGAAAGTTCAGGTATACTTCTTTCCGCAGACTTACTTGAGACTTGAGAGTGATTTGCAACTCCCATGTAGTAATATCATTTTGTAGGATTCATAAGATTGATGTAAATCAATTGCATGTAGCTAAAGCTACATGAAGTTTCATTTGTACCATCAATCTTGTTATCTTGCTGCTTCATCTTCGGTGAAGGCTAAAACTTCTCGGAGTTTGGTTTATACATGATGATGCGGAGTGCTTTTTTTCTTCTTTTTTCCTAATTGTGACAGAAGTTCGGATGCTTTTCAATTGAGAAAGTATGTGCTCATATTGTCTTGTGACAGATTTTCACACAGCAGTTATGAGTATGATGACTGTACATACATAGAATTTTACGATGACTTCATGAGTTGCTACACATGTTACGAATTGGGATCTAGACTTATAATCTAGATATGCATTGCAGGTAGTGACATGAGATCCAGCGGACCTTCAAAAGCCCCATCTCTTATTTCCTTGCTAGGTATGCTTTTTTCTTCTAAAGATCCTCAACTTCACGAGGAAGAATGCCTATTATGCTACTTATGCATTTCTCATAGGAGAATTCTGAGAATTCCCAGGTTTATCAATTTCGTGTGTGGCTGATAGCTGATTGATCCAAAGCATATATACCTCATTATCTAGCATTAGAAAACACCTACATGCTGTGCTCAATTCAATTGCACATGACTGCCAGTTCTGTTTTGTTTTTGCTCTCTTTCACCGTCGTTCATTCGCCCTAAAATCTATTTCATTTCCGTAGATTGTAAATGTTTGCGGAGAAGTTATCTCCAGGAATAATAATGATAGATACATGCAACTGTTGTACGTTGCAAATGGTGGAAAATGAGGGCTTCATTTGATAACCAATTATTTGCCTTTCTATCGAAGCAGGTCAGATTGATCTTCAAGAAACAGTAATACAGGAGGGAGAGCAGAATGCAGAAGCAGGGAACTTGAATTAGACAGAACACTCGTTGTCTGTCTGACCGTCTGGTACATTTTTTCATCCAACGAAGAACACTCACTACACCACAGCCCAAAGGGTTATTATTATATGAAGATATAATTTGTGAAGAATTGCTTCTAAGTATGTTCTTTTAAATATATAATATAAGCTGCTACTTTTAAACCCAAAATTATGTTCAATCCAATTTTGTCTGTAAAATAAATAATAATTTGTTTCCTTCTAAAAGATCGGTTGTGTGCTAGAACTATATAGTTTATGAATGAGAATAATAGAAGGAAACACTATTAATTTTTTTTTAATTTTTTTTATCACTATTTGATGTTCGGATATCATATTTATTTTTTCAAATACACAAGAGGTAATTATTTTAATCGTATAAATGAACGAACACAAACAACTAAACGAACATATTTTTTGTTCTTGTTCGTTCGTCAAGGAATGTAGCTTGTTCGTGTTCGTTCATTAAAATGAGAAACGAACGTAAACAAATATATATGAATAAATTTAAACGAATAAACATATATGAATAAATTTATTTTTAAAAAAATATAATACTTTTTTATATAAAATAATAAATATAAATGAACATATGTGAATAAATTTAAATGAACATAAACAAACGAACATAAACGATTGGATTACCGAACGTTCACTAATGTAAATGAACAAATGAGACTTTTGTTCGTGTTTTCTCATTTAAATGAATAGAAATAATTGTTTATGTTCATTCGGTTAGTTAAACAAACGTAAATACTGTTTGTTTTAATTTTTATATATAATAATTTAAGGATTTATATATAATACACTGGTTGTATAAAATTTTTAGTTTCCACAACCGTTTTAATTTTAGGTTTATGGACCTAATTTAAAGTGTATGTGTTTAGAATTTTAGGGTTTAGAGGTTAGAGTTTTATATTTAGTGTAATATATTGAGGATTTAGGTTTTAACCTATAACCTTAAATTCTAACCATAAACCCAAAATTTCATTCACAATTACTAAATTCACAACTACTAAACCTAAACTTATAAACTCTAACCCTAAACTAAATTCATAACACTTAAAACTAAATCATTTATAAAAACTAAAAATTTACACTTTTACGCGGTTAATGTATCAAATAATTATTTATTTTATTATAGATAAATAACATTAATTGAATAAACTTATATATAAAATAAAAATATATTTTTCTTCCCCCTTTTTTTCTAGACCCATCCTTAAATTGGATGTTGAAACAGAAGGAATATCCAGGAACCTCGCTCCATTGTCCCAAACAAACAAATTTTTCTATCGTAAACTCGTTCTCTTTCTTCTGGAAGACGTCTCTTTTCTTCCCCTCTCTCCCTGTCAACCTAGGGGTTCCGATTTTTCAATCTTTTTTAAAAAAGATTTAGCCTTACCGTCTCGATATTCAGTTTAGTCATTCATTTCCCTCAATCTTTTATACCTAACAGATTCAATTCGCCGCTAATTCATAAAATTTGCAATGCCGCCGTTTTTTTCGACCTCAAAGGCGGTCAGGTCGGTGATATCCCGTAGAAATGTGATTAGGCGCGCCAAGAACATTGAGCGGTCCGTGAACTTCGATCAAATCCGATGGGTTACTAGCATTTCCGGTGCCCAACCGCCGTCGGTCCACCCGTCACCCGGTTCACGCAAGGAGGCTTCTATTGTTCCATTAAACAATTTTTTTAATCATTACACTCTCCAAAGGAGACAGTTTTTAGGATGTGGCGACGGCGAAGAAGGCGGCGTTTTATCAAAAGTTTACGAGGAAAGGATCGTGATGGGGTAATTTTATAAAAATCTTCTCTTGCATATTGCTTGATATATTATTGTTAATTAAAAGATTTAAGCTAGTATTAGTATAAGATTTCGTATTAGATCAAGATGATTGTATTGATGATTAGGTATTCGCCGGAGCAATTATTTGATGTGGTAGCAGCTGTTGATTTGTATCATGGATTTGTTCCTTGGTGTCAGCGGTCTGACATAATTAAACGCTATCCAGACGGATCGTTTGATGCTGAATTAGAGATTGGTTTCAAGTTTCTTGTCGAGAGTTATGTTTCTCATGTAGAACTAAGCAGACCCAAGTTTGTAAAGGTAATAGCAGTGAATTTTACCCTTATATTTATAACAGCTGCTTTTTTCTTAGCTTGGCTTTAATGTGTTTTCTGTAAGTTGCTGACATCTACTTAGCTATGTTTATTGTATTAAGATATCTTCCTGCATAATTGATGCTTGGAAATGTTGCATTATGCTAAATAGAGGGCCTTTTATCTGGCAGTTACTTCGGGAATGAAATTGAATTTCAATAAGCTGTTTACTTGTAGACCTATTTGCATGCTTTGCCATTTCATGAAAGTGATGAGTGGCAGCTGACAACATTTATATTAAGCAGCCTATTGTCTATCTATCCCTGGATATGCTACTTACAAATTGTTAAAGCCTCCATTGTTCTAATATTTAGGAAACAGAGTAGTTGCAAATGTAGATTGGTTGCCAACCAAGGATTTGAGAACTATAAACCACCGACTTAACTGTCTGAACATGTTTTGGGGCAACTTATTTGAATTCTATACAATGCGTCAATGCGTTTAGGGGGACTCAGATATCAAATTTTGGATCAGGTTGAACTGGACATGATTGAGATGTAGTATTTCGTGTAATGAAGCAATTGGTGAGCCGCACACGTTTTTGTCTCTCTCCCTTCTTCCAAAATATTGAATAAGAACCCAGTGCCATGTAGCCTCAATTAGAAAGAAATCATTTTATTTCCAGTCAAAACAAACTCAAACTTGAAAGTTTGCCTGAATGTTTGGGGCAGCTACATTTACCATTTCAATTAATCTTATAGCGAGTTTTTATTTGTTTCTTGTATTATATATGGGGATCTCTTTTGCTCCTTAAGATTGTATTGGCTATGCTTCTTCATGTAGATTATATATAACCAGTGTTTACTCTTGGCTGGATAAATTTAAAAAAAAAATCTGTGTCTCTGTCTATGCCATCTGTGGGCTACTATGTTCTACTTGTGAGTTGCAAAAAGGATATTGCTTGGCTTGCCTCTGCATAGATGATCTTTATTTTGTCCATGGATTTAATTTTTTATCTCAACTCTTACTGATGATCTGACCCTATATTATGTCCTTTCAGTCAACTGCATCAGAGAGTAGCCTTTTTGATCATTTGATAAACATTTGGGAATTCAGTCCCGGACCAGTTCCAGGAACTTGCAACCTTTACTTTCTTGTGGACTTTAAGTTCCAGTCTCCACTCTACCGGCAGGTAATGATCCCATAGGACATAGGGGGTTTATAGATCATTACCGATACTTGACTTTCCGTCATGGTATGCATGTAACAATCACTCTGCTGCTTATCATTTGAACTGTTATTTCTTTTCTCCTTTGATGAAATGATGCCTAGTTCTTTGCTTTATATTTTTGTTCATCACCTGATCCTTGTGTCCTTTTGTTCTTTTTCATGTAACCGCTATCCATATTGTCAGCTAGATGTCTTTTTAAAGCATTATGTTGTCCGCGAGTGCATACTTTTGCTTGTGAATACATTTAGCCAAATTTATAAGTATTCAAGGACCGATAGACTTCCAACACTTGAATTTAAGGGATTTGTATGCTGCCTTAAAATAGAACTTTTTGCTTACGTTTTTTTGGGATTTACAATGTAAATGTATGGGGTTTGCTTGAATCATTGTAATCTTTGTTGTGCCTAACAGGTCGCATCAATGTTCTTTAAGGAAGTAGTGTCCCGAATGATCAGCTCATTTAGTGAACGTTGCCGATTGATATATGGCCCTGGGGTTCCAGTCCTTGAGAACTCTTATGGAGAAAGGACATGAACATTTGTTGCGGCATTTGAAGTGCTGTGTAAGTGTATTTAAGGGCAGCAGCTGGAATTATTATTAAAAAAATACTCTCACAGTGCCTGCAGGGTAGTGTTTCTTTTCAGCCCAGCCATTAAAGATTCGCCTTTACCATGTCCGGTATTGGTTCATCCAATTTTCAAAGATTAATCGAGATATCATTCAACTAATTTCAGCTGTTGCCACTTATTTTAGTTGTTCTTACACTAGCTATGTTGATATTTTTACAGATTTTCAATTGATAATTATTGATTATCAATCATGTATTGTGGCGTTGCACACAATAATCTTTTATTTTTTGTTCGAACACACAATAATCTTATAATTGCATATGATATTTTCTCTTCAAGAGCTTCGTTGGAAAGTGTTGACGATGAGCCCCTCCTAGCCTTTGTTTTGCTTTCTAAAATTTCATCGTGATTTTGGAAGGTTAGCCTATGCTCATTTTATTTTCTCACAATGCTGGATGGTATTGTGCATAATATTACTAATGTGGAAATCGTGATGTGCATAAGAAAGAAACCCCACCGGTTTAAGAAAGATGGCAAATCTCTCTACAGATCAATTTTCACCCTTTTTGACATTACTTTGATCTTACACAAACTATAAAGAGCAAAAGACTGTATAATTACTTCTCTGCTGGCAATTCATGTAACAACTTCAAATTAGGAAGTAAAATCGATATTTGTTGGGTTTTTTAGGCACGCTCGAATCGATCACCGAAACCGTCAAGGAGGGTTGTAAATGTTTAGTGGTTGAATTGGCTAAAACCGAAATAAAGGTAGACAATTTGCACGAGGATTTTAGAGTGGTTCGACTACTCAACCGAGTCTACATCCACTACCTTAGCACACCACTAAGGATTTCCCAATTCACTCAACAATGAATTCGCCCCCTTTTCCAGGCTCAGGAGGAAACCGTTACAACCCTATCTTTTCAACTTGGCTAAGATAGAACCAACTCTAGTTTTTCTCACAAGGCTAAACTAGAACCTCTCCTTTTACAAGGGTAAAAAAAATGTAAACAAATAAACCTCACAAGGTGGGTGTTTACACAATTGAGCTCACAAGAAAGAGTGAAGGATAAAAACAATAAAAATCACTCTCTACAGACTATGTACAAGAGAATAGTAAAATAAAGATTTAGACTCTAATTCTCTTGACCATATTGCTTGAATGTTGTCTCTTGCATTCTTCAAGTGTTCCAGCCTTCAATTTATAGTCTCAAATGAGTTTGTAGCCGTTTATAGCCGTTGGGAATATTGCCGTTTATAGCCGTTGGGAATATAGCCGTTTATAGCCGTTGGGAATATAGTCGTTTATAGCCGTTGGAATAGTACCATTTATGACCGTTGGAAATAGTATCATTTATGGTCGTTGGGAATAGTACCATTTATAGCCGTTGGAATAGTACCATTTATGGCCGTTGGGAATATTACCATTTATGGCCGTTGGGCTATTTCAAAATACACCGTATCGATACGGTTAGGCGTATCGGTACGGGTTTTGGCTACTGGAATTTTGGTAGTTTAAAAACCCTTTAAATACATTTTAAAACCATTCCAAAGCCTTTAAAACCCTTAAACATATTTTCAAGTTGTTTTTTTTGACTAAAAACATATTTTAAATTCTTTTCAATTTAGTCTAAAACATTTTTTAAATATTATATCAAAACCTTAGTTCTACAATATTGTTTTCCAAAATTTCAATCTTCCATGAAATAGTTGCAAATCCTAGCTCTCAGCACTGAAATTCCCTATTTCACTCATCGAAACTCATTAACCCAGTGGTAAAGGGTTTGGGTCTTGTTTGGAGTGATGTGCGGTACAATATCACTTGGAACATAGGCAATGGGCGACACGTTGATTTTTGGCACGATACATGGATTCATGACGTTGGCCCCTTGGTTAATCATGTTTTTCCCAGTGGTGTTGAGATTCCTAGGGTGCCAGTAGCTTCAATGATGACCACCAAGGGAGTGGTATTGGAATTCTTTCCAACATCGCCTCCCACTTCATGTTTTGCTGCGGATTGCAGCAATGAAAGGACCAGCTCCTTCATTTCCGGATGACACTGTAGGGTGGAAACGACGTGATGATCACCAATTCTTGGTAAAATCAGCATACACGGTTCGGTTGGGGTCTTTCTCGAGGGTTACTGATCCGATATGGAAGACTATTCATTAATTCAAGTAAATGGTTAGCCAATACTTGTAGTGTTGCTGTTGTGAATCAGCAACAGAGAACGGTGCGGCCATCAACACAACATCCCGCTGAGTCTCTTTGGTGTTCACCGACAGTGGGGTGGGTTAAGTTCAATCCGGAATGGGAATGCATCATGTGGAGGGGTGTTTCACGATCATTCTGGCCATTGGTTACAGGGGTTCACTAACTTTATTGGACGATGTTCTGAGGTCGAGGCTGAGTTGTGGGGGATTTTTATTAGTCTGACTTTAGCCTGGGAGATGGGGCTTCTGATTGCTTGGATGCGTTGAAGTTGATTCAGCAAGAATCGAGTAAGGGAGAACCATTTGCTTTACTCCGCCATATCAAGGTTTTGTGTGACGTGAGTGGAGGCTAATTTTCCAGCACATAGCACGAAATAACAACAGGGTTGCAGATCGGATGGGGAAACTTGCGACTGCTGCGAGTCTTGAGACGGTCACGTTCGAAGATCTACATGTTGATGTCCTTCACATTCTGCATGCCGATGAGTTGGGTTGATTTTGGTTAGCTTTTTGGTTTAAACGCTTTGTTTTAAGTCTTGTCTTGTTTGATTGTTTTGATGGCCGAGTTTATCTCTTTGACACGTAATTGTTACTATTGTATTCTTTTTTTCTGATTAAATTTAAATTTTTTAATAAAATACGTGATAATAATTTATTCTTTCATAAATAAAATTCATTAACTCAAACAATTTTCGAAATCGAAAGTTTTGAACTCTGAAAGGAATGTAGTCTACACATAATGAAACTCTTGACTTCAGGCCCAGCCGTCCAAGTAACCCATATCATATTTTTTTTAAACCCTATAAATTTTGAGTTACTAAATCAAACCCTTGAGGTTGCATTATAGTGAAAACTTATCTGATTTGGTTTATGCAAAGAACGTGGATGATTTTGTAAAATACAGTTTAAATTTGCTCATTCATATATATAAGATTCTTGGAATATTGAGTGGGTTTAGGGTTTACAATCGTAAATCAATTTATTTTAAATAAAATCAAAATTGAGTAAAATAAATTTATTTGGATTAAACAAAAAGTAAAATAGATTAAATAAAAAACTCATCGATAATACGCCTAAATTAAAAAAAAAAGTGATTTTTTTAAATCGAATGCAATTTTGCGCGCCATCTTTTAATGCTGATCATTTTGGAACTAGGAACTAGGAAATAAAAATAAGCGTTGAGAATAAATGAATGGGAAAACATGCCAGTCCGGGTCAAGCATTTGGGGCTACCCTTGTCTCACTATTGTTGTAGGCAGCTGTGAGAGTTTAATAACTATAATATTTCAAATAAATTAAGAATATAATTATATTCGATAACTATTACAAAATAAAAAAAAAACTTATAATATTTATAAATATATATACTTAACGAAAAGAGAGAGGATATTTATTTATATCAGTCACTCTCGAAATAGCTGTTAAAATGTGAAAACATTGGCAGCATTTTCATTAAAAAAACATTGGACAAATCAGTGTGTTTGGAAATCGATATTAGAAAAAGCAGTAGTTACTTTTGATTAAGGTTTTCACTTTTGAACTGGCAGGTGTTTTGGGATCAAAAGTAACTAAATTTTAGCATCGACCAACGTTAACTCTGGGCCACATTGCGTACTGTTAATGCCAATCAATCATTGATATTTCTACTTTGGTAGCACTAATAAAGGGTGAAGAAGACAAGAGAAAGGAGGCGGGCATTGGTAATGGATGCCAGTCCAAAACTCACGAAAATGACCCCTCGGAAAAATAAGAACATCAATTAATCAAAGATTTATACTTTAATTTTATAAAGTAAGATTCACTGTTGCCACGGCCTGTTATATCAATATTAATGATCAGACATCAGAGCGTTTACAGCAAAAAAAGAGGAGAGTGAGCCCGTGCAAAAATTATTGACCATTCAATTATATGGCACAAAGTGTAAATGATAAAGTTGGATTCGTACACTTTCGGAGATACTCTCCAGCTGGAACTGCTGTTTTTATTATATGGCTGCTTCAAAAATTCTCAATGGCTCCTTTCAAAGATTCATCCCCATCTAGATCCCGACACAATGATCAGATATGTCATATGTGCAACTTTCAGTCATTCCACGTAAAATAGGATAAACTATGTTTCTCTTCACTCCACTTTAAAAAAATTTAATTCACAATTCAATTTTTGAAATTCACTATTTAGATCATTTGGTCCTTAAGTCCTTAACATTAGCACCAGAACGTTGCCTTTTGAGGTCTTTTATTTCTGATATTAACCTAAACTCTTAGCTTTCTTCCTCCTTATGGCCAACACTTCTCTTCATTTTTATTCAACCTCCGACGACCATCATTTGCCACGCAACTAGTACTAGATTGTTCACCTTTATCTTTTTTTTCTTCTTCTCAGTTTGATTTTCTACGAAATTCCCACAATCAACAAAACTTAAATCAAAACTTCTACCTTATCTTGGTCTGATATGAAATCTCCATTGTCCTGATCAACTTAGAGTTGAGATATAATAGTTTTCTTCTCCTTCTTGACCTCCCCACCATTAAAATTTGAAACAAAACACTATGGCTTTGATGAATCAAAGGGAGTCTTAAAAATATGGATATAAGAGGAAATTTTCAAGGGGTTGCATAAATTTACAATATATATATAAAGAGTTAAATGCTGGGTGACCAAAAAGAGTGAAATTCAAAATTTGAGTGATGGAGTTAAAAAAAATTAAAGTCAAGTGACAAACATAAACAAATACAAAATTGAGTGACCAAAACATAATTTACCCTATAGAATATGATGGACAACTAAGATAATCTCTTTTCTTCTCAAGTTCTCATCCTCTTTATCTTTTCATCTTTTCTTTTTTTTTCTTTCTTTTTTATCTCATCTACTTTCTATATCAAATGAGTTCATTGATTAAAAAAAATAAACATTACCTTTTAATTTAAACAATATGAGCAACAAATGCATTATGCTATAACATTATGGTGTTGATTAATTTAATTTTTTTCTCGGCAAATATGATTTTTATTAAGAGTGAAATGATTATATACGCCTTGACCCTGAATGTGAGCCTCATTAAAAACCTCCCTAACTTAGATGAAGGAAAAGAGTACTACACATACCGGGCATAAAAGATGAGAGGTGATTCACATGAAGGTGCCCAGAGTCGCCGATGGACTAAACGTTGGATCTATCGTATTATGGTTAGACAAATGTTTTCCGGATCAAAGTAATTGATTTAACGAGGTGTTTGTGTTTGGAGAAAATGAAAAACATAAATACAGTTAATTCTAGTAGTCAGTTCTCCCAATTTAACTATCTAATCGGATGATAGCATCATTGTTGGGTGGGGTGGATCGTAATTCCTCTTTTGAGACCGATATCATGTTTGTGTCACAAACAAGTATTGCAAGTTGGCGATTTAGTTCAAGAAGCTGACTCACTAGTCAAAGATCGGGAGCACCAACTACTTTGGGTGGCTATCTGATTTCCCCTTTTCCTCTCCACAGTACTAAGGTTGTGCGTGCATTGGATATATTTGTCTCTCTCGTTATAGCTTCTTATCTCTGTTTTTTTGTCTTCTTATGCGTTTCTTTGCTGTGCAGCCACCCCTTGGGCTATGACTCTTCTTGATTTGGCTGTGTAGTCGTGAATGTTGTTCTTTTCTGTGTTTTCTCGTTTGTGCCATGTTTTGTTTCTTTCGAACTGGGAGTTTTGGTTATTGATTACTTAAATTTTTTTTGGTGAAAAGGTATGATTTCATTCATTAAAAATCATACACACGGAACATTACTACAAGACTCATCAAAAACTTCCTTAAACTTAAATGGAGAAAAAAAATATTCATACTAATACTAAAATAAAATAAAGCGTACTACGGAAAGACCGGTAAAGCAATATGCAACAAAAAAAAAAAATAACAACTAAAGATGTGCAACGTCATTTAGTAACAACGAACTAATCCAACCCGGTGGTGTCACGTGAACGATCATCTCCAAACTATCAACATCCGCGCTCTTGGCCAAAGCATCGGCCACTTTATTATGGGAACGCCTTGTATGTTGAACCCGCACAATCCAATCCCGACGACGAAGCTCATCCAAATGCTATTTTAGGGCATGAAACCCATGATAGTCATCCTTAAGAACATTAACCGCTTTCAAATTATCTAATTTAAAAATAATTTGACGATGCCCTAAAAATGAAAACAAACCATAAAATGCACCTTACAACTCAGCATCAAGAACTGAACATATATTAATTTTTTTTACAAATTCAAAACACCATGCGTCATCATTATCTCGACCAACACCCCCACACATCGCATAACCATCTACAGCCTTACGATCTCCATCCGTTTTCATCCGTATTGGTTACTTAAATTTGAATACTCTCTTTTTTATTTTTTTAGGACAATCTTGTTTTGAGCTTAGATATAATGAAAGTTTTGATGAAGTCTTATTTTTATTAAAGAGAATGTCATCTTTTAAATTTGGTAGGAAAGTAGGATGGAAAGAAAAAAGATTAGGGTTCATTTAAATTCAGGAAATAAAAGTCATTTCCATTTTTTGTTTTAAAACTAAAATTTGAAAAATGAAAATGAAAAATATGAGGCCCAGCTTGTATGCTTTGAAGAGGAAAGAGGCCCATCTTTTGTTTACATAATGATGCGGTGATGCGTGAGATTTCACATCAAGTAATCAAGCAGCCATCTTCCTATAAAAATATCTCCATTCTCCACTGCCTGCTTATTGTACGTCTCAGAACCTCCCCCACATAGTGTGGCCGTGGATCCCTCCTATAATCATTTTGTGGCCATTCACAATTGCCTACTTTTCAGTTTTCAGACTGAGGTTGACTCCTTATTTTGCAACTTTTTTTAATCATTGATTTGATTAAATGAAATAGTTAATAAAAATGAGGGTAAACTATAACAGAGGTCACTCAATTATGAGTAAGGTTACATTTAGGTCATTCAATTATTAAAAATTATATTTGAGTCACTCAATTATGGGTAAGGTTATATTTGGGTCACCGAATTATTAAATGTTACATTTGGATCACTCAATTATGGGTAAGGTTACATTTGGGTCACCCTTCATATTTAAAAAAAAGTATATCAATTTTTGTATTAGATTAATTAATGATTTCAAATGAAGTACTCTAATGTTAACGAGGGTATACAAGTGATTTGGAAGAAAAAATGACTAAATTGATGTACTTTTTTAAATATGAAGGGTGACCCAAACATAACTTTACCCATAACTGAGTGACTCAAATGTAACATTTAATAATTTGGTGACCCAAATGTAACCTTACCCAAAATTAAGTGACTCAAATGTAATTTTTAATAATTATGTGACCCTAATATAATCTTACCCATAATTGAGTGACATTCGTTGTAGTTTACCCTAAAAATTAACTCGGGTGTGATTTAATAGTTAGGATGGTTTTTTAAGAACTTTAAAATATGGGATTTAAATTTTATATTTGTAGTATAAGTTATATGTGGATTCTAATTTAAATCTGGAATTGTATTAAGTAATTATCGAGTACGTTGTGCTTTGTAACTGTATTTGTATGAATGAAACTTAAATCAATAATTTTTACCTTTTGTTTTCTGGGGGAAAAAAGTTCAGACTTATCCAATATACAGAACAAGGTGTTCCATAAATAGTCATGCGTGAATAAAATCATTATTTGATGCTGATATGATATCTTGGCGTTTTCATTACAGCTCCGAAAAGTCATGAAAATGAGAATTGAAACTTCTCCAAGTTCATGGATTCTCTCTCCATGCATGTACACAGTACAGCAAGTTGATAATGTGGAGCAAGTCTATAGCCAACAACTTTCCCGGTTGATACATTGTACATCGTTAATAATTTCCTTCATCAACTTAATTCACTTCATATAACTGTTTTTTATCATTATACATTATGAATCTGACGGAAATATAGAATGTCCACGACGGCACGACTTAACCCTAAAAAAATAATAAATAATAAAACCTCTTCTTTTTATCACACTATAAACAAGCAAATGAAAACCAACAAGCCTCTTTCTTATAACTAAAAAAAAGTGTCTGTCGAAGAAAAGAAACCATAATAAAACAGACCCGAATATTGACCATTTGATTGAATGCAGCAAAGGCTGCAGTGTGACAAGAGGGCACTGATGCATATATATACATGTCTAAATTAATTTGAATTTGTTACGTACTCATTCTTTGCGCAGGGAATAAAATCCAACAAAGATTTCTTCATGATGAGATACCATGCATGTATCTTGAATCCTTGATGCATTCATTAGATATGTTCCACTAAGAAATGATAAGTTGCTTGCAATATTATTGCACTTGGATAATTTTAGATATTATATATATGAAAACGTGTGTGTGCCTGTGTGGATGCTGAAAGCATGCAAAACAAGTGAAAGTTCCAAGTGCCTAACCTAAACATGTACATAGACGATATCTAGCTAGGTATTTGGAAGTTACTAACTACAACTTTCAAGTGAATCTGAATTATTTTGGACCCATTCCGGACAGCAATTATACCATATTATATTAGAGTTTTCATTATTTTACTAATTATTGGATCTTTGAATTGTCCATTTCACTTCACTATTTGGTATCCCATAATAGCCACACATCTTTCTTTCCGCCTCGTTATATGTTTGATATTTTTAATATATAGTTTAGTTTGATACACTCATGGTGGAAGTAAAAAAATTCTATAGGTCTATTAATTTTAAAGTTTAGGGATTCAATTTAAGATTTAAAGCTTATGGGTTGTGGATAGAATTTAGAGTTTAATGTTAGAATTTATGGTTTATATGTTAAATTTAAATCTTTAACCACTAAACCCTAAATCTTAAAACTAAGGCGCTTATAAAAACTTTTTATTTCTACCGTCAATGTATTGAATATATTATATATAGAGATAGGATATGTTTACACGGTGTAAGAGTTTTCAAATTTTACACGTTTTTTTGAATAGTTGGATGAGTGAAATGGACGTGTGAGATTAATAATGAGAAATGTGAAGATTATCACTTGAAAAAAATAAAAGTTAATCTAAGTCATCTATTTCACTCATTCAATAATTTAAAAAACATGTACAACTATGAGTTAAAATTTACTTATTTAGTAATAAAAGAACCATCTTAAATGGTGATTGAGTTAAAATTTTAATTTAAAACTAGAAGACATATTAAAAAATGTATAAAAAATATTATTTTATAATTACCTTTAAATTATTAAAAAAATAATAAAATATATAAATAACTTTTGTTTTAACTCAACATAAAATTATAAGTAAAATTTAGCCCTAACTTATAAGATAAGACGTCAGCTATTCTTCTAGCAATGTCAATAAAGATGGGCACTGCACAATAAAAGAGTTGGAGCTATTCCAATCTTGACCATTAACTTTTTTTTGATAGAAATGAATCCATTAACTTTTTTTATGAATAAGCATATGATTTTATTCCGAAGTATAAAAATCATACAAAATATTATTAAAGTCCCCACTAAAACCCTATAGTTTATATGAAGAAAAAGAATACCAACAATAATATTAAATGGTGTAAGACACCAAACAAGCCGATGAACAAATGTCCCAAAATATAAAACACCAACAATAACACGCCCTAGAGGAAAAAATCCTGCCGCAACACAACACAATCAAGCTACATATATATCAGCAAAAAAAATGCTGCAATCACCAAGAATAAGATCAATACAAACATTCATCCCAAAACGCAACCCAAGAAATATTCCTTGTTGTAACACAACACCATCAAAATAAACACAGGCAACACATTGCAATCACTAAAAACAAATACTCGAACAATCACACAAAACCATATTGTCCGATCCACGCTCGCCAACATATCCACCATACCACTAGCTTGAAGCTTCACAGAAAATAAAGTGAAACACCAAGCAAGGCAGTTCACTTAGAAATGGCATAAAGCTATACTGCAAAGGCTCCACCGCTTTTTAGTGTGTGTATATATTAAATTGGGTGATTGATTATTTTGAAGCTTTAAGTTGATAGAAAAAATGTGTAATATTTTAAATTTTAACACGTCTTCCCCTTGTGTGGATGGACGCTTATAAGTTCAACACATCTTTGTAAAGGAATTTGAATGTGAACTTATTCTATAAACGCATTGAAGACGAAACTTTTGACAACCCGTAACAAATTCTCTTATAAGAAAACAATCCGTAACAAATTAACCAGAATCCTATTTCTCCTTTTTGAAGACAGCTACCGAATCTCTCCATTAATGTTTATTCAGACATCAATCAAAGCTTTCTTTGAACTTGAAAGAAAAATAGAATGCAAATATTTAAGACAGAGTGCTTTAACAAACACCAATAACCATGGCAAAGGTGAGTCGCCGTACCTCGAACCTTGTGAGTAGAGGACACCTGCTCAATGAAGCACAATTGGAATCTAGGGCAAGATTTCCTTGTCATTTGGAGATTACGTAAATCAAATCAATGTCCAACTACGTGTCGAAACCAAAGGTATGGTGCAATTCATTATTCGACACGTGGGAATGTCCCGTACCTTAGTACATGCTACATTTTCTTTCATGCATGATTGTTTACGTTGAAATGATCATAAACCTATAATAGCTCGATATCCAAAGCTGGGGCCAAAAGGTTTCTCGTCAATGGTGATTAAAGCATAATCCAGTTGTTCAGCATTTTGAAGTTTTGAGAGACATTGAACGACATCAATGGTGTGCTTATATACGCAAATTTTGCTCCGAATATGCTGTTTCTTATGATGATTTAGATCCCACATCTGCAGTCATGGGTTAGGGTTTTGTCTTCTAAAGAAAATACGGGTGGGGCTCTCTTCAACATTGTCAAAGGGAATATATTTATTACTATCGTTCACGTATATAACTAGAAAAACCATAATAAAAAGAGTCCAACGCTTGAATAACGTCGCCGATCAAACAAAGAATGGAAAATGAGAAACAAGCGGTCCAAATTGAAAATGACAAATTTACATCGTCAAACGTTCCGTGTATATCTCTAAAAAAAATTGTTAGGTAAAAGAATAATAAAAAGTTGTTAATTGAACTTTAATTTTATTGTCACAATTGTAATAACATTCTGAAAATCATTAGTGTAAATATCATAATATAATTTAGGGAAAATTACCTATTTGGTACCCACTTTTATTCATATTTCTATTTTGATACGCTACTTGTTTTTTGATAGAATGATACATAACGTTACATTTAGTTTTTACTTTGATATCCCGCCGTTAAAAAATTAACAACATACCGACTAAGAGAGAGAATGACACGTGATATGCTGATTAGGAGAGAGAAAATCACATGTGATAGGTTGTCACGCAATTTTCTCTCTTCTAGTCAACATGCCACGCGTGATTTTTATGATTTTAGTAGAGATGGCATGCTAATTTTCTCTCTCCTAATCAACATGCCGTTAATATTCTAACGGTGGGATACCAAAATAAAAATAAAACGTAATGTTAAGTATCATTTTGCCAAAAAAAAAGGTCAGGTACCAAAACATGAACATGGGTAAAGGTGAGGTACCAATATGTAGTTTTTCTTATAATTTATAAAGAAGAAGATGAGATGATCAGGGCCCTTCTGGAATTGGAAGGCTCTGGAAATGATCCACTCAGATTGAGACATGTGTCAAAGATCCAGCTAGCTGTGATGGTGACGGGCACCACGTGGGGACATGAACATAAACCCCTTAGGCCTGAGCCTTTCCTCATTTGGTGGTGTAATTGTGTTGAGATTGAGCTATACTCGGAAAGTTTGCGGTCCAATACTGCGAGAGGTTCCACACTTCCACTTGGGCAAATAATTTTGCTAGTTTGGGACTTGGGTGAGGTTATGTCCGGTGTCACCGACAATAGGTGGGGCCAGCGAATCCAAACCCAGATGGAGATTGGGATTTTGGGACTGCGAAGTGGGAGTCGGAGATCCTAAGAATCCATCTCTTACATTAGCTCTGCCTATTGAGCTGGATGCCACTGCCTTTTGCTTCGTCATTTTCCTTTTTAGATTTATTGAAATGTATTTACCTTTTTCTTTTCTTTTTTCAGAGGCTTCCTTGCTCTATGTGTAACAAGGACGAATGATTGGAATTATTAAAATTGTTTAAACACAAATGAGGGTGTGTTATGAATTTTTGTTTAACGAATAAATAAATGAACAAGAACATAAACAAACACAAATTTTTTGTTCGTGTTCGTTCGTTAAGAAATATATATAGTTTGTTCGTGTTCGTTCATATTCGTTTGTTAAAATAATAAACGAACACAAACAAATACAACGAACATAAATAGCATATATATATATAATATGTTGAATATTTAATATTATGGGTTAATTTGATTAATTCAGTTAATTAACTGATTTTAAAATGAATTAATCGATAATTAAAATTTGAAAAATCTCTTAATCATTAGCCAAAACCTAAAATTTTCTGACAGATTAACCAATTTTGTTTCGGTTCAATCGGTTAGTTTGGCTTAAATGAACAATGAACGCCCCTAGCCGATAAGAAGGATGTTTTTAACGAGTTGTAAAATAGGACTTGTCAACTTGAATAACTCGAATTTTTTTTACTGACTCGATGTAATACTTACCCCTAGACATATGCGAATAAATTTAAACGAACATAAACGAACGGATTACCGAACGTTCACGAACATAAAAGAACGAACGAGCTCTTTGTTCGTGTTTGTTCATTTAATTAAATGAACACAAAATCTTATTCATGTTCGTTCATTTAATAAATAAACGTACATAAACGAATTTCCCGTCGAACGATTCACAAACGGTTTGTTGAACGTTCGATTGATTTACAGCCTTAGCTGAAGGAGCACGCTTTAGTCGTGTTTAAAGAAAATTGATACGATTCAGAAACAGAATGTAGAAAAACTAAAAGAAATGAAAAAAAACAATAGAAGTTTATTAAAAAAATGTAACACGTGTAGTATGTATCGAGAACGTGTTACCACAAAAACAAGTCGAGCGACAACGACAATGTGCGTGTATGAGTTTTATCTTCAATCACTCAATAAATGTAGCCTATTGATGAACCTTATAATTTAAAGACCTAAAATAAACGTCCCAACGGTCAAGGATCTCTTGTTTGATGAACCCTCCGTTATTCAGACGATCAGCATCGTAGAATCATCTACTGTCAAACCCTCTGCTTCTCTCTGGGGTTAGGATTGTTTGGTTCTATTCTAGGACTGTGTTGCTCGTTTCTGTCTAGGTCCTCGATTTGCCTTACTATTTTCTGGACCTTTTGACTCTGTTGGATTGTAAGGATTGTTTGATTTTTATGGAATTTTACCTTTAATAAAAAAATGAGTGAAAAAAGGTTCAGAGTCAGACCCCACGTTCGCACAACAGTTAACACTAACACGAGATTTGAATCTGATCTTCTTTATTTTATTTCCAGGACCACTGTCATTTATTTTACTTTTAGGTTTAAAATTCCATATAATAGTAAAAGGAATAATTATTTTTAGAGAAGTTGCAAATAATAGTTAAAGTATTCACTTATGCATAAGAACTTTTAATTTTTTTCAGACCGAGATTGAGATGCCGCTCTATACATTTCCAGAAATGAACAAGATGCAGTATTTCAGATAAATCTGAAAATTAAATTAAACAATATAATATTAAATCTCAATATTTGTAATTCTTTGCACTGTTTAAGTGGGACAAAAATCATCGTCTTTTTTGTGCTCAAACACTAAAAATCATTTCATAAGTTAATTTTAATCTTTAAATCTTAAAACTATAAACACTATAAATTCCAATTTAAATTTATATTTTTTTAATGATGAGACATAAATAAAAACACTGAAAAGAAGCAGACTATTTCTATGGTCTAAGAGTACAGTGGTTTGAATAAAGAAAGATATGGATAGGTTTGAATTTGGAACATTGGTTTATACCTGGTGAAAATTGTCTGTACAATAATGTCCAATGGTTGTTGGTGGATTCTCTATGAATATCTTAATCTTACCATGTATGTATAAAAGGACAAAACATGGAATGGCATATGTAACGTACATACTTTCTTGTCTCTATCATCTTTCAATTCCTCTATATAAGTCAATGCCCTCTCCTTCCACCAGAGACTCAGATCGCCAAAAACCTAACCTCGCATTGTATCGTATATACAAGCATCTGCAAAGGAGATCAGAGTTCCCCAACAGAAGAAATGGCCGCAACTCTTGCATATGCAATCATCTTCCTTTTAACTCTAGTCTGGTATAGAAGGCAAAAGAAAAAACCCCATGGAAAAGCTGAGACCGAGCTTCCTCCTGGATCAATGGGATGGCCTTATATAGGAGAAACTCTCCAACTCTATTCTCAAGACCCCAATGTGTTTTTTGCTTCCAGACAGAAAAGGTTTTCGAACCCCCTTTCGCTTTCATGCTTTCTTTTCTTTGTTTTCTGTGGGTTTTTTCGCTCAACTTCATTACGTGGTGGTGGTGGTTCAGGTATGGAGAGATTTTCAAAACGCATATATTAGGCTGCCCTTCCGTCATGCTGGCTAGCCCCGAGGCTGCTCGGTTTGTGTTAGTAACAAAAGCTCACTTGTTTAAGCCCACGTACCCAAGCAGCAAGGAGCGTCTCGTGGGTCCAGCGGCCTTGTTTTTTCACCAAGGAGACTACCACACTCGTCTCAGGAAGCTGGTTCAGGCCTCATTGTCTATCGAGGCTATTCGGAACTTGGTGCCGGATATCGATGCACTTGTAGCCTCTACCATGGATTCTTGGCATGGGGGGCATGTCGTTAACACCTTTCATGAAATGAAAAAGGTTTGTTCGGTTCAATGTCGTCGTCAAACAAATGATTGGGGTCGATTTTTTTTATATTACTTGTTTCTCCCACTTTAACAAGTACTGGGAAGTGGGACAACAATTTTTTTCTCCATTAAAATATACTGTGTTGAAAAGTTTTGTTCATATTATCTTTATCTCCATATAATTGCAGATTTCTTTCGAAGTTGGTATACTAATGGTTTTCGGCCGTCTGGAGGTTCGATATAGAGAGGAGCTCAAGAAGAACTACTCCATAGTCGACAAAGGCTACAATTCCTTCCCTACAAACATCCCTGGAACTCCATACAGAAAGGCATTACAGGTACTATTAAGCAATCCCATCTCTGTTAGTTGACTCCTCGAATTCTTTCATATTTCCTGTAATTAAAACGAATTAATTCCCTGCAGTCAAGGAAGAGGCTGAGCAAGATATTGAGTGATATCATAAGTGAAAGGAAGGAGAAGAAGTTGCTCGAAAAGGATCTGGTGGGCTGTCTATTGAATTCCAAGGATGAAAAAGGTGAAGTCTTAACCGATGATCAAATCGCCGATAACATCATCGGAACTCTTTTCGCTGCTCAGGACACCACGGCCAGTGTTATGACATGGATTGTCAAGTACCTCCATGACAATCCGAAACTTCTGGAGGCACTCAAGGTAGGGCCTGGAACGATCCAAATTAACCATTTTTTTAAAATTCTTTCGGGTGTCTAGAACGGTCTCTCTTTCTGTATGAACACTATTCTCCCATTTATTGATTGTCTTTGTCATTGAAATTTTCATGTCCAGGCTAGATCAGGACTAGAGCACAATCTTAACAAAACTAACGAGTGAGTCTGTCTTTGTAGGCTGAACACAAGGCAATTAAAAGATTGATTGAAGAAAGCAATCAGCCTCTGAGTTGGTCACACACAAGGAATATGCCAATTACTTACAAGGTGACTGGGAACCGTCAATCATAATGATTTACACAATGATATTTGTTCCTTTGTTAACATTGGAAAGCATTTGACTTGGTCAGGTTATATTAGAGACACTGAGAATGGCAAGCATCATATCCTTCACTTTTAGAGAAGCAGTTTCTGATGTGGAATACAAAGGTAAGAATAAATCAATTCATGTCCAAAAAAAGCATATCGGACGTTAAAAAAAGCTGCACATAAAATGGCATATAAAGCATTTGCTAACTCTAAAACTGCCAACAGGTTACCTTATTCCGAAAGGTTGGAAAGTGATGCCTCTGTTCAGAAACATTCACCACAATCCCGAATTTTTCACTGATCCCCAGAAATTCGATCCTTCAAGGTTTGAGGTATGAACAGACACTAAAGTGTTTTTCGATATTATTTTGGTTGTAGTACATTAGATGAGTTAGTCTCATCGTTTGTTGTAGGTTGCCCCAAAACCCAACACTTTCATGCCATTTGGCAGTGGAGTGCATGCCTGTCCTGGAAATGAGCTTGCAAAGTTGGAGATGCTTATAGTGACCCACCACTTGGTTTCCAACTTCAGGTATGTTGTTTGAAAATCGAAGTGCAAATAATATGTAATGCTCTTATCATAAAATATTAATAATTTTTAAGGGAATGTTCTACTATATGGTTCTTTTTAGACAGCCCTGCAATGATATTCTTGTTCATGTTAGTGGCTATATGTAATAAGGTGACTAAATTCATAAAAAATGATGGAAAAAGACAAGAAGAAATCGAATTATATATCTTTGGTGTTGGAAGAGGACTTGTTTGCAAATAATAACTGCTGACAGTAACATTTTTGTTTGATTTTGCAGATGGGAAGTTGTAGGATCCGAAAGTGGGATTCAGTATGGCCCATTTCCAGTACCTGTGCAAGGACTCCCCACCAGATTTTGGAAAGAATCTACAACATAGATAAGGCAGGAATGGATGATGGGGCATGGGCGTGGATTATTATAACAGCAGTAATGCAATCCTCCCCTACAGTAAAAAAAAAACTGGTATATTAAACTGGACAATTTCCAGTTTTACCTTCTAATTTAATAGCAAATCCCCTTACAAGCTCTTCTGGGGATAGCAAGTTGTTTTCCCATCCATCTCAGTTGTTAGTTCATTCTCATTGTCATTCAAAGCCTTTCTTTTTCTTCTCTCTTTTAGCGGCAAGCAGTTTGTAGCTCCAAAATTGATATTTATGATAATCGAAAGGCTTCCATTAGCAAACAAGTAGTATTCCAAGTTATACATTTATCTGCAAATCATTTTTCAGAAAGGAGTAAACATCATGCTTTAGTATTCATAGCTTGCCGTTTTCCATAAATCATGACCACACCTATGATGTATCCTTGGAGCTCTCTGCCAGGGGCTGCAAGGGAGACACATGTCAAACAACCATTGGCTATGTTGGAATAGATTATGCCTCCGGCAGGTTAACACCCTGTGAATGACATTAAAGCTTGCAGACCACAGTTTGTGATGTCCTCCCTTATGGACCCTACTAATTAGATGTGGATACCAGAGCTTGATAGCCTTGATTCTATTGTCAATTTAATCATTACCAGGCAGCACCAACTCTGGTTGGCAATGATATTTTTAAGCATAGTTTATTGATGTGGGGAACGCATTTACCATAACCCTGCTTAGTCAATCAAGTTCATATATCGCCCGCTGGCCTGTTTTCTTTTCTTTCACGCCTTCGAATCTCGCATAAGAAGGTGAACAAAAGTTATCTACAGAGCAATATATATTCAATCCTATTTAACCACTCTTTCAATTGTTGCCATGGGAAAATCTTATCATCATGCACTGGCCTGGTAATTGGCCAGGGAATATATGATTCATATATGTATTTCCCCTCATTAGAATCGTGTCACATTCCTGGTCATCTAATTCTAGATATGCCATATCTAGAGTTTGACTTGAGAGATTCACTGATTTTTACAAAATCCACATCTAAAAAGCTTATTCTTCTGCAGATATATCCAAAGCATAGAACTCAATAGACAGCTGGAAACGAACAAGCAGACAAGGCCATCAATCATATCGCGCGAAACAATGGAGTAAAATGTAAACACTTTCACTTTCTAAGTACATCCTGTAAATAATGATTACAGTAGTAAATATTGCCATCTATTCCAGATACCTTATTGATTATTTTACTGCAAAAGCAAAGTTTGAAAATATTGCCACCTTTGCTCAGTCATCTTGATTTGTCGACGTATATTTCTTAATGGCTTCAATAATTCTCTCCTTGTCTCTGGTTGGAAATGCTTCCAAGAGAACTCCATTTTTATGGAAGTGTTAAAGAGGCACTGCCTGCAATAATTCAGATTCATCTTAACATACAGTGACACATGATAATCATCTTTGTTACTTTCTACATTAGGATGCATCCACAAATCCCATCCTTTTTTTTTAAATTGATGCAAAAGTTTCCTTTTCATAGTGGTTTCTTGATATACAGTGACACATAGTGATTTAAAATAGACCTTCCTAACAACTCAAAATTGTCATGATGCTCAATTTCCCCTAAAAAACTTGATTCATCCTAACAAATAAATGAGTCATTATTTGAAGAAATGGGATTAAATGTTTAAATAGAGATTACCCTAATTCTAAGTCTTTCAGCAACTTCAGATTGTTCATCATACTCATCAAGTACCTGCAGAAGAAAATATATAACAAGTAAGAGCTCATGTTTCATCACTCCTGCACTTTATTCTTAAACAGCAGCACTGAATTAGAACATGGGATAGATGCATCAACATACTTTGTGCAAAGTTCGGGTCGTGTAAAAGATACTCGCATTATGTTTCAAGAAGATCACCTCAGCATCTTCCTCACCGGCACCCTTGCATAATTCCGATACACCTTGCTCCATGTACTTACACAGCTTCCGCAAGAAGTACGATAAAAATCAACCACAACTAAAGAATTTCAGTTTTAAATTCTCTAACAGAGTCCACAGGGAAGAGAGATTGTTGTCTTCGTCAGATATTTCCCCTTGATTTTCATCAGCCACACCATTTATGCATCTTTGTTGCAATGTGGGGCTAAGTTCCAAAGAGTCCAAGCCGCACTTATAGTTATAGATTGTATTTGGGACCTCAAATGATAAAAATTTACATGACTTGGATGATTATATAAGCTGGGGAGGGTACAGGCAATTCTATAATTGAGTTGCCCATAAAGATTTTTTCTGAAAAAGAAAGCAGCATTACTGTAGAGAATATTCTGCTTTTGCATCACTGTCTGGAGCAATCTCCTCCACCATAAAAATATAAATGAAACCACACAAAATATATGAATATAGAGGATGAGCTTCAGATTATCTTTCAAGCATCGCTTGTTCCTGGTAAAAACTCAGACTGCCACCACTATCCCCTACAAATCTGTTGAACAAAAAAAAAAAACAGTTCTATAAATCTATATGAACACCAACAAATAAACACCAGAATTTTCTCCAATATAAAAAGTTGTGTTCTTTTTCTAAAGAAATAACCCACCATGGATTCATGCTTTCTGGTAATTCAGTTAGTCCAAAACTGATGTGATAAACAAAAGGAGAAGGTTCGATGCATGAGTACCTTTCCAAGTTAGTCCACCACTAGTCCCTAGAAATTGTTTGAATGACAGTGTTTACATATCTTTCTCCAAAATTCTACAATCTTGAACTAAATAAAGCAATATTCATGCTCCATTTACACCCCAATTTTCTGATCTCCCTTCTGTTTTATTCTTCCCAGTAGGCCACTTTCTCATGAAATCCATAGTTATTATTAAGTCCTGTTTTCTTTCTGCTAAGCAAAAGCATCCTAAAACTTATCGATCCACTGATACAGGGCAAAATATTTATCAGATTATAGTTTATCAAATACTCTTCAATCCTCACATATTTGCTAGAAACATAAACAACAGGGAAACAGGTTTCGACAATAACAGCAAGCTAAATTAAGAAACTGGGTATTAAAACTGCAAGTCTTTGCAAAGGATACTGCTTTTCATATTACATGGAAATTGCAAGAAAAAAATGAACAGCTTACCTGGGGGCAGTTGAGAGTTAAGACATAAGAGAAGTGAAGAAGCTTCGAATGATAAATGGACACACCACCACCATAGCCGCTTTTCAAGTTCCAGACTCTATCCAAATATCCTTATTATTTGTCTAGGTGAAACATCATTTTGTCCCAAATCCAATCGCAGGATATTTATGCTAATAAAATCAAACCGAATTAACCTGTAAACAGTTTCCGGTCCTCCAATTAAATTGGAATCGTCTTTTCCTCCTTCCTACTTGATTAATCTGATTGAGACCATTGGTTGAATCGCATGATTATATACTTGGTCTTACTTGGTGCACAACTAAAACATTAATTAGTAAATATAAGTAAACTCGAATGAGAATAATTTTGGGTTAGCCCATTCATCATAAAATATCAAAACCCAAAGCCGGAAGGCCCAGAAGCCACCTTCCAGAAAGAAAAAAAGTGAAAAAGCAAGCAACTCTGAACCGATCCACAAAAAAAGGAATTTTTTATTGGAAACAACGTGTCAGGTTTGATCATATAGCCTGGAAAACAGTGTCGTATGACAAAGAAAAATAAATTTTCAACCGTAAGCCAAACCCGATTTCCAGTTTCTTCTTCTTTGGTTTCTCTGACTTTGGTGTAATAATGGCGAATACTGAGTTGAAATCCGATAATTTGTTTGAGATGATGAAGGGTCACTTTGCTAGTGATGCTGGTAAAGAGCTCACCAAGAAGATCGGTCTCGTTTACCAATTCAATATTGCCCCCAAGGTCCATCCTTTAAGCATTTTCACCTCTCCCCCCCTCTAAATTTCAATTTGATTTAAAGGCTTAATTTAATTTCTGGGTTTTGTTTATGACTTGTAGAAAATTGGGATTGATGAGGTTTCTTACGTTGTTGATCTGAAGAAAGGAGAAGTTACCAAAGGTTAGCCTATCTTATCTTTAGTGATTCAATTTTATTCTTTTCATTTTCATTTTGCTTTTGTTTTGTCTTGGTTGGGTTTGTTTATGACTTTATGTTGCTCTGCCACTTGATAAAATTGTAGCTATCTAAATTGTTATGTAGGAATAGAGTTTGAAGTTTGTATCTTTTGCATTATATAATCTGGAGAAGTTTTTGCTACTCTTTTATTGGAATTGAAATGCTTGCTTGCAGGTATTTGCCCTCTAGTCCATTGCTCTTCGCTAACTATAATATAAGATTTGTAGCCAACTCCAAGGCTCTTTTTCTGTCTTTCTATCATCTGTATTTGGTTATTAACCTCTCCCTTTATATGACAATGGAGCGGAGGCAGACCCCATTTCATTAATTCCAAAGCTTCACCATTTTATTATTTATATAGTGCCTTGGTAATAAAGGTCCATTATTTTTTTTCTTAGCTTGAACTGTTTCCCAATATTAGTTTTCCAAAGGGTGGAGGAGTTACCTAACTCTCTTTAACATATGCGCTCTTGATTTATATGTTAAAGATAAGGTTTCGTCTGTTTTAGTATGTTTTTGACCATATGACTCTTCTATTTGTATATGGTCAGTGTTTATCTCGGTGACTTGCTCTTGGAGATTCAAGTACGATTATATCCATTCATAGATATATACAATCAAGTGGCCCTTCCCGTTTCATAAGTAAAATGCTACATCTTTTTTAGTATAAAGATGTTCATTATCCTATCACTCTGAAATGTAGGTAAATATGAAGGGGGAAAGCCCGATGCTATTTTTTCCTTTAAGGATGATGATTTCATAAAGGTTGCCACTGGAAAGATGAATCCCCAGATTGCTTTTATGAGGTACAATTCTCTAATTTTATCTTTGCCCTCTAATATTATTGATTTCTTTTGTCTTGGAGGATGGCGGGTTTCCAATGTCGAGGATCTCCTTTATTAATGCAATGATATGATGCAGGGGTGCAATGAAGATTAAGGGGAGCTTGAGTGCAGCTCAGAAATTCACTCCTGACATTTTCCCAAAGCCTGCAAAGATGTGAGCAGAAATGCTTGTGTTATGTATTAGTTCTCTGTTTGTTGCCATCTGTTTTCTTTGATAGCACACTTTCATTTGATCACTGCTTTGTATACGAGATTACCAGATAATAAGGCATATAATCTGCAAGGATTTCGACTATCGAACTACTTCAATATGTTCCTTTTGTTTCAAGTAAGTCTATATGCTTTGTTTGATCCACAATTGCCATTTTGCTCAGTTCACTATGTGTGATCAAATGCTGCTTTTGTTTTTCATGCTTATGTGTTGTTCCCATTGATTTTTATCTTTGAAATATAAGACGTTAGTTTTATTGAAAATGATGAATATTTAAAATTACAATGAGAGATTTTACCACCAAAAGAAAAATGTTAAAAATCCAACCAAAAAATTAAACAAGAAATAGATACAAACATCGTTAATCGGCGAGGAAGGGTAAAAACAATCAACACAAACATGGACCCTTGAAATTTAAAATTCGTATATAATTTAAATTTTTTTATGTATTTTTTTATTGAAAATCTATTTTCGCTCCTCCCAAAATTTTACAAGTTTGCCACCTAGAATTTTATAGGTTCGCCCCTCTAACATAAAATCATGCGTCCTTCTCTAAACATAAACATAAACATAAACATAAAAAATGCATACAACAATGAAAGTATGTTGATGAAATTATGAGCACGTATTCAAATCCAGCTCGAGGGTCTAAAGCAGAAAAGATCAGATAATCAAATAAATGTAATAAGTGCTATTTTGACCAGTTGAAGAAATGACGTTAGACTCTATTTTGAGAAAAAATAAAATAAAAAGAACGATCAAGAGATAGTTAATAAAGATAAAAACGAGTCAAAATGTAAAAAAAAAATACCACAAAACAGAAGAAAACAGCCCATAATTAAGTTATTTTTATTAAAAATTAAAAAAAAAACCGATATAATAAAACAAAGAAAACGAAGGATTACCAGTGTTGATCCGGTCAAATAAAGATGAAAAAAAAATCTTTATTTTAGGTCAGAGAAAAGAGTTTGTTCCCATTGATTCTGTAAGCATATTTTAAGGGGGGTTTTTTTCTACAAGGGGTTGTATTTGTGGCCCGGTTGATGCCGGTAAAGTTTAGGGTAAACTACAATGGAGGTCACTCAATTATGGATATTTGAGTCATTTAATTATTAAAAGTTATATTTGAGTCATTTAATTATGAATATGGTTATATTTGGGTCACCCAATTATTAAAGGTTACATTTGAGTCACTTAATTATGGGTAATGTTACTATTAAGTCACCTTTCATATTTAAAGAAGTAGATCAATTTAGTCATTTTTCTTCCAAATTACTTGTATACCCTCGTTAACATTAGAGTACTTCATTTGAAATCATTAATTAATCTAATACACAAATTAATATACTTTTTTTTTAAATATAACGGGTGACCCAAATGTAACCTTACCTATAATTGAGTGATCCAAATGTAACATTTAATAATTGAGTGACTCAAATGTAATGTTACCTATAATTGAGTGACCTAAATATAATTTTTAATAATTAAGTGACCCAAATATAACTTTACCCATGATTGAATGACCATCTTTTGTAGTTTACTCTAAAATTTAAATCCTCGAATGCCACAAGCACAATTAATATTTTCTGGCACAATGCTAAAAATTCGCATTTAACGCTACTTTAGTATTTTTTTTATTAGAATAATTATGTTTTTGGACGGAAATCATTAGTTAATTTTGTGATATTTTACATGTATTTAGTTGTTTACGTGGTAAAATATATTTTAATTTTTTTGTTAGATTAATATTATTGATGTTATCATTTTATTGGTTGAAAAGTGAATGGAATATGAGTATATGTGAGTCCAATAAATTATGAAATTTCACTACTTTTCCTCTGTTTCTTCGCAAACTCAACATCACGATTGCTTATTTTTCCTTCCTAAACCAAAATGATTATATGAAGCCAAACTTAGGATAAAGCTGCTTAATGATAGCAATTAGCAATGATTGAAGGAATTTTTTTAGTCGATACAAAAGTATAGGAATAGGATGCAAATCAAAGTCTTTATTTTGGCATAGAAAATGTTGTTCTTATCCACTAGGCAATATTCATGCAGCAGAATGAGCTTCTACATGAGTATCGCACAAATATGTGTTTTAGTGTAAACACATCCCCCTGATTATTCTCAGCAAAGTCCAATATCTTTGACTGTTATACTTATATCCTGAGTTGTCCAACCAAATTAGAGGATAAGATTAAGAATGTCCATGGTAATTATTAATAAATATGACTTATTTGTGAATCCACATTGAGGAAGATAAGGAATAGATCTGTTTCTTGATATTTTTGTATGTGTTCAACCAAATTAGAGGGGTGTGTTTACATATCTGTTTAACCAAATTAGAGGATAAAATTAAGAATGTCCATGGCAATTATTAATAAATACTATGACTTATTTGTGAATCCACATTGAGGAAGATAAGGAGCATATATGTTTCTTGATATTTTTTTTATTCGTGAATCTTGAAACATGCATTGGTGCCTATATAAAGCCAGCAGCATATCTTCTATTCACCAAGCTCATCTCAAGAGGCTAAAGGAACCAACCAACATAAAAACAATGAAATTTTTAAGTTCGCTTTGCTTTCTCTCTCTTTTCCTCTATATCTTTCCAGCTTTGTCATCTTCAAGCTTGCTATTTCAGGTATAGCTTTCACTTTGTTATATATTGATATCCACTTTCCCCCTTACAGACTCACACGTGCACGTATACACACATATCTCTTATCTGCTAAGTCATTTTTATTGATTACTAAGTTAACACAATAGATATCGGTAATACTGCAGAAATGAACACTCAAAACAGTTCAGAAGATACATGCATGTGCATATATTATGTGGAACCCTCAGACTATTTTTTGTTGATAACATGCAGGGATTCAATTGGGAGTCGTGCACTAAGGCTGGAGGATGGTATAACTCTCTCAAGAACTCCATCCCTGATATTGCCAATGCCGGAGTTACTCATGTCTGGCTCCCTCCACCTTCTCAGTCTGTTGGACCCCAAGGTATTTCAAGTGTCTATTAAGGCATTGATTGTGCTGATTAAGCGGATGCCAATTAAGATTCTATTAATCACCCTTAACCTTGGAATCGTAAAATATAATGATGGTCTAAATAACAGTTATTTTTCAATGTTTGCTCCAACAAAAATCCAGGATATCTGCCAGGAAGGCTATATGATCTCGATGCATCCAAGTATGGATCTCAGTCTGAATTGAAGTCACTAATTCAAGCCTTCCATCAAAAGGGAATCAAATGCTTAGCTGATATAGTGATAAACCATAGAACAGCCGAGAGCAAAGATGGGAGAGGAATATATTGCATTTTCGAAGGTGGAACTCCGGATGGTCGATTAGACTGGGGACCATCTTTCATCTGTAGCGATGATAAGGTCTATTCAGATGGCACCGGCAATCCTGACACTGGACTTGGTTATCAAGCAGCTCCTGACATCGACCATCTCAACCCAAAGGTACTAGAAGACATATCTGATTGGATGAATTGGTTAAAGACCGAAATCGGTTTCGATGGATGGAGGTTCGATTTTGTGAAAGGGTATGCCCCGAGCATTATGAAAATCTACATGGAAGCAACATCACCAGATTTTGCTGTTGGGGAGAAATGGGAAGATTTTTCGTTGGGGCAGGGTAGTCAAGATTCTCACCGTGGATCACTTAAAGATTGGGTTGAAGCAGCTGGTGGGGTTGTCAAAGCATTTGATTTCACCACGAAAGGGGTTCTCAATGCTGCAGTGCAAGGACAGTTGTGGCGGTTGAAGGATTCGAATGGGAATCCTCCTGGAATGATTGGGATTTTACCTCAAAATGCAGTGACGTTCATTGATAATCATGACACAGGCTCAACTCAGAGGCTTTGGCCTTTCCCATCCGATAAAGTCATGCAGGGCTACGCCTATATTCTCACCCACCCCGGCACTCCATCAATAGTAGTCTTTCTCATCCTTATTGTTCTGTTTTTCATGCTTGCATTCGATCGAACCTCAGTATATGTAATCCGTTCTCATCCTAATGAATTCTTGAATTTCTGATGTGCAGTTTTATGATCACTTTGTGGATTGGGGATTGAAGGACGAGATTACTAAATTGGCAGCAATAAGGAGGGACAATGGAATCAGTGAAACAAGCAAAGTCAATATTGTGGCCTCTGATTCTGATGTGTATGTGGCTGAAATTGATGAGAAAATCATTACCAAAATTGGCCCAAAAATGGACCTCGGGAGCCTTGTGCCTTCCAACTTTCTGCTTGCTATATTAGGGAAAGACTATGCTGTGTGGGTAAAGAAGTGAGACAATGACAGTCGACACAACATTTCAGTGTTGGTTTTGATCTCCATGTCCCTTAGAGATTTACTACAACTCTGCCATTTTGTTGTCTGGTTGATGCCTGTAAATTTTAACTCATTGAATGCCATAAGCACCGTATTATTTCTGGAATAATACTAAAATTCACTTTCAGTATTTATTTTTATTAAAATGATTATTTTTTTGGACGAAAATCATTAGTTGATTGCGTGATATTTTTACATGTGCTTAATTGTTTACGTGGTGAAAAATATTTTATTTTTGATTCATTAAAATAAATCATTTAATTTTCCACTAGATTTATATTATTCATGTAATTGTTTTATTGGTAGAAACGTGAAGAAAATATAAATATACGTGGGTCTAATAAATTATGAATTTTCACTACTCTTTCTCTGTTTCTTCGCTTTCTCAACGTCACAGTTGCTTATTTTTTTCTTCCTAAACCAAAATGATTACACGAAGTATTCCAAGCCAAACTTAGGATAGATCTGCTTATTTATAGCAATGATTTAGGAATTTTGTTAGTCGAGACAAGAGTACAGGAATAGGATGCAAATCAAATTCTTTATTTAGGAAACTAAATCACACTTCATCTTTGTCGTTACTAAATACAATTCATATAGGTTTGTTTGGCAATTAGCGGATAGCTGATAGCGAATTACATTAGCGGATAGCTGATAGCGAATTACATTAGCTGATAGCTGATTGCATTAGTTGATTTGACTAGCAGATTGTATTACCTGATTGTATAAAAGTGTTTTGGTAAAATTAACTGATAGCTTATAGCTATTAAATTATTTAAACAAGCAGAATGACATATTAAGACATGATTATATTTAATATTTGTTTGAATATTTATTAGTTATCAATATTTTGTATCTAATTAATATTAATTAAATTTATAAAAATTATTTTTAGTATAACTTTTCTAAACATATTCAAATGGTTTATATATTAATGTATCATTTATATAATTATTTTAATATAATTTAATTAATTAATAAACTTAAATAAACATATAATATCAAACCTATAATCTCAAAAAAGCTCATATTACGAGCTTTTTCAAAATTAGCGGTTTCACCCAAATCGCTCTTTACCAAACATTCATTGTATATAATTTTAACTAGTCAAACCTTTAATTATACCTCAAACCTCTAATTTTTACTCAAATCGCTCTTTACCAAACATGCCATAAGTCTTACCTTTAAATAGAAATTTTAAAAATCACTCTTTGAGAATAAAATCAGTGCTCAAAGATCTAATAAGAATACTAATAATTTGTACAAATCTTTTTCCATTTCATCTATAATCATTCATTGTATATAATTTTATAAATCTATTTTTGAACATAATTTTATTTTACAAATTTAATATATTCATATTTAAAATATGGGTAAACTACATAAATGCTCACCGAACTTTTAGGGCAGATTTATTTTAGTCATCGTACTTTTAAAATATTCGATAAGGTCATCCAAGTTTTATTTCGTATTCGATACGATTCCTCTTGTTATATTCCGTTAACTGATGCTAATGTGGCTCGTTTGTTGTGATTTTTTTCATTAAAATAATATATTAAATCAGGATTAAAAAACTAAAAAAGATTTTAAATGGATTAAAATAATAAAAGAAACAAACCGCGCCACATTGGTTTCAATTCATCCAAAGGGTGAAAAAGCTTTAAAACGATTGAAATCCCTAGATAATAAGGTTTAGGGGAAAAACTTTACCGTCAAAATTCTTTGTAAAATCGATTCTCTTTACTTGTTTATTATCTACAAATTAGGTTAGCGTTTTGATTATCAACAACCGTTGAAACAAAATGGTTAAAACGAGTCGATCGAAGGGTCAGTCAAGCGCAATAACGGTAAGTTATTCTTCTTAAATTTATAAAGTGTTGAACACTTATTTCAATAGGGGTTGAGTGTCGAAATTTTTATAGTGTAATTTTAAACCCTAAATATGAAACGTGACCACTACTATTGATTAGGTGTTATTATTTAGAAATTTTTTATGTTTGGTTAAAGTGGCTAATTTTTTTTATGTTTGGTTAAAGTGACTGAAATTTTTTGATGTGAAATTCTTAAGTAATGTAAGTGTTAGTTGAAACCGTCATTATTTGATTGGGATGTTACTATTTTATTGGTTTAAAAAAGTTATTGAATTGTGAAATTAAATTTCTTTATAAAACCGATATGTATATTGAATATTGTGTTTAGTATAAAAATGATAAATATACATGTGATTTAAAATTGATTGGTGGGGCTTAAATTTAGTGAGGGGCCAGTACAATTTTTTACTGTCTAGTTTAGAGCTTTTAGGGAGTTGTGGTCCATAAAATTTAAATACACATGAGATTTATAAATTGTTATTCCTCAATTGTGGAACCTATCAGAACCAATAGTTCTCAAAGACTTACATTCTAAAATAAAAAAAATATTCAATTTTTAAAGCCATTTTAATCAAATATAAAAAAATTATAGAACACTAAAAACAACTCTCAAATCATTCTTTTATTTTATTTTATTTTTCTTTGACAGAAACTAATGTAGAAAAAAATATGAAATCAAAAGATTTCGATTATATACCATCTAAGCACGAAAGTTCACAAAAATTTGAATCTGACTTTCTGGACAGTGAAAATGATCATGATCATTGTGATGCAGCTGATGAGGTTTGTGATGGACTAATAATTGATAGTGTACAAGAAAATTTAGTGTTTGTGCCTCATAGTATTAGATATAATATTGTTTCTTCTGATAGTGATGATGATGTAAAGTCATTGCATAGTGCCTCTTCTGATAACAGTGACAGTAGAAAGAAAAAATATTTTTTGAATTTAATACTGAATTGAATATGACATGTCTTGTTTTGAGAAAAAATTTAATATTTCTTAGTAAAGATATTTTGAAAGAAGTTGTGAGACAGTATGGTAGGGTCTAGAGGTTTAATATGTCATTTAGAAAAATGACAATAGAAAGTGCAGGCTATATGTAGTAATGGTACTTGTTCATGGGTATTATGAGCATCTAGATTGCATTCTGAGGACCCTAATGATCAAACATAGCAGATTAAAATTTTGAACAATAAACACAATTGTCAAAGAGGAATAAGAAATAATAGGTTATTATCTTCTAAGTGAATTGCAAAAACACTTTTACACAAATTTCAGATTGACCTAACATATTTCAAATTCCTTAATGCAACAAGATGTTAAAAAGTAACTGGTAGTTAAGTGTGTGCTGTAAAATATTCTAGGGGAAAAATTGGTTGTAGAAAAAGTCTTGGGTTCTTACTAAGATCAATATAGCAAGGTCTATGAATATCAAAAAGAATTGAGGTATTCAAAACCTGGTACAACCACCATTTGTAAGTAGACAATAGATCTTTTGTTAGGATGTATATCTATTTTGAGGGTTGTAAATTGAGATTCAAAAAGTACTGTAGGCCCTTCATTAGTGTAGATGGATGTTTTTTTAAGGGTTACTACCAAGGCTATCTATTGGTTGCTATGGGAATTGATGCAAAAGATTGCATTTATCTCATAGTAGTGGCAGCCGTTGAATCTAAGAATCGTGATAGTTGGTGTTGGTTCCTAAAATTTACGCATAATCAACTCTCACCACGTGACATTAATGTCTGATAAACAAAAGGTACAATTTAAAGTTGTTATTGTGCATATTATTTTAATTATTTATTGTAAATGTATGTGTCATTCTTTTTACTTTACTGCGACAGGAACTGGTCGAAACTGTGTCTGACATTTGTACTCAAATTTTAAAAATTATGAGGTTTTCAAAGGAAAAGCATTGAAAGATACTTTATGAAAAACTGCAAGAGTAACTACTATGAGAGACTATGAAAGAGCAATGGCCGAAATGAAAAGGATCTCAAAAGATACTTACAAATGGTTAAAGGCAAAGGATCCTCCTATATGGTCAAAGTTTCATTTTTCACACGATTAAAATGTGACATGTTATTAAACAACTTGTAACCCCCTCATCCCAGTCTGGACGAATGACCGGTCCGAGTGGGTCACACGGGGAAAACCGAGTGAAAACTCCCTAGGGAACTCTCCCTCGGTTAGCAACCCTATTTTTTTTTCTTTAATTAATCTTGCCTAGATGCCTTATTAAGTCCTATGTGAAGCACGACAGCGGAAACACGAAAGATATATCAACGACAAACCAAATCAGCACATTAAAACAACCCATTTATCCTTTTTAAGCAGGGCGTATCGATACGCCTTCAGAGGGTATCGATACGCCTTGACCAAGGTCAACACCCTATGGTCAACATAAGAGGACCGTATCGATACAGCCCTTGAGCGTATCGATACGCCCTTCTCGGTCAACACCACTTGGTCAACTAGGTTGAACCGTATCGATACGCTTGGACACCGTATCGATACGCCATGCACTCCACAACTCCCCAAGATTACAGAGAGTTAAGAGGGTATCGATACACCCTTGTGTATCGATACGCCCAGCCTAACCTGAATTTCAGAGAGTTGGGACCGTATCGATACACCCCACGTATCGATACGCCCAGCCAAAATTATTTCCTCTGAGCAAGGCCGTATCGATACAGCCCTTAGCGTATCGATACGCCCTGCACTGCAAGTCCACAATTTTAAGCTAAACGACCTCAACCACGACTCTAGATGCAATTCTCGACTCACCTAAGCATATACAAGCATGTAAGCACACATATTTAAGCCAGAGGAATCACTCAAACATGGATTAAAGCATTCATACATAGCATTCTAACAAAAGAGCAATTTATGCATATATGGTCACTCAAGCACTTAAGATATCATGCCTTAGCAACCAAAACATGTAGACATTCATGGCATGTAACATAGACAATATTTACAATTGAACAAGGCACCCACGAACCAAGCCAACAACGACATACATCAAAACTCGAATCAATAACACCTATCCCATTGCTTAACTATTACATTTTATTACTTAAAACTCATACATTGAGCTCACCAAAAGCAACACTTGATGACATTTCCTTGCCTTTGCCACCCACAAGCTATTTATCTGCATTGTCGAACAAAAGAGAGCGTAAGCATAAAAGCTTAGTGAGGGTAAGCTCTTTAAAAACAACCTCGACAATGCAGGGTCCAGGCACGAGCTACAACTGAGATAAAATGCATGTTCATACCTCCGATCCACATGAGCCATGATCATAGATGATGCATGAACATATACTCAATATCATGTCATGCTCAACATGTTCAAAACCACAATACATGAAATCACATATATTATACCATGTTAGCAACACATCCCAAATCTCATTAGCTCACAATTAACCATATAATGGCAACATAACTACAATCCGTATTGGCACCTAGCTATGACTCGAATACACGGATAACCGTTGGACTCACATCCAACAACACAACCATTACCTGGCGGTGGGATTCCACTCATCCTCACGCCTCATTTCACGCGGAGGGGATTCCACTCATCCTCACGCCCGTCGATGGGATTCCACTCATCACCGACCCTGCATGGACGGGATTCCACTCATCGCCACATGCCCTACGGATGGGATTCCACTCATCATCACGTAGAATATATATAAATTTCCGAGCGTACCCGTACTCCTCCTTGATGACTCAACGCCACCAAGGCCACGCGCGACTTTTGACTCATGTGTACACACTAACATCCTAATGATCGATCATTTGTACCCAAGTATACTAGTGCCAATACTAATACATTCCACAATATCATTTATTAACAACTTCCGTGCTTAGCACGTACTCACAATGACTTACTATCATGCACAACCACATTTCCATGCCTAGCATGTACTCACCATGATCCTCGGATCAAGCAATCACCTTATAACATCATTACACATGTCAACACTACATGCATCTCAATAACACAAATATCACCTCATATGTCATATGTATATTTCCATCACATTTATCATCAACATGCATGTAACAATGCATAAAACCATGCCTCCACATACAGGTATAACAACGTAAGCATAACCACCATAAGCATGATTAACCATGAGGCATAATTCAACACTTTAAAGATCAACCAAGGTCTCTAACTAAAGTTTAGGATTAGGCTACCACCCTAATCCTAACTCTAGGTGAGTCTACCAATCTCCACCTAGTCCACATGCTCGAACCAACCACTTAAAAATCATTTTAAAACATTAACCACTCACCTCACTTCTTTAAGCAAATCAAGCAAAGCCGACTCAAGCCTTCATGACTTCCGAAATCGATCCCGAGACTTTACCAATGCAAATCCTTTGTAACACCCGTGTTTTGGGGTTAGGAGTTAGTCGGGTTAATTGGTCTGAGTCGGTAGAACTAATTTTAATCAAATTGATCTTAGTTGAGCAAATTGGGTTTTAAATAAAAAGGAGGGATATTTTGGTATTTTTTAAAAAAAAACTTTATATCTTAAAAAATTATATCACCTAATCATTTTCCCTTATCTTCTTTCTTTTCCTCCCCTCCCCGTGAAAACCATCCCAAACTTCCCCAAACCCCCAAAACTTTGATTCATCAATTCCTTCATCAAATTAAGGGCGTTTTTTAAGGTAATTATGTTTTCTTAATCTCCTCTTCATCCTCTATCTATCTATATTCTTAGATTTCAAAGTTATGGAGTTTTGAAAATTAGGGTTCATATTAAAATTTGGGTTTTTAAGAGGGTTTTCCAATTGGTTTTGATAAATTGAGTTGGGGCTTTAGTTAATCATGTTAAAAGGTGTAACATATATCAATTTGGTTGAATTTTGGTAAAAATTCGAAGTGGATTCTTAGACCCATTTTTAAAGTGTCAAAAACTTAATTTTTGGTGAGTTTTAGATTGTAATTAAAGGGTTGATGGTTTATATATGTTAGGAGGATGTTTTGGAATCATTTAGATATCATTTGGGTGTTTAAAAACATAATTTTCTGCTAAGTAAAATAGGAGTACGAAAATGGAGTTTTGGAGGGTTTTGAGTGAGTTTTAGGGGTTGTTTTAGGTGGGAAATTGATAGCCAATGGTAGTACTATGATTAGGGATTGATTTGGGATCATTTGTGGGTGCAATAGATGTTGGAAACATAACTTTTGGAAGAGGTATTGGGGCTGTCCGAAATTGCTAAGTATGGAGTTTGGTCATGGTTTGCAAAATGGTAATTTGTACTTGAATTGTATTTCGGGTTGATAATTTGATGTTGGGCTGATTTGAGGTTGTTTGAATTGTATTGAGGTTGTTTTTAAGCAAGAATTTGGGTCGGCAAAGCATCGAGAAGAAATCCGAAAACTTGGAGATGATGGTTGCTTGGTAGTTGAGCTTGGAGGTAGAGGTGAGTGGTTAAAATATTTTAAATGGTTTTGAGTAATTGGTTCGAGCATGTGAACTAGGTTGAGATTGGTAGACTCACCTAGAGTTTGGATTAGGGTGGTAGCCTAATCCTAAGCTTTAGATAGAGACATTGGATGATCTCTTTAATTGATGTTATGCCTCATGATGATTTGTGTATGTATAATGTGTTATACATGTTGTTGAGGCATGGTTTGATGCATTGCTATGCATGTGGTTTGGATTGTAAACTGTGTATGATGATGTTGAGTTTAATATGATGTAGGATGCCATATTATTACTCTTGAACATGACATTATGATGATTATGTATAATGTGATATACATGTATGTTGGGGCATGATTTAATGCATTGTTATATGCATGTTGTTGAGATATTTGATGTTGAGTTTAATATGAAGTAAGATGCCGTATTATTACTCTGAACATCAAAGGTTGTGGAATTTGATTAATATTGGCACTAGTATGCTTGGGTACAATGATCGATCATTAGGATGAGTGTGCACACAAATTGAGTCAAAACGTACGTGGCCTTGGTGGCGTTAAGGCACCAAGGAGGAGTACGGTGATGTAATATTCCACCGGAAATTTATATATATTCTACGTGGCGATGAGTGGAATCCCGTCCGTAGGGCATGTGGCGATGAGTGGAATCCCGTCCATGCAAGGCCGGTGATGAGTGTAATCCCATCGAGGTAAGGTTGATGTTGGAAAATGCGTTCCAACATGTTATCCGCGTATTCGAGTCATAGCTAGGTGCCAATATGAGAAAGTATGTATATGCCAATATGAGATTATGCATACATGTTAAAATGAATTGATATGTGTATCAATGTGATATGAAATGTGTTTTCAAATGTGAAGCGATATATGATGTGGTTAATACATTGAGTTATGTATCATTGTATGATGAATTTATAAGTTGTTGAGCATGACATGAATTTGGTAATATGTTCATGCATCATTTATATTTATGGCTCATGTGGATCGCAAGTAAAATCATGTATTATATCATGATAGTTGCTCGAGCTTGGACCCTGTATTGTCGAAGGTTTGTTTTATGAGCTTACCCTCACTAAGCTTTTATGCTTACGCTCTCTTTTGTTCGACAATGCAGATAAATAGCTTGTGGGTGGCAAAGGAAAGGAAAGGTCTTCAAGTGTTGCTTTTGGTGAGCTCAATGTATGATTTATAAATTAAAAGATTGTAATAGTAAAGCAATGGGATAAGTGTTGTGTGTCTTGATACTTTGATGTGTGTTGATTTGGTTTGGCACTTAGATGCCTTGTTTGATTTGTAAATGTCACTTATGATGCATGCCTTGATGAATGCTTGAGTGATGTATGTTGGTAGATATTTAAATTGCTTATCATGTGTGTTGGACATATGTCTTGTGAGGATGCCTAAGTGTATGGATGTTGAAGCATGAGACCTTATGTGCTTGTTTGCCTTCTTTGATCGAATGCATGATTTTCCTTAGTTGACTAAGGTATGCTCATGTTGAGTTTCATGTATGAAAGGTTTTAATGTATATTTTACCATGTATGTATGATGATTCATATTCATGTTTCGAGTATGTTGGAGTACGTTTAATCTAGGACGTATGCCTCTAGACTTGGGTGGTTGATGTTGTGTGCTTTTAGCGTTTTTAAGCTCTTATGTATATGGTTGTATATGAACATGAGGTGTTTTTATCATTGAAAGGCATTAGAATGAAGCAAAATATGCTCCCCTGCACCTAGGTTTCGAAACTAGGGGTAAAGTTTCGAAACCTTTGCAAATTTTTGGATTCCAGAGGCCACTGCCAGCCAAAGTTTCGAAACCTTTGGGCAAGGTTTCGAAACTTTTGGGGAAAACTGCATTTTTGAGCATGTTAGAGTCATTTCTGGAAAAAGTGTTCTTCTACAAAGTTGTAGAGGACAAAATTTTACATGAAATAGAGGTATGATTTGCTCAAAAATGTTAAGTAAAAGTCTCTGAATTGTTGTTAGAAGTTGACGGGACTGAAACTGAATGAATTGGAATCTGCTGGTCTAAATTATGAAATTCGAAATGTTTAGGGGTTTAATTGATACCAATAAATTCTGAAAAATTTATTAGAAACAGGGGAGGTATTTTAGAAATGAAAAATAAATAATTTAGTTTGAATTATATATCAATTGATAGTCTAAATATCATTAGAACACATAGAAGATCAAAATGGACTAGTTTGTAAGAATTGATAATTTGAGGGCTTATATGCCCTGTTTGACCCTTGTAGGCCTGTTTGAAGAGAAAGATACATAGGTACTAATATGCCATTAGCCAAGATTAAAATTTGGATGTTTGAATGTGGTTTAGGAGTTTAAATGTTGCCTCGTGTGATATATTCCGCTGTTTGATCACTTAGAATTTAATACTCGAATGTGACAAGATTAAAAAGAAAAAAAAATAGGGTTGCTAACCGAGGGGGAACCTTAACGGGTTTCGCTTCGGTTTTCCCTGTGTGACTCACTCGGACCGGTCATCCGGCTAGACCGGGATGAGGGGGTTACATTTGTTGGTATCAGAGCTTAAGGTTTCCGAGACCTTGGGCAGGTAAGTGAAGTAAGTTATGTTTTATGATTGATATGCACGGTGTTTGCTTATCATGTAAGCATGTTGCTTGTTATTCGAGTATGCTGAAATGAATAATTGCTTGCTTTGTAAGTCTGATTACTTGTGTGACAAGTATGTTGATTGTTTGTTTAAAAGCATGTTGCTCGTTACCCGTGTATGCGGTGATGTGTGATTGTTTGATGGAGAAGATATGTTGTTTGATAGTACGCATATGTTTGCTTGTTTAGCAAGTATGCCTTGTAATATGCATGATTGAGCATGTATGTGTGTTGAGTTGCTTGAAGCATGTTGAGTAGAGTCCCATTGCTTCTATTACATCGGAAAAAGAGATTTTGAGTGAGGAAATCATACTTGAGCCACTTGGACCTTTTCCTTTGCTAACCCAGTTTGTATGTTAATGTGTTGTTGTTGTTAGTTTATTGCTTTTTGGTAAGTTGAGGTCAAGGCATGGATTGTGAATCTGTAAGTGGAAACGGTGGATTCTGGAAAAGGTGAATGATGTTGAGGGAGTTCATCGCTTTAGTCAGGGAAGTATGGTTATACCAGAGTTGAGGTACAAATTGTTTGACTGAGTTAGTGTGTATATGGGTTGGTTCCTGTTGATGAGGAACGATGTGATTGGTTCTGGTGTTAGTGGTGAAATAGTGATGTCCATGAAGATGTACATAAGTGTTTGTTGGTGGTTCGGAGTTACTAGTTTCTAGTAGATGTGAAGTGATCGTCTTCCTACAGTTTTGAGGTACGTTTTGACAAGGTTTGGCTTGAAGAGCACAGAGTTAGTGTATACGTTGAGACAAAGAGAGAGTTGCCTTGAAGTTGCAGATTCCTGTGTGACTGTAGTAGTAGGTGAGGAGGTGAACTTATTGTCGAATGTTTATCCAGCTGTGGAGGTCGAAGATTTATTGAGTTTAGATGGCAGGCTTGCTTACCAAGTGTAATGAATTTGATTTTGAATGAAGATTAGACCGCAGAAGGTTAAAATGGTTTGTGATTCTTCCTAGAATTGTTTGGAAGAATTGCCTGGTTTGTCTCCTGACAGAGAAGAAGAGCTTATTATTGATACCGTCTCCGAGTTTGCTTCTGCTTTGATTTTTTTGTGTCTTATAGTTCCCGAAAGAATTGAGAGTGTTGAAGAATCAACTATGATGTTTGTTAGACCATAGGTTCATTAGGCCTAGTACGTCATATTAGAGGATGACATCACAATTTGTGAAGAAGTGAGAGTGGCAGTACGAGGATGTGGTTAGATTCAGACAGTTGAAACCAGTGGCAGTGAATGATTAGTATCCGTTTCCAAGTGTCAGCGATTTGTTGATCAGTTAGTGGGTGCTTCAGTCTTTCCGAAGATTAATTTGAGATCCGTTTACTACCAGTTGAAAGTGAGAAAAGTTGAAGTATCGAAGAAGGCCATGACGAGCTTTGAAGTTAGTGGGGTAGCACCTTTTAGAAAATCAGCTGTATGTCAAGTTACGCAACGTGAACTTCGAGTTAATGAAGATGTTCTCCTAGGACATGCAGATCAGCCGAGTGCATTAGAGTAAATCCTAACTATGCAGAAGAAGATGTGAGTTGGAAGAAACTGAAGACTGTGACAGATTGCTACATAAGAATGTCCAGTTGTGTGGCCAGATGCGAGACAACGAGAACCGAAAGAAACTTTGAAGAGAGCTTCGACCTTGATCCGAAAAAAAAAATTTAAACCATAGTGATGCGTTGCATGTAGTGTTAGGTTGTATGCTTATGCAAGACAGAAGATTGTGGCTTGTTCATCGAGATAGTTGGAAGACCGTGAAAAGAGTTATCCGGTATGAGACGTAGAGTTAATTACAGTTTTGTTTGCTTCGAAGACTTGAAGACTATGATCTCAAGATTGAGTACCATCCGAAGAGAGCCAAAGTAGTAATCGATGATTCGAGTTGTGTTTGTTGGTAGATTAGTAGTTGAGTTGCGAGATGTAATTGTCGAATTCAGTTTACCAAATGATAGTGGTTTTGTGGCCAAGTTTCATGTGAAGCCTACTTTGAATCAGATATTTAAAGAGAAACAGTTGCAAGACAGGTTCTGGGCACCTCACGTGCAAGATATAGCGAAAAGAAGACCTTCATAATACAGTTAAGAGATGATAGAGTTTGTATTGTTAGAGACAGAATAGTTGTGCTGATTGACATAATGTTTCGAGATGCATTGTTTTGGCCGAAGTATACGGCAGTTCATTTGCGTTGCATCTGAGTAGTGTAAAGACGTATTATGGGTTGAAGATATGTACTTTTGGATTGAGTTGACGGATGATGTTGTTCAACATGTGAGTAAGTGTGTAATTTGCCAGCGTATCAAGACCGAACGTCAGTTTTCTTCTAGTTTGTTGCATCCGTGGAGGATTATTAATGGAAGTGAGTAATAGATTCAGAAGATCTTGTGTCTGATTCGCCTCTGATTTCCTCAGTGAAAACTTAGTTGAGTAATCAATGTTAGCTGCACTGTATGTGATCCTTTATACACGTTCACGTTACTTCTACCGTGGATAAAATAGCAGAGTTGTGCCTTGGCAAGAGTGTGAGTTGTACAGAGTTTTGAGATCGATAGTGACCGATAGAGATTCGAGTTTTCGACTAGATTTTTGAAGTCGTCTGTATAGTGTTTGGTTATCGGTTGAAGTCAGATGGTCAGTTAGAGAAAGTTATGGGTCGAGTATTCAAACAGTGTTGTATGAGATTATGAATTGGGCTAATTCTGTTGTTTATCTGTTGCGGTTACCACCAGAATTAGAAAGGGGTTTGTGATGTGATTTGTGTATCTATGATTCGGGAGTGTGAGTCAGACATGTTCTGTGCTATGTTTGTAGAAGAGATCGAGTTGAGTTTAAAGCCGACATGCCTTGAAAGAACCGTTGAGATCTTAGCATCAGATATCGATAGACGGGTGGTAAGTCTACCGAATTGGTGAGTATGTTGTGGTGAGAAGGAGAGTGATGAGGAGTATGTTTCAGTGACTCTTTATGTTCGAGGAATTTCGGGGACGAAATTTCTTAAGTGGGGGAGAGTTGTAACACCCGTGTTTTGGGGTTAGGAGTTAGTCGGGTTAATTGGTCTGAGTCGGTAGAACTAATTTTAATCAAATTGATCTTAGTTGAGCAAATTGGGTTTTAAATAAAAAGGAGGGATATTTTGGTATTTTTTTAAAAAAAAAACTTTATATCTTAAAAAATTATATCACCTAATCATTTTCCCTTATCTTCTTTCTTTTCCTCCCCTCATCGTGAAAACCATCCCAAACTTCCCCAAACCCCCAAAACTTTGATTCATCAATTCCTTCATCAAATTAAGGGCGTTTTTGAAGGTAATTATGTTTTCTTAATCTCCTCTTCATCCTCTATCTATCTATATTCTTAGATTTCAAAGTTATGGAGTTTTGAAAATTAGGGTTCATATTAAAATTTGGGTTTTTAAGAGGGTTTTCCAATTGGTTTTGATAAATTGAGTTGGGGCTTTAGTTAATCATGTTAAAAGGTGTAACATATATCAATTTGGTTGAATTTTGGTAAAAATTCGAAGTGGATTCTTAGACCCATTTTTAAAGTGTCAAAAACTTAATTTTTGGTGAGTTTTAGATTGTAATTAAAGGGTTGATGGTTTATATATGTTAGGAGGATGTTTTGGAATCATTTAGATATCATTTGGGTGTTTAAAAACATAATTTTCTGCTAAGTAAAATAGGAGTACGAAAATGGAGTTTTGGAGGGTTTTGAGTGAGTTTTAGGGGTTGTTTTAGGTGGGAAATTGATAGCCAATGGTAGTACTATGATTAGGGATTGATTTGGGATCATTTGTGGGTGCAATAGATGTTGGAAACATAACTTTTGGAAGAGGTATTGGGGCTGTCCGAAATTGCTAAGTATGGGGTTTGGTCATGGTTTGCAAAATGGTAATTTGTACTTGAATTGTATTCCGGGTTGATAATTTGATGTTGGGCTGATTTGAGGTTGTTTGAATTGTATTGAGGTTGTTTTTAAGCAAAAATTTGGGTCGGCAAAGCATCGAGAAGAAATCCGAAAACTTGGAGATGATGGTTGCTTGGTAGTTGAGCTTGGAGGTAGAGGTGAGTGGTTAAAATATTTTAAATGGTTTTGAGTAATTGGTTCGAGCATGTGAACTAGGTTGAGATTGGTAGACTCACCTAGAGTTTGGATTAGGGTGGTAGCCTAATCCTAAGCTTTAGATAGAGACATTGGATGATCTCTTTAATTGATGTTATGCCTCATGATGATTTGTGTATGTATAATGTGTTATACATGTTGTTGAGGCATGGTTTGATGCATTGCTATGCATGTGGTTTGGATTGTAAACTGTGTATGATGATGTTGAGTTTAATATGATATAGGATGCCATATTATTACTCTTGAACATGACATTATGATGATTATGTATAATGTGATATACATGTATGTTGGGGCATGATTTAATGCATTGTTATATGCATGTTGTTGAGATATTTGATGTTGAGTTTAATATGAAGTAAGATGCCATATTATTACTCTGAACATCAAAGGTTGTGGAATTTGATTAATATTGGCACTAGTATGCTTGGGTACAATGATCGATCATTAGGATGAGTGTGCACACAAATTGAGTCAAAACGTACGTGGCCTTGGTGGCGTTAAGGCACCAAGGAGGAGTACGGTGATGTAATATTCCACCGGAAATTTATATATATTCTACGTGGCGATGAGTGGAATCCCGTCCATAGGGCATGTGGCGATGAGTGGAATCCCGTCCATGCAAAGCCGGTGATGAGTGTAATCCCACCGAGGTAAGGTTGATGTTGGAAAATGCGTTCCAACATGTTATCCGCGTATTCGAGTCATAGCTAGGTGCCAATATGAGAAAGTATGTATATGCCAATATGAGATTATGCATACATGTTAAAATGAATTGATATGTGTATCAATGTGATATGAAATGTGTTTTCAAATGTGAAGCGATATATGATGTGGTTAATACATTGAGTTATGTATCATTGTATGATGAATTTATAAGTTGTTGAGCATGACATGAATTTGGTAATATGTTCATGCATCATTTATATTTATGGCTCATGTGGATCGCAAGTAAAATCATGTATTATATCATGATAGTTGCTCGAGCTTGGACCCTGTATTGTCGAAGGTTTGTTTTATGAGCTTACCCTCACTAAGCTTTTATGCTTACGCTCTCTTTTGTTCGACAATGCAGATAAATAGCTTGTGGGTGGCAAAGGAAAGGAAAGGTCTTCAAGTGTTGCTTTTGGTGAGCTCAATGTATGATTTATAAATTAAAAGATTGTAATAGTAAAGCAATGGGATAAGTGTTGTGTGTCTTGATACTTTGATGTGTGTTGATTTGGTTTGGCACTTAGATGCCTTGTTTGATTTGTAAATGTCACTTATGATGCATGCCTTGATGAATGCTTGAGTGATGTATGTTGGTAGATATTTAAATTGCTTATCATGTGTGTTGGACATATGTCTTGTGAGGATGCCTAAGTGTATGGATGTTGAAGCATGAGACCTTATGTGCTTGTTTGCCTTCTTTGATCGAATGCATGATTTTCCTTAGTTGACTAAGGTATGCTCATGTTGAGTTTCATGTATGAAAGGTTTTGATGTATATTTTACCATGTATGTATGATGGTTCATATTCATGTTTCGAGTATGTTGGAGTACGTTTAATCTAGGACGTATGCCTCTAGACTTGGGTGGTTGATGTTGTGTGCTTTTAGCGTTTTTAAGCTCTTATGTATGGTTGTATATGAACATGAGGTGTTTTTATCATTGAAAGACATTAGAATGAAGCAAAATATGCTCCCCTGCACCTAGGTTTCGAAACTAGGGGTAAAGTTTCGAAACCTTTGCAAATTTTTGGATTCCAGAGGCCACTGCCAGCCAAAGTTTCGAAACCTTTGGGCAAGGTTTCGAAACTATGGTCAAAGGTTTCGAAACCTTCCCAAGGTTTCGAAACTTTTGGGGAAAACTGCATTTTTGAGCATGTTAGAGTCATTTCTGGAAAAAGTGTTCTTCTACAAAGTTGTAGAGGACAAAATTTTACATGAAATAGAGGTATGATTTGCTCAAAAATGTTAAGTAAAAGTCTCTGAATTGTTGTTAGAAGTTGACGGGACTGAAACTGAATGAATTGGAATCTGCTGGTCTAAATTATGAAATTCGAAATGTTTAGGGGTTTAATTGATACCAATAAATTCTGAAAAATTTATTAGAAACAGGGGAGGTATTTTAGAAATGAAAAATAAATAATTTAGTTTGAATTATATATCAATTGATAGTCTAAATATCATTAGAACACATAGAAGATCAAAATGGACTAGTTTGTAAGAATTGATAATTTGAGGGCTTATATGCCCTGTTTGACCCTTGTAGGCCTGTTTGAAGAGAAAGATACATAGGTACTAATATGCCATTAGCCAAGATTAAAATTTGGATGTTTGAATGTGGTTTAGGAGTTTAAATGTTGCCTCGTGTGATATATTCCGCTGTTTGATCACTTAGAATTTAATACTCGAATGTGACAAGATTAAAAAGAAAAAAAAATAGGGTTGCTAACCGAGGGGGAACCTTAACGGGTTTCGCTTCGGTTTTCCCCGTGTGACTCACTCGGACCGGTCATCCGGCTAGACCGGGATGAGGGGGTTACATCCTTGCTCCTAATCATCTCAACACAAGTAAATTAACCTTATATCAGTCCACAACACAACGTAGCAAACCCGGAATGAAATTCAAACATCAACCTCTTGTTTTTCAAACCAAGAACAACCCCTAAAAAGCCATTCCCGAGCAGCCCTTTAACACAGTCCAAAACCGATGATTCCAACACATTTAACACTTCCAAATGCTTCCAAAACGACCCCCAACCAATACCCTAACATCAACCCTCAATTTCCAACACAAACCACACCCAAAACTCAACTAAAAACCCTCCTAAAAACCCTCCAAAACACAAATTCGGGAAACTTAACAAAACCCTTTAAAAATCATATATGTTGAACCGTTTGGTTCACAAACTTCATATCTATCATTGTTTAATCAAAATCTCAAGTTAAACACCATAAAACTACCATTTTTATTCAAATCTCCCAAAAATCCAATTTCTAAAACATGGATGAAAATGAAAACTACTTGTACTTTTGAAGAGAGGAAGTTGAGAGCAAGTCAAAAACGTAATTACCTTTCAATACCGAGCCAAAACGAGGGAGGAAGGAGATGAAATAGTGAAACGGGGAAAGAGCTTCTTCATTGTCGTTGAAGAAGATGATAAGGAAGAGAAAAAGGGTGATTTAATATATATAAAGGAGATTTAAATTAGAAAATGGGTAAATTACCAAAAAGTCCTTAATAAATGGCTATTTCATTGATCCTTAAAAAAAAACTCTTCAACTTGAAATTAAATCAATTTGTTCCCATTTCAAATATTTATTTTCGAAACCCGAACCATACAGGATTATTTTAATTATAAACTCGAGCCCAAATAATATTAAAATATTATTTTCACCCGACCCCTAAACCCGGGTGTTACACAACTACTCTGAATATTTTAATAAGGTAAGGAATAATCTAACTTATCTCTTTCTATTACAATCTGACTTATATCTTTCTATTAACAGATGATCCTTGAGGCAAGGAATAAGCCTATTCATACCATGATGAAAATTATTCGTACAAAGATGATGCATGAAATTTTAAAAAAGGTTAAAGCTGCTCAAAAGTATACTGGACTACTATATCTTAAAATTCATAAAAAAATGGACACATTAATTGAACAAGCTGCTAGGTAACTATTAATTTTAATTTTGTCATTAATATTGAACTATTTATTACATGTATTAGTTTGAACCCCAAATATGAAAATATTATTATTATTAATTAATAATGTATTTGTCTTTTAAAGGCGTTAACCATCACATGCTGGGGGTGAGAGGTATGAAGTTGCATTTGGTCTATCTGATCAACATGTTGTAAATCTACAAGCAAGGGGTTGTTTTTTTTTTTGTAGAAAATGGAGTCTTACAGGCATAAGTTTTACATGTTTTATTGGTGCACATTGAAAATGTTATTGTTTCATTATTAGTATTGATGCTTACTTATTAGGATAAACTATATAAATGACCACCATACTATTGAAAAAATTACAATTTGACCACCATATTTTTTTTCAAAGTAATTAAACCACCAAACTATTAAATTGGTTGCAATGTGACCATCTGCCGTTAAAACTTAACGGCATGAGTGACGTGGCAGTTAAGTTCAATGTGCATCAATACTAATTTAAATTTAAACAGTAACATTTTCAATGTGCATCAATACTAATTTTAATTTAATAAAATAATTTAAACATCCAATTAGGACCAAATTGATAGAATGTATAAGTAACAAGGATTAAATGTGTAATTATACAGATTTTACTAAATGCCACGTCATTCCTGTCGTTAAGTCCTAACGGCGGATGGTCACATTGCAACCAATTTAATAGTTTGGTGGTTTAATTGCTTCGAAAAAAGTATAGTGATCAAATCGTAGCTTATCTAATAGTATGGTGGTCATTTATGTAGTTTAACCTATTTATTATAACTTGGGATATTTCATTACGTTGAAAGTGATTTGTTTCAATTATTGAACTGTTTTTACATGTTAATGATGCTTACTTATTATAACTTGGGATATTTTATTATTGTTATTGATGCTTATAACTTGGGATTTTTTGTTTATTAAATTTTTTTTACAAGTTTATTATAATTTTAAAATATTTTTACATGTTTTAAACAGTTTCATTATGTTGCCAGTTTATTACATGTTATTGATTCTGATAACTTGTGATTTCATGTTTATTACAGTTTTAAATTGTTTTTATATGTTTTAAATTGTTTCATTACATGTTACCAGTTTATTACAGTTATTGATGTTGGGACCGTCGGTGCACCTTGTAGTGCAGCAAAAACAAGCTCGACGGTCTCGCCAGTGATCCATGTACGATAAAACTGAAATCAGGAGGAAGGGATACGATCACTTACATTGGGTTTCTTGATAAACGGTAAGACTACAGTTGCGATAGAGCAATCACGAACGGTTCAAATCGCAAGCCTTCACGACAAAAGGTCTCAACCCCTACTCAAATCACCCGGTTGAAAAACAGTTGAGAGCAATTTTCTTTTCTCAAAAACTGTTCTTGAGAAAGTTCATTTAGTAAGGGATAAAAACGGCTGTTAGACCAAAATTATCCTTTTATATTGTGTTGCCCTAACCCTTAGGGATTTAATTATGAGAGTTTAAAAGAGAATATAATTACTCTAATTATATTCTTTTAATTAAATTCGGAATTCCATGTATAATTTCGTGTATTTTTGCATATAAATACGTACTTGTATTTTTGCATGTCTTACATCTTGCAAGTCACAACGTGATTTGTGTGTACCCAAGAGAAATAGGTATAACGTGAAGTAGATGATGAGAATTTCGTGTGAGAAAAGATCAGTTATTCCCATATAAATATAATGTAAGAGTGACTGTGACTGTGACCCACACCAGAAATCTCACCTGAGGGAACCTGATTGGGCAGTGTCGTGGGAAACCAAGAATGGAACAACTGATTTCGGTCCTGTTGCCAGATGAAGTCGTTATCCATGCGCCAGAATGCGCTTCTACATGATGAGTATCCGCCAAATACGAGTTTTAGTGTAAACACTTCCCCCTGATTATTCTCAGCAAAGTCCAACATATTTGACTGTTATATCCTGAGCGGTCGAACCAAAAAAAAGGATAAGATTAAGAATGTCTATGGCAATTATTAATAAATATGACTTATTTGTGAATCCAGATTGAAGAAGATAAGAAACAGATATGTTTCTTATTCGAGTTTCTCTGTTTCGTCGTTCACAATGTATGAACCCGTATGTTTATTGTGAATCTTGACACAGGCATTGGTGCCTATATAAACCCAGCAGCATATCATCTATTCACCAACCTCATCTCAAGAGGCTAAAGGAACCAACATGAATAGAATGACATTTTTAAGTTGGCTTTGCTTTCTCTCTCTTTTCCTCTATATCTTTCCGGCTTTGTCATCTTCAAGCTTGTTATTTCAGGTATAGCTTGCACTCTGTTATATATTCATCTCCCCCTTTCCCCCTTACATACGAACGCGTGCACGTATACACACATATCTCATATCTGCTAAGGCATTTTTATTGATTATTCAGTTAACACAACAAATATTGGTACAGCCTACTAATAGTAATACTACAGAAAGAAACATCAGAAACAGTTCACAAGACACATGTATTCCGTTGATAACTTTGATGACAACTTGCAGGGGTTCAACTGGGAGTCATGCAATAAGGGTGGAGGATGGTATAACTCTCTCAAGAACTCCATCTCTGATATCGCCAACGCCGGAGTTACTCATGTATGGCTTCCTCCACCTTCCCAGTCAGTTGGACCCCAAGGTATTTCAACTTTCAAGTTAAGATTCTATTAATCACCCTTAAACTTGGAGTCATAAAATATAATGAGGGACTTAATAACAATTATTTTTCCATGTTTGCTCCAAATAAAATCCAGGATATCTGCCAGGAAGGCTATATGATCTCGATGCATCCAAGTATGGATCTCAGGCTGAATTGAAGTCACTAATTCAAGCCTTCCATCAAAAGGGAATCAAATGTTTAGCTGACATAGTGATAAACCACAGAACAGCTGAGAGGAAAGATGGGAGAGGAATATATTGCATTTTCGAAGGTGGAACTCCTGATGATCGATTAGACTGGGGACCATCTTTCATTTGTGGCGATGATAAGGAGTATTCAGATGGCACCGGCAATCCTGACACAGGACTTGGTTATCAAGCAGCTCCTGACATCGACCATCTCAACCCAAAGGTACAAAAAGAGTTATCTGATTGGATGAATTGGTTAAAGGCTGAAATCGGTTTCCATGGATGGAGGTTCGATTTCGTTAGAGGGTATGCCCCGAGCATTACTAAAATCTATATGGAAGGAACATCACCAGATTTTGCTGTTGGGGAGAAATGGGATGATCTTTCCTTGGGGCAGGGTAGTCAAGATTCACACCGTGGAGCACTAAAAGATTGGGTTGAAGCAGCTGGTGGGGTTGTCAAAGCATTTGATTTCACCACGAAAGGAGTTCTCAATGCTGCAGTGCAAGGGGAGTTGTGGCGGTTGAAGGATTCAAATGGGAAGCCTCCTGGAATGATTGGGATTTTACCTCAAAATGCAGTGACTTTCATTGATAATCATGACACAGGCTCAACTCAGAGGCTTTGGCCTTTCCCATCCGATAAAGTCATGCAGGGCTATGCTTATATTCTCACCCATCCCGGCACTCCATCAATAGTAATCTTTCTCATCCTTATTGTTCTGTTTTTCATGGTTGCATTCGATGGAATCTCAGTATATGTAGTCCTTTCTAATCCTAATGAACGGTTGAATTTCTGATGTGCAGTTCTATGATCACTTTGTGGATTGGGGATTAAAGGACGAGATTACTAAATTGGCAGCAATAAGGAGGGAAAATGGAATGAGTGAAACAAGCAAAGTGAATATTCTAGCCTCTGATTCTGATGTGTATGTGGCTGAAATTGATGAGAAAATGATTACCAAAATTGGACCAAAAATGGATATAGGGGGCCTTGTACCTTCCAACTATCAGCTTGCTACATCAGGGAAAGACTATGCCGTGTGGGTAAAGAAGTGAGACAGTCGACACTTCGTTTCGATGTTGAATTTGATCTCTAGTGTCCCTTACAAGGCTGTTACTGTTAGATTTCTGTCTGTATGAATATTATTGAGAAAATAAATAAACCAATGCGTGTCTAATAATGTTAGCACTTTTTATATTGTTAGGGTCGTTTTAGTATTTGTAAGGCTTAAGTGGCAAATAAGTGACCAAATCATTTTTTTTCTTCAGATAGGTACTTAAAGTATTTTTCGGGTTAAATAAGTGTTTAACGTTTTTAAAGTTATTCAAATATATGTTCGTCATGATTGTCCGTTAAAAAAAATTCTGTTAACCAATAAAAGTATTACACATGGCAGTATTAAACATTATTTTATTTTATTTTTTAACCAATAAATCAGAATTTTTAAAACATCCTAAAATTTTCAAATAATCCTAAAATAGTCCCCAAATTCGGCCACTACCATCGGCGTTGGTCGCGTTTCCGGCGACAGACTGAAGCACTCTCCCCTTACCGAACGACCCACACACCGTTCACCGCCCGTTATGCCGTTGTTCGTCGCGAATTATTCCAATGAACCATTCAATGATTTCGGTATTTAGCATTGCGTCGGTCGATTTTTGGCAACGAGTTGATGGGGGTAAATGCTCATGATGGTTCGACGACGGATGTTGTGGGCGGCGGTGTGGCAATCGGCGACGAAATCAAGTCAAATCGAGATTTGGATTTTGGGTGTTAAAGATTTTAAATTTTGGGATAATTTGTGAAATAAAGAAAATATTTTGTTTTTATTAATTTTTATTTATTTTTAAATATAATTTTGGAATTTTAAGAAGCTTACACGTGTCATTTAACGGGAAAATTAACAGACCTTGACGGCAGACACCTATTTGAGTAACGTTGAAAACGTTAGGCACCTGTTTGACCCGAAAAATACTTTAGGCACTTACCTGAAAAAAATGTATAGTTTGGGCACTTATTTGCCACTTAAGCCTGTTTGTAACTATAAAAATATTTATGGAAAATACTTTGATACATAAGTTCGTGAAATTTCAATTTTAGGATTTAGGTTAGGGTTTATGGAGTTTAAGAGTTTTGATTATAAGGTTTAGAATTTAAAATTTAGAGTTTATGAGTTATAATTTAAAATTTATATTTTAAATATTAAATTTAAATATGAAGAGTTGTATAATTTTTTTTGTAAAAAAAACTGCTTACAACTTAACTTTTTATTCTATCATACGGCAGGAAATATTGCACCTCACTTGAACTTGGTGGTGAAGAAAATTGGGGAATTTCAAATTGGTTTTCAACGTTTAATTTGGTCAATTTGTCTGTTATACGGTTGTTATTGCGTCGAATATGTTAAGATTAAACTTTCTACTGTCATCAACACATATTATGAATATGAAAATCTTTGCTGAATTGTCGTCTCTTGAGTTAAATGAACAACATTCATATTATCCGGTTCAACCAACAAACAACGAATTTTGATATAAAAAAACCAACAAACAACTAATACCAAGGAAAACCTAACTTCTAATTGTCTAACTGATCACATACTACCCTTCCATATGACTTACAATACAATCATTTGAGTCATTTCAATCAGCCCAAGGGAAAATCCAACCATTTATTGAAAGACACTCTCACTACAACACCCGAACAAATACACAACCTATATATTACAATATAATTTAATATTTAAATATAAAATCCACCAAAATTTATATTGCAATATACAAGTAATGATAAATAAATAGTTATCTATATAATCATTAAAAGTGATGGATTGATCATGGTGAAATTTAATTAAAACTACAGATTTAAATTTAGATTAAGAAAGGAGTTGGTATGGGCCAAGTTCAGCCGCTCCGCAACTAACGGTCAACCGTAAAATAGCCCGCTGAGAAACCTAAATTGTTTCTTTTTCAAAATTCGAAACCCTAAGAAACGTGGAAAAGCCGAAAGGGCCTACAAGTAAACGACCGCGATTCTACAATTTCAAATTTCGGAAATTTGCGCTCTTTCCATATACCATTTCCCCTTCCCCTTTCATCCCCAAAGAATTAATTTTTTTTAATTTCTCGTTCAATAGCAATGGGAGGCGCTCACAGTCGCGAGGATCTGATTTCAGACTCGGATGAAGAGTATGAAGAAGAAAACGGAGAAGAAGAAAATTACCAAGATTCGAAAGACGAGACTCCGGAAAGATCTTCCTCAGATCGAAGACCTAAAACGCCGTCCTCTATCGACGAAGTGGAGACTAAGCTCAAAGCCCTCAAACTCAAATACGGATCAGCCAACACCCAAAACCCATCTCTTAAAAACGCCGTTAAGCTGTACCTTCACATCGGCGGTAACACCCCTAAGGCCAAATGGGTCACTTCCGAGAAGCTCACCTCTTACTCTTTTATCAAGACGTCCAAAATCAACGGTCGGGATGGAGAGGAAGATAGTGAAGAGAGTGAAAACGAGGAAGCTTGGTGGGTTTTGAAGGTTAGTGACAAAATTAAAGTGAAGGTCGGGGCGGAAATGCAGTTGAAGAGTTTTGGAGATCAACGTAGGGTTGATTTCGTTGCCAAGGGGGTTTGGGCTATGAAGTTTTTTAGTGATGAAGAGTATAGGAACTTTGTTAGCAAGTTTAATGACTGTTTGTTTGAGAATACTTATGGGATCGAGTCCAATGATGCTAACAAGGTTAAGGTATACGGGAAGGATTTTATTGGATGGGCCAAGCCTGAAGCAGCCGATGATTCTATCTGGGAAGATGCTGACGATGCTTCATTCAAAAGTCCTCAATCTGCAAACACAGTGAGGGCAAATCAGGACCTCAGGGAGGAGTTTGAGGAGGCGGCAAACGGAGGGATTCAAAGCTTGGCCTTGGGGGCATTGGACAATAGTTTTTTGGTGGGTGATTCTGGTATTCAAGTTGTTAAGAATTTTGCTCACGGGCTTCATGGTAAAGGTGTTTACGTGAATTTTGACCATGGGAATCAGAAGAGTGCTTCAAAGCTGGTGCATTCAACACCGAAGAGGGCTCTGCTTATGAAAGCTGAGACGAATATGCTGCTCATGAGTCCAATGACTGAGGGCAAGCCTCACACAACTGGGCTTCATCAGCTGGATATTGAGACCGGGAAGATAGTTACGGAGTGGAAGTTTGGGAAAGATGGGACTGATATTTCAATGAGGGATATTACAAATGATAGCAAGGGAGCGCAGTTGGACCCTTCAGGAGCCACATTCTTAGGATTGGATGATAACAGGCTTTGCAGGTGGGATATGCGAGACCGGAATGGGGTAGTTCAGAATCTGGCTTCTAGCACCCCTGTTTTGAATTGGGCACAAGGGCATCAGTTTTCAAGAGGGACAAACTTCCAGTGCTTTGCAACCACTGGTGATGGCTCTATTGTTGTTGGGTCTCTTGATGGGAAGATTCGTTTGTATTCAACCACTTCTATGAGACAGGCAAAGACAGCTTTTCCGGGCCTTGGGTCGCCTATCACCCATGTCGATGTTACCTTTGATGGGAAGTGGATATTGGGCACAACCGATACCTATTTGGTTCTTATATGCACCCTTTTCACCGACAAGGATGGCAAGACAAAGACAGGTTTTAGTGGGCGTATGGGGAATAGGATTGCAGCCCCAAGGTTGTTAAAGCTGACTCCTCTGGATTCGCATTTAGCCGGGGTTAATAACAAGTTCCGTAATGCTCAATTTTCATGGGTAAGCATACATCACCTCTCATTTAGATTCAATTCTCTTGCCTGTGCTTTTAGCTGATGAACTTCATATTAATGCTCACCTGGTACATATGACCAACCATTTAATTTGGAAAGAACATAGACTGCAGAATGTAACCTGAGTTATTTGTTGCTTTTGTATTAGTGAAGTTATTTTACCCTTGATTTTCTATTCTGCTGCCAAGAAAATATAGTTCTTTTACTTTGCATTATTTATTATTGATATGTTGGTTGCAGAATCATGTAGACTAGCATTTTATGAAATTCCTAGTTTAGGATCTAAAATTAATATGATTGGGGGAAACGGGTTTGGTGAAAAAGAGAATGGATAGACTCCATTGTTGCTTAATAGATAATTGACCAAGGTTACTACTTGCTCTGTTTTAAGATTCAGAAACCGTTCTTTCTGTGATTTTCTTAGCTCCATGGATAAATTTTTTAACCATGTGTGTAACAACATTACATAGGTAACAGAGAATGGGAAGCAGGAGCGCCATCTGGTTGCAACAGTAGGCAAGTTCAGCGTAATATGGAACTTCCAACAGGTGAAGAATGGATCTCATGAATGCTACCATAATCAGGAGGGTCTCAAGAGCTGCTACTGTTACAAGATAGTCCTTAAGGATGACTCCATTGTCGATAGTCGTTTCATGCACGACAAGTTTGCAGTCACTGATTCTCCTGAAGCTCCACTGGTTATTGCCACTTCCATGAAAGTCAGCTCGTTCAGCATATCCAGCAAGCGATGACATGTTCGGATACCACTCTTTGCTTTATTCAGCCACTTTCCAAATGTTGTTGGGGGAAGCCATTACTGCAATTTACAGAGCTTCTTAACTCTATTATCTGGGTAACTTAATTATCTGGTTTCTTCTTTCTGGACTAAAACATATTAATATCAGGGAACAACTTTTTCTTTACAAGTTACAACCTTTGGTTCCAGAGATGATTCAGTTTGTGTTACTTCCATTACCATATGCCTTCGGGAGTTTTGTATTAGGGTCTGATTGGTTCACGGAATATTTTATTATCGAGATAATAGTTTTTTAGAAAACTGTTTTTTAGAAATCTTTCGTTGACATCAGTAAGAGATTTGATCTCTGAACAAAAAATCTAGATAACTTAATTATCTACTGTAATTTCTTTGTTGGTCCCATTCAAATTTTGTTTTTGAAACTAGAATTTTCTTATAATAAACATAATGCGACTAACAAACCAAATCCTGTCATCATAAGAAACACCACTTATACAAAAGTTTACGTCCAAGCGTCTCAAAGCCTATACAGAACCATCTTTATTAATTATTACTAACTCCAGAATCCAGATCCCTTACCCATACAACCTCTTCCAGTTTGCAAAAATATGTTCTCAACTTTAATATACATCAAATAACTCACTAGAATTTACACTCAACGAGTAAAAATCTGTCAAATCTTATCAAATATATATGGACACTGTGAAAACCCAGGAAAAAGGGAGGTAAAATCACAACAGAGATAACACAACACTTCATTGACGGCTTACATGGGACTTGGATGAACTTAACTTCTTCTTCCTGGACAAGAACATTAAAATCTTAGGGAACAAAGACTTTTTCTTTTTCTTTGCAACCTTTGGTTCCGGGGATGATTCAGTTTCTGTGTTATTCCCATGATCATATGCCTTTGGGCTTGCTCCAGTGTTGGCAGGAGCAACTGGTACAGGTTCAAAGTTCTTCATCTCTTTCTTTCCCTCAGTACTTGCCCTTGGCGAGTTTACTCCATGACTCAATTCAGTAGCCTTTCGCCGCTGCTCATGTTCAGCTCTCCACCTTCTCAATTCCTGCTCAATACCTAACTTCCCTTCCTTGGCCTTCTCAGCCTTCTCCAGAGCAATTTTTAGTGCTTCCTTTCTTTCGGCCATCTCTCGAGTTACTTCTTCCAGCTTTTCCAAGCTTCTTAACTCAGATTGCTTAGCTACCTCAATTTGAGAAATGGCAGATGCCACCCTCATGTTGGCCTGTTCCTCTGCCTCGTTTGCACGTTTACTGAGGGCGTAGTACTCCTCTAAGGAAAGCGTTACACCAGAAGGTGAATCAACATCATCGGTGCTTTTAGCTGTTTCACTCTCTTGCAACGCTTTGATTGCAGCTAATGCTAACTTCTCTGAAGCCTTGGCAGCCTCTATCTCCTTTTGAGCTGCAAGTAATCGGCTCTCCATGGTACTTGCTCCAGCCTTTGCCTGCGCTGCTTCTTCCTTTGCTTTGCGCAGCTCTTCACAAGCCATTTCAGCAAGTGACTTGGCCTCGTCAGCCACTTGTGCTGCCTGCTGCAGTTGTTTGGGCAGCTCCACCATTTCTTCTCTGGCCTCTTTTTCCTTCATCTGGACTACGGCTATTTCTGACCGAGTCTGGTCCAGCTCAGCTTCCAGAGAAGCAACAGCAATCGAAGCCATGCCTTCTCTCTGCTTAATGTTGGCGAGCGCAGACTTTTCCTGGTCAAGCTCTGATTTTAGTGAAATAGCGGCCACCTTCAAACAATCCACTTCTGCAGTTGCTTTTTCTATATCAACCTTCACGTTTTCAAGTTCCGTCTTCAAAGAAGCAATGGAGGCTTGTACATCAGTGTGATTTCTTGTCTCTGATTCCTGTGACTCATTATTGTGGTGTCCATCAGTTTCCTCCTTAAGTTTAGAATCCATATAAGCAGCTAATTCAGCTTTCAAATCAAGTAGCAGTGCTGAAGCAGTGTCTAGCTTTGATTTCAGATCCTTTGCTGAATGAATTTGCTGATTGAGTTTCTGGAGCTCCTCTTCAACCTGTTTCAGTTCCTTCTCCCAATGGTGTGTATCTTGGTCTCGGGCCATGGCTGCTCCAATCCTTTTCTCTTCTGCCTCCAAATGGGCAGCATGTGCAGATTCTAAGGACTCCTTTGTGGCAATCAGTTCAATAGTCAATTCTTCCACCGTCTTTTCAACCTCTTTCGAAGCAGAAACTGCCTCTTCAGCTTTCTTAACAGCAATGTCTCTCTCATTCATCAAAGAAGTATATTCCTTTTTTGACGCTTCTAACTCTTCTTTAACAGATTTAAGTTCCGAAACTGCAGCTGCATGCCTGGCTTTAGCAACCTCAAGTTGTGCCTTTGCTGCAACACTAGCTTCATCAGCAATTCCTTGTTCCATCTCCTCCACCCTGAGCTTTGCAAGTTCAGAGTCTTGCTTTGCCTGATTCTCTTCAGTTTGTGCTCTCTCCAAGTTTAGCTTGAGCTCTTCTATCAGTCTCTTTGTGCTGTTGAGCTCCTTTAATACTTTCATTTTTTCCCCTTCAGCGTCTTCTGATCGCTTCTTATATTCAGGCATCTCCTCCTGGACTTTCACAAACTCTTGTTCCACAAGCTTGCGTCTCTAAAGCACAAAAATGAATTTTAAGTTTTAGTGGAGATAAACAAAGTAGGCAGAGAGAAAAAATAAATTATGATGATCGTTAATAGTTGATAAAGACAACAAAATTCAAGATGAACGGCATTCACTAGACATGACAAAACTATCCTGCAGCAGCACACATTATATTAACACTACTATTTAACATATCTAATATACCTCCAAAGTTTGCATTCTATGAGCTTTCCAATCAACAATTCCTCCAAACATGGAAACAGCTTCTTTAACAGATTCGAAAGGTGCGGCTGTATCAATGAGTCCTCTATTTAAATCAGCTTGCTTTTTGTGTGTAGGGCTAATAGATTTTGGGGATTCAACAGCAGAACTGATAATCTTTTGATGAGGCAGAGTAAAATCATTCATTTTGGCTGCATGATCCTCATTTTTAGGATCTCCTGCCTTAGAGTCATTGACCTTGGGAGAGGATGAAATAACGCCATTGTCATTGTTAATGACAGAATTGACAATAGAATTGGCTTCCTGAGATTGCTGTCCATCAGAAACACCATGTATAGATCCAAGAGCAGCTCCATCAGGTGTGACATGTTCATGTTCAGAATGTCCAACCTTCGGACTGGAAGCAGGAGGAACAGCTATGTCCTTGATATGTGCAATGCCAGTGGAATCAGTATTTTGAGATGGCTGTTCATCAGAACTGTCATGCGTTCCCCCAATCCTAGAATCTTCCATCAGTCTACCTTGATGATCTGTCTCAGTTTGATTAATTTTATCTGATGGAGTCGAAGCTGCACTATCTGTTCTACAGTCTTCTTGTCCTTTAATTTGGTCATCAGAAGCATTTTGTAAAGAGGCTTGTTTAGAACTTTCCATTACCAGCAAATGACTTTCAAGTTGTTTTGTCCCATTACTAATTGAAATTGTTTGAGCTTCACCAGAATTATGATCCATATCTATAGGCAATGAAGAAGATTCTGAATGAGGCGTCTCTTCTGCTTTTACATTCTCCATATTTCAAAATGACAAGGTGTCTGAAATCAAGGAAACATAAACCATTCAAGAGACAGGAAAAATAAATTCACAAGAAACTACTGCCAAATCCATCTAATTCCAGACATAACAACAAGTGACATGAAAATCAACAATTATATGTTCAACATATAGAGTAAATTTCAGCAAGATAAATCAAAGTCTGCAACTGCATTCATTTATAGTAGATAACAACTTTTGACCAAATAAATCAGCAGCAAGAGTAAGCAAGCATTAAAAGTCAATTGGAACCTGGAAAGCAAGAACAGATTGTCATCTCAAACTTGTTTTCCCTCTATGTTAAAGCTAGCACATGCACAGTATAGATATCCAATTTCTTACCAGGCAAAGATGTTTAATTTAAGATTCAATCAGCAAATATCTCAACAACAACTAATCACACCAAGAAATGAACCTAAAATTTCAAAGAACATTAATGGAGCAGATGTTGAACATCTCATCAAAGTTAATTTAATGCAAAAGCCCCATTCCAATTTCCATATCAAATCTCCATACACCCCAAATACTCCCTACTAGTCATGGACGCTAAGTTCAGCCCCACAATTAGAAGGTATGTCAATGATACAGACTAGCAATGTAATCAGCAAACAAACTTTTCCCGGTTCATTCATCAGCTAAGAACACATGACAAAAATTTCATATTGCTAAATCAAATCAACTCCTTTACCTTGGATGAAATTCAAACTTAATCCCTAAGATTTCACAAATCAATGCAGATACTTAAGATAAATCAAAATGCAATCCAATTCATAGATTAGAAGCATATTTCAATCCAATTTCCTTTTTTATGAGCAGATAAACTACTTAATTTAATCATGATTGAAGATCTTTACTTGTGTTTTAAAATAAAAAGACTGCTTCTCATCCAAAGAGTGATAACCATGAGAATGCTCTGAGATTAGAAGACCGATTTTTGTCTATAAAATCTCTAATATTGAATTTGATTACTAAAAGCTCTGCAAAATAACTTAAAAAAAAGTAAAAAAGAGTAAAGGAAAGCTCGCAGCAGGAAAAAGAAGCTAATATGTTAATTAATAAGCCATAACTGATTTGAAGTTTTCGCCATCAAAGAGAATGGAAAACAAATCAAGAAAGTAAGCTGGATTACTAAGTCAACGTCGTGATAATACATCCAACCAATTCATACACCAGCAATTTCAAAATCCCCATAGCTTCGTTTCCACATCAAAAGTAAAAAGAAAAAAGATCTGCTGCTTATTTCATAACTAAAGTCTAAAGCATCGAGCTGACGCAGATTAATGGAAATTCAAGAAGAAAAAAAGGAAAGGAACTTACCCGGATTTCCCAGAAACTAAAAAGGCTGACTGAGAGTGGAAGAGTTAAAGGAATTCTGAAAATTAAAGAGAAACAGATCATTAATTAATAGAAATGGATATAGTATTTAACAGCTAAACTTAAGGGAGGGGAGGCAGAGGGAAAGACACGTGGCAGCCAATCTATTATCGCCTCTTGTTACAGACTCGATAACAGTTTAACTTTGTCGATATATTTTGTTTCAATTTTAGTTGTATTTTGTTTATATCTTAAATTATGAAGTGGAAATTCTATTTTTAAATAGAAGGGGGGTTGGCTTTGATGGAGCAATGCATAATGTAGCTTTGTTTAAGGGAATCTTATTCTCATAAATGAGGTGATTTATTTTTCATAAAAAAAAGTGGCTTTAAATTTGGACCACAATTCAGCTCAGCTCAAACCTTCGAATCAGTTGGAACGGAGATGAACAACGGAGAGAGAATTACGGAAAACCCCTTAAAGGCTAACGTTGGAGATCGAATCAGGATCGTTGGATCGGAATAAAACAGTTCGAGATTATGGTATTAGTTTTAAAAGGGTTTTTTCCCCCGTGGTTTGGGGGTTTGGTTAAGACCGAGATTTGGGTGAGTGTTTGGAGATGATGGCGTCGGTCGATGTGTCCTAAAGAAAGTTCTTTGCTGTAGGTGACAACTGACAACAGTAAAGAAAAAAGAAAATGGGAGATGGGCCCCACCTTGGGACTTTTATAGGGGCTATTAGGGCATCGAATCATCATGTTAAATCTTGTGTTGCATGTGCCATCTTTTCTAATTCCAGTTTTCTCACACTTAATTCTTTTTAGTTATTATCATCAGTAATTTACATTATATTATAGGGTAAAGTACACCGACGGTCACTGAACTTTGATGCAAAAAAACAAAATGGTAACCAACTTTTCAAAAATCACGAAGTAGCAATTAAATTTTAAATTTTGAAACAAAATGGTAACTAGGCCGTTAAACCCCGTTAACCCCTAACGAAAATCTGACGTGTATGCCACATCCCACCCAGTTTTCCACGTCATATATAAAAAATAATAAAACAATATTACACGTCATAATTAATATAAATGATTTTTAATCCCCTTTTTAAAGGATGAAACCCTAATCTATCGACAACATTTCATTCTAAACTCTCTTTAGTTTTTTTGGCAGCTAGTAAGGTAGGAGAAGAAAACAACAAGGGGAGAACAATGGATGATCCTATTCGAAGACCATATTGTCACTGTGACTTGCTAGCTGAGATGAAAACATCGTGGACATCTGGAAATCCTGGAAGAAGATTCTTCGGCTGCAAAAAATATGGCTCACGTAGGCATAAATCGTGTCGATTTATGCAGTGGTACGATCCTCCCATGACGCCTCGAGCAACAATGGTTCTCAACGGGCTGCTGAAAAAGTTGAATGCTTTGGAACGGGGGAGAAAGAAGGAAAGGATTTTATGGATTTGTATCATCAGTTTAATGGTGTTATTTTGGATTTGTCAGTAGAGGTATTTTAGAAGTGTTGTTTAGCATTATGGGTTTTTGTTGATTTTGGTGTAATTTATGTAATTGAAAGTTGGGAATTTGAGATCCTGCTTTTTAAGTGTTTGTGGGTTTTTGTTGATTGTGGTGAATTTTAGAAGTAATTTTTGAAATTGAAAGTTAAAAATTTCGATTTGTCATAGATAAAGTGTGTCATGCATTTTGTTTGGTTGAAAAGTTTGTATATATACTTAACTTTAAGTTTAAGGTTTGTAAATATATAACTTGAAGTTTGATATGTATTGAATATCAAATGAATGATATAAGCATGTCTTGTTGAATGTAGAAAAATGGTACTTGGTTTATATGATTTAGATACAATCGAATGAGCATGAAAATGGAACAATATATGCTATATATCTTGTATGCACTATTCGATTTATGGATTGAATTTTGGATGCTTGCTCCTAGATCGATTATTAAGGCCTTGAATGCTAGCCTCGATTGTAATGTGATGCTTAAACTTGTTTGATGTTATGTATATATATGAGACATGGTTTAAATGTATTGACCTAGTACATATATCAGAAAATAAGCACAAATATACCAGAAATAAGATACTAATGTAGATTACTTCCAGTACATAGAAGATAAGTCACAAAATAGGCACAATCCAACGAAAAACAAAAGCAAAACAGAATATTGCCACAAAGTCACAAAATGCCACAAAATAGGCACAGTATACCACAAAGTCACAAAATATGCCACAAAATGTAGATAAAATAAGTCAAACAAATCCTTCAATCATGTGCATTAGAGGCTTGTGTTGGTGGGTTGGAGACAGAACTTTCTTGTGTAGAATTCACCCACCTTACTGTGGTAACTGAAGGTTGTCTTCTTGTTGGCAACTTTTACCTAGAAGGTTGTCTTGGACCTTGGTGTTGTCTTGAAGGTTGCCCTGAATCTTGGTGTTGCCGTGAAGACTGCCTTGAACTTTGATGTTGCCTTGATGAACCCTATGTGGACAGAAATAGAACAAAACTTTTAGTTTGAACTAAACATCAAGTACAAGTATAAACTTAAATAATTAGTTTGAACAAAACTTACAACTTTTTTGAGTTTTTTGTTTCCACCAATTTCTCCTTTGCAAGTTCTTATATTGTGGCCAGTTTTACCACATTTAAAGCAAGTCATTTGCACACATTTTTGCCTACTTTTCCCGTAGTAGGAACTTCACCTCTTTTTAATTTTCTCTTTTTGTTTGGTCTTCCAGCTGATCTTCTTAAAACTGGTAGAAGTATAGGTTCCATGCCTTCCACTTTGGTCCACTGATTAACACCTTTAATAGGGTTAATGTAGTGCCCATAAATTGACAGCTGAGTGTCCTTCTTGTAGCACGGATCGACAAATGAAATTACATTCATATTGTCGTTGTGCATAACTGAAATAGCATGATTGGAGGGGATTCCCGTGAGATCCCATCTTCTACATGTGCATGTATGATTTTGGATGTTCACCACATGTTGTTCTCCTTGGCCACATTCAACTTGATATTAAAAGTTACCAGCATATATTGGCCGACATCTATGAACATAATGAAAAAATAAATACCATGCTTAGTAGCATTGAACATAATGAATATAAATAAAAAAGTTAGAATTGAAATATTAAACTTATATCAATGCTAACCTAACGGAGTTTTGAATTTGAATATCAAGCTTCCTTTGAATCTTAGGACACAAAATTCCATTGTATTTTTCAGCTTCTTGTTTTCTTTGGACTATTCTTCTCATCATCTTGGTCCTAATAATTTCCAGCATTGTAAGTATTGGCTTGTCTCTTGCCTCCAGTATAATCTGCAAAAGAAACAAAAAGTTCAGTAACCATTTTGTTACTTTCAGATAGTTCAGTTACCATTATGTAACTTTCAGATAGTTCAGTTATCATTATGTAACTTTTAGCAAGATCATTTCATGTATGAAGAATATGATGTAAGGTAAAAAGAATGAATTACCTTGTTGAAACACTCTGACAGGTTGTTTAGCATCATGTCACACTTACTCCTTGTGGAGAAGTATGATTTTGACCACATGGAGGGAGGTTTATCATTAAACCATTCGTGAGCATATTTTGATATTGCCTTTATTTCATTCATGGCTGCATTGAATTGGGAGACATATGTAGATCTTGCTGCTTTCCAAAATGCATCTTTCAATGCCTTTCCTCTATTGGTTTCTTTTGTTTTGAAGTTTGTGTACATGTGTCTGACACAGTTTCGTTGTTCAGAATTTGGAAACAATTTTTCCAATGCTTCTTTGAGTCATACAAGACAAATACTGACAATAGTTTAGTATGAATTTTAGTATATTAATATTCAATAAAAAGAAGTAAGAGAATATACCTTTTGTTTGCCTGACATAAAACTGATGTGGTAAGAATTTGTAATCTCCAGGTCATCTTTCAACAAACTAAAAAACCAATACCATGCTGAAAAATTCTCACTTTCCACAACAACATATGCTATTGGATAAATACTATCATTAGCATCTATCCCAACAGCAGCAAGTAACCAACCAATATAAGGACCTTTCAGAAAACACCCATCAATACTGATCATAGGCCTGCATCCAGCCTTATAACCATTTTACATGCTTCAAGACAGATATAGACCCTCTCAAATAACCTATCATCTAACTGACAAATGGTGGTTGTTCCAGGATTAGTCTCCCTAAGCTCTCTTAGGTAATCGTACAACTTTTTGAATTGATCATTGTAACTTCCATCTATCATTTCTAAGGTAAGTTTTCTAGCCCTGATACATTTGGTTCCATTCAAAAGGGCCACAAAATCTTTTTCAACATCGGCCTTCAATGAGCTAGGACCATAGTTTCTATCAGCTTGCCATTTGTGCAGGTAAGTCTTTGCAATGAACCTAGAAGTGATATTTGGATTCTTCATTACTTTGGCACATGTATGCACGTCATTGAATGTCTTAATCTGAAAGGTATTATTGTCAGCATCTATTTTTGAAGCCCATATACTCCAAGGACATGTAGCATCTTTACAAATTGCTCGAAGTCTTCTTTTGTCATTTATGTCAAAAATCAGAAAATGCCTATTTTTTCTCCCATATTGCTTTATAGCCTCTTTCAATGTGCCTTTGTTAGAAAACAGTAAACCCACCTTAAACTTAGGGTTCTCTATATCACATTCTGTGTTAAACTCTGGCCATGTGGGACCATCACTATCAGACCCGTGTACACTATGAAAAGAGTCTGAGTCAGCATCACTTTCATTCTCATTTTCATTTAGATGTGTTCCCCAATCACCATACAAACCCCCTAAGTTCTTTACCACTCTGTTGGAGACATCCTCTTGAACAATTTCATCTTCACCAACATCAACTTCACTATCAAAAAATCCTGAGTCGGCATCTTCTTCCTCTTCACTCATTTCATTTTCTCCTCCAGCTTCATTGGAATCTTCATCTTCTTCCACTACATCTTCAACTTCAACTACATCTTCTTCCACTACATCTTCTTCAACTACTTCTTCTTCCACTACATCTTCTTCCACTGCATTTTCAGCATCATTAAGTACTGCATCAACATTTGCTGTTGCATCATTTGTTGTTGTTGCATCATTTGCCTCAGTTTCTTTTTCCATTGTTGCATCATTTGTTGTTGTTGCATCATTTGCCTCAGCTTCTTTTTCCATTGTTGCATCATTTGTTGTTGTTTCTACTGTAACATTATTTTCTGGTTCTCCCACCTCTTCTTCATCAGCAAGGTCTTCTGCTTCAAAAAGTTCTTCACCAACACTTTCATCTACTTCCTTACCAGCCTTTTCTGCTAGATAAATGTGTATAGGATCATTTGAGATAAACTCCAACATGTCAACTACATCTGAATCAGTCTTCAATAACTGGACATTATTCACATCCAATGCCCCAACTTTAGATTTCCAGTAAATTTCTAAACAAGATTTTAATCCAATGTCATCAGCTATAGCACATATGGCAAACATTGACCATTTATCTTTACTGATCATATCATAACGCTTGCTTTGTTTCCCAGTAAAACTTAAACCCCTATTTCTGACAAACTTACCACCATAATAAACTACAACATTAAATGAGTCTGAATTAGGACCTACAAAAATAATAAAGTCAGTTGCTGCATCTCATAAAGTCAGTTACTGCATGTTTATATATGTCAGTTACTGCATGTCTATATATGTCAGTTAATGCATCTCATCAATTCTCAACAACCACAAGAAAAAGGGTAACTCACACCAAACACAAGGAATCAACAAAAACATGTGGTTTCAATTTCTACTGAGATACATAAGAATATAAAAGAATGCAAAAACACCTAGCAATTAACAAAACTACAGAATGAAGCATATACAATTTTGACTCGTAATGAAGCTGTGGATGCTTGGTCTTTGCAGATACATATAAAACTGCAGAATGCAAAAACACCTAGCAATCAACAAAAACATGTGGTTTCAATTTCTCATTTGTGTAGAAATATTTTTCTTCTCAGAATGGAAATGGGTGCAATAACAAATGAGGGCAACATATTAATGAGCACATACAAATGATGAAACATATAAAGCTTAACAAGGCTGGACATATTAATGAGGGAGTTAGTAAAATCACTTTTCCTTTTTAAGAACAAAACCAATCACTAAACTAAACAGCACATTACTCATCATTCTTTCAGCCAATGTGAAAAATTTATCCAATTTAAAGTTCAAAGATTTGTTCTTTTTCTTTTTAGAGACAATAGACTAACATAAAATACTACCAAAAACACATCCTTGAGAAAAAGATCAGCATACCAGCTTCACAGCAACTTTCTCTTTAGTTAGATAAATAATAGATTTTTTTTCGATTCCTTAATCCCACTTGTGAAAACATGATATCAACTCAGTTTATTAAATTAAGGAGTGAGGACAACATATTCTGCACTACTTCTACCAAATTAAATATTCAACTATTTTATTTTCACATGTTTAGAGAATCTAAACTATTTTATTTCTTCATCAGCATGTCTAGAGAATCTAAACAACTTCCACCAACAATGGTGGTCCACATATGAAGCAAAACCATTTAATATTACTCCGACAATGGTGGTCCACAACCTACCACTACCACTTAACAATGGTGGTCCACAACAGAATTTTATCGATAGTTTATAAACAAAAAAGGAAATAAGGACAAAAAGTGAGAATAACGAGTAAAAAAAAATAACAACAATCCAAATGTATAGGACAAAAAATTCTAAACTCAGAAAATACTAAATCCCTAAAAATTACTTAGATTAGGGTTTTACAAAACATTACCGTAATCCATAGCCTCTTGCTTACTCTGACAATCCTTTGAGTTTTGAATGTAGAAGGAACTAAAACGAAAGATTTGATTTGTGGGAATGGGTTTAATTTCTTCAGAACAGTTGAGTTTTGATTTGGGGGAGTTTGAGTTTTGAAAAAAAACGGGATTAACACTAGCAGTGGTTATTTGGGGGGGGTTTATTTTTTAAAACGTGATTAAAAAACGGGGTTTTTTTATTTGACGTGTAATATTGTTTTATTATTTTTTATATATGACGTGGAAAACTGGGTGGGATGTGGCATACACGTCAGATTTCCGTTAGGGGTTAACGGGGTTTAACGGCCTAGTTACCATTTTGTTTCAAAATCTAAAGTTTAATTGCTACTTCGTGATTTTTGAAAGGTTGATTACCATTTTGTTTTTTGCATCAAAGTTCAGTGACCGTCGGTGTACTTTACCCTATATTATATTACTACAACACTTATTAGATAGGGTAAACTACAACGGAGGTCATTCAATTATGGGTAAGGTTACATTTAAGTCATTCAATTATTAAAAGTAACATCTGGGTCATTCAATTATGGGTAAGGTTACATTTGGGTCACCCAATTATTAAAGATTACATTTGGGTCACTCAATTATGGGTAAGATTACATTTGAGTCACCCTTCATATTTAAAAAAAAGTATATCAACATGTGTATTATATTGATTAATGATTTCAAATAAAGTATTCTAATGTTAACGATGGTATACAAGTGATTTGGAAGAAAAAATGACTAAATTGTTGTACTTTTTTAAATACGAAGGGTGACCCAAACGTAACATTACCCATAATTGAGTGACCCAAATGTAACATTTAATAATTGGGTGACCCAAATGTAACTTTACCCATAATTGAGTGACCTAAATGTTACTTTTAATAATTAGGTGACCTAAATATAACCTTACCTATAATTGAGTGACCTCCGTTGTAGTTTACCCTATTAGATAATAGTTAATCTAACACAATCAGTCAATCAGGATAATTTAAGATGAATATGAAATATAAAACAATATTACCATGATTATTAAATTTTATATCTAATTTAAATATGTAAAAAGCCCAAGAAAATAGGTAGACGTAAAAATCGTTAATAATATAGTAAACAATGTAAAAGATATTTCTGTGATTCAAAAAAATCTAAGCTCGTATTTTATATATTATTATTATTATTATGGGCCAATAATCTCAAATGGTTAAAGGATTTGAGATGATTTTTTCTTTCTTTTAAGTTGTGAGTTTTAGACCTATTAAGAGTAATTTTTTTTTAAGATAGGAATTGTTCAAAAATTTATTATTATTATTATTATTATTATTATTATTAGGCCAGGCCCTCCCTGCACTCTCGATCAACCCATTGAAGTTCTTTTGCCTTTCGGCTGAACCCAATGCACCAAGTTGACCTGAATCCATTCTGTGGACTGAATTATTGTCTATTGATATAGAAAAAAAAATGGTATAATCATTCTTATTATCTATGAAATGAATTGAAGTAATACTTTGATCACGTCTAAATATGATCTTGAACCATTGCAAACGAGTTTTACTTCGAAAGAACAATAGTTCGAATATTTATATTTTTTAACTATCTGAATTTGTAAATTTGTTTAAGATTTTCAATTATTTTTGTCAGTAAATTATTCAACTATTACTATCTGAAATCGTATCTTAATTATATATCATTATTCTTTAAATATCCGAATTCACAAAAATTTGGTTTAAAAATCTAAAGTATATGTCAAATATTTGAATTCGTTAAACATTTAATGAACAAGATTTGAATCCTTTAAAAAGCAAACTCATATTTTCTATTTTGTAACCCATAGTAGTATTCAAATATCCAAATATACAATTTGCATCCACGTATATGATGTGAATCGGGATGATGGATATTTAATGAGATCTATCATTATTAGTTCTAAATCCACAACGGATAAAAATTTTCGCATTTAAGTCCACAAAAAATGATCAATTATCTCCAAATATCTAAATCTATAATCCACATTATAATCCCTATTCTTAACTTAAAATTTGAACCTCAAATATTCTATTTGATAGTGTATTGTATCTGACCATTATTTGTATGTTTGATGCATATTGATGAGAACATATTATTAAAAAAAATTAAAATTAAATTGATAGATTTTGTTATACACAACTCTAAGTGCTGCACATGGGTGGATGGTAGTGATAGTCAGAGGGGTCTTGGCCCCCTAAAATTGTGAAGATTTTATATTTTATCCCTTAAGTTTTTGAAATTTTTTCCCTAAAGTGCTGAAAAATAGAAAGAAAGGTCAACAAGGATCAAGATGAACGATAGAAATAGAAGGCTTCGTTATGACGCTGCGGTTTTCGTCAACTTTGTTAGCAAGAGAATATCTCAGGCAACTCTCAGAGAAGCGTTTGAAGTTTATGGCAAGGTTTCAGAAGTTTACATAGCCTAGAACAACCCAAGTAGGGCTAAATCGAAAAGTACCTTTGCTTTTGTAAAATTCTTTAACATGGAAGATGCACTAAGAGCAGTAGAGCGTGAAAATAACAGATTAATGGATGGTTTAACCATTAAAGTTTTCTTGGAAAAACGAACCTCAACTCTATTCCTATCACCAGAGAAGCCAAGTTTGAAGAATAAGACTTAAAAGACGCAGGGAAGTCAAAGCAACATTCGAAAAGATGACTGATCTTATAAGGAAGCACTTACTTACAATTTGCAGAATAAGAACATTAGTGCTGAAGCTAAGAAGACATGCAATGGTTCTGAGGCTCCTCTAGATCGTACCGAGGAAACCAGTGAGACAATACGTAAGGGCGAAGCACCCATCCAAGTGTCGATGGCAGAATCAGACCTTTACTGGCTAAAACTATATTTTGTTGGCCAGATAAAAACAATGTATGACGCTGACTTTGTTCAAAAGGTGTTACAAACGGAAGGCTTTCGAGTAAAAGTTAGCTCATGGTCAGGGTTCTACGTCATCATAAATTTTGAAGAGGAAGAACAAATGCCCATTTTCTGGGATTTAAAGGAATCTCTGTTGAAGTCATGGTTTTCGGACATTGACACGATTGATCATTTCATGAACGAAAAAAAAAACTCAAAATTTGGGTTAATATAGAAGGCATTCCTTTGATCGCATGGCAAGACGAAGTTTTAATTAAAATTGGAAGTCAGTGGGGAAAAGTTCTGCGGATGGACGAAGACACTTCAAATAGAAGGAGATTAGATATTGCCAGATTGTTAATTGGGGTTAGCTGTTTGTCAGACATTCCTGCGACAGCGTCAATGTTATTACATGGGGAGAAATATCAGCTGAAAATTAGCGCGACGGAGTATAAAGACGAGCGTTGTTGGATTGACCAAGAACAACCACACAGTCCCGCCGTGAGCTCGCCGGGAAACTGTATAGTCAGCCAAAACAAAGCACCCACGAGAAGGTTTAATGAAGCAAGTCCCAAGGATATAGGACATTGTGCGCATTTAGAGCAAATGGATTACATACCCGGTTCCAATGAATCAAATTCACCACGTGTGTCTCCAAGACCAAACAATAAGGCCATTGAAAAGCTTGCTAACGGTGGGGAATCTCACAAAGAGAAACCATTTGGGCCCGAGAATACAGAGTTTCACAGAAACCCGCCCGAAGCTAATTTAGTGGATGTTCCTATTGCGGCTGACTCGGACTCAAACAAATCCACAGGCCACAGTGTTTCGATTGGCCCTGTCCTTGACAAAGCAACGTGCCTTTTCTTGATCAGGCTCAAAATTGTAAGAAGGAACTGGTTTGTTTTCTCCCCGATGCCCAGATCTGAGTTGGACAGAAACCAAAAGGGGTCAGTCAGTGCTCCGCCAAAATTGAATGCTAGTGAGGGGAAATCAAGCAAGGAAGGATTAAAACTACTATCGAATGACAATCCGGAGACAATAAGCTTGGTTGCAGAGGCTGTAAATGAAGCCAAGGAAACCATGGAGGTTTGCGAGTTTTTAGGGCTCTCCTTCGAGGCCAACGAGGATGGTATCATGAGACGGCTTTCAGAACAGTGAAGAACAAGAAGGGTTAGATTCGTTTATGTGTGCTTATCGACTGGTTGTTTAATGAAGAGGTATTTCGTTATATCTTGGAACATCCGTGGGTTAGGCAAATTTGAGAAGAAAGCTGTGGTGAGGAAACTGTTAAATGGGGAAAAGCCGAAATTCATGTTTATTCAAGAAACGAAGCTGCAGGCGGTTGATTAAACTTAATTCGAAAGGTAGTCGGAAAGAATCTCAATTACCAGTTGTGCTTTTCGCCGTCAATTGGAGCGGGAGGTGGATTATTTACCATTTGGGACTCCGAGTTCTTCTGCTGCGAGAAAAGTCTGGTAACCCAGAACTTCATAGCTATTTATGGTTGCTTTGTAGAGACAGATTTTAAATGCATATTAGTGAACGTGTATGCCCCTAACGATGATTCAGAGAGAATTATTGTTCTGAACAATCTTAAGGAGTTAATATTGGAGTCGAATCTGCTAGTTTTAGTTGGAGGAGATTTCAATGTTGTGGCTTCAACTGATGAGAGACTCGAATTGCATTGCAACACTAACGCGATCAAATACTTTGCAAACTTCATAAATGATATGTCGTTAGTTGATTCACCTTTGAATGGAGGTAAATACACATGGTTGAACGGAAGGGAATGCCCATCTTTTAGTCGACTGGATAGGTTCCTTATGACCACTGAATTTCTGTCTTGGAAACCTGATTCTACAAAGCCTATTGCCGAGTATATCAGACCACTTTCCGATCGGATTATCGTGCTTAGAGAAGGAGTGGGGACCCCGTCCTTTTAAGTGGTTCGAATATTTAGCTGATGATAAGGACTATATGAGTTCTATAAATCTGTCTTGTTCGAAGAAAATGGGAAATGGAATTGTTGCTATATTGAAGGAATGCAGAAGAGTCTCAAAGGATTGGGTTGCTAAGTTTTCGAGAGATGCAGACAACTCCAGCAAGGCACTACAAGAAAGATGTTCGGTTCTGGAAAAGGCAAGATCCGAGGGGAATTTCAACTTGGCTTTATTCGAAGAATTGAAGTTTTGCAGGAAAAAATATGGGATGCTATAAAAAGAGAAGAACATGAATGGATTCAGAAGTCGAGGTTGAATTGGGCTGTGGCAGAGGACCGGAATACGAGATTTTTTCACCTCGTTGCGTCTGCTAGGAGAAGAACAAATCATATTCCTAAAATCTCTTTCGGAGAAGAGAATTTGCTGACCCTATGGACATTAAAGACTCAATCAGGGAGCATTTCAAACAGTTTTATAATGACTCAAGAACCTTACCAGTGAAGTAGTTTGACTGTGACTTAAAAAGTATCAAGGAGTCTTCAGGTAGTAGTCTGGAAAAACCATTTTCTACAGAAGAAATATGGGCTGCTCTTAACTCCATGGATTCCTCAAAAGCGCCCGGACCCGATGATTTCAATATGGGATTTGTGAAGAAGTTATGACCTTCCCTAAAACGTGACATTATAGATTTCTTCGATAACTTCTACAAAGGTGAAGATGTGATAGCCAAGCTGAATTACTCCTTCATTGTATTAATTCCCAAGAAATAAAGCCCAGCCTTCATTGAAGACTATCGTCCGATTAGCCTAGTAAACTGCATTTACAAGTTGCTCGCTAAAGTTCTCGCGAGAAGACTTGGGCCGATTATGGAGGAAGTTATAGGGGAGAATCAATTTGCCTTTAGTCCAGGAAAGCAAATTCTGGACTGCTCTCTAATTGCCAACGAGATGATTGATCATGTTAAAAGAAAAAGATTGAGAGGAGTTGTCTTTAAAGCGGATTTCAGAAAGGCCTATGATACCATTGATTGGGGCTTCCTATTGTATATAATGAAGAAAATGGGCTTCGGGGAAAATTGGTGTAGATGGATTTATAATTGTGTGACAACTGTAAAGATCTCTGTGTTGATAAATGGGTCTCCAACTCAGCCTTTTTCGATCGGTAGAGGGCTTAGACAAGGTTGTCCACTATCCCCCATATTATTTAACATAGTGGGAGAAGCCCTGAGTGCTTTACTGAAAAAAGGTTGTGCAAAAGGTTTATTCTCTGCGACAAGGCTAAACAGTAGTAACGTCGAAATTTCACACATTCAATATGCAGACGATCTCATCATTTTTTTGTGGTACAACAAAGTCCAAAATCAGGAATGTTGTGAGAATTTTAAAAGGGTTTGAAGTCGCTTCTGGACTCGAGTTAAATCTTGAGAAATTTAAACTTGCTGGAATTAATCTGGATAATAATACAGTTGACAGTTGGGCAGCACTGATTAAATGCCAAAGAGAAAACCTTTCGAGCTTATATCTGGGTCCTCCTCTGGGGGCTAGCAAGAACTCGACTCAGTTGTGAGAAGTAATAGTAGAGAAGTTCAGAAAGAAGCTTGCAGGGTGGAAATCAAAGCTTTTATCTCTAGGAGGCAGAATTACTCTCCTAAAGTCAGTCTTGGTAAGCTTACCAATATATTATCTCTCCATTTTTAAAATGCCCAATAGTGTGAGTTCAGTCCTTACTAGCTTAATCACAAGGTTTTTGTGGGGTTCTCTTGACAAGAAAGCTATTCACTGGATTAGCTGGGAAACACTTTGCCTTCCTAAAGAATTTGGCGGACTAGGCTTAGTAGATTTTAGAATAAAAAACCAAGCATTGTTAAACAAGTGGATCTGGAGGTATGGTACAGAATCTGAATCCTTATGGCGAAGAGTGATAGCAGCAAAGTACGAAGGTAACAACAAGAATATGTTGTCGTTGAATACGGCTCCCAAGAATAAATCATGGATATGGAAATCCATTATTAAACCTTTGACTACACCTAGTGACACTTTTTGTAAAAATATCAAACGGTTAGTAGGGAATGGGGAGTATATCAGTTTTTGGCATGATTCTTGGGCCTGTGAAATGCCCCTAAAGGAAGCTTTCCCGAGAATTTACGCGCTTGCTTCGGTAAAAGAAGGAAATATTGATGTTTTTAGGACTGAGTCTGAAGGCAGTTGGATTTGGCACATTGAGCTTCGTCGAATCTTGTTTGACTGGGAGGAGGTATGGGCAGATTTCCAGAATCTGATCAGCAATGTATCGACTGGGTCACTAAGGAAGAATAGTCTGCGATGGCTTGCCTCCACAAACGGGTTATACACTCCGAAATCTTTCTGTTCTTTATCTCATAACGAGGGTCTTCAGCAAAACGAGTGTTGGAAACTATCCTGGCCTAACACTGCACCTCCAAAAGTTGAAGCATTTTTGTGGAGATTATTACATGGCAGAATACCAATGAAAGTTGAATTGATCAAGAGAGGTGTTTGAAGTTTAACATCAGTAAGCTACCCATTTTGTAACTGCGAGGAAGAAAATATAAACCATATTATTTATCACTGCAAGGTGAGTCGCGCTGTTTGGTTACATTGGTGCAATTTGCGGGGAGCCTCTTTGGCGATGCCCGGTAATGTTAAATCTTTTTTTGTTTATTGGTGTTCGCTTGAATCTAACCTAAGATCAGCAGAAATTTGGAAGATGTCTTTTCTCTGTATTGCTTGGACTATTTGGACTTGCAGGAACGAGGTGGTGTTCAGGGATTCGAATTTCACTTCTAGTCAAATTTTTGATACATGTCTGCTAAGGATTGGAAGGTGGTGCGTGGCAAAATGGCCTGCGACTTTCATGTCTGCAGACGCGATTGCAAAGAACCCTATTGAGTTGAATTTGAAGCAACCCAAACAGCAGGATCGAACCTCAATTAAGTGGGAACATCCCCCAAATGATTCCATGAAGTTTAATTTCGACGGAGCAACCGTTAACGGCTTTGGTAATGCAGGCGTTGGTGGGATATCAATGAACTCTAGCAATGAGTCCTTAGTGCTATTTTCTAAAGCAGCAGGCGTTGTGGACGCCACTACGGCGGAGCTACTGGCTATGAAAGAGGCATGCGCCATTTATGGTAAATCGAAATGGGCATCTTCATTCAAACTAATTCTCGAAACAGATTGCTCTTTAGTAGCACAGTGGTTCGAAAATCCCAGAGGGGCACCTTCTATATTTCGTTTGATTTTAGATGATTGCTGCAAGAAGTGTTCGAAGTTTCAATGCTCCATTATCGTCGTCCCCAGGGAAGCAAATGCTACTGCGGATAGATTGGCCAAGGCTGGAATCGCGAGAGATAAGGATTTCTTCTGGAGCCGTGATCAGATGTCGATTTCAGGTGCCGTGGAAGGATAAATGTTGATATGTTAGTCTGTTGTTGCTTGGCACTAGTTTGTATTGTGTTTTACTTCGCTGGTTGTATCGAACGGGTATACCATAGACTCAGTGCACTCTTTTTCCCCATCTAGGTTTAGGGGGGGTTTTAACGAGGCCTGAGTCTTTGGTTAATAGTTTGAATAAAATAAACTTTCAAAAAAAAGTTTTTGAAAATTTTTAATTTGGCTATTTCAAAATTTTAAAATTCTTATTAAGTTTTTATTGTTTTAAATATTTACAATTAAGCCCCCTATTGATTTTTTGAAAAGTTCTCATTAAGCCTCAAAATTTTTGAAAATTTTAGTTTAGACTTCTAAAACTTTCAAATATTTTAAATTAGCCCTCTTAGCTTGTTATACCATGATTCGCCTTTGGTGCTACATATAAGAACTACTCGATTCCTATCATTAATGTTTTTTTACTTTCCAATGGAATCTATTATAATGTAAATAATTACATTCTAAAAATTGAACATCATTAATTTATGATGTTTAATGTAATTAATAATCATGTAAAAGGGTTCATGGTTTATGAGTTTAGGGTTTTAGGGGTTATGCTTGGATGGTTTTTAAGGTTTAATGTTTAGGATTTATGATTTTATGGTTCAAGTTTTAAAGTTTTATGATTGTAGGATTTATGGTTTAGAATTTTTAGAGTTTATGATTTTATGATTTTAGGGTTTATGTTTATTTTTAAGGTTAATTACATTAAACACCCTAAATTAATTATGTTTTTTTTTAGAATATAATTAATTATATTCTAATAGATTCTATTGAAAAATAAAATAAACATTAATGATAAGATTCTATTCATTCTTATATACAACTTTTAGGGCTTTGTATAGCAAAACTCTAAATTTACTTAGACTAATTTTTAATTAACTGACAAGAAACATAATTGATGACACGTTATTAATTATAAAGAGATAAGTTTATTTAAAAAAATTATAATATGTCACCTAATTATACTATTACATAGAATCATATATTATTAATGCTCAAATATAAGTATTTTGTCAAAATATTATGTATTATTGTAAATATTTACTTACGAAACATTAATTTTGATTCTTTTATAAGGAAAACAGATAAATAGTTGTTTAGAAATCAATTTTAATAGTGTTAATCGGAAAATTGATATAATTTTTTGTTATTCTAATTATAATGTGAATCAAATACGACTTTCTTAATCTAATTTATTACATTTACATTGTCAGTATGCAAACCTTTAATCGTGAATTAAAGAATCTATTCTATCCCCCTTATTTGACTAAACCAAACGGTAATTGGTGGAAATTTAATATAAATCTTTTTGTGACTCTAATTATAAGCATTTCACTCCTAATCCAATCAACTAAGTATCTTTTAATTTTATTCCTATTTAAGCATTAATTTTATTGATATCATTTTAGAGAATAAATACGAAAACAAAAAAAATACAAAATACTTCAAGTATGTTCTACATTCTTTCAAAAATATACTATACATCGTTAATCGAATTAAACTCGATCGACGTAATTTGATATTTACTGTAAGTCTCTACTATATCTTATATGAGTATCGACATATATGATGTGTGCCCTACAATTCCATTTATATACACACAAGGCGCTGTTAGGTGTACCTACATAAATGCTCTCAACCAAATATCACATTTTCTTTCATTAATTAGTAACATTTAATCTAATTCTTGCCTTGCACACAAATAATCAAGTTTCTTGTCATACAGCTTCTTTTAGGACAATCGACCCTCATGGTGGTTGAGACTATAGCATTCAAGGATAATTATTAACACCACTACACCAGAGACCAGACCAGAGTAGTTCATGTGAAGGGCGGATTGACGAGTTGACAACCAATTTAAACTTGTTTTTGCAGCAAAAGAATATATTGAATTTTGGCCTTTAATTTCCATTGCCGTCAAATGAAGTCTTCTGTTAAATGCCTCAAACTTCCACGTCAAAACAATACTATAACTATTCGTGTATACAATAGGTAAATGTAGAATAATATTATATCGATAACGATTTTAATAATTTCTGAAAATTAAATTAATATTTCATGTATATAATTGTGCAAAAATCATAGACCATATATCATGTTGCACATTTGTTGAAAATTCAAATGTAAATACAAATTCTGAGAGGAATAAAAAGTATCAAGTAAATTTTGTGGTGCAAATATTGTACAGAGTAACGTGTAGATCTTAAATCAATGTCTGATCATACAAATGATATGCCGTGAAGCTATGAAGGCATAAATTATATGGGAAAACATCTCAATAATGTGTTCCTACAAAATGAAATTAACAAAAATATTCATGATCGGTAAAGGACAGAAAAACAATCACAAATTCTAATCCATCAAATTATTTTGCCTTGGATCTGTAATATTTATCTTCCAATACTCATCTTGGAACCCTTCCTTTGCAGCCATTTTCCTATCCCAGTCCAAGTCATTCTTTCTTTGCTTCGTCAACCTGCATTGCTGCTGCAACTTCTCATCCATGGCGTCATGGAACTTCCACCATCTTAGTTGTGCCACATTGCTGGCGTAAACACGTTGGTCCCCTATGTCCCAGTTACAATCATAATCCCTGTAACAATGCCAAGGCTTCAACCCCAAGTAATGGATCGAGTAAACTTTCGGTGGCTCCGCTGAAAATAGCTGGCTCTTTAAACCAGTTTCAATCGTGCTGTTGGCCCAAAAATTCTTGAGAAAGTTCACTCTCCTCGGCAAACGATGCCACCAAACGAACACTTCATTTAGAAAACCCTGGTCCCCTCCATTGTACGAGAATATCTCCTTACGTTTGTTCATTAAAAGCTTGAACGTGCAATTCGATGGCTCGATCACCATAATACCCGAATTGAAAATCCAAATGTCGTTCCCCGTGGCAGTCATTTGAGGGAAATGGAAAAGGAGATCAAGGTTTTTTAACACAAGGATGTCTGCATCAATGAATATGACCTTGTCATAATCCGTCATCTGCCACAGCCGGAACTTGCTATAGTTGTATTCGTTGTAGGAGTCTTTTTCGGCTCGAGGGTTTCGGATTCTCTTGATGAAGCGGAGTTGCCACCCGGCTGCCTTCAGGGCATCGCGCTTCGGCTCGGTGATGGACCGGTCTAGGAGAAGGACCAGGTCGCGGTTGGTACCGGCTTTTAGGAGACTTTGGGCAAGGGTTATGGCTCCACAAACGTATGATTCGGAAGAATGGAGGACTGTGGCATAGGCTTCACGCTTGGGGGTACTTGTTGCCTGTTGGATTTCGGAGGCATCAAACACTTCATCGTTTCCTGAATTAATGGAATTTCAATCACTTTTGGGTGCTTAATTATCACCAAACTGGACTAATTAGTGCTGATAAAATTGATTGCTGCAAGTGAAGGTGAGTAACATTGCTTGCAAATAAAGAAAAATAATGATGATATATCGATTTTTGACTCAGTTTTGATGTGGAACGTTGAACTAAAGAGTTAATGCATGTGAAGAAAATTGTTAAATTTACAATGATGAGATATGAAAGTTACAAAAATCAGTTGGAGAGGTCCCCATCGACTTTTAGTTGACCAAACTGATGCCCAAGTCATAACTAATGAAAACAATTAGTAGAACATTTAATTTATTTATTTATTTTTAATTAATTCTTTTTTTCAGGAAGACGTTGTGGAGCCAAAGACAACAAAAGTATAACAACTACATCTTAGACTTTGTCAGCAAGCAAAATCAATCTACTTGGAAGTTGGTCATCATTTAACATCAATAAAGCTAGCTACTCTTTTATAATAATTCCATACTCATTTTTTTCTTTCATTCTTTCGTTTAAAATTGCCTATTTTTGATCTTCAATCACTTTCAGAAAGCTCAGTTAAGTGAAGAAAATTTCAAGTAAAAGAGTTGTTAATTAGTAACTTTGTTTTATGTGGTAAGAAAGCTAAAATAACTTATCCCATCAGCAAGCGCCTGTAGCTCAGTGGATAGAGCGTCTGTTTCCTAAGCAGAAAGTCATAGGTTCGACCCCTATCTGGCGCGATGACTGTTTTAATGTTTCTTTTTTTTTCCTTCTGTAATGCAATGAAAATGTAGGAATTAAAATGATACATACCTCGTCCCCATAATGGGAGGGCCAGATTGCAGGAACCAATAGGCAAAGAAACCTTTTGTTCTAATCTTGCTGTTTCGGGTTCATAGTACCACCACTCATCTTCCTGTTTCACCAAATCATTGCATCGAAACACCTCCAACATCGGCCTGCACTTACTCAGGAACACCACTTTAGTCCTCATGTTCCAATCTCTTTTCCCATTTTTCACCGCCAGGTTTGCCGCTATCAGGTGAACCTGCAGCCTCAACACGTCCCTAGCCCACCCGTCCACAGGGTACTGACACGGCAGTTTCGCCACTATCAAGTCCATGTCATCATATTGGCTGAAGTCCGGCATAGGCAACTCAGGGCACATTGCCCCCTCCATTTCTTCCTCTTCATCAATCCATTCGGGGAACAAATCCGGCCATTCGAAAAGCTCCGAGACTCGCTCGAAACGGACCGGGACCGTCTCCCCATGTTTCTCCCATTCACTATAATCCACATCCTCGAAGTTTAACATCCCAATCTTAATACCTCCTCCAATCTCATCAATGAAACTCGGCACATCCAACATTGTCAAGTTCCTCTTTATCTTCAGTTCCACGGCGTCAGTTTCTTCCACGACTGCCTTCATCTGCACCCTTTTCTCCACCTACAACAACCGGTATGAAAATCAGACATCAAAAGATAAAATGATACAAACAAAAACGAAGCCAATATTGAATTTGAGTCAGCTCACCTTACCTTGTGATGGCACTCACGCAAAGAGCATCTAACAAGCGATGCTGCATTCTGGAAATAGATTGAAGAAGATGGGCGCAGGAGAAGAGATGTATAAATAACCAGAAAGAATGCAAGCAAAACCAGGTTGATTCTAATAACGAAAGCCTTTGAAGGAGCTGCCTTTATGATCTTTTGAACAACAAACCGCAACTCACCCATCTTTAAGCTAAGCTAAGGTGTCCTACCTCAATGCAACCTCAGGTCCTCAATATATAGATGTATGTATATATAATTGTTATAATTAATTATTATAACAACTTCGTTTATTGTTTAATAAATTAATATGATTTTTTTAGAGTAAAACACAAAAGAAGTCGGACCATTTAAAAACCTCCATCTGTCGTTTCCTTTGTATTGGGTTTCCTTATTAATGAAAGCTTATAGTTTACTTCTATCTCAGTCCCAATCCCATGCTGTTGAAGACAACTTTCCCCTATCTTTCCAACATACCCCTCCTCATTACAATAAACTACAAACTTGTACACCAATTCTTTTTTTGGTATGGCTTGACCCTTGAATTTGTTTTTATTAATTTAATATTTAAACCTTTTTACAATTTGGTATCTAAACCTAAATGAAAATTTGTATGATTTGGCATTTTAATAACTAATCAAATTGCTTAAATAGCATTCATCGATCATGTGTCATAATCTGATTGATTGTTAAAATGCTATGTCAAACATTATATATTAAAATGAATCAGAAAATCAAGTTACAATTGAAAAAACAATGCTAAACCAATGATGAATTTGTATATTAAAACTTTTATGTAAAAAATTATCCAATTTTCACTTTAGATTTCCAGATTTCAGACAAAGGTACATAATTGAAATTCATTTTTCCATGTAAAGAATTGTAGGTAAATATTACCTATCATATGTATATTATAAAGCTTAATGTTATGTAACAGGTTGAGTCCAAATTCATTGCCTCAAACCAAAAGAAAGGGCATAAAATCATACAGATAATCGATTTCACCAATAATGATAAGATTAAAAGGCTTCCCAACTTTTCCGGACCGCTTAATTTGTCAACATTTTTAGGTACAAAAAGTTTTAAATGGAGCATATGATTGAACATTATGAGAATAAATACAGGGCTAAATGTGATATTTTCATGAAATGTTTAGGTGAATAATAATTTTAGCAGGGGCAGGCCTTCCAAGTTCCAACAACTATTTGGTTGCCCCGTCAACTTCTTACTTACATGATACTATATTAAATGTTAAAAAAAAAAAGAATGCTACCAATTTTAAGTTGCAAATCCATTAAATTATTATAAATTTTATATTAATATAAAATGATTTATTTTATACACGATGAAGTGGTGATCCATCTAGTTTGGTTATCGGTATTATCAGAACTCACCCGAAATTATTACAAACTAGACGACCAAAGCCAAAATGTAAGGGGAACTGTCAAAATTCGGAAGCAAATGTCAGCTTGTTCATCATTACAAACTGGGATTTGGATTTTGGAGTATAATATAAATTTATTTGAAAAAGAAAGAAACAATCGAAGCTTGCTTTTAAGCTAAAAGATGACGCACCAAACATCTAGATTCCAGAATGCTCGAAAATCCTACAATATTAGGCGAATGTGCTATTTGCCCTATGAACATAATAAATCATGCGATTTCAACCTTTTTGTCCAACTCGGTACGGCTATTTAGACAAACACTATTCTATACGTATAGGGTAATTAATGCATCAGGCAGAAAACAAAAGGTTTTTACAAGCGTTTTTGCGATAGAAATTAGAGATCTATTTAAGATTATAAGTTTAGGAGTATATAATTTAAGAGTTGTGATTAAAATTTTGTGTTTAAGGTTAAATTTAAAATTTAGAGGTTAATGTTTAGGGTAATATTGTTAGAGATTTATGTTTTAACCTATAAACCCAAAATTCTAAATTACTGAACATAAATCCTTAAACCTTGAACTAAATCCCTAAACACTAAAATTAAGACATAATTTTTTTATTACCTGTGCATCCCAAAATTTTCGTCCTCGGTTCATTGGATTTGGACAAAGCATCAAACGTTTGCAAAAACTATAAATTAACTCTTCTTTTATGCTTCTTAAAGGCTTGATTACGCGTCTGCATGTTTTAATTATGCTATGTCAATTAAGTCCCATGTTTTATTTATTTGCAAAGCCCTGAAGCACGACACAACGGTATAAATATGAGAACCCTTCAAGAACTTGTAAACTGGGAAGCAAAACATTGTGTTCGGTCCAGAGCAGACAAGCAGGTTTTGATTATCAGAAATGGCAATTAAAACTCGTAACTACTCCGTTGACGTTGACGGTAAGCGGGAGATGACTGTTGATGAGTTCGCTAGATGGTTGAAGAGATTTGATGAAGATAACGACGGAAGGATAAGCAAAGACGAGCTTGCTGCCGCTTTAAGAGCCTCGGGGAGATGGTTTGCTAGCAGGAAGAGTAAGCAGGGAATTCGATCTGTGGATGTCGATGGCAACGGCTTTATTGATGACAATGAGATCAAAAACCTAGTACAGTTTGCAGAGCAACACTTGAATGTTAGGATTTTGTTTTTGTGAAGTGTTTGATTCGAGTCAACGTCCTCTTCTTGTATGTTTTTGTGAAGTGTTTGATTCGAGTCCACGTCCTCTTCTTGTATGATATGGTCATCCATATGTTGATTTGAACGAGTTAATAATCCACAAAACCATTGGGTTTCTATCCGCTCCCGAACATGAGATAAAAGATTGCAGATTCTAATATTAGATTCAGCGTCTTCTCTCCTTGAAAGTTTTTAACAAATGTCTACACTTTATAAAAATATGTCCAACTCGAATCACATGGATTCACTGTACAGAATTAAATATCAAACAACTCTTTCTAAATACAACTGAGATGCATCACCCTTTATTTCTATGCAAGTTAACTCGCTTTGGACAACAAGAGTCGGCCAGTTCTGCATATTCAAGACCATGGTGGAAGTTCTTGCAAACAGCCATGGGTCTAACAAACCTGTAATTTTCCCGCGCAATCCCGTGATAGAAAGTCAGAAAAATAGATGCACTGAAACTTCATCTGTGCTAGCTAGATGGATCTTGGAAAGTGCAGGCAAAGCGGTGCAAGCCTCTACTACTATATGTCTAATATTGATTGCCCTATGGTGTTAACGGTTAAATAAACTGCAACTCAAGTTCCAAGCAGGTCCTAGAATGTTAATGGACGCAATTCATTTCAGATAACTACCCAACGGTCTATCTTGAGTTTTTTTTTAACAAAATTTGAAACTAACATCGAAATTTACCTGTACAGCACCAAAAGGAAAGCAGGCATCGTAAGTCTATCTTGGTATCCGAATGCTCAAGCAATATTATTCTAGCTGACAACTTCATATATTGATCAAAGGAGGTGGTAGTTTCCAGAAATTCCATGAGTTAAAATCCTCCTGTAAGTAATAGAAATAAATTAAGATGCAGAGCAAAATAAATAAAATGAAACACCCTAAAATGAATTAAACTAAAAACATGAGAATTTAGACATAATATATTCTCAGTAAGATGCCTAGTCAGGCATGCTCAATATCACCTAAATGAAGAATGGAAAATCTAAAAGAAAGCATGGAACAATCGGGTCTCTTTTCGCACACACAAAAAAAAAACATATACAAAAACTCAGCCTAATCACCGTCACATCCATGTTTACCAACAGAAGTATCCACAAAAGGCTCCGATTGGGAAATAAGCTCCATAATGTGGGTTATCAATGGAAAAGAAAAGATAACAAAACCTGCTCCGCAGAGGCCATGGGCGGAAACATGGCATGAACAAGATCATGAAGGGAACTATAAGATTTGTCAACACAGTGATTCATAGCTACCTCACCCTGCAAACTTGAAACCGTTAGAGAAGTTTGGGGTGGTAACCTTGGAAGCATTTGGTCACCTTTCTTTAAGCATGAGATCCTTAGATTACCTTTGGATTAATAATGAAGATTTTCCCTTTTGGGATTCCAACCTTAAGATAGCTGATTTCATCAGTATCTCTATTCCCAAAACCAGCATAGAACGGATTGCAATCAGGTGGAAACAATGCTTTGATATCCTATAAGTCAAAAAATTAAAAAAAACTTTTTAGTTTTTAATCTATAATGAATTTAAGATAAAACTTCTTGTGCATAATATTAAGATTGATTGCAATCATAAGGAATGAAGCTCAAGAGTTGTAATTATATAAATTTGTTTCACAACTTAATGATTCAAATCTAATTTTGTTGAGAAGTTCAATAACGTAGAACATCCCTCAAAACAATGTAAATTTCTCTCAGACTTGCATGCAACCTATCCTACAGATTTGAATTACAAACCATTTGGATGTATACAAAAACTTGAAATGCTAGAAGATTTAACAGTAAAAATACCATATCAGAAGCTAATATGTTGGCGCAGAGAACTAACCTCTAAGCACGCGATCTTGAACTCATGGGGAGCTCTTCGAATGACTGAGAAATATATAGGATGTTTAAGAATAAATAATGTGGATTAGAGATATCTTTTGGGGTGAGAGACAAAGAAACATATAGAAAAAGATATATAGAAAACTCTAATATGATTGAAGGGGTTAAAAGCACATGCTCCAAATCAGAAACAATAACATCTTAACTACTTAACCTTCAATTTAATTAAGTTTCAAAGTGATCATGAATGGGAAGTTTTTAATTTCCTAAGCAAAAGGCACATATGAGGAAACAGAAACAAAATAAAATAGAACAACCTTTCATATTTATAGCAGTTCAAAGTGCCAATACAACTAAAACTTTGATTTTTAGGTTGTAAATTGTAATGGTAATTATGGTATGTCTCATGCATCAATTTAAAAGGTACATCTATGATTACTCATCTTAGTTATTGAAGAAATATCTTAAATATCTCTAGGGGTTAAACAAAATTGTTTTGCCTTATCCTGCAGAGAATTGGCAATTTAGAAGCTCGTATGCCACACAATTTTTTAATTTAATGTATTAAAATAACATAACTAATGTCCTAATTGACTATGAAGGCATAATGCATGCAAGTGTACAACAAAAGCCAAACAATAATAGAAGTTAAAAAGGTATACATTGAATAAGAAAAGCAAGCCTAGCAGTCACATATCTCACACATGAAAGCAACCCCAGAAAACAGTTTAATTAAGTCCCGGAAATGTAAACAATTACCTTCTCTATATAGGGATGGAAAAAGCCCGTCAGGGGAAATAACAATCGGCCCATCTGGTAAAGCCTTACCATCCTACAGGCATTAAGATATGTTCAGTAAACATTTTTATGAGCAATGGTGGTAAGCTAACCAAAGAAAACGAACAATAGAAACATGAATTTGTTTCAACTTGACTCTCATTTTACTGTTCAATATAAGAAAAAAATTTAACTAGCATAGTTCACCTGCTTAAGGTTGACTAAAAATTTCCTAGTGATATATGCTTGGGATATCGCACGTGCACTAAGAAAAAGCAACTGATACCCATTTTCCTGCAAGATAGAAGAAGAATTTTTATGCATTGAAGATATTAATAGTGTTATTCATATTCATGCATTAGAGTCTCTGTAAAATATAGAAAAGTTTTTCTTTCTACCATCTGAAATAAGACCATGATTGTATGCAAGGGCCTTAGTTGAAACACACATGGTTTACAAACCAAAGGTTTATTCTGGTTGTGAAAGTATCATGAGCTGAAAATTTAAGATTACCCAACCTTAATAGCTGAAAATAAATGTGCAACGCCACTTTGCGACCAATCTACCCCAACCATAGGCATGAACTGACCCAGAACATCTGATCTGTATCAATAAAATAGAATTAGGGAAGCCAAAAAATGACCGGAAATGAAACCTCAGTCAGCAGCAATTAAGAACTTAATAAAGAACCAGATTATAAAAGAAAACTAGAACAATCAGGGTTATCTAATGCTAGCTGTCTCCAATAACTTGTGGGTCAAGAGTAGAACTATGAAAAGAAGAAAAAAATTGAGGAAAGGACAAACATGAATTTTGAGCCTAAGAGCAAGATTTGAAGACAAAACATAATATACTCAAGTTATCCAAAGGTTAATGCTAATGCTGCATATTGTAATGAATAAAAAGCATTGAATGAAACATAGAACTACGGAGAAAATGTCAGCAATCAAATCTCAAACTCCTAGCAAGTACATTTCCAGTGACTGAAATACCAAACATATGGACAGCCTGAAGTATAAACCATGGCCAATTTCTCGGGCCATCAAAATATAGCAATCTGAATATTGTTTTATTTTTTTCCTGATATACCTTACAACCAAATGATCAAATCGTTCTCTGTTTCACCCTAATAAACAGATTACTGTCCATATCAATGTTTTCTTATTTCCATTGCATGAGTGTGTTTATCATGGAATCAGTGTAGAACTCAGCCCATTGATGGCATGACTCAATTTGGATGGAGATTGCCAACCTAAATCAACTGCAAACAAGCTTTGGTTCCAAGGCTGAGCAACACCTCACAAAGCCAGTGAAATTTAATCCTCAACTTAGTCTTATACCCATTATAACATGAAGAATGTGGTGAATATCATTGGTGAGATGTGGCTGACGTTTAATTATCAACTTTTGACATACACATGAACTTTAACCAGTACTCAATCTAAACCATAAAGTGGCATAACAAGGTGCTCTGGATCAACGGAACTCAGAAACATCCTTCCTTACCTTGTAATTGTCCCATCAACATCTGAGATTACTATACGAGTGTTCCATTTCCACAAATGTATTCTGGCATCAACCTGTTTGGTACATGATTTTGAGTGAGCACATCCAGACTACAACCGATAAATCAGAAACGACCTTAACAACAAAAAACTAAATAGTATTTCAGAATGAACATTTAACTTCAAGTAAGGATTTAGCCGAAAAGAAAAGACCTGCTGCTTCCCAAGCATATTGGTCGAAAATGTGAAGGTTATATGATTCATCCCTTCCTTTAAATTCAACGATGCCAGTTGTTCAGAGGTTGGAGTGATCGCCCTGATCACCTTCTTTACCTGCTTGGGTTTAAGCACATTTCTATCATGGCCACTAACAACAGTACCATCTACAGCATTCTCAGCATCCAAACCTCTGGTATCAGCTGGAGCCAGAAGCACAGCCTTACCAGATCTTGATCTTCTCATAGAAAAAGGCCAAAGCCTCCAGCTTCCGCTACGGGAGACTATGGCTTTTGATGGATCCCCTTCAATGGATTTTTCTGCTCGGTCAACAGGTATCATGCCTTTGGGTTCAAATATTTCTTCACTTCCAAATGTAACCCTCCCTAAAAGAATAGGGGCTGCTTCATCCCATGGAATGTAGCGGTCACCAATTCGAACAACAAGCCTATCATTCTTCACAACAGCAGGACCTAAAGAAATAAATTTCTTGCTATCCAGTTTTTCAGCATCAAATGCTTGACAGGCAGCTTCAGCCCCCATCCCTTCATGTAGCAAGTGTTTGCAAAGAGATATCTCTGCACAAAGCACAATACATACTTTCTACAGTTTACAGCCTAAAAAGCACCAGAAAGTGTATTTTTTCTACATTTAACTAAAATCATAACAAATAGTAAGTTAATTGTACTTCAGTACAATCCATGGATTTACCCATCACATCATGATAACCAAGTTCTCTTATTTATCAATGAAAGGAAAAAGAAGCAAAAAAGATAATCAAGTTCTCTTACCGATTGCAGGATTGTAAAGAGTATTTTTCAACTTTACTGAAGTCCCACTCTCCTCACAACTAGACTTTTCATGTGCTAATTGCTGTTCCTTATCAGCATCTGACCTTATACAGCTTGAGTCATCTTTCTTGATTGATGTCCACTTCATGGTTTCAGAACTAGAATCTAGGGAACGACTTAAAGGATGATGGTTCTTTACATCAAACTTGGCAAGAGGAGACCATATATTAGGAAGTGACTCCACCTGCCACCCATTCTTCTCACCAGCTACTCTATAATTTCTAGAAATACTAATAGGATTAGAGACTATCCTTGCTTTTTCAACAGAGATTTCCAGATTGGTTGATGGATTCTCCTGAACAAATTTGTCAGGATTTAAACAAGACTCGTTATTCACATTACATAAACCATTTACTTCTTCAGTTTCAGTACACATGGAGGGAAGATCTTTATTTACACATTTTGGTTTGTGGATTTTGAATGCATCAAGGTCAGTGAAAAGGAATTGCTCATCCTCTGAACTCTCTGATGGTGGAACACTTCTCTTTGGGTCACTATCACCATAAAAGTTCTGAGAATCGTCAACAGACTCCAAAGAAGGATGAACAACATCCTTGACTTTTTTCCCATTTTCAACATGATCACCTAAATCACTACCGGGGGAAGTAATGTGAATTCTATGTGACTTCATTTCTTCCAAACCAATTACAGAGTCGGCACCAACCAAGTAGGATTCTGACATGGTTAATGTCCCTGAAGAACCTAACTCCATATCCTCAGCTGGCTTGGAAAGGGTAACCTGATGAAAACCACCTAGTACATCAGTTCAGCAAGATTTTTGAATTATCACGAGAAAGCTATTCGAAGAAAAACTTAAGTTCAATATCATTTCTAGAGTAGTTCAAAGCAGTTTTGTTGTCTTCAAAAGTGTAAGGCATTATCAATATCCTTAAAAGTAAAGTAATTTGTTTAAAATGTCTTCTGCAACTAAACAGAACATTATTTATGAGAGCTCACCTCTGGCACTGGCTCAGTTTTTGTAAGCAGTGTTTCAGCTTGAACATGCGCTTCACCATTTCCTATATCAGAAAGGCACAGTGTTTCAAGAGTTTTCTCACTAGAACCAACCAATGTTATTACTGAGCTCTCTGACATTTTGCCGAAAACAAAACTTTGAAGACTGTCTGAAAAATTCTCATTACCAGCCAGCACTTCATCAAACTGCTCGCCAAAAGTTTGAAGACTGTCTGAAACATTCTCATTCCCTGACCCTGATACGGCACCAGTCACATTCTCATCATGATCCAAATTCCTGATACTATTATCCATAGCTCCTGATATATTGGCTACTACTTTGCATTTACTTTCCATAAAACCTTCACCTAACAAGGAGGTTTCAACAATTTGTTGCTCGGCGCTTACACAAGACACTTGTAAGCTAGCTTCCTCAACAGAACACTCTAGTTTATCAAAGCCAGAAGAACAACTGACCTTTTGCTTGTTGCAGCACTCCGTTTTGTCTAGTAATGTCTGCCGATCAACACGATTTTCCTCCTTATCATGTACATAAGTCTGAAACAGGTTTTCTTCATCATTCTGCACCCCCCTTCCAGAACCTTTATTGTCCAATACATCGTTTGTAGAAGAAAACCGGGCACCATTGTTATTTGATCTATTAGAGGCAAGATTGGTAGACCACTTCACCTCCAGCAGCTCAGCAGCAAGCTCAGCACGCTCCAATGAATCTGATCTCATTACACCAGTACCACCAGCATCCTCCTGGTAACTATCCTCCTTTATTGACCTCTGTCCGAAAACACGCCCAAATATTCCTTGCCGCCGGGAACTGGTCCTAGCCACAAGCTTCCCATTGCTCATATCAACTTGAGCCACTGAATTCGACTCATCAACATCATAACTACAACTCTTGGACTTCACTGGCTTTCTATTACCAGACAACGATTCATCTGTCTCATCCCCAGAAGACAAAAGAAATGATACAGCATCAGTTTCACTTTCTTCAACATCCATCTCCCTGAGAAAATATGCTTCCCCTTTATGATCAAGAAACATGTTGAAATTCGCCTCGATGCCATTTACAGTGATGCTTACCGCCTTTTCCTTTTCCCTCGTCTTTAAAACCCCTTGAAATTTACCGAACCGGACATACCAAGGCGAGGATTTGAAGCTCCCATCGGGTTGCTCCACTACAATTATATCCACTGCGCCGCCAAAAGGATGAAAGGGGCCAGAAACACTATACACACCGCGGGAGATATAGCTACCTAGCCTGCCCACAGCATACATACTCGTTTCCTTGAAATTCTAAGACCACCCAGACCTCAAAAACTTGAAATTCCAATCATAATCTACTGAAAAAGTGTAGAACTTTCAATTTTGCAAAAACCCATATAAACGAGTCTCAACTTTCAAAACATAATTAAAGAACTCCAATCAATCAAAAGAGAAAACCTCGCTGGTTGTAAATGAAGAAAGCAAAACGTAGACACAACGTATAAATTTGGGAATTGTTCAATGCAAAGGAATTCGAAATTAAAGAAACAAACAATAAAAGAATTAGTCAAACCAAACAAGATAGATATGCATCTATATATAACAGAACCAAAAAAAAAAAAAAAACAGTCACTGTCTCTTGCGTTCTTTTGTGTGTTCCTCAGTTGTAAATTAAACGCAAGTAAAAAAGAGACGTGACCAACCAAACCAATCCAGAAAAGAAAAAAAATCCCAAACAGCCAAGACGAGAACGGTAGTTGACGTGAATCAAAGCATATTCGCATCCATCAAATGCTACGTCATTATTAGAAATTCCAATTTGCAATAAATAGAAAAAAATAATGTGCGTCTTTCTAGTTTGGTGTACAGAGACTAAAGCGTACTGTTGCATATGGATGAGTAAAAATACTCCATCTGACCCGACTCGACGACCTTAATTTAAAAATATCGGATAATTTTTATCCGAGAATTTTTCAAGGACACAGGCCGGGATTTTTAAGTTACCGGTTATCGGGCCGATAATATTTAATATATTTTTTTATATTTTTAATTATATTTTTATTTTAAGTTTTTAAATATTTTCACTTTAAAACTAAATTTAAATTTCTAATTTCTTTTTTATGTTTGTATTATGTGCTTTTAAGTTTTAAGTTTAAATTTTTTAAAAATATTTTTGTGTTTAATATGTAGTTTTTTAAATATATATATATATACACAAGTACCCGGTATCCAATTATCCGGTTATTCAAAAAACCGGGTGCCTAAAACCCGGAAACCCGACAAATCTCACCACTACGTGTTTGCAGTAGTTTCTGTCTTTCTAGTTTCTAGTAGGACCAAACAACGATGAACACAAAACATCGAACGTAAAACAAGCCTATGTGATGTCTGAATGTATTCATGGTCATGAGCGAGGATAAGATTATAAATAAATAAAGTGTTTTGATAAACTATTACTCGTGAATTATTTGTGTATTGTTTGTTTATTAAATAAAATAAAGATTATTATTATCTTATATACTGGCACAAACATTTTAATTTTAGAGTTTAAGTTTTAATTTATAGGGTAAAATTTATGGGTTTAGGTGGAAAGGTTTAGAATTTAAGGATAGTAGTTATAACTTAGAGTTTAAGGTTATATTTCAGAGTTTATAATTTTAAAATCTAAATCCTAATCATATTATTCTAAAAACAAAACCCCAACCTCTAAAGCCTAAATTTTAAACATAAACCTTAAATTCTAACCACTATTCGTAAATTTTAAACTCCTACACTTAAACCCCTAAATCCTACACCCTAAACTAAGACCTTAAACCCTAAAACTAAGGCGCTTGTGGAAATTGTCACCGCTACTGTATAGGATATAAATCCAAATAAAAATAATAAATAAAACTTTATGCTTGTTTCTTAAACAATATTAACACATGAATAAAAATCCTTGCCCCTTTTCGATGCTACTACTTATGCCTCAACACTAAAAAAACACTACAAAAATAAATTTCAAGCCCTAACCCTAAATTTTAAATCTTAAACTCTACGCCCTATACCTAAAAAATATATCATATCCTAAATTCTAAAACCCTAACCGCAACTCCTAACCTAAAATCATCAACTCTAAACCTAATTTTGAGCGTGGGGCATAATTAGAGGCACCGAAAAAGAAGGGGTTTCATCCTTAAAACATAAGAGCATTGCATTGAAATTTATGTTATACAAAAGGGATTGAAAAGTCTGATCTTAAAGAAGATATATGGGTAGCCCAACCCAGGCACATGAATTCACCCTTGGTGGTGACAAGGAATTCACTTCCAAATTCCAATACAACCTAAATCAATCCATTATATGATGAACTGATTGTGTTTTCATGTCAACTGATATGTTTCAAAAACTGCGGTTGGCAGCTAGTTGTTATTATCTGACGAACGGGGGCTTGCAATTTGATGTTTTTGGAACTTTATTCCAACCGCTATATGCTAAAAATGTGTCATTTCTTCTAATGTATTTCTATCTTTCTGAAAAAAAACTTCAAGAGAAAACACAAACACAATGACAAAACTTGTTTATGATCTTTAGAAATATTCAAGTACAAGAAGAAAAGAAGGAAAAGATGAAGAATGATAATTTGTTTTTACAAGATCTTTGCAAGTATGGAATTTTCCTGTTGGTCCAATGAAACGGACATATCATATCTCTCAATGTCTATGGAGTTTTTTGTTTTTTTTTCCTTTGCTCTCATTTGTTTTCATCTTTCTTGTTCAATGAACTTTGCATCACTGCTACTATTTTCTCCAAGTTTTATGTTCATTGTGTGTTACAGACTTACAGCAACTTTCTTCTGGAATGCTTGAAATGAAACAATCCAAATATAGTGTAGGCATCACCTTTTTGTGGGGCATCTTTGTTTTTCATGCTGGTTGAGAAAAGGGAATTCCCATTTCAGATATAATCATACCATATCTAAAATCTCAGCCAATAAAATATTAGTTTTAACTTGTTTCAGCAATGCAAGCATGTGCACACATAGTTCAAAAAGTAGTATCTAGAGGCTGCAAGATCTTCTGCCTTTATAGTTTATAGACTCTGTAGCTTTATCCTGATGATGAGCAGCTTTATGTTATCACCAAGGTCCAAAGATGGCCCTGGAAAAGAGGGGGGAAACCAAGACAATTACAACCCATCATCATCCTCATTATTATGGTCTTGGGTTCTTAATCTTAAATCTGTGGCACTCAAATGAATCATGTCTTTGACATTAAGGTCCCGGCTACACTGTTGAGTGTTGAACTTGAAACCATATGCACTTAGTTGTGTGCTTGATGCTTTTGGAGAAATTTATACACAATCCCACAGCTCTTTTTGAGACCCCCCATGGATGCCACTTCATATTTTAGGGCACCTACCACCAGAAATGGTATTTTGTCCCTCTTGTACGGACTGAAGGTTTTAAAACCCACTGTGCTCTTCTATTTAGCTTTACTCAACTCCCTCCCTCTACTTGCCGTAGATCCTAACTTTTTCCTTTTGATTCATGGGAAAATGCTGAGGTTTACCATGATTTAGCATTTCAGTAGGAACAAGCAGAGGATACCAATAACCACTGTTTGAATTCATGAAAACCAGGGATATTTCATATTAAATGAATATCAAGAATATTCAAAATACATCATATTTGACATTCTGGAATTTGACAACTTTAACTATTAATTTAATGCAATCTTTGACACTCTAATTATGTTCATTTTCATCAAACTATGACATACTCTGCACAGTAAAAGGCAATACAAGCATCAGTTTTCATTTTAAGATGTTGAAATTTATCAAAGCAATCATCATTTTTATCTTCGAACTAATCCCGTGCTGATACTCCTTTATGATATTTACCATTTTATACACAGGAAAATGTAACAATATATATGTGCAGTAAAAAAGAAAAGAAGATAAGGTAAAATAACTTATACTACAAGTTAATAAATATGAAAGGAAGAAAATCAAAACTAGGCCTAGCATTTAAATTTGTCTTCCCCTTTAATGGAATTCTTGCAATGAGAAATCGCAGCTTGAATTGCAACCTGCAACTCTTCCATGGTGCTGTCACTGGTTGAAGAAGAGTAGCCCGTGGTTGCAACAAGAAGACCACTGTTCGTAGGCGATGTCCTCATCGAAGCCGGCGCAGAATAGAAATCTCCTCTCCTTGCTCTCAACTCTTTGTCTTTGTTTCTCCAACTTAAATTGCCTGAAAATGAGTGAGATTGCGTATGGACATGGCGTTTCTCTCTCCTTCCTCTGAAGAACAATAATGGCCGAACCATCCTCACGTACCTCTTCAAAACACGTCTCAAGTCGAATCTAATCTTCGTCTTATTGTGCTTCTCTTTTTCTTCTGTTTCTCTAACTCCACTCCCTTTGTGGTGGTGCCACTTTGTTAAACCAGATAAGGAGAAAGATTTGGACTTGGGCCTTCCTTTGGCTTCATCAACGTTGTGGCTTTGATGAAAGTTACCAACTTTGCCATTCCCATGGTTCTTGTTGTTGCTTCTGATATTGCTGTCGCTTTTGCTTCTACAATTGGTGTTGCTGGGGTTATCAGGTTTCGGTTCATCCAACAACTCTCTTACGGGAACGTTGCATCCATCCAGTGAATTGGTAGAGCAACGTGGAGACACCGGGAGGTGAGAAATGAGGTGGAGAGGGAGCAAATGACCATGGAAGAAAATGTCATCTGCTGGTGCCAAATCGATAGCCGGTGAAGGTGGGGTTTTGGTTTTACCAGGGACAGTGTTGGAGGAAGCGTGGAGAGAGACGACCGTGAAGGAGAATTCATGAGAAGGAGATGAAGATGCTGAAGGAGGTGAAGCTGGGGATTGCTTATCTGCTGACCCTTCTTCTTGCTTTATGTCTGCAACTTTCTCCCTGGCTTTTTGCTGATGATAACCATTCATGATTGTAATTAAGCTAATTCCAGAGTATCTGGAATGAAATGAAATGATTTTTCTCTCTGTTGTGGTGGTTTGCTTGTTAGAGAGAGAAAGAGAGATTGTAAATGGGACATATATTTGGTTACTTTTATGCATTATTCTTCAATAGATAGAAAGGGTAGTGGCGGTGGCCATTGGGGCACTTTGGAGATGAGGTGAGATTGAAATATTTTAGCAGATTAAGCATCAAAAAGGGTTGGTGGGTCCTTGTCAAATCCAACAACTGATACAAAGAAATTTAGATCACAAAAATCCAAAAGTTCCCAAAACAGGATGATGGAATGGCAAAGCAAAAACTTTTATTCTCCATATGTGAGTTGCTCTGCCAATAAGACGGGGGAGCCGGGAGGGCCAAAAAAATCACAGTGTACACGCAGAAATATGAGCGTGAGGAATCTTAGAAAGTTGGGATTGGAATGAAATAACAAAAACACTGTTGTCCTTTTTTTTTACCGGGAATAACCTATCCTCTCTTTTTGCACGCAAGTTAACCATGAGGAGAAAAAGACTAGGTTTTTTAAGATTTCATTCAAGTATATTGTCATTGTGTAAAACGAGGTTTCAACAATGTTCACCTGTCATCTTGACCTGGAAATGATGTCACTGAGAGGTTTTTGCTGAGTCCTCATTTCTTCTCCCGTGGAGTTCAATACTGTTTCAAGCCCAGGCCAACTTCAACATACACCTTCTTTTCTCTTTTTCTTAATCAGAATCGAATATGCATTTATACAAAATTTCTCTTCGAATGGACCGATTTGACATGCCGCTTTCAATATTTATGAAACTGATTCTGAATTTTTTGACCATTATAACTATGGGTTAAGAAATTACTACTAATAATTGACAATGGCGTCATGGCAGTTGAAAATTGTTGAGGCAGAGATGTCGACCGCGCCATTAATGCTTGATCATGAACTACCAATCTGTGACAAGCAGAGCAGCATTGTTTGGGGGCAAAGGTTTTTATTCATCAGTCAATTTAAGAAGAAGAAGAAGGGCCATGTGCAAATAGGTCATCACATGATCTCGTGACAGCTTGTTTGAAGCGTCCGATTAGGTGAGATGGTTTGCAGACCCACACGCACGTGTACAAAGATGGTCCCTTCCAAAACCAGCAGCCCATGGGAGAATTTTTGTTCGTTTTCTTATAGGTCAACATCTCAATCATGGAGGTATTATTCTGGAGGCCTGACAGACTCACCTTCGACATTCGCAATAATCTCATTCCATCACTCTAAGGATAACAATTAACTTTAAAATATCTCATAAACCCACACGTTATAGAAAACTTCTGGTTAAATATTTTGTTTTTGGTTTTCTAGAAATTGGGCACTTGCCCATATCGACAACTTGAAAGCGAGTTTCACGGGTATGTTTACTAGAGCCAAACACCCTACAGCAAAGCTGGCCCCAACTGCAAAACACGAACACGCAATTCCATTCGGGTGTTCAACATATTATCCCCAGACACATCAAGTTCCAGCTACTAGTTATACTATCCTTATCATAAAAGATCAAGCCATATACAAATAAATTAAGCATACGTGTACGGTGTACTTCTGGCTAAACGTTTAATCAACCACAGCCACAGTGGAATGAACAAATTTCATTCAGCAAGCTAATCATGCAAAGTTTTGCCTAACTTCTGACATAAGTGTATCGAGTACTCAACAAATTTTCCCTATATATATTAAGCATTACACTTTTAAGTCCACTACATCTAGTGTTAGTTTTATGAATTGGAGCGACTGGTATACAACGGGATGAACAAAGAATTACCTCTGAAGCATGCCACTATGCAATGCCGGAGCTATGAAAACTTCGGCATATCTTCTCCTTTTTTAATTTCAAGTCTTCTATACTCCAATTCAGAAGATCATAAGATCTAAATGAATCCTCAGTTGCAAGTGGACCAGAATGCTCCATGAACCCCTAATAAGAAATTGAAGGAAAACTATAGTATATGATTGTGATATCATCCCGTTTACACCACCCTCCGAAACAATTGTTAGTCCCCATAAACGCCACAGTAGTTTGGGAGGTCTAGCTAATCACTGTCACTATCATGTCTATCTGAAAACAGGGAAAACAAGAAAGATATTTAAAAAGCCTTCAAAGAGCTTTAGTAACATAAATTTGCAATGAACAAAGAGAGGAATATGAGAGTTTTTTCATTACTTCCTGACGGTCTTTTCCCTTCCATGGCTTCTTTCTTCTCCTGGCAACTAGTGCAAAGGAAAGGACCATCACAGGGACGTAACTTTAACGAATTAGATGTGCCAGCATGAATTGAAATACCCTCTCCGGGTTTCATCTCTAATTGACAGACTGCACACACGAACAGCTTAAACATGTTGCACACTGGATATTTTGTATCAAACCTGCATCCAACAGAAGGGTTCCTAATAAGATAAAACTTTAAAGTACTTAATAGTCTGACACACAAAGACCAAATTTCATCCCAACAAACAGAGAATTATCATATGCACAAACCTTTCTGAAAGCATAGCGGATCCCTCCTCAAAAAGTTCCTCCACCACATCTGGCTCCGTGTGTTCTTTATCAGAATGAGAAGATGAAGACTTCTTGCGAAACATGGCCTTCAACTTACCTTTTACTGCTTTCTTTGGGGGTGGCAAAGGAGGAGGTGGCTTCTCTAGCGGTAAGATATCAACAACAATGCAGGTTGTATCATCTCGAAGACCCTTTGCTTGTACAGCTTCCTGTTCAGTGGAGACCAAGGAGTTAGAAGTCATTTAGAAACAAGACTGATACTAACATATTGCAAAACCAGAAGGGCATAATGCTCCCGGTAGCAACGTTTGAAGACCATCGAGGCCCATCCGACCCATCAGACCTCAAGTAAGGTTTTAATATTTTTATTTTTAAATATATTTACAATACAAATTAATAAAAATATTTCTTAAAAAAACCCTTGTCCAGTGCCAACTCCAGATCAGGTCAGATTTACCAAGGTGCATGGGAAGCTTAGCCCTTGGACAAGTCAAGTGTTAGAACAAAAGTAATTCAGGAGTATACTTTCACAATCTGTGCAGCTGCAGCATCTGGCGGCATTCCGCGACAACATTCAAGAGCTACTTCAGCCGATAACACATCCCAAACACCATCACTAGAAATAATTAGCCTACCACCAGCTGTAGACAACTGCCGAAAATAAACCAGTAGGTCAAATAAACTATTAATAAGAACAATTAGAGAAAAGGTTTTCTAATTTCAGGGGGGAGGTGTGTGGAACTAGCTTGGTCAAACATCTAGCACCTTTCCAAAGGAAACTGGTTAGGGTAAAAATTAAAAGAGGAAAAACCCAAGGCTAAAGAAATTCAATGCATGAGTATAGGACACACGAGGATACAAATTTAATGGCTCAACTATGTCCTTCAGCTAGCACAAATTCATAAAAGATATTCGTTCCAAGTTCAAGGAAGTCTATATTTCTTAGCAAAGTTGCAATGTGCGAGTATAGGACACATGAGGAAACAAAATTAATGGCCAAACTGTCCTTCAGCTATCAAGAATTCAGAAAATATATTGGTCCCAAGTTCAAGGAAGTCCGTTATAGCCAAGTATATAACCAATTTCTTAGCAAAGTTGCATAAGGAAAAATCAAATTTAAAAGGTGCTGTGAAAGGAAATGTACAGAAAACACTACTTAAGCACATAAGTTAATTAAAGAGAAAAAGACAAGCTAATAACAGACATCAAAGTGCATGCAGTTAGAATATGAAAGACAAACCTTTATTTGCTTTACATATGGAACAGGAACAATGTACTCCCCAACATCCATGTCACCAATAGAACGTGAAAGACACAAGCCTCCAGGCCAACATCTTAAAGGACCAATCTACAAAATAATGTTACCGGTCACCCACTATGATACATGCAATGAATCAAACATGGTTCTATCCTTGACTGCAGGCACTGAAATTCTCTACGAAGAACCAATTTATCAGCATTTCAATACCATGTTTTTAAATCTGACTTGAGACAAGATTTATACAGAAAAAGATGTTGCCAATAACGATTGTTACAGCTATTGTTAATTAGTTTTACAGAGGATTCCTCTAATTCACATAAACTATCTTATACATTCTTCTTGGAACACTTCTACAGAGTCATGTAAACTCTGAAACTAGCTTCTACTCCAAGTATTGTGTTAGCACATCCATTCACCTGAATATATCTTAAAAGGCATTAAGTTTCACTAATGGAGAGAAATGGATAAGAATCTAGAGAGTTTTTGTTAAAGCACTCAAAAACAAGACGCATAATTGTAATGGGAGAGGAGATACCTGTGCACCACCACCTGTATTTAGCCGCCCAACCTCACCACCACTTGCTGTGATTCGCTCCCTCCTAAAATGATGAAAACAGAAAGTAAGATATCAATATATAGGGAAACTCTTAAAATACAGTAAACACTATGTTAACAACTTACTCCTCTACATTGCATTCAAGCCTATGATCAGCTGACAAGTAATATATATCACCTTCAGCTGATTCAAATATACAACGGGAATCACCAACAGATGCAACTGTTACAACCCATCCTTCTATTATCACAAAGGTTACAGTAGTTCCCGAAGTTTTTGCTGGAAAGAAAAACATAACATGTATATAAATTACTAAACATGTGGAACAAAACCCAACAAGAAGTTATTACCCAAGTTTTTAAGAATTAAAGAAAAAAATATCTACTTGACAATATTCTGTTCTTTTTTCTCAATTCCCACTTAATGGGTGAAAGAAAACACATACTTATGTACATAAAATTAGTTGCTTAAGTATAATCATCCTAAATAAATAGAGGGGGGAATAGTCATAAATTAAAGATCTTCTGTAATAAGATCATACAAATATAGGACAGATGCTGGATAAATAAATATCTACAAATGTGTTTTCTGCCTTTTATCATACAAGAGAAAGCAAACAGTTCCAATGTAGAATACACAACCTAACAGTCACCCCACTTACATGACCTCACATGAAGTAAAAAGCGGCAAAAAAAAAATTGAAAGGGAGAAAATAAAATGTTAGTGGTGAAATAGGATACAATCAGATGAAATTTACATAATAGCATCAACCACTCCAGTAAGCGTACAAATCTATAAAATTTAATTTTTATCTAGAAAAATACTCTAAAAATGGCCCAAAGGTTATCCTACAAAACATATACTCAGATATGTTTACATGCCAAAAAAAATCCATACCTCTCTCTTGAAAATCTTTATCTGTCTTGACAAAGCCTGCCACCAGAGCCCTCGGCAGCACAGAAACCCATTCATCTCTGTTAAGATCCGCAGGAATAGCACTTAGGACATTATTTAGGAGATTCTCCTTAGTGTAAATGGCAGCACCAGACCCGTTGTGTCCATCAAAGAGCTATAAAAAGAGAAAAAGGGTTTAGCAAGCCAACCTATAAAAGGATTCCAAAAGCAAATAGACGATGGACAAATATGTTTGCACCAAACCAAACAAATTGCAGATAATAATAACAATACACCTAACAGACAAAGGCTTTTATACATTATATTCTACTGATGCAAATTCAAGGTTTTTTATTGTGAGGTTAGGTGATTTAGCTTGAGCATTTAGAATGTGGTTAGCACTTATATAGTTAGTATGAGAGACAGAAAATTCATACCCCGAACACTGAGAATGTGGCAACACCATCTCCCATTGCTCTTTGGCATTCTGTTTTAAGCAACGTAAAGTCTTCCCCTTTCTTGCTCTGGCTCGCTTGTCCGTGTAAAATCTCTGGATCTTCATTCTTTTCACTTTCTGATTCTCGTTTCAGTAGAACCGACAGGGGCACCGTTTGATGTTCGCCTTTCGAGGACATTGTTCAAACCTTTCCAAATCCAATAAACACACCGGTACCTAAAACTCCTCCTCCTAAAGCAATGCCTCTAATTCTCCATAAATTCCATTAACAAATCCTGAAAAACAAACAACGAAAGCTTCAACGATCAAAACTCATCGCCAAAGAAACAAAATAAAGAATTGAATCGATCAATGATCAACTTTTAGATATGCAGATGGCAACGGCTGGAGTGAAAATCGAGATCTTCGACAAAGCATTAGAAAAATATAACTAAGAACGATCAGATTTTACATCAAAACCGGAAGAAAAAAAAACAAAATGGAAAATATATAAATAATATAAAAGAAGCCGAGTCAATGCAGACAATAACACGTTATAAAATATTCTACAAATCAGTGAACCGTAACATAAAAGTAAGAACGTAACTCAATCCGTAAATAGAAATGCAGAAAATATATATTAAAAGGAAAAGAGGAAGAGAACAATACAGCGTGCAGAAAGAAAAGGGAAGGAAACGAAGAGAAATCCGTTGATAGCAGAGATTACGCGCGAAGAGAATGAGAAGACGACGACGCGGCGAATTGAATTAGTCGCTGCTATCGAGAAACGCGGATCCCGGCATACTGTAAAATTTCCGTTCTTTCATTAGAAAAAAAAAAACGAACTCTTGAGAGAAATGAAAACAGAAACAAAAAAAAAATTAACAACGCCCCCTTTAACACTGCGGAAATGAAGCGGACTCTCTTCTTGTTTTTGCCCCTCCTTTTTTTAATATCTGACGTGGAGGTTAAGGCGTTTGAGTTTTGTTAATTTTAGGATAAATTACAACAGAAGTCATTCAATTATAATTAATGTTACATTTGGTCACTCAATTTTATGCTTCTAACCACGGGCTGCTTGGCATTTTTGAACCGTACCGTCCTATCAAGGGTGTATAAGAATCAAAAGATATACGGAAAGAGACTTTTTCTCGACTTCGGCTCGCAACGAGATATATTCGTGGGCCACATGTTTACCATTTCCTATTTTCATATAAATTACTATATATTTACAGTACCGATCGAACGAATCTTTTACTCACGATATTATTTTATTTTTTAATTAATTTATTGAGGTGATTTTTTATATATTTTCTCACGTTGAGAATGTGATTGTTACGAAAACAATATTACAAAATTTGGTATAATAGGGCGATATTATTCAAATCTTGAAAATTTTATATTGATATGTTCCATTTAGTAAATATGTCTTTAACAATATAATGGTAGTTTTTTAAATTTCTCTAATAAAATAAAATATAGTCTTTGTTTGACAATTAGCGGATAGCTGATAGTTGATACTAGCTTATTGCATTAGCTGATTTGACTAGCAGATTATATTAGTTGATTATATAAAAGTGTTTGGTAAAATTAATTGATAGCTAATAGTTGTTTGATTATTTAACAAGTAAAATGACATATAAGGATATAATTATATTCGATACTTATTTGAATAGCTTATTAGTTATCAATATTTTGTATCTATTAATATTAATTAGATTATAAAAAATAATTTTTAATATAACATTACTAAGCATATTTGAAGGATATATATATGAATTTATTATTTGTATAATTATTTTTAATATAATTTAATTTATTATTAAATTTAAATACAAATATAAATGTGTGAGAATAAAAAGAAAAAAATACAAAAAATATTAGTTTACAAATGTCACAATATAAATACGTGAGGTTGAAGAATTAAAATAGAAATGGTTAAATTTATGTTATTTGGAGATTTTTTGATAATTGTTAAGGGTAAAAGTGTCTTTATAACTCTTATGTCAAGATCTCTAATTTCAAAAAGTGTCTTTACCAAACATCTAAATTAGCGGATTTGACCGGTCAAACTTCTAATTTTTGCTCAAACCTTTGATTTTGGCTCAAATCTCTCTTTACCAAACCGGGCCTAATTTTAACATTTTGCAACAATATTTATTTTTATGAGACATAATATTTATTATTAGTAAAATTTAATTCATTATTAATAAACATGTAATTTAATCTATATATTTTATTATAAATAAATAATAATAACCCATTTATCTTAAAAATAATATATGGTTAACTCTAAAATTTTGTATCCATTTAAATTAGGATCAGCTTAAAATCTAATTCGATAATAGCCAAAAATTGAAATTTAAATATTTTATAATTTTTAAATTAGTAGTTTTATTTAAGACAGGATTTGGTGTTGACAAAGCAAAACGGCGCGTAGTGCAGGTGCATGAAAGCACCAATTACGGAGGGCACTAAGTCAATTTATCAATTTTCCTGCTCCTTAGAAAACGGCGAAACGATAGGAAACAAGCAAAAAAATGTCAATTCTGTTTTAATAAAACTTCATTATTGATTGAGTTCCAATTAATCGAACAAATTATTATCAAATATATTAACCAAATCATATTGAAGATTAAAATGTTTCGAAACATAAAATGAAAAGCCATTCATTAATAGAGTTGAGAAAAACAACTAATTGAATCGAATCGAAATATTTGAACGATTTATATATAGAATAAAATTTAATGGTTGTAGTTATTTAATTTAAACCAAATTATTTTTTATTTATTTTATAATAAAAATAAGTATTTCATATCTCAAATTATGAAAATAAATTAAAAACATTATATAAGAATTTTTTTTAATTTTTAAAAATATTTACATAAAAGACTTCTGAAATTTATTAAAAATAAAAAAAGAATAAATTCACTTTTAACAAACTTAAAGTAAAAATTAATTGAAAATTTAATATGAAATAAACCAAGAATTTAAACAATCTGATAATTAAATAAATGGTTTAAATTTTTTAATAAATTTGGTTCAAATGAACCGATGTCACCCCTGAATCATATCATATGTATTTTATATAACAAGAATTATAGACAACTAAGAAAGCATCCTATGTGATTACAATTATTGCAATACGTGGATAGGCTTTAAAGTGATCACATGTCATTCAACTAATTCAATAACTTTTAAAAATCATATGAAGGCTCTAATTTAATGAGATATGTGTTCTTATTTTTGGAATTAGTTTACTATTATGAAAAAAATACTTTTAATCTAAAACTTTTAGTTTAGTTTAGAAGAAAGGAAAATTTAATCGATCGATTATTTATTCAAAAAAAATTAATCGATTATCGGTTGGTTTAATAAGATGAAGCGCATTGTTCCTTAACAAGCTTAGGGGATTGAATTTTAACGCTTTGAATAGAGTAAATTAAATTAAAAAGACTCATAGTAGGTCTTTACAAAAGTGCATTAGCATAACCACCAACATCCGATCATTATTCAATTTATCCAGATCATATATTGTAATAGTATGTTTGGGTGACTCCACAATCCCGTTTATTCTGACTCTCTCAATTCAATTTGTCTCATTCACAACATTGTGATTCAAAAATTAGATGTTTTTTTAAAGGATTTAAAACTCATCCCTAAAACCAATTGATAGTTGATACGAGAAGATTAAATTTATTTTTAGCAATTCATAATCTTTCTCTTTATATTAATATTTTAATTCATATTAAAAAAACATAACAATAATTCATATAAATATAAGGAATTTTCATTATATACACAATTAACTTCTACATCACATGAGAAATGCAAACCAATTAACAAGTACGACACTTAACTCCAAAACTCCAAATATATCGAATTTCTAAAACATAGCGATATGTAAAACACTAACAAACTCTACATGCAAAAAGAAATATTGACATTCTCTGCTTTATTTAAGGACCCACTTCAATTCCACCCGATAAGAACATTAACAACGGCGTCGTTTTGGATCGACAGCAGCTGGAAAAGAAGGTACAGTGGACTGACATCCAAAGAGAGGGGCGGGGGCCGCACCAATAATAACTTTAATTAACAATTAATTCAAAGTTGGAATATATAAGCTATCGCACGTCCTGGGGTTGACAAACCTTAAAACCCAAAATAATGGCAGTTCCATTGAAATTTTTTACCTGCAAAATGTAATAAAAAAAGTACAAGGTCTTGTTTAGTAATTAGTGGATAGTTGATAGCAGATTACATTAGTTAATAGTTGATAGCGGATTGTATTAGTTGATTGTATAAAAATGTCTGGTAAAATTAAGTGATAGCTAATAGTTGTTTGATTATTTAAACAAGCAAAATAACACATAAAGACATAATTATATTCGATACTTATTTGAATAGTTTATTAATTATCAATATTTTGTATCTATTAATATTAATTAGACTATGAAAAATAATTTTTAATATAATATTACTAAACATATTTAAAGGATCTATATATTAATTTATTATTTATATAATTATTTTTAATATAATTTAAATAATTATTAAATTTAAATATAAATATAAATGTGTGAGAATAAAAAGAAGAATAAGAAAGTATTAATTTACAAAATGTCACAATGTAATACGTGAGGTTGAAGAATTAAAACAAAAATAGTTAAAATTAAGTTATTTGGAGATGTTTGATAATTGTTAAGGGTAAAATGATCTCTATAGCTCTTATGTCAAAACCTCTAATTTCAAAAAACTCATATTAGCAGTTTTTTTTCTTTCAAAATTAGAGGTTTCACCTCAATCCGCTCTTTATCAAACATCTTAATTAGCGGATTTGACTAGTCAAACCTCTAATTTTAGTTCAAACTTCTCTTTACCAAACATGGCCTAAATGTATTGTTTAGTGAAAATGGTGATAAAGTAAACAATGAGCTAAACTTAATAAGTTAAACCTTAAATCCTTAACTCCAGCTATCACTTATCTGTCATAAAAAATTAGACCCCGATCTTAGCTTTATCCATCTTAACTCACCACGTAAATCGCTTTCCTAACAAGCTTAGTGGAAGCCTGAAATGGAAGTTCCAAGTACCCCCCAATTTCAGGCACATGAGAAAGATAACATAGCTTGATTGTTTCTGGTTCCTAATCTGTCTTAGGTTTACACATACGCAACCATGTGCTGATACTTGAAATGTCAACAGAGTGAGAGGCAAGGTGAATGTCTCCTTCTTGACAAGTCCATGACCAGAAGTAGGCCCCAATGCCTGAAGACTAATGAAGTAAACAACAAATTGCACGTTCTGCAAGTTACAAGAAAAAAGAAGATAAGGATTCCAAAATGGTTGTTTTTATCAAGACAAGACTCTACTGCACACATACACACTATTTTGATAACAATTGTTGATATATATATATATATATATATATATATTTTTTACTGATCAACGTACATGCCAGTAGTAAAAGATCATGTATTAAGAAATATGGTTAATGGTTTTTTTTCTTTACTCAAGCGGGCTTCAAATAATATTATATGTTATTTTAAGAGTTTTAAATCCTACACCTTAAAAACAAATTTTAAACTGTAAACTCTAACTCTAAACCTTAAAAAGATAACTCTAACTCCTAAATCTTATAACCCTAACCCTAAACTCTAAAAATGCAATGTTTGTTGAAAACTTCATTTTCTACCCTCATAGGCCAATGCATCAAATCATTTTACTAAGAAATATCAATGATTATCTAACTTTAGTAGGTAAGCTTGTCAGTTTGTTCGGAACATTTGTGACCCTTGAAATGTAAACTTAAAATTTCAAAAGAAAAAGAGCACGACTCCTTGAAAACATCACAGCATGATTCACTCTTCTATCTTAATGCAATAATTCCCTAGAGAAGCTCCTGCACATGGTATCTATTTGTTTTGCATAAACAATATTAGAGAATATCGCGGCGTTTAAAAAACTTAGCTAAAATTATGTTGAACATGATTGTTTAGTCAAAAGTTAGGATCTGTATCCCATTGAACAAAAAAAAGAGTTAGGATCTGTATCCCAAAAGATAATGCCTATTCATTCTGCACAAAATGTCGCCACATTAGCTACGGACAAGTTCAAGTTGCGGTGTTAAGTGTGTAACGTTGTTCAAAATTTAACTAAATTATGATTAAATATAGTTATGTAGCTAAAAATAATAATCTCTATATGCCAAAAGAGAGTTAAAATAATGTCTATTCATCTTGCACAAACAATAAGGAATGTTGCAACGCTAGTTACTGGCAAGTTTAATGTCACGACGTTGGACACAAAATAGTGGCAATACACATGGTTTTACTCTGTTGTTTATGGCAATACACATGGTTTTACCAGATTAAACATCCTTGGGAGCCATCAAATAATGACGGAGATTGGATTGATAAACTAAGTTAGACTAGAAACTCATCTTTAAAACTGAACTGAGGCTTGATACAAATGAGCTGCAAGTATTTCATTATGAGTTCTTGATATATTGTAGTGATCCTCACTCATCACCATTGAATACAAAGAAAGAAGTGAACAGCTCTAATAAACATCATTACCGGCTAATGCTTCAAACAGAAAGTTGTACAGCTAACAAGCGTGAAACAGAACGACAACACGGTTCCACTCGGCATTTAATCGAACACTTCTCTACGGCCCGATGAGTGAGATCGAGTTTAGTATTTTATCTCTCCCAAGCTCTTCAACCAGGGGAGCATTTCTTCTAGTCCATCTTTCAAGCTTCTAGGTCTGTAATCCAACTCCAACTTGGCCTTGTCGCAAGTATATGCCCATTGATGCCTTAAAACATGCACAGTCTGCACAACACAGAAAACAGAGTTCTTCGTAAAAAGACGCTACGCAAAGCTAAGAATATGAAGAGCCAAGACAAAACATTATGAAGTTTGAAGGGAACAACATAACAAATTTCAACAGGTTTTAATGTTCTAATACATTGATGGATGGAAGCCATAGAGCAAATCATACCGGGGGACTAATGAGAGGAAGCTTTCCTGTAATTCGGGCAAAAAGAACAGAAATCCATCCATAAACTTCAATCAATCCTAAAGGGATGTTGAATTTAGGCCTAGCAGTTCCAGTTATAATGGCAGCTATATCAAAAACATGCCGGAATGATGCATTTTCTCCGGTAAGTAAATATCTTTCTCCGGGTCGACCCTTTTCCATGGCTGCAATATGACCCTCCACTACATCATCCACATGACTGAAAGAAAACCTATCATTTCCACGGCCTATGTAACCAGGCAATCGCCAATTAAACCGTTCAATCATCTGAATAAAGAACCATTCAATTTTTTCAGGTAATAGAATAAACACAAGTTATTAAAAAATACAAAATTTGAAAGAAATTTCTTACTAATTGAGCAACAACATTGCCGGCGGTAAGCTTGCCAGGACCATAAATTACGCCGGGATATACTGGAACAACTGGCATCCCCTCAGCTATAGCCTGCAAAGCAATCTTGTCTGCAGCGGCCTTTGATTTCTCGTACTCCGTGCAGAAGAATTTCTCCGGGTGAGTCTGTCAATTAGAATTTAGAAAATCAGAAACGAAATTTCCTTTCGTAATTGAATAATCTGGGTGATTAACTGTTTATTTCTTCACTTGATTCTCATCGGCGATATATCCATCGGTAGGACCAATAGCGAAGAACGACGACGTGTATATAATCTTATTGATCGTCTTTGTCTCCTTAGCTGCTTGCAACAGGTTCTTCAGACCCCCAACGTTGACCTTTCGTCGAACAATTTCATGGCAGCATGTCAGTACATATAAGAGAGGAGTTATTAAGTGGGCAAGTACAATTTGATTTAGCTTACAGAGACGAATCTGGAAGGATCTGGAAGCCAGGGTTCGACGAGTGCAGCGGTGTGGAAGATGACGTGGCAGCCGGAGCAGGCATCTAGAAGGGATGGGTAGTCGGTGATGTCGCCGTATGCGAGTTCCAGAGAAGCGCCATTGGTGGGTGAAGATGAAGGAAGTCCAGAGAGGTCACTGGTGCGCCGGACCAAGGCTCGGACGGTGTAGCCGCGGTTCACCAAAACATGGCACAGCCTTCCACCTAGATATCCCGATGCGCCGGTTACCAGTATCTTCATATTTTCTTTTGTATTCCAAGACAAATATGAAATATCAACAATTGTTTCCTTTTCTATTATGACCTAGAATGACCTACCAATCAAGATCTTGAGAGTTGAAAGAACATGGCTCCATCCATTTTCTTTTTAATAGTTTTAATTTAAAAAACAGTAAACGTGTAACACCCGGGTTTAGGGGTTATGTGAAAATAATATTATAATATTATTTTGGGCTCGGTTTTATACTCTAAATAATATTTTGAGTTGTTTTCAAAATTAATCAATTCGGGTTAAACACGTTTTAAGATTAAACCACATTCAACCATGAATTTACCTCCCTTGTAAATGCCCCATTTCATTAAGGGCAAACAAGTCTTTTGGGCTTTAAAATTATCACATGTCAAATAAAACACCCACCCTCCTCATCTTCTTCCCTTCACTCTTTCAAGAAAACCACCGTTACCTTCTTCTCTCCTTGGAGATTCACTGTTCCATCACCTCCCTTCATCGTTTCAACTCCGTTTTGAAAGGTAAGAGTATTTTTGACTTCCCCTCATCCTCCCCTTCATAAAAGTACCCTTCTTTTTCATTTCCATGGAAGTTTTAGAAAATGTCATTTTTGAATATTTTGATTAAAAATGTGATTTTTAAGTTGTTAAGTGAAGTATTTTGATTTAATATACTTAGTTGTGGTATAAGGAAGTCAAATGGTATATCATATATGAATTTCAAGTGATTTTGGGAATTTTCGGAATTTGGCTTTGAGAGGGTTTTTGGAGGGTTTTAATGTGGGTATGGGGGCTGTTAAGGGTTGGAATTTGGGGGTTGTAGGTAGTATGATGTATGAGGATCATTTTGGGTGCAATTGATGCTTGTTTGGGTGCTTGAAATGAGAGTTTTCAGTGGGTCTAGTGGGCTGCTCGAAAATCCTGTTTTTGGTCTTGTTTTGAGTGTTGGTTGCTTGGTAATGTAATCCGGGTTAGTTTCGATGACAAGATATTGATCGTGGATGTTTTGTTTGTGTTTGGGATTGATTAGAATCAAGTTTGGGCATCGGTGAAGCATCGGAAGTGAATCCGGGGAATTGAAGACAATTGCTTGCTTGGTCTTGAGCTCGGGAGTTTAGGTGAGTGGTTAATTGTTTTAAACGGTTTAAAATTGGTTGGTTCGAGTATGTAGACTAGGTTGGGCTTGGTAGACCCACCTAGAGTTAGGATTAGGGTGGTAGCCTAATCCTAAGCTTGATCTAGAGCCCTTGGATGAACTTGAATGTATATGCCTCGGATGTGTTGTGATATGAATGCTTATGTATATTGTATTGTACATGTGAGATGAGGCATGATTTGTACTGCTTAAAGCATGCATGACGTTGGTTCATGATTGTGTTCATGGTGAGTACGTGCTAAGCACGGAAATGATTGAAATGAGTAGTGTGGAACGAGTAAAATATTGGCACTAGTATACTTAAATACAAATGATCGATCATTAGGATGTTAGTGTGTACACATGAGTCAAAAGTCGCGCGTGGCCTTGGTGGCGTTGAGTCACCAAGGAGGAGTACGGGTACGCCCGGAAATGGTATTTAAATATAGTCGGTGATGAGTGGAATCCCATCGACGGGGCGTGAGGATGAGTGGAATCCCCTCCGCGAGACCAGTGATGAGTGTAATCCCACCGTCAGGTAATGGTTGTGTTGTTGGATGTGAGTTCCAACGGTTATCCGCGTATTTGAGTCTTAACTAGGTGCCAATGTTGTTGATATGTGTATCAATGTGTTGAGATATATGAACTGTTTGGATGTTTATATGTGATTACTTGTATGGTGGTATTGAGCTCATAATTATGGCATACATGTGATATATTGCTCATGCATCTATGCCTTGTGGACTCATGATTTGTGTAAATGGCCTTGGTTAGATCGTGCTCGGACCCTGCAATGTTGAGGTTTGTTTTTAGAGCATACCCTCACTAAGCATCATTGCTTACGCTCTCTTTGTTCAACATTGCAGATCCTTAGCTCGTGGGTTGCTCGCGCAAGTGGAAGGCTCCAAGTGTGGTTTTTGGGCTTGAGTTCATCAAGTATGGTTTTTAAATGTTAGACATGTAATAGTTTGAGCAATGGGACATGTATGGCTTTGATGAGTAGTTGTTGGTTGTTTGAGAGCATGTATGGACCCCCCTTATATCTTTCTTTTTGCATGGTTTGTGTTGCCATGATGAATTGTAAGTCATGCCTAATTGCTTACTTTGGATGTTAGCCTATGCCTTAAGAGTTTTTACATGTGTTTGAATGTTGCTTGAATGAATGTATGGTTGTGGGAGGTTGCCTTGGTGTTGGACATGTCTAAATCATGTTGAAGCATGCTAGTATTGTTGTTATCCCCTATGTATGTTGTTTGCTGTTGTATGGTGTTTTGGTGGTGTTTTGGGGCACCCTTGTGCCTCAAAACAGCCCAGACGAGTCTGCAGACAGGGGGCGTTTCAGAACGGGTCCCCCTGTTCCGGAACGGTCCCTTTGTAAATGGCCCGTCGTTTCGAAATGGATGAGGGCGTTTCGGAACGTTTTTGCTACTGGAATTTTGAGATTTTGGCGAGATGTAGCCGTTCCGAAACGGGCTTTTGGAGTTTCGAAACGGTCAAATCTCGTTGACCACGAGATATTGACCGTCAAGGTCATTCCGATACGGGTCACCCCTGTTTCGGAACGGTCACCTTATGGTTAACCCAGGGCCGTTGACCAAGTCAAGGCGTTTCGGAACACCCTAGGGGCGTTTCGAAACGGCCTGCTGTAATGAAGAAAAAATAGACTGTTTATGCTTTGTTTGGTCGGTAAATGTTTCGTTGTTTGTATCTTCCGCTGTTATGCTCCACTTAGGGATTGAAGGTGCATCTAGACAAGATTAAAGTTAAAAGAAATTTTTAGGGTCGTTAACCGAGGGGGGATCCTTAGGGGTTTCCACTCGGTTTTCCCCGTGTGGCCCACTTGGACCGGTCATCCGACCAGACCGGGACGAGGGGGTTACACTTGTTGGTATCAGAGCCTAAGGTTACCGAGACCTTGGGCAGGTAAGTGAGGTAAGTTCAAGTTTTTGCTTGATATGCACGGTGTTTGCTTGTTTGTAAGAATGGTTGCCTGTTTGACGAGTATGTTGCTTGTTTTATTCAAAGCATGTGTGTGTGAGTCCCATTGCTACTATTACATTGTAAAATGGTTTTGTTTTAGTGAGGGAACGTACTTGAACACTTGGAAGCCTTGCCTTGCTAACCCAACTTGTATGTTTTGTTGTTGTGGTTGTAGTTAATTTTGGTGAGAGCAATGTCTAGACCGAGAGGTAGACCGATAGTGGTTCGTCAGGAACCACGGGTTGCGGCTCCTGTTGAGCTGGCTGTTGGTGTGGAGGCTCATCTGGAAGGGCCGGTGGCTGCGGGAGTTGGCGCTCCACCACCACCTCCACCACCACCACCTCCTCCACCAGGAGCGGGAGGTGAGGATGGAGTCGGAGGAGATGGACCTCAAGGTGGCCAAGGGCCAGCTGGGATTGATATGACTCCGCTAGTGCAAGCGATAGCGGGAGCTTTCCAGGCCGCAGTTGCGGGAGCTCAGGCTGCAGCTCAGCCTAGGTGTGATGATGCTAGTCTACCGTTGGAGAGGCTCCGTAGCTTGGGAGCCGAGGAGTTCAGAGGATCTACTCCGGAGAGGTCGGAGTTGTGGTTGGAGAAGATGGTTCGTATCTTAGCTCAGATGGGTTGTGCTGGCGCACGTAGATTGGGTTGTGTGATCTCATTGCTTCAGGGTGATGCCTACACCTGGTGGGTCACCATTACTGCTGTGGTTCCAGAGGCCGAGATAGATTGGGAATTCTTTGAGTTTGCTTTCCGGAAGAGGTACTTGGGACCGAGGTACCTAGATGAGAAAAAGAGAGAGTTCATGGCTCTCACTCAGGGGGATGCATCTGTGACTGATTATGAGATTCGCTTCATCCGTCTGAGTCAGTATGCTCCAGAGTTAGTGCCTACTGAGAGGGCTCGATGTGATCGTTTCAGATACGGGCTTCATGAGGAAGTTAAGAGGTAAACCTTAGCTTCAGATTATTCTGACTTCGATGTCTTGGTTGCTAGAGCCAAGGACATTGAGCATAGCTTGGGGCTGACCAAGCGTTCTGGGGGATCTAGTTCTGGTAAGAGGCACAACAACTTTGATGGTAGAGATGCTAAGAGGCACAGAGGTGGCGGACATCAGTTTGATCAGAGACGTGGCGGTGGCCACCAAGGTAGAGGCCATCAGGGCCATAGAGGAGGAGGGCGTTTGCCCGAGTGTGCATAGTGTGGGAGGCAGCACACTGGTGAGTGTTGGGGTAACTTCCATGCTTGTTGGAACTGTGGTTCGAGGGACCACTTTAGGAGGGACTGTCCACGTCAGGCAGCTCAGGCACCGAACATTGCTCAGGCTCCTGCAAGAGGTAACGATTTTCAGAGAGGCCGTGGGCGCGGTCGTGGCTACTTCCAGCCTAGGGCTGATGCACCTAGGGGAGATGCTCCGAGGAACCTTGCACATGTTGTGGCTGTGCAACCAGAGGCGGGAGGACCAGCGAGAGTTTATGCTCAGAGAGAGGCCGGGAACGACACCGATGTGATAGCAGGTAATTTCGAGTTACAGTCTATGTCTTTGATTTCTTTGGTTGATTCGGGTTCTACGCATTCCTACATTCTGAGTGAGCATGCACAGAAGTTAGATATTCCTGTAGAGATCTTAGATGTAGGTATGCAGGTTACTAGCTCTTTTGGTGAGACAGTTGTGGTTAGACGTATGTATAGGAGGTGTCCACTGAAGATTCAGGGTCATGTGTTTTCAGTTGATATGATGGAACTTCCCTTCTACGGTTTTGATATTATACTGGGTATGGACTGGTTGGTCGAGCATCGGGCTAGCGTGGATTTCGAGACAAAGAGAATTTCTTTGAAGCTTTCTGATGACTACGAGGTAGTAGTAGTAGGCGAGAACATTAAGTTCTTGTCCAATGTAGTGTCAGCTTTAGAGGCTCATAGGTTGATGGACTCGGGATGTGGGGCTTATTTAGCTTATGTTATGAATCCGAATATGAGTGAAGCTAGACCGAAAGATATCAGGACAGTGTGTGACTTTCTAGATGTGTTTCCTGAAGAGTTGCCGGGTTTGCCTCCTGACAGAGATGTTGAGTTTGTGATTGAGACAGTTTCAGGATCTAACCCAGTTTCGATAGCTCCGTATCGCATGGCTCCGAAAGAGTTGAAAGAATTGAAGAGTCAGTTGCAAGAATTATTAGACCGTGGTTTCATTAGGCCTAGTAGTTCTCCGTGGGGTGCTCCAGTGTTGTTTGTGAAAAAGAAAGATGGTAGCATGCGCATGTGCATTGACTATAGACAGTTGAATCAGATGACTGTGAAGAACAAGTATCCGTTGCCTCGTATAGATGATTTGTTTGATCAGTTGAGAGGTGCTTCAGTATTCTCGAAGATAGATTTGAGATCCGGGTACTACCAGTTGAAAGTGAAAGAGTGTGATGTTCCAAAGACAACTTTTAGGACTAGATATGGTCACTATGAGTTTCTTGTGATGCCATTTGGGCTCACGAATGCACCGGCAGCATTCATGGACATGATGAACAGAATTTTCAGAGACTACCTAGATCGTTTTGTGGTTGTCTTCATTGACGATATACTTGTGTACTCGAAGACAGAAGAAGAGCATGATGAGCGCTTGAGATTTGTTTTATAGAGATTATTGAGCAATCAGTTGTATGCGAAGCTTAGTAAGTGTGAGTTCTGGATTCGAGAGGTTGTGTTTCTTGGCCATGTTGTTTCGGCCGAAGGTATCCGTGTTGATCCATCGAAGATTGAGGCTATTGTTGAGTGGAAACAACCTAAGTCCGTGACCGAGATTAGGAGTTTCCTAGGATTAGCCGGTTACTATAGGAGGTTTGTTGATGGATTCTCTAGAGTAGCTGCTCCCTTGACTAAGTTGTTGCAAAAGGGAGTCAAATTTGAATGGTCAGATGCAAGACAGAAGGCCTTTGAGAAATTGAAAGAAGCTTTGACGAATGCTCCAGTATTAGTGCAACCTGTTTCAGGTAAGAAGTTTGTGATCTACAGTGATGCTTCCTACGTAGGCTTAGGATGTGTTCTGATGCAAGATAGGAGAGTTGTTGCTTATGCTTCTAGACAGTTGAAGATTCATGAGAAGAACTATCCTACTCATGATATAGAACTAGCCGCAGTTGTTTTTGCATTGAAGATTTGACGACACTATTTGTATGGTGAGAAGTGTATAGTTTACACAGATCACAAGAGCTTGAAATACTTGATGTCACAGAAAGAGTTGAATTTGAGACAGAGAAGATGGCTAGAGTTGTTAAAAGACTATGATTTGACCATTGAGTACCATCCGGGTAAAGCAAATGTAGTAGTCGATGCTTTGAGTAGAAAAGTGGCCGTTGAGTTGAGAGCTATGTTTGCTAGATTGAGTGTGTCCGATGAGGGTGGTTTGATCACCGAGTTGCAAGTGAAGCCTTCCTTGATTCAGTTAATTAGAGAGAAACAGTTGCAAGATGCGAGCTTAGTTCCTCATGTTCAGGACATAGCCGAAGGAAGACCAACTGAGTATAGTTTCAGTGGTGAGAGTTTGTTGTGCTTCAGAGATAGAATTGTTGTACCTGAAGACGTTGAGTTGAGACGTCAGATTTTGAGCGAAGCACATTCGAGTCCCTTTTCTATGCATCCGGGTAGTACCAAGATGTACCGAGATTTGAAGAGTGATTACTTCTGGGTTGGTTTGAAGAGAGATGTAGCCGAGTATGTGAGCCGTTGCATGGTCTGTCAGAGAGTGAAGGCGGAACATCAGGTTCCTTCAGGTTTGCTACAGCCTTTGAAGATTCCGGAATGGAAATGGGAGAGGATCACCATGGACTTTGTATCGGGGTTGCCTTTGTCTCCTTCGAGGAAGAACTCAGTTTGGGTGATTGTTGATAGGTTCACTAAGTGTGCTCACTTCTTAGCAGTGAACACTACGGATTCCTTAGACAAGTTGGCAAACTTGTATATCCGCGAGATTGTGAGACTTCATGGAGTTCCGAAGTCTATTGTTTCAGATAGGGATCCTAGGTTTACTTCGAGGTTTTGGAGTTGCTTGTATAGTGCTTTAGGTAGCCGGTTGCATTTCAGCACGTCGTATCATCCTCAGTCCGATGGGCAGTCAGAGCGAGTGATACAGATTCTAGAGGATATGCTTCGTTGTTGTGTGATTGATTTTCAGGGTTCTTGGGAGAAACACTTACCGTTGGTTGAGTTTGCCTACAACAATAGTTATCAGTCTAGTATTCAGATGGCACCTTATGAAGCTTTGTATGGTAGACGGTGTAGGACTCCGATTTGTTGGGTTGAGACAAGTCAGAGATTGTTACCTATACCAGACTTGCTTAAGGGAACCACAGAAAAAGTGAAGTTGATATGTGACCGCTTGAAGACAGCTTTCGATCGTCAGAAGTCCTATGCAGATTTGAAGAGGAAAGAGGTTGAGTATTCAGTGGGTGAGAAAGTGTTCTTGAAGGTGTCTCCGTGGAAGAAGGTAATGAGATTTGGCCGAAAGGGCAAGTTGAGTCCGAGGTTCATTGGTCCGTATGAGATAGTTGAGCGGATTGGGCCAGTAGCTTATCGCTTGAGGTTACCTTCTGAGTTAGAAAAGATCCATGATGTCTTTCATGTGTCTATGCTTAGGAGATATAGATCGGATCCTTCGCATGTGATGCCCGTTGAGGAGATAGAGTTAAATCCAGACTTGTCCTATAACAAAGAGCCCGTTGAGATACTTGCTTCTGATAGCAAGGTGTTGCGTGGCAAGACCATAGAGTTGGTCAAGGTGTTGTGGAGACATAGAGGTGTTGAAGAGGCCACGTGGGAGAGAAAAGCAGATATGGTTGAGCAGTTTCCGTATTTGTTTCCACCAGGTAATTTCGAGGACGAAATTTCCTTAAGTGGGGGAGAGTTGTAACACCCGGGTTTAAGGGTTAGGTGAAAATAATATTATAATATTATTTTGGGCTCGGTTTTATACTCTAAATAATATTTCGAGTTGTTTTCAAAATTAATCAATTCGGGTTAAACACGTTTTAAGATTAAACCACATTCAACCATGAATTTACCTCCCTTGTAAATGCCCCATTTCATTAAGGGCAAACAAGTCTTTTGGGCTTTAAAATTATCACATGTCAAATAAAACACCCACCCTCCTCATCTTCTTCCCTTCACTCTTTCAAGAAAACCACCGTTACCTTCTTCTCTCCTTGTAGATTCACTGTTCCATCACCTCCCTTCATCGTTTCAACTCCGTTTTGAAAGGTAAGAGTATTTTTGACTTCCCCTCATCCTCCCCTTCATAAAAGTACCCTTCTTTTTCATTTCCATGGAAGTTTTAGAAAATGTCATTTTTGAATATTTTGATTAAAAATGTGATTTTTAAGTTGTTAAGTGAAGTATTTTGATTTAATATACTTAGTTGTGGTATAAGGAAGTCAAATGGTATATCATATATGAATTTCAAGTGATTTTGGGAATTTTCGGAATTTGGCTTTGAGAGGGTTTTTAGAGGGTTTTAATGTGGGTATGGGGGCTGTTAAGGGTTGGAATTTGGGGGCTGTAGGTAGTATGATGTATGAGGATCATTTTGGGTGCAATTGATGCTTGTTTGGGTGCTTGAAATGAGAGTTTTCAGTGGGTCTAGTGGGCTGCTCGAAAATCATGTTTTTGGTCTTGTTTTGAGTGTTGGTTGCTTGGTAATGTAATCCGGGTTAGTTTCGATGACAAGATATTGATCGTGGATGTTTTGTTTGTGTTTGGGATTGATTAGAATCAAGTTTGGGCATCGGTGAAGCATCGGAAGTGAATCCGGGGAATTGAAGACAATTGCTTGCTTGGTCTTGAGCTCGGGAGTTTAGGTGAGTGGTTAATTGTTTTAAACGGTTTAAAATTGGTTGGTTCGAGTATGTGGACTAGGTTGGGCTTGGTAGACCCACCTAGAGTTAGGATTAGGGTGGTAGCCTAATCCTAAGCTTGATCTAGAGCCCTTGGATGAACTTGAATGTATGAATGTATATGCCTCGGATGTGTTGTGATATGAATGCTTATGTATATTGTATTGTACATATGAGATGAGGCATGATTTGTACTGCTTAAAGCATGCATGACGTTGGTTCATGATTGTGTTCATGGTGAGTACGTGCTAAGCACGGAAATGATTGAAATGAGTAGTGTGGAACGAGTAAAATATTGGCACTAGTATACTTAAATACAAATGATCGATCATTAGGATGTTAGTGTGTACACATGAGTCAAAAGTCGCGCGTGGCCTTGGTGGCGTTGAGTCACCAAGGAGGAGTACGGGTACGCCCGGAAATGGTATTTAAATATAGTCGGTGATGAGTGGAATCCCATCGACGGGGCGTGAGGATGAGTGGAATCCCCTCCGCGAGACCGGTGATGAGTGTAATCCCACCGTCAGGTAATGGTTGTGTTGTTGGATGTGAGTTCCAACGGTTATCCGCGTATTTGAGTCTTAACTAGGTGCCAATGTTGTTGATATGTGTATCAATGTGTTGAGATATATGAACTGTTTGGATGTTTATATGTGATTACTTGTATGGTGGTATTGAGCTCATAATTATGGCATACATGTGATATATTGATCATGCATCTATGCCTTGTGGACTCATGGTTTGTGTAAATGGCCTTGGTTAGATCGTGCTCGGACCCTGCAATGTTGAGGTTTGTTTTTAGAGCATACCCTCACTAAGCATCATTGCTTACGCTCTCTTTGTTCAACATTGCAGATCCTTAGCTCGTGGGTTGCTCGCGCAAGTGGAAGGCTCCAAGTGTGGTTTTTGGGCTTGAGTTCATCAAGTATGGTTTTTAAATGTTAGACATGTAATAGTTTGAGCAATGGGACATGTATGGCTTTGATGAGTAGTTGTTGGTTGTTTGAGAGCATGTATGGACCCCCTTATATCTTTCTTTTTGCATGGTTTGTGTTGCCATGATGAATTGTAAGTCATGCCTAATTGCTTACTTTGGATGTTAGCCTATGCCTTAAGAGTTTTTACATGTGTTTGAATGTTGCTTGAATGAATGTATGGTTGTGGGAGGTTGCCTTGGTGTTGGACATGTCTAAATCATGTTGAAGCATGCTAGTATTGTTGTTATCCCCTATGTATGTTGTTTGCTGTTGTATGGTGTTTTGGTGGTGTTTTGGGGCACCCTTGTGCCTCAAAACAGCCCAGACGAGTCTGCAGACAGGGGGCGTTTCGGAACGGGTCCCCCTGTTCCGGAACGGTCCCTTTGTAAATGGCCTGTCGTTTTGAAACGGATGAGGGCGTTTCGGAACGTTTTTGCTACTGGAATTTTGAGATTTTGGCGAGATGTAGCCGTTCCGAAATGGGCCTTTGGTGTTTCGAAACGGTCAAATCTCGTTGACCACGAGATATTGACCGTCAAGGTCGTTCCGATACGAGTCACCCCTGTTTCGAAACGGTCACCTTATGGTTGACCCAGGGCCGTTGACCAAGTCAAGGCGTTTCGGAACACCCTAGGGGCGTTTCGAAACGGCCTGCTGTAATGAAGAAAAAATGGACTGTTTATGCTTTGTTTGGTCGGTAAATGTTTCGTTGTTTGTATCTTCCGCTGTTATGCTCCACTTAGGGATTGAAGGTGCATCTAGACAAGATTAAAGTTAAAAGAAATTTTTAGGGTCGTTAACCGAGGGGGGATCCTTAGGGGTTTCTACTCGGTTTTCCCCGTGTGGCCCACTTGGACCGGTCATCCGACCAGACCGGGACGAGGGGGTTACAAAACTATTTACAAAATACTTGTAAACATACGATTTTGGAATTTGAAAATAACTTATATTTAACTAATAATAATAGTTAGTGTTATTAAATAGAGTAGATATATTTAGGCATAATGTTAACAAATACTCTTAACGTTTGACTGAATAATTATTTTAGTTTTTATTTTCTTTTTTTAAGCAATTTAACCCTCAATGTTTTATTTTGGGTCAAAATGGCCCTTCTATGAATAAAAATTGTTAGTCAATTGACGATAGACAACTTGAAATAACTTGACAGAATGACGAAGAAGAAAATATTTTATATTTTATACAATTTTTCAAAATTATTTTTGACATATGTCATTCTGTAAAGTCAACATATTTGTCTATAAGAAATTGTTATTGTGGCGTACACGTCATGTAGGTTTGTCACGTCATTTCAAGTCATATATCATCAATTGACTAACAGTTTTCATCCGCGGAGTGACCATTTTGACCAAAAATAAAATGTTAAATGTTAAAGTGCTTCAAAAAAAGAATATAAGCTAAAATAACTATTCTACCAAACGTTATTGACATTTTTTTAACATTATGCCATATATTTAAGATTATAGTCTAGAAAATAAGAATAGATTAGTGTGATATCTCTTCTACAATTTTCATAGTACACAAGTTAGTTAGTTGAAATATAATAGGACTAAATAAAAAAATTGTTAAAAATCGAACTAAATAATCCAGACAAATAATAGATAGAAATAAATACTATTGTTAAATATTAAGGATAAATACAATTAACACTAACATAAAATCGTATATAACAACAATAACTTATTAATAAACTAACATTACTACAATTCAACTACGATTTATCTTCTATGGTTACTGATATCTATTAACATTGAATCTGAATGTTTAAAATATGAATAGACCAATAAAACATAGATAACGTTGTCTTTGGAGGGTGAATGTTGCATGCAAATAAAATGAAATGAGAAATTAAATAATGAAATACAAATCACCATTTGCCTTCCCTGGTTTTATGTTTTTTTTTCTTTCTCACATGAAATAAAGAATTTCTTCCCTGGTAATCTAGGTTCATGGTATTGCAATTTAGAAGACGTGTATTCGCACAATGTTGTCTTATTTTCATTACAATGTTGATTATGACTTATGAGAAACTCTACATTAAGTTTAGAGCTTGGGAAGCACGGGTACGGCACTCTCATACCGTTTCAAGTACCTAAAATGTCTTTGGGACAGGTACGAGATGAATACGACTGAAGTATGTACCGGGGATATTTCATGTTGGCGGGGTACGACTGAAAGTTATTGGAGACAATTAATATATTTTTAGGGACGTTTTGGGGACGACATGTGACCTTCACGAGCGTCCCCAAGGTTGTTTTTCAGCTGAGAGACTCGCGTGTTTCGATATTAATTTTGATCGCAGACTCACAATCACCAGCGAAAGTAAAGTGATCAACGGAAAAAAAACTTCATAAGAAAAATCCAGATGAAAAAAAGTTGAAGATAACCATAAAGAAGATCAACAGTGAAAAAAAGCTTTTAAATTATTTTTATTAATTTGTGCAGTTTTTTTAGTGGGAGTGAGACCCAATAAAATGTTTTATGATTTAATAAAAATAAATAAAATACTTTATGACTTTATGGGGCCTAATAAAATGTTATATCAACAGCCTTTGATGTTTTATTTAATTATTATGAGCACTTTTTATGAGTATTTTATTTTTAAAAAACAAGGTTATTTTTTATTTTAACTTTTTATTAGTATTTTTATTTTTAGTGGTTATTTTAAATATTATTATATGGGTAATTATATCATGTGGCGGTGAAAATATTTTGTTTCCACAAGTGTTCTAATTTTAGGGTTAGAGATTTAGTTTGGAGATTATAGTTTAGGGGTTTAAGTTTATGTGTTTAGAATTTAGGGATTGTAGATTGAATTTAAAGTTTAGGGTTAAAATTTGAGGTTATAGTAAAAATATAAACCTCTACTGCATTACCCTAAAACTTAATCTCTAAATCATATACCCTAACACTAAACCCTAGATTCTAACCATGAACTTTAAATTCTAAACCCATAACCCCTAAACTATAAACCCTAAACTTAGGGCACTTCAATGCATCATATATTTTCCCATATTATATATAATATTATTTTATTTTATATTTGTCGTACTCTTGTCGTACTCGTACCCTATAATTTTTAAAATTATCGTTTTTCGTCCTCGTCTCGAATCCATATCAGTGCAACATAATTTAGAGCTTTTCCGGTAAAGGAAAACCACCGTATACTGTTTTTAATAGCGGCTTGCAGAGAATTAGACATCATATCTCGCCATCCCTTCTAGTATCTTTAGCAGCTCCATTTAAATTCTCAAGTCAATATGATTATGGATTCGGGAAATTTAGGAACAAGCCTCGCCTACAAGTAGTAAGCAAGTAATGTTATAAGGGGTTGGACAAATCTATAAGGTTAGAGAAAAGGGGTTTGTCATAGAGGCTATTGGCTATTGCCACCTGCGTTTAATTTTTAGATGTGTGGGTTTTAAATTATTTTATTTGACCAGATCCTGCATTAATAACTGAAAGATAAAATACAATTGTAATAACCACATTTATTATATTTTTAAAAAATATATTTAAATATTGGGTAAAATACATATATCACTCAATTATCTTCACTTTTATTTTAGTCACACAACTTTAAAAAATTTTAATTTGTTCACTAAACTTTCGAATTATTCATGTTTTGGTTACTCCGCCGTCAAATAGTTAACGATGTTATGACATGACACACGAAACTAAAACGAAAACATTTTAAAAAAGGATCAAAACGACGTCGTTTTGTATCCCTATAATTTTTTTTTATTTTTTCACTTCATTTTTTCTATTCTTCTTCCTACTCCTTTCTTCTTTATTTTTTCTCTCCATATGCCCAGGTTCCGGCCACCACTCACCACGACCGGTGATGAGTCCCAAAATTTCCCTCCAAACTTATTATGTCCTCCTAAACTTGAATCGGATTTCTATTTAACAAGAAAACACTCTAAACTCCACTAAATTAATGTTGAATGTTTCAATTTTTTTCTATGGTCTACATTGCCCGCCGTTAGATAGAGCGCAAACGAAGACTTATTGCTCCTCGGTCTAAAAGGTCTTCTCCACCGTTGAAATGTTTAAAATAATGGCATTTAATCCGTTTTTGTTTTTCAATTTTTTTTCTACAATTTTGATTTTGATTTTTTTTTGTTTCATTATTTTACTACAATTTATTTTGTTTGGGATTTTTTAGAACGTAAAGGTGAGACCATGAGTTTGTTTGGGTTCGAGGAAGGTAAGAGGTGATGATGTTTGTTTGGTGTTCTGAGAAGCTAAAAGGGTGGTGACACTACACCATATTTGTTCTATCGCGGCGGTTTTCGCGGCGTTTTTGACACAAACGCCACTGATAAATTACTTTTTACGGCGTTTGATGGTGAAACGCCACAAAAAAATAAACTTCGCGGCGTTTATAAAAAAAACGCCGCAATAGAGTGACATGTAGTGGCGTTTTATAATGTAAACGCCGCAATAGGTTCTTGTTAGCGGCGTTTGTATTTAAAAACGCCGCAATATATGTGTGTTAGTGGCGTTTTCTTATAAACGCCGCCATGGGTTTTGATTTAATTTCCCTCTCCCTCCCATACGCGTGCCAGACTTACAAATCTCCAAATATCCTTCTGAAAGCCCTAATCTATAGTGCTATCTGAAATCCCCGTCGCTCATCGCCCGTCGCCGTCGCTCATCGCCCGTCGCCGTCGCTCATCGCCCGTCACCGTCGCTCATCGCCCGTCACCGTCGCTCATCGCCCGTCGCCGTCACACTTCGTCGTCGACCGTCGCAGACGCCTGCGAACGCGAAAATCCCCAAATCTATCGTGCTATGATAGGTCAGTTCCGTTGGTTTTGCTATTTCAATCTTAATTTATGCTCAAAATCATGGCTGTAATTATATGGAGACCCCGCATTCGAATAATTGGGTGCTAACTTCTCTTTCAACTTGTAATCCGATATTTTTTCATTCACTAATCCATTTCCATTGTTGATATGTATATTATCTGTTTGCCCAAAAATGGATATCAAGATATGTGAACAAAAAATTTCTGTCTTTTTAGCGTCTGTGTATTTATGCTCCAACAAAAATTTTTATTCAGTTTCACACGAATTAATCAGTCTCATGGGATAAACTATAAAATATCTGGGTGATCCCGTTACTAGAATAATTGAGCAAACAATTCCCCCTAGAAATCAAGTGTTTATGTTTTTAACACTGAAACAAAATCAATAAAATTGATAACAGCGTTAATGAAAAGCATCTCGAATATTTATGTGACATATATTCAATATAAATTTAATGTTGCACTGAGAATAATGATTAGGATATATAATAAATCGATAATATTTTTAATACGTATGTTCATCTTATAATTTATGTTCGAGGTACGAGATAGTCCCTTCCAATAAAAACTCTTTAAAGTTCAAATATGCTGCTGCTGTTTTCAGGTCTGTGATAGGAATTTAGGAGGTTTTGGATAGAATTTCCAGTCAATGATTTTAGGTATATGAAGATACTAATTGTATGCAGAAGGATATATTTTTGTTGTTACTTGTTAGTGAATATAGAGGTTTATGCTGCTTCGGGTCTTCATTTTTCTTGAAGTACATAAGTCATTTACTTCGTCCGATGATCTGAGGAGATAACTCTACACGTATATAGAAAAGTTTATAAAAAATCGAACATACTCATGTAGGATGCATTCATACTACATGAGGAAGTGAGAGGAGATAACTCTACATGTACATGGAAAAGTACATAAGTCTGATTCGACATGTGAGAGGAGCTGGTTTGTCCTGTACTGTAGGTCTGGTTTATGCTTAATGATTCAATTGTGTATTGACTCTAGTTTATGAGAACGTTGGGCAGTTGCTATTCTTGGCTGTGCTAAAATCATGAGATACCTTCAAAATGTAGTCGAAGGCTTGTCATTGTTTTGCAATTAATATAGTTGGCATTGAAAGGTGAGTTTTGATGAATTACAAATGGATTAAATCTTAATTCTTTGTGTCTTTTTATTTGCTAGTGCTCTCAGATAAAAGCTTTAGTTTATTTTTTAAACATTATAACTTCAAAATTGGTTGTCTTTATTTTGCTTTTATCTCTGCTGGTTCTGTTGGTTCAAATTTTCATTGATCAAATTTTATTTATTTTGGGTGCAGACATTTCTTGGCTTTGTCAATTTTCAATTTTATCATTTCATAAGTGAAGTATCCTCCTATTCTGGATTCTCAGTTGAAAGATCTTGCTGCAGGTTTGCTTTATTGGTTAATGTTTTGTAATGAACCTTGCACATTCTTTCTAAATTTTGCATTTTAAGTGGTGACTATGAATAATTCTTGTAAATTTCTTCCTCCTTGCTGTCTATGATAGTGTGCTTTGTTTCTGAATATTGCAGATCTCTATGCATTATCAAGGTATTTTGATGCTAACCACAGAGCTTCTGTTCAAGAACCACAAGTTGCTGGTTCATCTAGATCGGAGCAAGAGCAGGAGGAGGCTAACTTAAGACTTGCTCAACTTCAGCATCAACTTCAAAGTAAAGGGCACTGATGCACCTTGTTCAACATGCATTTAGTGAAGTTGAAGAAGATGAAGCTACCAGGGACTGTAAAAATCTTTTCCGCAACAAGAAATTTTTCTTGAGTCGTGAGGTGAGTTTAGTTCTTCTTGGTTGAAATTTTTTATGCCCTTTACTTTGAATTTTATAAGTGAATCCCTGCAGCAGGTTCTGCTAGTAAATGGAGCTTGCCATGGCGATGGTAAGGTAAGCTTGTGTGTGAATTTCAGCTATGTATTAGTTCATTGGATGAGTATTAATACTTGTTTCTGCTCTCCTGCAATGGCTGTTAAGATTAACTAATTATCCATTAATTTTGCCCAGCTAGTGGTTGCGCATAGTAGTAGTTTTTTTATAAAGAACTTGAGTTTCATCTTCTCTTATATGCTTTTTAGTTGCACCCTAGACCTGTTGTATATTAGTCTTTTAATTACTAATTTTCTTTTTGGCATTTGTGTTGAAGTCCCCTGCATCGTTTCTACAAGCCATGGAAGAGTATGTAAGAGAAGCTCCACGGGTTTCAATAGTTCGCAAAGATCAGGTTTAGAAATTTTATATACGAAACTGGTGCAACATTTGTTGATGGCATGTAGTTTTGTTGATTTTCTTTGTATTTGTATGTAAGGAACCATGCTGTAATTAAAATAACTTGGTGCAACATTTGTTAATTTAACAGCACTGATCGATTATTATATAGTATTTTTTTTTTGGAAGCATGTTGTTATTTGCGGCGTTTGTAATATCAAACGCCACTAAAGACCAGTTTTTCGCGGCGTTTGTAATATCAAACGCCACTAATGAACAGTTTTTCGCGGCGTTTGTAAAATCAAACGCCACTACAGAATAGTTTTTCGCGGCGTTTGTAAAAAACAAACGCCACTGATGAACAGTTTTTCGCGGCGTTTGTAAAATCAAACGCCACTAATGAACAGTTTTTCGCGGCGTTTGTAAAATCAAACGCCACTACAGAACAGTTTTTCGCGGCGTTTGCTTTTACAAACGCCGCTATAGATTTTGATCTTTTGCGGCGTTTTTGAAAAAAAACGTCGCGAACTGTTGCGGCGCTACTTTAAGCGGCGTTTTTCGCGGCGCTTTTTTAAGTGCCGGGAATGTTTTTAGCGGCGCTAAAAAACGCCGCTATAGGACAAAAAAAAACGCCGCTAAAGACCTGTTTTGCTGTAGTGTGATGTTTGATTGGGGGGTTTGGGAAGGTAAGGGTGTGGCAGTGAGGGTTTGGGGAGGGGAGACAATGAAATTTTGAGGAGGGGTAGGTGATGTTGGTGAGACTTGAGGTTTGAGTATGAATTTGTGGTTTGATATTTTGGGATTAGGGTTTGAAAGTATAATTTAAGAATTTTATATTTTATTTTAAATCTTACATGTTAATAAAATATTAATAAAAATCAATGTCACAATTAAATATTAATAAAATAAGTCATACCACTGTGGTGTTAATGAGAAAACGAATGAATGACAAAAAACGTTCGATGTTTAAAGTTCAGTGACCAAATTGAAAGTTTTTAAAATTGAATGACCAAATTAAAAGTGAGAAGAAAGTTCAGTGATGAACTATGTACTTTTACCCTTAAATATTTTCACAAATAAATTAAACTCGTGTATTGACGCCAACTCAATGAAAAACATTAGATATTAGTATTGGTTACCATCGTTTTATTTTCAATCAAATATTATGGAGTTGTTTTCAATGTTTTAATTTAGTATAATTTCATATATATTTTTATAACATTATTAATATATTCAAATTGTTAGCGCATGTTGAGGGAATTTTTGATTCCATATTAACTAATCAAGAATTCGACCATAACTAGATATAATGAGTAGGAGTGTTCATAAAAAATTGAACTGATGTACAGTACCAAAAAACTGAAAAAATAGACTAAATTGTAAGTAATCGTACTTGTAAAAATTAGTCAAAACAGTATGGTAATCGTACCGGTAAACTTAGCAATTAAACGGGACGAGAACGGTTACGATTGTTTTTGCTAAATGGTTAACTGAAAAACCGATAAAAAGTTTTAAAATTATTTTTATATTAATATTAAATTATTGATTATTACTAATATATGTGTAATTATCATACTTAAACTATATTTTATAATGATATTAAATTATTAGTAATAATCAAATGTGTATTGTACGTCTATTCGAACGTGCATCTATTCTAGTATTGAGATATAATGGGATATGTGTTGCATCCTTTTATTTTTGTTGAGTTTTCCAGTGTGGTTGTAGTCAGTTTGTGTCTTAGGGTATTGGTTTGGTCTTGCAGTTCCTTTTACGATTCATATTGATGTGTCTGTGTTTTATTTACATTTGCTCTTGAACAACCCTGTTGAGCTCGTGTTCATGTTATAGTGACCGTGAAATGAAATAAATTTGGAGTACTTTTTTTTCTTTTTTGGTGTTCGGTTGACTCAAATGGAAGACATGATTTTAACACAAACAAATTCTTTTAAAAAAGCTATAATGATATTAAATTATAATGATATCACATTATTGATTATACAAATAAATTTTGTAATTAATATAAATTATTAATTATTACTAATATTTGTGTAATTAATATTATTTTTGTAAAATTTTAATCTTTAAAGACTTTATTTGGTTAATTTTTCTAAAGCTATTAAATTTAATAATATTAAATATAAAACGATTTATGATTAACGGAATAACCGTACCGAATAAATCGATTAACCGTTTAGGCGATAATCAGTTTAAACAGTACGAGAAAGATTCGTCAAAATACTATACTGAGACTTCCGGTAACCGTACCGATAAGCTCTACCGGTACGATTAACCGTCTATAAACACCTTTAATAATGAGAGTTATATTTTTCTCATGAGATATTAAAAAAACAATCTTCGTCTCCAAAATCAACAATATCTTATCACAAATGTAGTTCGACAATCTTTATATTAACTCACCTTATAAATGGGAAATCAAATTACATCAAATTTAAATATAGTGCAATGATTGAAATCATAATTTAACCTTTTATTTTCCTTTATTTTATTGTTTAAGTGTTAAAAAAATATCATTGACATTTAAGTTAAGAAAAGATAAACGCAGATTTAATATTGTAATCGGAAATGTGAAAGATTTAGGTTTGTCTAGTTCTAGAAAATATTTGTATTTTCAGTTTTTTTAAAAATAAAAAATACGGTTAATATAAATAAAATTTTGTTTTTAAAATGAAAACAATAAAAATGTGTTTAATATCTATTATTAAAAATAGAAATAAAAATAATTATTAAATATTTAAATTAAAATATAATTATTCGAGAATGTTATTATAGTGGTAATAAAAAATAAAATATGCTTAAATAAAACAAAGTTTTTAAATCAATAAAAATTTAACATTTTAAAAGATTTAAATTCGAGTTAAATAAAATTAAAATTTAAAAAGTATTATTTCCTTTTTATTCTATCTTTCTAAAATATTTTTAATAAAAATAGTAAAAATATTTTTTTTATGTTTTTAAATTTTCACAAACTTCGTTCCTTTAACTTTAAACTTTTTTTGATAATGTTATTACTACAAGTCATATAATTATTCGATAATGTTATTACTACAAGTCATAAAATTAAGCACACTTAAATAATCTCTAATTTAAACACGTAAAATTACCGATAATTAAAGCATGGAATAAAAAGATTATTAATATTCTAATTAAATAGTAAACAGAAAGTAAATTGTTGTCACCAACTTCATTCTTTTTGACTTTAAACTTCTTTTTATAAAAATAAGGATTAACTACTGGAATGGTCACTTATGTTTTCTTCCAGTACAGAATTGTCACTGATTTTTAAAAACAATCAGTAATGTCACTTATGTTTTCGGGGTGTAAATTTTTGGTCACTCTGCCGTTTATTGCCGTTAAATGCTAACGAGATGCTGATCTGACACAATAAAAAGAAGGATAAATTACATAAATAGTCTCTAAACTATTACTTCAATCATATTTTGAACACCGAAGTAAAAATAATTTATATAATTACACATTTAATTCATTATAGATGCAGGAAACTGTTGATGAAAACTCATCATCACACTCAAAACCTAGTTCCGGGGGCTCTTTTTCTCTTCAAAACTCACTGCTACTGTGCTACATCATCAAATCACAATTGTAGAAAAGAGCAGGAAGTAAAGATGCCATAAAGTCAGTAAACTAAATCTTCAAATGACTAAATTAAAGCAAAAATTAAAACAACACCCATTAATCAGAAATAGTAAAACAAGCAACACGCTATTTTTACAAGAGTAGGGTTACAATTTAACTTACTAGAAACCCCCATTTGCGACTGAGAGTAAAAGCAACCAGATTCTTCTAGATTCAAGTGAAAGCTAACTCCAAATCTGGGTATTAAATATGATGGCATACGCAGATCACAGTCATAAAAAAATAAGGAGAAAATAAAGAAGATGGCATAACAACAAAGCAGAAAAAAAGAAGAGGATTTTTTGATGGAGGACCAGTAATCAGGCGCATCTCAACAGTCAATAGCATCAAAAGTCATGCTTTGAAGCTATTCATTTTATTCATAGCCATAAACATATTGAAAATATTAAAAAAAACATACAAACAAAAACAGACAGTCTAACTCCAGATATAGACCATAATCTCAGAGTAGAGTATTTCCGCTGGTGTTGAAATCAACAAATCCCTGAGAGCAGGGGAAGACCATTGAGATAAACCAACAATGATAGATGTAGAGAGATGGGGTGGAACAAAACAGGCCGAGAAGTGACCAAAAGAAAAGTAAGATCAATTATCCCCTTTAAATCATCATCAAGCAGCTTAAGAATTATTACTAGAGGTTTCATAAAACTAGATGAAGAAAAATATGAAAGATGGTGGAGAGGAGAAGAAATAAAAAATTGTAAATATAGAGGATTAAAAGTATAATTATATAAATTGTTTTTATTTCGGTGGTCAAAATATGATTGAAGTAATAGTTTAGGGACTATTTAAGTAATTTATCATTTTTTTCACTGTGTCAGATCAACCTCCCATTAGCGTTTAACGGCAACAAACGGCTAAGTGACCAAAAATTTACACCCCGAAAACGTAAGTGACCTTACTGGTCGTTTTTGAAAAACGGTGACCAACTTTGTACTTGGAGGAAACATAAGTGACCATTCCAGTAGTTAACCCAAAAAATAAAAGGTAAACTACTGCAGAAGTCACTTATGTTTATACTAAGTACAGAGTTAGTCCCCAAATTTGAAAAATGACCAGTAAGGTCCCAAACGTTTTCGGGACGTAAACTTCTAGTCACTCAGCCGTTAAATCTAAACGGAAGGGTGATCTGACACAATAAAAAAATGATAAATTACTTAAATAGTCCCTAAACCATTACTTAACTTGTATTTTAACCACTGAAATAAAAATAATTTATATAATTTCACATTTAATCCTCTATATTTACAATTTTTTTTTTATTTCTTTTCCCTCCACTACTCCCTACCACTATGAGGCATTCGATCTTTTCACTAACAGGTTCACTTTTCATGCTTTCAGAAGACGGTGGAAGTCCAACAATACGGCCAATGCTGCAATTAGGGGTGATAACGAGCCGAGCCGAGCCCGAGCCTGGCCAGGCTCGGCTCGGCTCGGAAACAGTGTAATTGGGCTCGGCTCGGGCTCGAGGCTCGCCGAGCTCGGAATTTTAGGCTCGAGCTCGGCTCGAAAATAATTCTATTGGGCTCGGCTCGGGCTTGAAGCTCGTCAGGCTCGGCTCGAAATGAAAAAATTTGCTATATTTTTTTTTATATAAAATATTCGCTAAAAATCCCTTTCATAACCAACACTAAAACGAAATTCAATGACCGGAAAGGAGAAAAAGTGCCAAAAATTAGATTAATCCAAATAATAAATAAATATTTTTATAATACAAACACATAATTAAAGAAAATACAAAATCAAGCAACAATCAACTAATGAAAGAAAATACAAACACATAATTTATTTTAGTGCATATGTAGACTCCGAGCCTGTTCACGAGCTTTTCGAGCCGAGCCTAGGTAGGCTCGGCTCGGCTTGTTAAGGTTTCGAGCCGAGCCCGAGCCCGAGTCGAGCTCACTCGAGCCGAGCTTTAACCGAACTTTGACCGAGCCGAGCCCGAGTAGCTCGCGAGCCGGTCAGGCTCATTATCACCCCTAGCTGCAATAGAAAGTATGGATGTGAGGACTGAGGAGGATGACATAACTGACGTAAAAGGAAAAAATCAATGTATATCACTATGAAATGGACAATTATATATACCTGCAAACATGAAGAACACTCGGCATGCTGGCATAGGAATGAAACTTCTAACTGCAAACACAAAAACCTCAAACAGACTAGCAAGGGTTATGGATGGCCCCACTTCCATGAGTGCATTGCTTATCCTTCTTTCTAGAGTTAAATCCAAAGGTTGTCTCTTAACAGCATGCACCAGTATGCACATGTTGTCCACCCCAATCTGTTGCAAGATAAAGAGTTTAGATGGCGAGCCACAACAGAACTAGGCAATGGAGAGATGAAACTTCACAGACAAAATGCTTGATGTGATTTTAATATACATCCTCCAAGTCAAGCACATGATAGTTGCAAACTTAGCAACAACGTCATATGAATTTGAAATATACTAAAGGAGGAGAGCACTTACTGCAAGAACAAGAAAAGGAATAGCTTCCATTATGATTAGGGTAGATTTTACTCCAATAGCACTGAAAAATCCTACTGATCCAAGAACTGAGAGCATGACATGCACAACACCAGAAAGGCCAAGCAATACCTGGAATCAATCAATCATACAATACACATCATAGAAGATAAGTAGCAGAAAATGTTTCAGACAAAATCCTAACAGGTAACCATTTTTTTATCTTGTTAAACTAACAATGGCAGTCCAAGAATTGAGGGGACATTTATTTATTGCTCCATCCAAGCATAACCTTAAGTCGACCAATAAAGAATGAGTTGGAAATTTACAAATCCAAGAGGAGCTCATTTATTAGATATAGATCCCTGAAAGCATGAATAGCCACACTTTGTTTGGGAACAGAGGGAAAAGATCGAAGGCCTCATAGCGGTAGGGAGTAGTGGAGGGAAAAGAAATAAAAAAATGTAAATATAAAGGATTAAATGTGAAATTATATAAATTATTTTTATTTCAGTGGTTAAAATACAAGTTAAGTGATGGTTTATGGACTATTTAAGTAATTTATCATTTTTTATTGTGTCAGCTCACCCTTCCGTTTAGATTTAACGGCTGAGTGACTAGAAGTTTACGTCCCGAAAACGTTTGGGACCTTACTGGTCATTTTTCAAATTTGGGGACTAACTCTGTATTTAGTATAAACATAAGTGACTTTTACAGTAGTTTATCCAAAAATAAAATAAATTATCTAAATTATCATTAGGAGTTAGACGTTATAAATTTATTTTTAAATAAAGTGACAACACATATTATTATTGTATTCGTTACATAATTTTGTAACTTAGTGGAATCGAGCTCAAGACTGACAAGACATGGTATTATTAAATATAAATTCTATTTTGATATCAATACTTATTGGAGACAACTACCGAGTCAAGATAATGAGGTGACCAAATTGATAGTGTCCTAAAAGAGGAATGAATTAATTGTAAGAACTTTTATTTGAGTGATAAAATTACAAACGATCTAAAACTTGAATGACCATTGAAATAATTTATCAAAAATACAACAAAAACGAAACAAAGTACGGTAAAGCCTCTATAAATTAATACTCTTTAAATTAATAAACTCTATTAAATAATAAAATTTTCCGATCCCGACTTGGGCCAATGTAAAAAATCATCAAATTCGATAAGATAATAATATAATAATTTTTTTGGAGATCCCCTTTATAAATATAAAGGTCCCATCAAAACTATAAATTAATAATTTATAAATATTACAATTACTACTTTGGTAACTTGCTAAAATATGAATCTATTGTAATCTGTTTCTTTATAAATTCAAATCTAATTCAATTTCATCTCTAACTTTTCTAATTGCACCCACAAGTTCCGGCGTTGAGGTCTCCAACTGCAATAAAAAGTTGTGAAGAGTTGTTGTCGCATTCAATGCTTCCTTTCGTGTGACTAGTTCAAGTAGTGTTGAATCATCTTCAACTTCATCATTAGTAGAACTTTCAACAATATTAGCCACAATTTCTTCTAAACTTTGAACTTAATTACAATAATTAGTTACATTAAATCAGTACATAGTTTTTTAACTTTTGATTAATTACAATAAACTTAATATATACATGAAAATATTCAATTAGTTTCAATGAATTCGTAAATTCATGAATACAATATTAAATTGAAACAATGAATTATTAAGTACATGCATTAGTCTAGTTAGATATAAATAATTTGATACATGAATATATTTAATAACATATACATGAATCTACTTATTTTTAATTAATTGGAATATTATGTACAATTTACAATTTATTTGCATACAATATCTTTATCAAATTTATATTTGCTTAATTGAGAAATTTTCTTTTAATTAATAAATTATTAATTTATCTGATATATTAATATCTCTCTAAATTAATAAAATTTCATAGTTCCAAGGATATTAATTTACAGAAGTTTTACTGTATGTACATATTCTTATTAATTTATTTGAAAAAAAAACATATATAAATATGCACAGGTAGTTTGTTTGTTATTATACCACATATATAATATGTGTGTATTTCTTTACTTATCTTCAAAGTGATATTCAACCATTGACTTAGATAATACGAAAGCGAAATACATTTAAAAAGATTTGTGCTGATTTTCTCGTTGATCAGGCGTATGATCGTGTATTAAATATCACTAAAGCGATATATATATATATATGGATTAATATCCTATACACCGGCGGTGGAAAATAAAGTTTCCACAAGCGGGTTTATTTAGGGGTTTAGGGGTTTAGTTTAGGGTTTAAAGGTTAGGTGTTTAGGTTGTATGATTTAGAATTTAGGATTTATGGCTATAATTTAGGGTTTGGGGTTTAGGGGTTGGGGTTAGATTTTTAGGGTTTTAAGGTTAGAATTTTAGGATTTAAATTTAGACTTGAAAATAGGCAAACTTGTTTTACACTGGCAGTGTATCAAATATTAATCCTATATATATATGGGATAGGATCAAATTACACTGTGTAAAACTCTCTAAGTTTTACACCTCTTTTGGATCGTTGGATGAGTGAGACAGATGGATGAGATTAACAGTAAAATATGTGAAGATTATCACTTGGGAATTAAAAACACGGAGTTAATCACAACCATCCATTTTCCCCATCCAACGATCCAAAAAAAGTGTAAAACTTTCTAAGTTTTACACCTTTTTTGGATCGTTGGATGAGTGAAACGGATGAATGAGATTAACAGTAAAATATGTGAAGATTATCACTTGGGAATTAAAAACACGGAGTTAATCTCAACCATCCATTTCCTCCATCCAACGATTCAAAAAAGGTGTAAAACTTAAAGATTTTTACTTAGTGTAAGTTGATCCTAACCCTATATATATATATATATGGGTTAGGATCAACTTACACTGTGTAAAACTCAATTACTTTTACACAGTTTTTGGACCGTTAGATAATGATAATTAATGGCTCAGATTATTTCCTTATCTTTTTTTCCCAAGTGATAATCTTTACATTTTTTACTGTTAATCTCATCCATCCATTTCCCTTATCCAATGGTCCTAAATTAGTGTAAAACTAAATGAGTTTTACACTGTGTAACTTGATCCCATCCCTATATATATATATATTGATTTGAAGTTGCTAGTTTTATAATATGAGAGTAAATCAAATGTATAAGCTGAACATTTTTCTATAATTGTTGAATTGGCGAAAGCGATATATTATACTGCATATTAAGTGTTTTGTTATACTTAATTCCCTATAATTTGAAGTTCAAAACATTTTATCAATGTAGCAAATTCGAAAATAAATAAACCTTTTCTTTATTTAAAGTGTGACACACTAAAAATTATTGTTCTAAACTGAATTAGGATTAAACAATGAGAGAAATAAAATTGTTTAACTTTAATATTAATATAAACTTAATACATATTTAATCTAAAATTTAGAATGGACAAAATTTAATTTTAAAAATATTCAAACTAATAGAATTAAAATTAAAAATTTTGAATGACACATATCTTCCATTTAGGGATGAGCGTGCGAAACCGACGTGTTGTAACCTGATTTGGTTGAGTCTTTTTAAGTCGGATTCATGTATAGGGTGAAATAAATTTTACCTGAGATAATTATACAATTCTCTCGTATATTTAAAGATAATTAAAAACTTTATCTATTTTCAACCCTTTTCGGTAAAATAAAGGATAAAGGCTAACACAGATTCGAGTCAACGCTATGCTCTCTAGGGATCTCGACGGCGCTACTGAGGACCGGTCAACCAACAAATCCTGTATTCCAGTCGACAAACCACCGGATGACGGCGTTTCTCCTACTGCTATCCCTGTCACAGACATGGATGTCGATCCAGCGAAAACCGCAAAGGTTCAATTACCATCTTTTCGTGATATCCTTCTCAACCAGGCTGCTGAAAAATCAACCACGGAGGAAGAGGAAATTTTCGATGAAGAGGAAATAGAGATTCTGGAAGGGGATGTGACACGAAGCGTAATCGATGGCATTGTTTCCATTGATTTTTCTGATCGTATTCAGGCATTAGCGGAAAAGAGCCTTGATCTGACAGTGATTATCAAGCTTTTGGGTCGCCGAATTGGGTACGCCACTCTCAAGAATCGGATCTATGATCTGTGGAAGCCTTCACAAGCCATGAAGATGATGGATATTGACAATGGTTATTTCTTGGTCTCTTTTCGTACTCGCTCTGATTATCTCAAGGCTCTCACCGGGGGACCGTGGACAATCTTTGGACACTACCTCACTGTAGAACCATGGACGCCAGATTTCACAGCGTCGCAACCTTTTCCAAGCAAAATCGTGGCGTGGATTAGGCTACCAAGTCTGCCAATTACTTTCTACAAACGCAGTTTAATTACTGCAATTGGCGAATCCATTGGGAAGGTGATTCGGATAGATTTCCAGACAGAGAGTGGTTGCCGTGGAAGGTTTGCGCGTATGTCAATCGAAATTGATCTTCAAAAGCCTTTGATCTCTCAAATCCTAATTAATGGTCAAACTCAAATAGTGGAGTACGAATCTTTACCTCTCGTATATTTCTCATGTGGTCGTTATGGGCACTCCAGTGATTCTTGTTCAGCGGATAAAGACCCAAAGCATAGCGTTGCTACTGTTGCGTCTGATGTTCCTCCATCGGCACCCCATGACAAACCAGATTCACATGACAAACCAGACCTCTTTGGACCTTGGATGCTTGTTGAGAGGCGTCCTAGGAAGAATGCCACCAAAAGCCCGGAGAAAAACAACCGTAAATCAGGATTCGAGATTACAGAATCACGTTTCAACCCCATCTTTGAGACCTCTGTGCCTTCCGCTCTTAATAATGATCGTCCCAAGACCCCTTCCCGCCGGTCATCTCTTGTTGAGAAGTCTTCTTCTAATGCCGCGGCATCTTCCTCCAAGACTCTATCTGCTGAAGCCTTAATGGTTAAATCTATTCCTACCGCTTTTGTGCCCACTGTTAGCATGCAGCAACCCCCAGTAACTGAGGCACTGGTCGCCCCTCCTGCCATATCCGAATCAGGTGCTTTGTCTCCACTTGTCCCCAAGGTAACATCGTCTAAGGAAAAGAAATTGTCTTCCCAAGCTACTAAACAAATGTCGAGCAAAGGCTCTTTGGTTATTCGTAAGAACCTGCAGGTCTCCAAGGTGAACTCTTCAGGGAAACCTTATCCATCAACCAGCCCGCTCAGTTCCTCTCGAAAATCAGTTTTGCCAAAGTCCAAGGCCCCCCTGGATAGGACTCGTCATTCGTCTGTTGTCATCTCGGAAAATTCTGATCCGAACCATGCTCCGCAACGCCTCTTGCCTTCCCCCGTCAAGGCACCCTCTCATAAAACTGATAATCTTATTAAGTTGGGGAGCAGTGAAGATCATTCTTTGAAACGCCCTCCTTTTGCTGCCAAGGAAATTGCTTTAACTCTCGCCAGCACTTCCAGTACATGTGAAGCTAATTCCGTTTCAAATGCTCAAGTGGGAGATGTTGACATGGGTGGTGAAAACAGTGCTGCACTGCTTGAATGATGTTTGTTCCCCTCCTTATTTTTATGTTTATGGACATTAAAATATTTAGTTGGAATGTACAGGGCTGCGGCCACTCTCGTTTTCTTCCGGCGGCGAGGCAATTTCTACGTGACAATCGACCGGACTTAATTGCGTTTGTAGAACTACGTATCAGTGGTAGTACAGCTGATTCTGTCATCTCCTCTCTTGGTTTCTTAAATTCTCACCGGGTTGAAGCAGATGGATTCTCTGGTGGGATTTGGCTTGCTTGGTCGGATGCTATCTCTGTGGATATTATCTCTAATCATTTCCAGTTCATCCACTGCCGTGTTACAACCAAAGTTAACAGCAACTCTTTCCTTGCAACAATTGTATATGCAAGCCCAAATGCTACTCGACGCAATGCTCTATGGCATCACTTGCGCGACCTTGCTTCCGTTATTCACTCGCCTTGGATTTTATTTGGCGATTTTAACGCAACTCTTTGTGACTCTGAACGTCAAGGCTGTGCTTCGGCTAAACCAAGCAAAGCTTTTCAGAATTTTATTTTTGATTCCGGTCTACGGGATATGGGGTACCAAGGGCCTGATTACACTTGGTGTCGCGGCTCAGCACATGTCCGTCTTGATAGGTTTCTTTGCAACACTTATTGGGATAAAACTTACCCAATAGCTGAGGTCCATCACCTCCTTCGAATGCGCAGCGACCACCGCCCTATCTTTCTCCAGGTGGGAAGTCATGTTAATCCGCGTGCTCCACGGCAATTCCGTTACTTTACTGGCTAGTCTAAACATGAAGATTTTACAAGAATGGTTGGTGATTCTTGGGTTCCATCCTCTTCCATGACTGGCACAATTTTACACTTTATACATGCTGCCCAGGAATGGAACAACATGGTTTTTGGTTTTATTGGCGCAAGAAAGCGCAGAATTATGGCTCGCCTCCGAGGAATTCAACGAGCACTTAGTGTTCGCACTTCTCGCTTTCTTATGAATCTTGAAGCGGATCTCTTACTTGAGCTTGAAGTAGTGCTTGACCATGAAGAACTTCTGTGGAAACAGAAATCTCGCTCTGATTGGATTGTCCATGGGGATCGCAACACCCATTTTTTCCACCGACAAGCTATTGCTCGTAAGCAACATAACAATATTTCGTCACTGAAGCTTGACGATGGCAGCTGGTGTAATGACCCTTCCCAACTACAAAATGCCGCGACTGAGTTTTACAAGTCTCTTTTTGCTTTGGACCCATCACCGGTGAACCCTTGGCCAAAAATTGATGGCTTTCTGACAATGGATCATGACACTTTGCAATCCCTTGATGCTATTCCCTCTGAACAGGAAATTCACGAAGCACTTTTGGACATGGCACCTTTAAAATCCCCGAGGTGGGATGGGCTTCACGCAGAATTTTTTCAACGCCAATGGAAATAGGTAGGACCGTCCGTTTGCAAGATGATCCAAGGAGTCTTTCGAGGTGACCCTATCGAGCATGATCTCAACAGGACCATCCTTGTTCTCATACCTAAGTGCGACTCTCCCCAAAGCTTTGTTGACTTCCGTCCAATAAGCTTATGTACTGTGTTATATAAGCTGATAACAAAAACTATCATTCGCCGTTTGAAGCCTCTCTTCCCCCCTCTTATTGCTCCTAATCAAACAAGTTTCATCTCGGGAAGATCGATTACAGAGAACATTATCATAAACCAAGAGGTTTTCCATTCCATGCAGAATTCTAAAGCTAAGAATGGATGGATGGCGATCAAAGTCGATCTTAAAAAGGCCTTCGATCGGCTACGTTGGGATTTTATATCTGATTCCTTAATTGAGGCAGGTTTCCCACCGAATTTTCGACGCCTCATTATGAATTGTATCACCTCCGCAAGCATGCAAATACAATGGAATGGCTCCCTCTCGAGTATTTTCTTTCCTCAGAAGGGCATTCGGCAAGGCGACCCCCTATCGCCATATCTTTTTGTCTTGACAATGGAGCGTTTGGGACACCTCATCAACCATTCTGTAGCTCAAGGGGATTGGTCGCCCTTTTTCTTCCGAAGAAATGGCACATGCCTTTCCCACTTATTCTTCGCGGATGACCTAATCTTATATGCTCGGGCGGATGTCTCTCAAGCTTTGATCATCAACAACATTCTCTCTGCGTTTGGCAATTACTCTGGGCACAGGGTTAGTAAGAATAAGACACAGATTTGTTTTTCGGCAGCTGTATCTGATTCTATTAAAGCAGCGATTAGTGACGTGTTTGGCTTCCGGGTTGTGGACTCTCTGGGTAAATACTTGGGTGTTCCAGTCATTCACCAGCGGCTCCGTTGCTCTGACTTCGACTTCATCCTGGATAAAATCAAAGCTCGCCTCAATGGATGGGCGGCACGTACTTTATCTATAGCTGGACGGATAACTTTGGCCAAATCAGTTATCTCGGCAATTCCCGTTTACTTTATGCAAACCATGATCCTCCCAAAAAAAGTTTGTAACGATATTGAAGGCTTGATTAGGCGCTTTATATGGGGCTCGGCTTCCCCAACTCAAAAGATCTCTTTGATCAACTGGGAGGCTGTTTGTCAACCTATGCAATCAGGGGGTCTCGGCTTACGTCGTATGCATAATTTTAATATGGCTTTCATCCTTAAGCTAAGCTATTCTATTGTCACTCGCACTAGTTCCCTTTGGGTCACTCTTCTACGTGAGAAATATGGGATGCAAGAGACTCTCCCTTAGTCGGTTCGAAAGGGTTCATGCACTTCTCTATGGCGTGCAATAGCGAACTCATGGGATTTGTTGCGTGACAACCTTGCTTGGTCTCTAGGAAATGGTGAGTCTGTCAATTTCCTTCAGGATGTTTGGATCCCTGCGTTAGGGCCTTTACGTAACCATCTTCTTCATCATGTCTCTCTTGACTCCACCTTCTCATTTGCCGAGTTTATCACCAATGATGGCATTTGGGACCTAGCAAAGCTTTCACTATTCTTTACCCAAAATGCAGTTCAGCATATTGCGGGCATCACATGTCCTACTTTCCAGGATGTTTCTGATTCCTGCTTTTGGAAACATGACAGCAAACATGTCTTTACGATTCAATCTGCTTATGCTTGTTTGTCAAATGAGCAGTGGGACGCTCACCAACCCATTTGGAAGCAAATTTGGCACCTCCCTGTGCCGCAACGCCTTCGACTCTTCATTTGGTTAGCTTATCGGCAACGTCTGATGACAAACCTTGAGCGTTGTCGTCGCCTCATTGGTGATAATCCGACCTGTCCATGTTGCCAAGAATCGGATGAATCCATCCTACATACCCTTCGGGACTGCAGGTTTGTGAAATCGATCTGGTTGCAGCTGATACCCCAAGCTGCTGCGCCGATGTTTTTTAATCAACTCCCTCATGAATGGCTACAAGGTAATTTAACATGCAGAGATCCTTGCACCAGTTATGAACTCCCATGGCATATTCTTTTCATCTCTATCCTATGGCATGTTTGGAAGAATAGGAATAGCTTGGTCTTTAATGGAACCTATGATTCAAATGGAACTGTCTTAAGTCGAAGTTTCCTTTGGGCTCGTCATTATAATAATGCCAGCGCAGGTCCAGCACCTACTAGAAACAACCATGTTGTGGAAGTACAATGGCCTGTCATCACTTTGGATGGGCCTTGTTTGAATATTGACGGAGGTGTCTCGTCGTCCACCGGCGTTGGCTCAATTGGAGGGGTAGTTCGCGGCAAGGGAGGTGAGTGGCACTTCGGCTTCCATAAATCTGTTGGAATCGTCTCTCCTTTGCATGCAGAATTATGGGCAATTCTCACAGGGTTACAAATTGCTTGGAGCAAGGGCTTGCCTAGCTTGACAGTTCAATCAGATAGTACGGAGGCTCTGAAGCTAATCCAAGCACCGTCTGCATCACAAAGTCCTATTTCTCTCGTTCGAGCCATTGTCTCCATGATAAAAAAGAATTGGTCTATCTATTTCCACTGGATACCGCGTGAAGCAAACAAGGTAGCCGACATGCTTGCAAAGTTTGCTGACCCTTTGGAGCACTCTGTCGTTTTTCTAGATCAACCTCCTTTAGTTTTATTTCCTTTACTGCATCGTGACATTTTGGGACCACCTTATTGTAAGCCGGCTCATTAGCTAGGCGCTATTCCCTCTCCATTCAGAAAAAAAAATAATTAATATAATATTCTCTTTTATACTTTTTCAATTTTCTCCTTACTTTTATAGAATAAAAAAAATAAGGATTATTATTATAACTATCATTGTTTATATTTGTTCTATTATCCATATTTTTAATAAAAACAAGAAAATATGTATTTTTATTTGTTTAGGTTGAATCGGGTCGATTCGAGGGTGAATTTTAATCTTAAAATTTAGATTAAATTATGGTCAGTAAAAAGTCACCATATGTCAGCTTAGATCGAGTTCGAGTAAAAACTTTGAATTTTTAGATTAAATTCGGATCAACCAAAAACTGAAATCCTATAACTATTCCATCTCTACCTCGATTCCCTCAGTAGCTCTATTTCTATCTTCATGGTTACAAATAATGTGCCCTACAGATACGTGGGGTGGCTTGGTTGCAAGTTGCAAAAACTAATGGTGAAAACATTAACTTGAATGGCACATGATTCATTTAATTTGTCAAAGTAATAATATCCCCCGAGAGATATTGTCAACATAGAAAAAAAACTAATATATTACGATAATATGAAAATATCAAATATATGTGTATCAAATAATGCACTACTCATATTCAATGCTCTTTAAAATTAAAATAATACAATTTGTTCAAGAAAAATAATAATAATACAAGTCTTGTAGTCAAAGGCAATTAAAATCTTGGTGGTTGGTAATGGAATTTATATAAAAATGGTATAAGATCAAATGGTGTGGATCTCTGTTTAAACAGGACAGTAGCTGTAGCGTAACCGTTGTTAAAAAAGTGGGGTGTCTTTAGCTGGTGCAAATCGCCCCTCCGTTTCATTTTAAGCGTTTCTCTTCGGTCTTTCCCTTGTCTGCCAAAGGTCTCACACTTCATTCAGTTGTCCCCTTTCTCACACAAAAAGGCATGGATTCCAAAGAAGTTGCTCTCGATTTGTTTCCCTACCTTAAAGTCTACAAAGATGGAACCTTGGAGAGAATCGCCGGGGTTGAAGTAGTTTCCCCGGGACTTGACCCTGAAACCAACGTTTTATCAAAAGACATCGTCATAGTGCCCGAAACCGGTGTCTCGGCTAGGATTTACCGACCCACCTTGGCTACTGAAGGTCAAAAGCTACCCCTTGTAGTTTATTTTCATGGTGGAGCCTTTTGCGTAGCATCGCCCGCTTTTCCAAACTACCACAACAGCCTCAACAAGCTCGTAGCCGAGGCTAACGTCGTTGCTCTTTCGGTTGACTACAGGTTAGTCCCGGAGCATCCTCTTCCTACTGCATTTGAAGATTCATGGGCTGCACTTCAGTGGGTGGCTTCTCACAAGGACAAAGAAGGTAACCACGAGTCTTGGATCAAGGACTATGCCGAGTTCGAAAACGTGTTTTTGGCTGGTGATAGTGCCGGTGCAACTATTGCACATCACTTGGCTTTACGGATCAAGGAATCGAGTTTGGGTCAGAAGTTGAAGATTCTCGGTATTGGTATGATCCATCCTTACTTTTGGGGATCGAACCCGATCGGATCAGAGCTGAGTAATCGGGCGAGGAAAGAATTAGTAGATAAGTGGTGGTTGTACGTTTGTCCGTCGGACAAAGGGTGTGACGATCCGCTTATTAATCCGTTTGTGGATGGATCCCCTGATCTTGCAGGGTTGGCATGTGATGGGATCCTAGTTATTGTTGCAGAGAAGGATATACTGAAGGATAGAGGGATGTTATATTACGATGAAGTGGTGAAATCTGGGTGGAAGGGGAAGGCAGAGATTATGGAGACAGAAGGTGAGGATCATGTCTTCCATATCTTTAATCCTGACTGTGACAACGCCAAGAGCTTGATCAAACGCTTAGCTTCTTTCCTTAACCAAGGGAAGGCTCCCGCTGAATGATAATGTGAAACCCATATTTGGTTGGTATTAAAGTGTGGTTGACGTTGACATGTTTGCATTTCTTCTTCATTAGTATGATTGATGCACTTTTCTGAATGTATCGTTTCCTCCTATATGGGCCATGCCCATGACTTTACTGTCTTTTCTTTTACAAAGATTTCTCCCCTTTCCCCTCTTTTTTGAGATTAATTTTCATTTAAACATACGGGCCTTCAAAATGATGAATCTCAAGTCAAAACACTGAGAATGTGCATGATTCAACACGTTAAAATGAACGGAGAACTTCTAACAATTGCTGAAATGAAAGTTCAACAAGCTGAAACCACATCCCCTCACTCCCACGTACACAGAGGGAGGGAGGGAGGGTGAAAAAAGAGGGATAAAAGCATACAAATAACGAGACTGGTAGATAGTCGCTTTAAATTTTCAGGGAAAAAAATACAGAAGCAGTGCACTTGCCTAACAGTATATGTGATCAATGTGGATGCAATTACCGAACCTGAAAGGATAATACAGATGCTAAGAATCTAAAACACGACTGTGTCAAGCATAGTTCCCAAAGTCTGAACTATGTTTGAGGACATCAAGTTTGAGACATGTTCCTCTAAGTGCTTCTTGGCATCTTGTCGCCCGACATTCACGATTGCCAGCTTTTCTGGGGGTAATTCATCTTCCTCTTGCACTGCCTTGTTGTATTTAATAGCTAAATTCAACATTTCCTGCATAAGTCAAAATTAACCACCATCATTACTTTGCCTTGTGTAAGACCATTTTTCATTATAACAAGCAATTAGCTACTTGTTAGGACTTAGACATTTGAACTTTTTGTGCAAAAGTTCTAAATGCAACCTCTTTAATACAGGGAACTCACTGCAAGGGAAGATTATTGCAGTTATTAAGATTTTTCTTCCCTTCCAGAGAAATGACCTTCAAATACCTCAATACCAATGAGGGACAGCATCAAGTCGATACACAATCGATAGTTCAACACAAAGTGCGTTAAAATCTTCACTCACCTGAACAGTTTGTTCATTGGTTTTCGAATGAGTATCAAAACGACGAAGTGTCAGTCCATCTGTCCACTTCTTCTTATGAAGATTCAACAGCATCTTTTCCTCAAGCTCATTCTTTCTGTAGTTAATGGCTATAGAATAATAGTGTCTATTTAGACCATGGATCAATGCCTGGCAATGAAAAATAATAAGATGAGATCAGTCCCCATGTCCAAGAAACTATTGGGAAAAACTCATAAAAGTATTCATTTGGCAGTCACTTGGATAGATGGCTTATTAAGATGCCCCAGATTGGATGTTGTTTGACGTGGTTCTTGGCCAAGCATCATGGTTTGTGGGTTGATCAAACGGAAAGCATCAATCACCACCTTCCCTTTAACACTCTGAATTGGATCCACCACCACCGCAACAGCCCTTTGATTCAAAGCTTCAAAACTCTGCAAGCAGTGACAGATGTTAGCAAAAGATAGGCCACCTTTCATTGATCACAATAGTTAAGGAAAAAATACACCTATACAAACCATTGAAATGGTCTTTACTAGAAAAGGTTGAAATGTAAAACATAAAGCAAATGGTATAGGATAGGCAAAAAAGGCTTGTATCAAAACTTTTCAGACAAATGCAGACGTACTAGAAAAATATTCAGTAACCTAAATTTATGTATCGAGCAGTTACGTTCCTTAAAAGCTGTTATATAATCAACTATTTTTGACACGTTGTACAAAGTATGATACTAGGCAGACACCAAGTCTGTGTCATGATAACTAATAAGCATCAACGATAACGTCATATATGCATTTTTCCTTGGAAAGGGAGGGAGGGGTTACAAAGCAATGGGTAACAATAGATATAGTGCAGTGTCCAAAATGATTTAAAGGCAGAGTTGACAAGCAATCCTTTTACCTTGAATACCCCCTCTTCCTCAGAAACAAAAAAAAAGAGGACCCGGAAGTAAAGGAATTTTAATTTAATAGTTAAATACCAATAATATTCTCATTTCCTTGAAAGTATAAGAATGATGTGATCAATGAGTTGTAAGTTAAGTATCAACACTAAAAAGAGACATCAAAACCTATGAAAAACAGGAAATTCTTCTAAGCAACAGTAACATAGCAAGTTGACTGGCATTTGTATGATGCAGCAGAATGCAAAAATGTTAATCAGAACCTGCTGTGTATTTATGTCCACACCAGAAAGCCAACAGCCAAATCCTGGATGTGAATGGTACCAACCCACCACCATCTCTGGCCTGTAACAACAAGCAAAAAGGTCAGCAACCAATCTAGACAAATAATAACATATCATCACGGAGTACAATACCATCTAGTTAGTATAATCGAACGAAACTAGAGACGAGAGTGTAGACAATACCTTCCTGTTTGTTTGAGCATGTCAAGCATATTTGTCTGAAAAACATGATCCACAGCTTCAACACTAACACCAGTACCGCTCTGCGGCATTGCAAAGACATCCACGACACGCACAGTGTACTCATCAACAAACTCTCCCAACATCAAACCCATAACTTCCATGGGAACTCCAGCTCTCCCTATAATATGTTCAAATCAACCAAATAAAGAAACAGAATTACAACAATTCACTGCAAAAGCTAAACTCTTTAACCCTCAAATCGAAAGAGCTCACGGTTCTCATAGACAAGTACATGGATAAGAAAATTATTATTTTTATTTAACAAAAACCCCTAAAGTGCAGAATCAAAACAGTATATTTTAAAGACAAAGAAGAAACCCTAGTTAGCTAAGAACTCCATACAAGCAGAGGCTGAGAAGATGAGAAAGAAAAATACCGTGCTTGAGCATTTTGAGAAGGGCGAGAGAGGAAATATAGACCTGCTCCGACGAATCGAGGGTCGGAGAATCTGGTGGCGGATGACCCAAAGCGCCTCCAGCACCGGCGAACATCCTCTGAAGTCTCTCCATGCCTGACATTGTCCGATCGGAGTTTTTGGAGGACTTTTTCTTTGGCAGCAAGACAAATGAAATCCTCGTCGCGGTAAAGGCTTGATATCGAACTCAAAATTTCGGTCTGGTTCTGTATAAATGGAGAACTTAAGTGGTCCAAAAAAGCATGGGCTTCCTTTGAAATATTTTATGGTCCAATGAAGCTGGCTAAAATAATTTTAAGCTTAATGACATAGTTTGGGCTTGATGGGGTCTTATTTGTTTTATATCTATATTTTTATATAAAAGTGCAAGATGAAAGAAATTTTTTAATCAATGAAAATATTTTTTATGGTTTATTATAACTTTATAATTATAATTTATACAACCAAACATGACATGATGAATTAAGATGTAATTATATTGTGTTTACCACGCATGTAACATGTTTAGACAATTAGAATTCTATGACAATAATTACATTTTCAAACAATTTTTTTTTTGAAAAAGAATTTATACATGACTCAATTTGAATTATTAACTTCTTTAAATGAAAAGGAAATGCACTGGTACATAAATTATCAATACTTCGAAGGTGTAATAAAACTACATCAATTGGTTGAATATTTGAATAGTTAAGTATACTCATGTTATTTCATCTTATATAAAACCGAATATGTAATGACACGATTGCTTTGAAATTTTCCATTCCAAAGTGTTGTGGGACGCTCCAATCAAATTGAAGATATTCTTCAAGAATCACTGTCTTACAGAGACTTTCATGGAAATGAGTTCAAAACTTTGTATCAGTATTGTTGCAAAATTTTATTTTACTTGTTACCAAAAGCAGGACTGATCATTGGCCAGTGGCGTAGAATGGTCGCCGTTGAAAAGTACAGTCACTGTTGTTGAACTTTGAACCACAACGCTTACAACAAATCCGCGGGATAGCGACAGTGGTGCACCTGTCGATCATTTAATGGAAGGCTTCTCAATGAATCTGGAAACGAGAAGAAGTAGCATTGCATGTTAATGTCTCTCTCGCGTGTTGAAGTTTCAAACATAGGGTAAAATATTACCATTTTGAAAAAGTAAACTTTCAAATCTGTCAAACCAAAGAGTTTTCTTATAGTTCCGATTTAACAGAGATTGGGGTTTCAGTCGACCAAGCTTCGCCGATGTATCCAAGAAAGTATGGGTTTTGTTTTCCATGAAGACTGAAGGCGCCGTTGAATGTTCAGAGTTACATATGGAGAGAACTGGAAGTCTATAAATACCCATGCCATGGATTCCTCCTAAGCATCATTCATAACCAGCAAATTAAGCTTAATCAAAGACCCTCAAACCCCAAAACATTCTCAGTCAATCGTCACAATGGGAAGTCTCCCGCAAGTTGCAAGCCCCAGATCACCCCTTCAAGCTCCCACCTACGGAAACTTAATCACTGTTCTTAGTATCGACGGAGGTGGGATCAGGGGTATTATCCCCGGAACTATTCTTGCCTTTTTAGAATCTCAGCTTCAGGTAGCTAGAATTTTGTTTTGATTCATTGAATACATCAGCGAAATTCAATGTTTTTTTTCATAACTAATATCATCATGTTTGGAATAATGGCTGTTTACAGAAGCTGGATGGTGAGGAAGCTAGACTGGCTGATTATTTTGATGTCATTACTGGGACTAGTACTGGTGGCCTCGTCACTGCCATGCTAACAACCCCAGATCCCAGCAACGACAATCGCCCTCTTTTTTCCGCCAAAGATATCAACGATTTCTATCTGGAACACTGCCCAAAAATCTTTCCCCAAGATCGGTAAGCTGATGGTTGTGGATAAAAAATTAAAAATCTTTCCTCGATAAATACTACTGGCAGTCTGACATAATCCTTTTGTTATATAACAGCACGCCATTTGCTCCGGCTGCAAATTTGGTCAAATCTTTAACTGGTCCGAAATATGATGGTGAATATCTTCGCAACATTGTGAGAGAAAAGTTGGGTGAAACCAGACTGCATCAAACATTGACAAATGTTGTGATCCCAACGTTTGACATCAAACAGCTCCAGCCAAAAATCTTCTCCTCCTACGAGGTTCATAACTCAGTAAAACCCTGTTATTACAAATTTCCTTCGCCATATTCTTTGATGTATAAGATTATTTACCTGGCTTGCATTTTATATCATATTGTAGGTAAAGAACAACCCTTGCAAAAATGCTTTGCTTTCCGATATATGCATCGGAACATCTGCTGCGCCAACTTACCTTCCTGCCCATCAGTTTGAAACCAAGGATTCCGCCGGCAAAGTTCAAGAATTCCATCTTATTGACGGTGGAGTTGCCGCTAATAATCCCGTATGTAAACATATCTAGATGTTTTCATAACGTTGTGCAATTAATTGATCATATGTTCTTAAAACTGCTCCATTAATACTCGCAGACCTTAGTAGCCATCAATGAAGTGACCAAAGAAATAACTCGTGGGAATCCTGATTTCTTCCCCATAAAGCCAGACGACTATACTCGTTTCCTAGTTTTATCCTTGGGCACCGGTTCCCAGAAATGTGAAGAAAAGTACCCTGCTCAAATGGCAGCAAAATGGGGTCTCTTGGGATGGTTCACCTGTGAGCACTCCACTCCGCTGATAGATGTTTTCATGCAAGCCAGCAGTGACATGGTCGACTTTCACAATGCTACTGTTTTCAAAGCACTTAAATCTGAAAAAAGCTATCTCCGTATTCAGGTATACATTTATAGAGGGAGAGAATCATTTTTGTTTTTGGAAATTATTGTAGTTAACTGATATATAAAAAAGATTTATACTTACCCTAAAGCATCAAATGAATGCAGGATGATACACTCAGTGGAACAGTGGCTTCTGTGGATATTGCTACAAAAGAAAACTTAGAGGAACTTGTAAAAGTTGGGGAAAATCTGCTGAAAAAACCAGTTTCCAGGGTGAATTTGGAGACTGGTAAATTTGAGCCTATTAATGAGGGTACAAATGAGGAGACGCTGGTCAGGTATACAAATTTAACTATCCTAACTTCTGATATTCTATTGAATTGATTAATGTATTATGCATAATGCATCGAGTAATTCATATATATGGTGCTAAATTGATGAATTTTAATAAAAAAAATTGCAGATTAGCTGAAGTGTTATCTAAGGAGAAGAGGCGTCGTGACATGAGATCACCACTTGGAAAGCAGCTTGCAGCAAAGAAGAAATGATCAATGTTCTTAATGTATATTAGGATTTTTTTTAAATTCAGGTGTTAACTACCCCTGATTAGTGATGAACTATTTAATTATTTTATTTATTTTCAAACTTATTTTGCTCTGTTGTTTGAAAAATATGGCATGTCAGATGGTATATTGTAGAAATTAATTTTTAATTCATTATTTAATCTAAGATATAGAATTTCATGCAATTCAATGATTCATACAAATCCCGTCATTAGAAATGTTAAAAGCTTTATTAGTTTCTACAAATTCCACCTTGTAAGAGCTTCTTCATTAGTTTCTTGAGCGAAAGGCTCAAACATGCCTGTTTCCACGTTAACTCTAGAAACTCGCTTTTTCAACAGTGCTTCGCCAACTTTCACAAGTTCATCTAAATTCTTCTTCGTTGCTACGTCGACGGAAGATACATCCCCACTCAAACCGTCATCCTTTTCATAATTCAAACATGTTAAAAACCGTAAAAAAAACCTTAATATTTCCAATTGAAAGCTTAAGAGTATGACTATTGACTGCAAATGCAATTATGCATGTACCTGTACACGGAGGTATTTATCAGAGTGAAGGGCTTCAAAAACTACAGAAAGATGGAGGTCGACCATGTCTCCACTTGCTTGAGTGAATACATCGACTAAAGGGGTGGAACCCTCGCTGGTTAACCAACCTAATAAACCCCACTTAGCTGCCTTGGTTGCTTTGTATTTCTCTTCGGCTTTTGGAGAGCCAGTCCCCAAGGAGATAACCAGAAATCTTCCATAATCTATGGGTTTAATTGGAAAGAAATCGGCATTTCCCTTAATGATCTCCTTGGTCACTTCGCCCATAGCTAGTAAAGTCTGGAAGGTCCAAAACATTCATATATTTAACCATAATATTTGCCATATAGCTAAATGAAACGATCAAATCGATACAGAAGCGCATATTTACCGGGTTATTTGCAGCTACACCACCGTCAATAAGGTTATATTCTTTCACGTTTCCTTTGTTGTCTTCGTTTTTGAAGTAATGGGCCGGGAGATAGGTTGGTGCAGCTGAGGTTCCAATGCAGATGTCTGAGAGTAAGGCATCTAAAATAGGTTTTTTCTTCACTTGATAGCTTGAGAAGATGATTGGCTGAAGATGGTTGATGTCAAATGTGGGGATAACAACATTGGTTAATGTTTGGTGCAACCTTATGTCTCCTAGCTTTTCTTTAACAAGGCTATGCAGAAACTTCCCATCATATTTTGGTCCCGATAGAGCTTTGATAACAGTTGTTGTCTGAGGAAATAACTGATATCTGCTAGTAAAAACAAATTGTCAACATACTCATAATTGCTACCAATTCGACCAAACTTTGTACTTTGGTGTACATATCTTTTTTCTGTTTTTATCCAAGCAAATTGGGAGTATTTAAAACATTAATTAACAAGGCATTGTACGAATGAAAAAGGTTGGGGATTAAGCACGTAACTCAAACTTTAATCCCTATCTAATTGCTGTTATTTTATCGTTGGTCCACCTACCTTCCAGGCTTCCACCACCAACGTTGAATCAAAGTAAAATCAATTTAAAGCTAATAATTGGAATGCAACTGAAGAACTTAAACTAGCTTCAATAGTGAAAGCACGTTTATATATATTTGCCAACAGTAAAAATGGGTTTGTTTAATTAAACCCCTGAAATTCTTGTTGTTAATTACAACAATTTGTTATAGATTTTGATTAATCCTTACTGTTTGGAAGGCGCCTCCGCTGTATCATTACTTTCTCAACACAATTCACTTTTCTTTTACTTTAACAAACCATGCACTGATCGATTCATTTATCCATGTGTGTTTTGTTTTTATATTCCAAAAACCAAGAGCAGCCTTTTGACCTTGGAAACCAGGTATTGTGTTGTGCTATTACGAGTTTTCGAGTTCTGTACGACATGTTCCATTAAAGCGGGGACCATATCCGAAACTTGCCGCCCATATGGTGCAAACGAGTTCGGCCCGTGACTGACCTCGGCCGCCAGTTTTACGTGCATGTTTAATGTTTTCGATTTCCAGGGTTACCTGACGGATGGTTTTGGATTTTGCTTCGATTAATTTGAAATTTAAGATATTTGATCATTTTAATTTTGAGATTAAATAATTCCAGCTTTAAATTATTAATTTTTTGAATCTACATATAATTATAACTTATTGTCTTAAGGGTGGGTCATAAGTACGACGGCCTAAGGCCACTATTTAAAATTACAAATGTTTAATTCTATTAATAATTTTATCTTTTTAATATTTATTAATATGTTGTTATTAAAAATTTACTATTAATTTTTTTAATTATGAGCCTATTTTTTTCAATACTTTTTATTAGATGTCTAACTTTTTTTCTAATACTTGTTAATAAAAAGTCTACTTCTAAAATTACTCATTTCATTCTACTAAATTTTCCAATATTAACTTTTTGGGTCAATTTTTTTAACTTTAACTTCTTATTACTTTAAATTTATCGTTGATAGTTTAAAAATATATTTTACAAAATTCAATTAATTAAAATATATAAAATAATTATGCCATGAGTTTGAAAATTTTAACTTTGAAAGAGTTAATACCGGACAAAATTATTGGGAGGGAGTAATATTTTTTTATATTTATTGTTAGTACTTTAATTTTTTATATTTATTAATAAGTACATACTATTAAAAAAATTTATTTTAATTATTTATAATTAGAGCTCAGAATTTTTTTCAATACTTATTAATAAGTACTCCAATTTTTTCCAATACTTATTATTGGGCTTAAATTTTAAGTTCGCCATAAGCCACCGGAGTCTCAGAAACAGCCTGGTAAAGAGTAAATGCAACGGACCCTAATTGGTTTGAATTGAAATATTAATTTGAAAGAAAAAAATAATGGTGAAAAGATACATATAACTATAGGCAACAGTAAAATTAAGTTTAAATCTCAAAGTTAAACCACTTTCCACTCACTAAACTATGATTCTTTTGAATAACTATATAATCAAACGATCAAACGCCCAACTATAAGCATCATATGGCTGTTAAAGCTACTGTTAGCTAAGCACTACCATCGTTAAATATTTGAATGGCGTTAGCCCATCTAAACAACTACCGCATTTGACGTTTATCTTTTTTCTTCATTGCTGCCTGCCTAGCCTAAACCTAAGAGTTACCAAAGGATCAGCGACTAACTGACCCATTACTGGACACAAAATCAGGTTTCTCACTTGGTCTGATAACAAAATGGTCAACAACCCTGACAGTATTCACAGGATCCTGCTGACCTGCTGCTGCACTCCACTTGCTTGGGTATTTTCTTCTATGGCTCATTTGTTGCGGCTGTTTGGGCTCCCTATCCCAACCAGCGTCTAACTTCCATTCCCTGGGAACCTGCATGTCCAAGGGATTAATATGGATGAAGAAAAACTTAAGAAATGGATATCAGCAAGTGTATAGTTATCGGTTTCTTACCTTATCAACGGCAAGAGTGAAAACTTCAAGATCACCATCACCATTGATGTGGAACCGTGTGAATGACTTGTAATTAGCAATTCTAAGAGAAGAGAAGGCCTCGTCGAAGTGCAGATGAAACCAGTTAATGCAGATATATAAGTAGCTTCCGAACACCAAAGAAACCACAGGGGTCGAGAAAACCCAGAAGTAGAGGAAGACTGAAGCATAATATATGATAGCACCTCCTCGGGACAGCGACTGTATTCCATTCTTGCAAATATTGCTCCGGGTGACAGCCATAACCTGATAATATTTTCTCCAATCAATATTATAGTTAACCACTGACAAGGTACCCATATCTCCGAAACAGGGAAAGGTTTTTTACCTCTGGAACATCAAATGCAGACATGAGGTACTTAATACATGCTGGATAGAGGCCGAATGTCCATTGCTCCATACGAGCTCGAAGACCACTAGGATCTGGAAAATGCTCACTTTCCACTGATCGGTACCACTGATACAAAGAGTGATAACCTGAACACAATAAGAATCGTCATTTACTTCCTCTTAAAGATCCACATTAAGGCAGGCATCACCTAAGTTACTTTTATGTGCATTATTTTTGTTGAGATATTGAACTTATTCCTACTGAGAAATTGGGTTTCATAAATTAAAATTTTTGAATCTCGTTAAAAAATATTAACAAAGATAAGAAAATGGTAGTTCTAAGCATCCTCTTTTCATGAAGTTTAGAATAGATTTAAATTGGTTGTCCAGGATTATACTATAAAACTTCAGACTTGAAATGATCGCAGCAACATATTAATGATCCATTGCAGAAAAGATAATTAGAATGTAACTTACCTGAAGTTGCTAATAGTTTATGCCGGATACACGTCTCCAGACCTAGTTCCATGAGCAGCATAAGAATAAGGGCTGCAGCTAGATGTGCAGATACATGAACTATTCCAATTATTGCACGTCTTTTCCGTGATAATTTGGAAGGAACAAATGCAATTGCCATGATCAGCAATAGCACCACACCAGTAAATGATACAAAAGAATGTTCCAGCACGTATACAAAATCATTCCATACTGTGCCAAAGAAACTCCCCAGATGACCCGAAAACGTATCACCTTGCAATATGTGATCAAGCTTACACTAAAAGAAGAGGGCAACAAATCAGTTTCAGTAACAGAGTTAGCCTGCTTGACAAAGAGTAACAATATCATAAAACATGTAAGCTTTCCAACTGAAAGTTTTTTTTATTAGAGAGAAAGGGGTTCCACGTAATTAGGCCCTTGAAGGTCCAATGACAGCTGACATTGGAATAACCAACTTGTACTTGACCGATTTCAAAGAAATTAAAAAGAATTTTACCTGTGGAAACATAGAGAAAACCAATATGAAGTATATAACGCCACCAATGAAATCAAACTGCCAATTCTTCTTCCGAAACTTCAAGATATTTCCCAATGCAATCTGCATCAAATAACAACCAGAATAAGCATGAGAAGCCAAGAGGAAACAAGATAAATGAAATCTAAGGTGTACTAAGAAAAGGAAGAGTACCCTGCTTGAATCATGAAAAGAAGGATAAGCAGCTTTACACTCGTATGTTTTCCCATAGAATTTATTAAAATTACTAAACACATGAGTGGGGTGTAAAAATGCCCCTCCACACCCATTCACGAGAAGATGTTGCACATGTACTTGACCTTCCGATGGAACACATGAATGGCGCATATAATGATGCATGTCTCCAGCAATACGAAGTTTACACCTTCCTTTTAGGTAATCACGTATGAGGTGAGAAACATTCTGTCCGGAGATATCATTCCAGTACCAATCAAGAAGCCACTGTGGTTCATGCGTCATAACAATCACAGAATCATTTTCTCCAATCTGAAAAAGGGAAATGGAGATGGAATTAATCTCAGCCAGCATAAAGTTTTGGACCGAAACTATTAAGAGATAAGCAGACAAAGCTAAACCTTGGAACAGCCAATTGATAATTTGTATCAGACTGAAAACATCAACATGTGCAGACTTCTTAAGGACTAGTATAGAGTATAGACAAACCAACTTTTATGCTCCATTCAATATGATATTGAGCACTATGTATGTACATCAAGGCCAGAATGCTTTAGGCGTCAAATGCAGGATGGGACACTCAAGTAACATGTACCAGTGTTAATTGAATGTGGATTATCAGGAATGCATTGACGAAAAACAGGCAATACGACACCAAAAAAGGAATAGACTAGTCATACATTGAGTTACAAATATGTGCCCTCCTTTCTCATCAAAGACAATTCAAAATGTAGATCAGTATCAAGCATAACAGAAAAAGATAGCTCTTAAAAGTAAATGTTACCTTGTTCTTTACTAATTCAGAAAAGAACTTGAACTGGTACACATCAATGTCATTATGCAGTGATAAGTCAAGACCAAATACCCACCATCGTTTTGGGAGCTGCAAAGCAAAATAACTCTTCTTTTGGGGCATAAACCACCCACCCAACCAGCTCTTGTGGCATATATACCTCATAAACGTATTAAGTCCATCAAACCAATCTGTAAGTTAACACAAACTTCAGTTACACATACTAGAAGTTTTAAATAGCAACAAGAGTAGCAAAATAAAGTTCTGCCTAAGGAAATGTGATAATTTTCAGAAAATGAGACCTACCATGATTTCCGGGAATCAGAAAACACTGGGGTCCATCGTATTCCTTGAGTTCAGATACCCCTTCAGGTAATTCAGGCTTGTTTACAGCAATATGTTCATTCTTGTACCAAGCTGGAGGCTGAAGAGCATACTCAAAAGGAGAAAAGAGACGCTTCTCATATGTGAATCCTGATGGATTAGGATACCTACACATCAACCACAAGTTTTGAGTACTAAACCACGAATATGAAGTTGTAGTTTATGGTCAAATCATCAACCAAACATTCAAAGAGCTACACCAGATTGCTCAAGATTCACTAATCACAAGCCGTCAATATGAAAATTTTGATTTTGTTGACCCAAGCTACAAATTGTAAACAAGACATAACAACAACTTACGCAAGATCTCCTCCAATAAGTAGGAGGTCACCACGTGGTAGCGTAAGCACAGAATCCTCTCTAGATAGATGAATGGACGGTTGAGCAAGCAGCCGGGCTACAGTATACGATGAGTTTCCACCATCGCCAGTATCAGCCATGAAATCAAACCATAGATCTTCCTTTTCACTCAAATGATCATAAAAAAGATCATCTTGTTGAGCTCCTTCATGAACCCTGCTCATTGCAGCCTGGCAGAGGCAGGAAGAAAAATATGAGAAGTCAATCCTTGATAAAATATTCATCAAGACATTTTTCATTAGAACACAAAATGAAAATTACACTAATGTATATAAAACCAAATTTTAGAACTATAGTCTATACCTGCATCATGCGCATGTCAAACCGGCCAACAAACAGAGTCACCGATACTAGGAGGTCAAAAGCAGTCTTAAACAAGTCAGCTGATGTTCTACAAAATTAGGGATAAGCACTCTTGAGGTCAAAAGATTGAAACCTTTTCACTCCCACCACATAGGGGGTAAAGAACTTGAGATAAGAAAAAAGGTAGACACGCTTACCCTGAATACCAAGGAACCATATCCAAGAAATCTGGTTTCATTTGATTCTTTTTCCGGTTCTCATATTCTTCAACAGACAAAGGATGTGTAAGGGCCCACCTGGATTTGATATAGGAAATGCAACAATAGATGAGGACGAAGAGTAAGAACGAAGGCACAAAGAAGCAATAGTAGCTCAATCCTATAAAAGATAGGATCTTAGACCCGGAAACAGGCAAGTATCATCTACATGATGGATAATATAGAAACTAGGAAATGGTAAATTGGTAGTCCACTGAAAACTTATGCATTTAAGGTGTCACTGCAATGAGAATGAACCTCAATGCAAGAATATAGGAAAAAATTGAACGATGGATGAAACTGAAACTCGATGCAAGAATATAAAACAATCTGAACAGAGGATCCCATGAAAGATATGTTATAATTCTCATTCCAACATCTAACAACACAAATATTTCACACATTTCAAGATAAGGAAAATGCCACCACTCACCCTGTTGACCTTTCCACTACATAATGGGCCATGTAAAGGCCAATAAATGTAGCCCACAGCGAAAATATGGGAGAAATTTCATCTGATGAACCTGGACATGAACCATTGCAAGCTAACTGCAAATGACATGGTAAGAGAAAAATATGTGGTAAGGATTAAAAAAACCAAAGCACGCACAATATTCCAATGGTATACTAGGATGTTATACAACTTCGTAGTGGATCAGGGGCTTACCTCACCATAAATAACCCACTTGGATAAAAGTGGATAATCACTGGCAGAGCCAACTGGAGCAAACCAAGACGAGCAGACCTGGTTTTTCCACTCATTCATACGAACAAATTTGGCTAACCATGTGTTTCTCTCTTCTTTCTTCCAAAATGAAAACCAATTAGAAGTTTTCCGTTCAAAAGGTCTCTCCCTTAACATAGCGCGGTTGCCGCAATGGCTATAGAATACACAGCAGGCTATACTAATAACCTACAAAGGCCAAGAGTACAAAATAAGAATCAGCATCTACATAAAAGCTAAACCTGCATTACAAATAAGAAATCATCAATTTTATCTTCAACGCTTACAGCACAATTCTGGATAATGGTCGAGATTGCTGGCCGCCTTCCAGCCACACGAGAAACAAGACCAAGATACCATAAGCCAATGAATATGATGTGGAAAACAATGAGAAAGAGAATTGAAGAGAGATATATAGACAAAAACAAAGACAAGTTCATCCTCAAATCCACTCCCATTGACTGAAAACTAGGAAGATGATACAAAGCTGCAACTAAAATCCATGCTATGTACCTGCAAATTCAAGTTATATAATCACAAATAAGTCAAGCCTTGCTCTTAGCTTACTACTGTATATAAAAAAATCATTTAAAATGCGCTTGAGTTGAGGGAAATGACAATATAAGCAATCAAGTCATCATATTAAAACACTCACCATCTACTGAAATTTGAATAACTTGGTTTGATTGTCTTCCCTATAAATGGAGATGAAAAGAAATAAAAGAATCCAAGCAAACACGCATACATAGACCACCATTTGATATTCTTATCCAACTTTTCTATCAAAGTATGCATGTTATCTGATGAGATAAAGAACAGACAACCCACAACTACTGCAATTATGGCATGTCGGGAGTGTTCATGAGGATAAGGGTATCTATGAGTTAAAATCGTCCGAACCCTCTCCATTCTGAGGGTAGGTAATAATCCAGCCGATTGCTTATCAGAACCCATTGCTCAAAAATATAATTAACTCTTTTGCTAGCTGCTCCAAATTAACTTGATTCAATGTCTAAAAATCGTCCCTCTAAGAGCATAACTTCACCAGTTCACCTGCAGGAATAAGTGAAAAGAAGCAGCACAAGGATCAGCTCCAAGTTCCCGGTAACAACACTGAATAGCGTTGAACTTAAAAAAAATACATAAAAATAGCAATTTCAAAGTTAGAATAAATCAGATCAAACTAACTAATAATCCAACAAGATCAAGTAAAGTTTTCCCATCTGCTAAAGTATAACTATGATAAAACATAACCCAGGGGCGAAAATGAAAATCACAGTACTTCTAAGTTAACCCGTAAATTGCCACTTCATCATTAAATAATTAATAAAAACATAGAACCACCATTAAAACTGTACTTGCCTAATTATCCCCTTGATTTTCCCCTCAACAATCGAACAGGCCACTAGGGTTTCGCAGCAAATTCATGCTAAAAAGGCGCTAGAAAGGCCATAACCGCCATAAAACAGAAAGTTCATCATTACAAGACTTTAAAATGTAACGGAATCATTAGATAGCTATAAAAACATGTAAATGTAAAAGAACACCCATAAAACCGACGGCTTTGATTAGTCAGAACTTTTTTTTTAAATCTAACAGATTTCGTGAGGGAGAGTACCTGGATAGAGAAATAGAAAGTTTGCATGTGGAAGCAATAAAAAGGGAAAGCAAACATATATGGCTTGAAATTATATATATAGAGAGATACAAAATTAGAGAGGGAAAAGAAAAACGATAGCATCTCAGAGTAGGCATATTCTCTCCCACGTCTTTTATTACTTGCCAGAGGTTTCCCACTATTTTCTTTTTCTTTTTTCTTAAGAAAATTAATTGACTTTTCTTTTTACAATTTACAAAGAGAAGAAAGAAAACGCGGTCAAATGTTTTGAAGCCAAGGTGTATGATGAATGAGGGCCGTTTGATTTGGTGGAGTTTGTTTGGAGGTTAAGGGAGAGTCGTAATCAGACACGTGGATGTCGTGCTGGTGTGATAAGAGAAACAGAGTGGATGAACAACTGATGAATCGATTTGTCCAAGGTTAAAAAAATTAAATCTCAAGAACTTAATATATAATTATAAATTAATTGATTACGTGCTACAAATACCGCTGAACACCGTTAACGATAAACACCGTTGAACACTATTAAATTGATTAATAAAAATTAAAAATCTCAAGGACTTAATATATAATTATAAATTATTTAAAATAAAATTTTAATTAAATTGTTATATATATATATATATATTTTAAACATTAATTAAATCAAATATCAACCCTAAATTAAAAAACCTTAAATATTTTTAATCTATGTTAGATTTGCTCGAATTGAAGCAAATGGCAATGGCCTGTCAGATTCGACACTGAATCTGGTTGATCTGAAAATGTTGGCGACACTGGCCGATGGTTCAAGAATTGAGATAATGAAATGTATCCACGTTGCATTGCTATGTGTTTAAGAAAACATAGCTGCTAGACCAACCATGGCTTCCGTAGTTCCGTTTCTCTAATGTTGAATAGTTTCTCGACCACACTTGCAGTGCTGTCACAACCTGCGTTTGCTATGCAGAGCTACATCGAATCTGACAGGCTATTGTTATTTGCTTCAATTTCGAACAAATTTAACGTATATTAAAAAATATTTAGGTTTTTTTTTTAAATTTAGGGCTTAATATTTGATTCAATTATTTTAAAAAATAAAAAAATAATTTAATATATATAGAAAATAATTTAATTAAAATTTTATTTTAAATAATTTATAATTATATGTTGAGTCACTAAAATTTTTAATCTTTACTAATTAATTTAATAGTGTTCAACGATATTCATCATTAATGGTGTTCAACGATGTTGGTAGTACATTGTAGAATTTTCTCTATGGACTGATTTTGTTTGCTTTTGGCAAACCAAATTTGGGAATGTTTGATTTGCTTCCTTTTTCTGGCTGATTCGATATTTAAATTTATTGTTACATTTATTAAAATTATGAAACAAAAATTATTTTGCTTATCCAAATAGGATATTTTAATTCCTAAATAAGTGTAATGATTTCTTACTTTTCTTTTTTAGTCTCCTATAACGTGTTTGTAATTGTAATGTGTTATCTTTCGAAGTACTGAAAGTAAATTATTGATACGAGTTGGTTCATTAGTTCAACGTTAACATCTTATCAACAAAACAATTTATTTTATGGTTCCATTTGTCTATTAATAAAAAATTTAAATTGCAAACAAGCACATTTGGCCGATTGGTCAAATTATTCATTTTTATTCTTTCATTTATTTATACGATTTTCAACCAGCTAATTAATTATATCTTGTCGCATTAAAAAATTATTGTATTTTGCTGTTAAATTGCCGGTTATACAAGGAAGAACTGAAGAAGTCTTGTGGGTAGGAGTAAATTATATTTTAAAATATGTTGTTTGCATGACATAATATAAATTATATAATTTTATCATTATTTAAATTTAATGTTTTGAAATTTTTAAAAAATAAAAATTATATTTCTACCTTTTTAGGAGACAAAGTCAAGGGCGAATGCAGGCCTCGGCTTATCTAAGCCTTGGCCCACCTCATGCCAAAAAGAAATTCCCCTGTTTCATTAAAAAGATATATATTGTTTGGTTTTTTTTCTTCTTCTAGAAAATATTATATACTTTGAGTTTTGGGTAATAGAAACAGATGGTTCAATATAAAAGTTGATTTAATTTCTAAATCTTGAATTTTGAGTAAAATAAAAAGTAAAAATCTAAAAAAAATTAGATTGTTTATGTTTTTATTACATTTTACATATAATATATATGTTTAATAAAAATTATTTTAAGCATACATTTTGCTACTAATTTATTAAATATATTTTTTAAAATGTAGTTGAATTTTTACCCTAGTATATAAATACAAATAAAAATAAAAATTAAATTAATTTTTTTAGTAAAAGCACGTAGCTCATCTCTAATATGTTTAAAAATAGCTTAAAAGAGGAATAAAATGTAATATGTGTTCCAATTATTTTAGTTGAACTTGTAGGAGAAACTAATATTTAAATAAATAAATTTAAATTCATATTTTTATTACTTATTTTAAGGAAATATTTCAATTTTATTTTAATAAAGATGTAGATAATAAAAGAAAATTTAAAATTACTGAAGAATGAAATTGGAAAACTGTATATCTATATATATGAGTTATGTTAGATAAATTTCTTTCTCTACTTAGGGGTGAGCATTCGATCAGATGAAGTCAAATCAATTTTTTTGAGTTATTCAAGTTTTTTTTCGATTAGAAAAGAGGGAAAGCGCCTACCCCATGCCTCGTTAAAAAACCTTCCTACACCTAATGGAAGAAAAAAGAGTGCATGTTGTAGGGCTATAGATTATACAAATAGCGTCATAAATATAAAAAAACACCAATCAACCCAACAAAGCAACTATCACCCCAAATCATAAACCAACTCCTATAACAAGTTTGCACAACTTTGCCTCTCATTTTCCAGTAACGTCCACACACCCATAGGTGGTGTTTCAAAAAAATATTCACCCAAGTCCTGGTCGCGAGCATCCTTAGCAAACCAATCCGCAACAGTGTTAGATTCCCGCCCGATGCATCTCACCACCACCTCCCAATCGCGCTTCAACAACTCTTCTATAACAATGACTAAGGCATTAGCAGTCCGAGACCTTGAACCATCTAAAACACAGTGAATTGCTTCACTAGTATCAGATTCAAGCTCAATGCGCCGAAATCCACAACGCCACCCGTGACGAAGACCTTCTAAAATCGCCCAAAGTTCAGCGTTAAGAATCGAACAACAGCCAAGTCTTTTATTAAAACCAAATAATCAATCGTCAACGTCCGAGCGACACACACCTCCAATTGCAGCCGCTTTGGTTGACATATTCACAGTTTCGTCCACATTAATTTTTACCCATTAATTAGGAGGACATCTCCAAACGGTCACCTGTCGATTTGCATCACTTTGGCGACTACCCATAATTCGTGGCTTAGCATTCGCAGCAACCAGATCTTCCATATAGAATATACTCGCTTTAACAACATCCACGCTTTCAACAAAATCAGGATCAAACAGCTTCATATTCTTTCGCTGCCAAATTTTCCAGCAAAGGATGGCAAAAAACACATTCCAATTGCTCATGATACCTGCAAAGGATCCATTACTAGCAAGGTTCGATTGAAACCAGTCCTGCAAAGACAAATTGTAGAAGTTATTATAAGTTCTACAATTCACAACTTGTCGCCATAAACCTTGTGTTATCGTGCAATCACGGAGAACATGGATCCCATCTTCACATATATGACCATAAACGGAACAGCACGGATCATCAGTCATGTGACGCCGCACTCGTTCCTTATTTGTAAGCAAACTTCCTCTAGATGCGAGCCAAACAAATGTTCGAATACGTTGTGGAACAGGTAAACGCCAAATGACTTTCCACACATTAGAGCCATGCATATCCGTACCTCCCACAAGACAAGTATAAGCAGACTTCACCGTAAAATTCCCTCTTCTATCTTCCTTCCAGCCGAGGCGATCTTGACCCAAATGTGGCGATGGAGGATAAACAGTTATAACCTGTTGTACACATGCCTCAGGTAACACAACACCAAGCTTATGAATATCCCATGAGCCATTAGTAACAAAGGATATCACCGGGCAAGGGGTTGGTCGTCCATTTTGCCGATAAAAATGAAATAATGGACCATGTGAGTCCAACCAATCGTCATACCAAAAATCAACAAGGCATTCGTCACGTACGATCCATCCCATCCCTGCAATAACTGATTCCCAGACAATACAAATCCCAGACCACAAACGAGAACAATTACGTGTCCGAAGACTAGTAGGGAGAATACCTTCCACTTTATATTTTGCTCGGACCACCCGAACCCACAGCTTGTTATCCTCGGTAATAAATTGATAACCTAATTTCATGAGAAAAGCTTGATTCACACACTCCAAATTCCGTATGCCTAGACCACCATTGGTGATAGGCATTTGCACCTCATCCCAACGTACCAAATTAACATTTTTATGATCCGTCGAGCTTCCCCAAATGAAACCTCTAATCAACTTTTCCAACTCCATGCATATACTCTTAGGCAACCAAGTCGCTTGTATTGTGTAGTACGTAATAGACTGTAACACTGATTTAGCTAGAGTAACACGCCCCGCAAAGGCGAGAGATTTTGTTGGCCTTGAAGCGAGCTGTCCTCTAACCTTCTCAATCAAATAATTGTAAGTCACCTTCGTAACACGACTGTGTAGGAGTGGTATACCAAGGTATTTTCCCAAGTCCGCGACTTCATTAAAGCCAAACCCATGGACAATCTCATCCTGAACGTCCACCGTAGTGGTCTTAGAAAAGAAAATATTGGTCTTAGTGTTGCTTATCTTATGACCAGACGTTATACAGAAAGAGTCAAAAACCTGCCGAATAATTTGCATTTGATTAACAGTCGCCTCAGCAAACAAAATAATATCATCAGCAAAAAACAAATGTGAAATACCATGACCATGTCGACTTAACTTTATCTCCTTCCATCGTCGATTACCAATTTCCACATTTATCGCTTGGGAGAGGCGCTCCATACACAATACAAAAATGTACGGAGATATTGGATCCCCTTGCCGAATGCCACGAGTCGGTTTAAAACTTTTAGACAATTCCTCATTCTATGCAACTTGTGTTGAAACCGAGGTAATACAACCCATAATTAAACCAACAACTTCATCCGGCAAGCCAACATCCACTAGCGTATCAGCGATGAGGCTCCACTCTAGCCGGTCGTATGCTTTTTCAAGATCTATCATCAAAGCCATCCACCCTTTCCGACCACCCCTTACACGCATCGAATGGACAACTTCCTATGCCAAAATCACATTATCCATAATACACCGACCATGAACGAAACTCACTTGCGATGGCGAAATCATATTAGGAAGCAAAGGTTTAAGTCGATTGACAATAACTTTCGTCAACGACTTGTAAATCACCGGGCATAGACTTATCGGCCTAAATTGCGAAAAATACTCCGGCGAATCCACCTTGGGAATAAGAACCAAAATAGTCCTGTTGACGTCATCCTGAACCTCCTGTTTGTCGAAACACTCACGAACAAAAGCAATTACGCTTGCACCAATTACGTTGATAGAACATCGCATGAATCCCATCAATTCCTGGTGCTTTTAACGGATCCATATCAAAAACCGCATTACGAACCTCCTCCTCCATAACATGCGAAACAAGGCGAGATTTCTTAGCAGTCGATAAAGGAGCAAACAAATTACGCGGTAAACAGTCAGGTAGAATAGACCCTGACGAAATGAAGAGGGTCTTGTAGAAGTTCACGACTTCATTTCGCATTAGCTCAAAATTATCACACCAACTACCATCACTTAATCTTATCATTTTAATCATTCGGCGATTTTGACGAGCTTTAGTAGCTTGGTGATAAAACCGTGTATTGCGATCTCCGTCTTGAATCCAACGAGCACGAGAACGCTGGAACCAAATACTTTCCTCCTGGGCAAGCACAATGTTTAATTCCTTCTTTAAATTCCTCTCAAGATCAAGAAGATTGTCATTATTAGAAAATTCATTCCTCTTCTCAATACCCTGTATGCGTGCCAACAACCGCGTCTTTCTTCTACCAATATTGCCAAAAACCTCCATGTTCCAAGAGCTAGCTGCCTCCTTGAACTTCACTAAGTTTGATACAATAGAATTGTTCGGCTGCCACACATTCTGCAACATTTCTACAAATCTCGGATCCTCCTACCAAGCAGCAAGATACTTGAAAGGAGCAAGAGGCCTAGAGTTAGTCGCCGGGGCACCCTCAAGCAAAATCGGACGATGTTCTGACCCAATTCGAGCCAAATGGTACACACTCAATAAAGGCCATGTATCATATCATGCATCATTCCCCATACATCTATCAAGCCTATGATGTAAGGTTCCTCTCTTCCAAGTAAAACGAGGTCCCTGGGACTCTAAGCTATGCAAATCAACCATCTCAATGAAATTCCTAAACTTTCTGCAAATACCATCCCTTCTAGTAGATCCCCCCATACGATCCCCTGCTCTTGGAATAACATTAAAATCGCCTCCTAAAATCCAGGGCATTGAATCAGAAGGTTTTAAAGCAAGCAACTGACTCCACAATGCATTACGACGACGGCTATCAGGACTACCATAAACCACAGTTAACAAACAGAACTTCCCTGACTGCTTATCTTCGCAGATAGAATGAACAAACTGGTTCGAAACCACAATCACATCAAGCATCACAGTATCCTTCCACATCACCCAGATCCCGCCAGAGAAGCCGGAAGCTTCAACCCGATAAGAAAAAGCAAACCCATGTCTCTTTATAAGAGCATCAGCTTTCCTGCCGCTAACACGAGGCTCCAATAAAGCAACAATATCTGGATCATGCGACTTCATAATAAGCTTTAAATAACGGTTAAAGTCAGGGACTAATGCTCTCTGAACGTTTCAAAAAAGGGTTTTGAACATAGGGAAAAATAACAAAGCGGAGGGTCAAACCACTTAACTCATAGCAAGGTCGCTATCAAATGTCGTATTATCCTGCCATTGCACCTCCTCTACATCCACCACGGCCGTTTCTGTAAGAGGCAAAAGGTTCGCAGTGCTACAAGATTCGCCTGCCACCAACTCCTTAGACATCTTCTGTATCCATTCCCCAACATCGATAAAGGCTTCCTTATTGGGGTTTCGATTCTCTTTTTGCACAACAACAGTCTTTCGCAGTTGATACGGACTTTTCCGCGCCACATTCTTAACCCTCGATAACCGGCGTTCTAAAGGGGGCACGCCAAAGCCATTATCCCGCCCAACATTATCCTCTCGCGCTTGTTTTTCTCCCACACAAGCACTTTTACCAACCACTTTAACTGCGACATGATTCTTCGATTTTAAACTACTTTTAACCGGGATCACAACCTCCGTTGAAGCAACCATGTTCACCTTTTGTGCACTACGCTGATCATCTAAAACAATACCCTCCATTTCTTGCTGCCCATTCTGCTTGTTCGCTTCCGTAATCATATTTGAGCCAACCATATTCTTATTGCTAACTGAATCCTTAGCAATCATTGTTGGTTCAGAAATTCTTAGTACAACATTTGACATCCTTCCTTTCTTGCGCCCAGGAAAGCTCAAATCTAAACTTTTATCGGTTTCCATTACCACATTTTTTCCCTTGCTCGCCTCCATATTAATCCTCTTTGAAGTACTAGCAACATTAGAAGCATCAGCAACATGCCTTTGCGTACTCTGGACATCTACAGCAACATCTTTTGCTGTCATATTTTCCTTATCGTCAACATCAGACTGGAGCAAATGAAATCTGCCACCACTAACGTTTCCATCGGCTTTGCTACACCCGTAATCCCCGACCCTTCACTATTGTGACCATACCGACGTTGCCGTCGATTAGTCACTTGCATCTAGGGTCCAAATTTTTCCTCAGGTACTGCAGACACCATCTCAACATCATTTGCTCTCACAGTACCGCCATCCTCCACAATTGGCTTACAGGCTTTCAACATGTGACCATACTTGCCACACGAATAACATATGGTCGGAAGTCCCTCATATTCAATTCGTTGTTTCAAACCATCAATCAACATGTGACCATACTTGCTCATATTCAATTCGTTATTCAGATCAATCACAATAGCCAGCCGAGCGAAGCGACCCTGTTTCCCTTCCGCAGTATTATAATCAATGTGAATTACCTCTCCTAACATTCCAGCAATGTATCTGAACAAGCTCCTCGTGTAATACCGATACGGCAAACCCGGAAGACGCACCCACACCACAATCTTATCCGGATGGTCCCTCGAGGTAGAGAAAGTTCGACACCATGGTTGAACCGTTAGATAAGATCCATAAATCACCCATGGACCTCTAGACAGCACCTTTGAGCAATCCTCCTCATTGGCAAAACGAACTAGGAAAAAATCATTGTCCATATCAATTAACGAAATTGCGCCACTAGGATTCCAAAGGCTCTTGATTCTTTGTAAGAGCGCCGCATAATCAATTGATCGTCCCAACAGTTGAACAATCACAGAATTAGCCAACTTTGAATCAATTAATTCATGAAGTCTCTCGGAAAACTCAATATTTGGCACCCCTTCCACAAACCTCACTCTAACATCCTTCGGCCTCATCTCTACGTCCAAATCAGGAATAGAGTTATCAATCTGTTGCACTGAGGATCGCCCCAGCACCATATCACGAAAGGACATTTGCATCCCAGCCTTATTACCGATGCTACCAGTCGGTGAAGCCGAGATTGAATCCATTGTGCCAAGAGCTGGTCGTATATCCCTTGACGAAACTACCTGCATCGGATCAACCTCCTTTATATTAACGCCTTGGCAACCTAGGTCATGAGATGCCCCATCGCTCAGCATATTCGAATGGTCACTAACATCAGGTGGTCTCCCCACCGTTCCTCCTTCCGACGGCTGGAGACCCTTAGAAACAAGGTCAACACTAGGGTTACCAGAGGATTCCTTAAAATCCGGAGCAGCCATAAAAATATTTTAGTATTATATTTAGAAACAAGGTCAACACTAGGGTTAACAAATCATATTATATAACTCAAACTTTATTTGTTTTTTTTTTCAGGTTGAGTTGTTCAAGTTTCTATTCAAATTTAATTGCAGATATTTATAATTTTATGATACTAATTGGTTATAATTCAAACGGCTTTCTACAACCATATACAATATATATATCATACATAGTTAAATGACTCGACTCAAACATGAAAATCGATCAACTAATTACTACAAATCTTAATTATTCGAGTCTCAATATTGTTGAGTTGTTTGAAAAATTAAAATTTTAATTAAAAATTCATTCTATACACCGAAAGATATTGCTTTACTATTTAACATTAAAACCTAGGTTCGATCCTAGGCAACCCTCGCTTTCCTTTTATAAAATAACACCAATTCCTGATATGAACCGAAGTCTATTAAGTGTCTCAGCCCTTCGAATCTAGGAAAGTGAAAAGAGAGAGAGAGTGAAGGAAGATAAAGATTTGAGAGAAGAAGAAAATATGTTGATTCAAGTTTTTCCATTACAGCTCTTTTTATTTTAAAATTAAGTTAATGTATTTCAATATTTGATTTTGACTTTTAAAAAAGTTAAAAAATTGATTTATTTTGCATATTAACAAAACAAATTAATTAAAAATAGACACATTTATCTCCTTTTCTTTTCTTTTGAGGCAATAAATTAGACAGAAAATCATTTATTCTTTTGTTAAGTTAACCAAATATTTTATGGGAAAATATCTTAAGCACTAGTTATAAAAATAAAAAGTTTTTACAAACATCTTTAATTTTAGGGTTAAATACCTAATTTAGGGTTTATGAATTTAAGTGTACAAACTTGGAATTTAGGGTTTATGGTTATATTTTAGGGGTAGTGTTAGAATTTAGAGTTTAAAGGCTATGCTTTAGGTTATGTAGTAATATGGTTAAGGATTTATGTTTTAACCTACAAACCTTAAATTTAACCATAAACACTAAATTCTAACCACACCCTCTAAATTCAAAACTCATACACTTAAACCTCTAAATAGTGAACTCTAAATGGAATTCATAAACCCTAAACCTAAAGTGCTTCTAATTTTTTTTATTTTCATTGTATGTGCATGAAATAATTATCCATACTTTATTGGATGGAAATCATCTGCCCTTTTTCGGTGTCCCTACTTATGCCCCACACTCAAAACTAGGTTTATGGTTTAAGGTTAGGGTTTATGGTTAGAGTTGAGAAAATTTAGAGTAGGGTGGGTGTTGAGTTTAGGATTTAAAATTTAAAGTTAGAGCTTGAAATTTAATTTTTAGTGTTTTTAAGTGTTGAAGCATATTGTCACGTCGGTAGACTCTCGCTAACTCGATCGTGCGGCCTTAGATCGCTCCTTAACACTCTTGCGACTAAGTAAGCCTGAAACAACTAAGCACTTAGGCTTAAACACTTGCGGAAATGAAAGATAGACAACATAAAGGAAATGACAAACACAAGAGAAGCAAGTGTAGGAATATTAGTTGTATTCCACAATGATGAAGTGAGTAAATGAGGAGGGGCTAACCTCTATTTATACATGAAGCCCCGTACATCTAACGGTTTGAAATGAATTACATGGATGGCTCAGATCGCCCCAAAATCTCTAAATCCCTAAAAACAAGGGGAGCCATGAAATTATTGAAATAAATAAATAAAAATAAGATTACATGGCTCAAAATAGCAAAAACTTATTCCAAAGTCGGACTGGACCCTCTTGGGCTCGGCTGGGCGGACCCATGATGTTGAAACAGGCCCCCATGGTGCGGAATCAAGCCCCTAAGGCCCCTGGTGCGTGCTGGCTGCACCCTGGTGCGGGCAGTATGCACCCTGGTGTGTGCTGGACGAACCCCAGTGCTGAACTGGCTCGGTCGCGGGCTGGCGGTCCGTGACATTCTCCCCCACTTGAGCTAGCGACGTCCTCGTCGCGCGGTTGGCATGGTACTGCTCGACTTGTTGCTTGAACTGCCAAAGGTCCTCGGCTAGTTCCCAACTCCCCTCACTGTCGGGAAGTCCCTTCCAAAGAACAAAATACCCATGCCTCGTCGGTGGCCTGGTCGACGAATCACTCTTTCGGCTTGGATTTCTTCGACCTGGTTCTCATAAGAAACTTTCACTCCGACTGGTGCTCGGTGTGACTTGCCTCGATCTGGATCCTCCTCATCCTGGTGGAATGGCTTAAGTAAGCTGACATGGAACACTGGATGAGCTCGGATGGATGATGGTAGCTCTAGTCGGTATGCCATGGTGCCGATCCTTTTCAATACTCTAAACGGACCCTCATATCTTCGCACAAGCCCCTTGTGCACGGTTGGGTTGCGCAAAATCCCGGTCAACTTGGCTAGGACAAGGTCGCCAACTTGAAAGTTCACATCTCTGCGCTTTCGATCCGCCCATTTCTTGGTCCTCTTCCCCGCCTTGTGCAAACAAGCTCGGGCTAACTCCTGATGCTCTTGCCACTCCTTGGCATACTCATGTGCTGCGGGATTGAGCCCTTCATACTTGGTAACAACCGCGTTGGGTGTGAGCGGTTGATGCCCCATCACTATCTCGAACGGACTCTTGTTTATGGCTTCGCTCCGTTGCAAATTATAAGAGAACTGAGCCACGTCTAACAGCTTGGGCCAATTCCGTTGCATGGCACTCACATAGTGCCTCAAGTAAATCTCTAAAAGTGCATTCACCCTCTCGGTCTGTCCGTCTGTCTGGGGGTGAACACTCGTCGAAAAATTCAAGCTCGATCCCATAAGCTTGAATAGCTCGGTCCAAAAACGGCCTGTGAACCGAGTGTCCCGGTCACTGATGATGGTCTTTGGCACGCCCCAATATTTCACCACGTGCTTAAAGAAAAGTCTGGCTGCTTCCTGGGCCGGGCACACCTTGGAAGCTGGGATGAATGTCCCATACTTCAAAAACCTGTCAACGACCACCATGATGCTCGACAACCCGTCAGTACAAGGTAAACCAACAATGAAATCTAAAGAAATACTCTCCCATGGTCGGCCGGGTATCAGCAATGGCTGTAACAGTCCCACAGGCTTCTTCATCTCTATCTTGTCTTGCTGGCACACAAGGCAAGTTTTCACATAGGCTTCAATATCTTCACCCATGTGTGGCCAGTAGTACTCTCGGGCAATGAGGGCTATGGTCCGAGTGATACCTGGATGTCCCGCCCACATCGAATCATGACACTCCTTCATGATCTCCTTGCGCAACTCACCAAACTGAGGCAAATAGAGGCGGCGGCCTTGGGCATATAACAAGTCCCCCTCGAGCCAAAATTTCCTGGTTCTGCCCTCCTTGACATGATCGATCAACATTCTGGCTTTTGGGTCATGAGGCAACCCCTCTTTGATGCGCTCTAACAAACTTCCCACAGGCAGGCTGACTGTCTCGATGTTGTACCTTCGGCTAAGTGCATCGGCAACGAAATTCACTTTCCCTGGCTTATACTCCAGGGAAAAATCAAACTCGGCTAAAAATTCCTGCCAACGGACCTGCTTGGGAGAAAGCTTCTTCTAGGTCAGAAAATAACTATTTGCAACATTATCTGTAAACACAACAAACCTCGACCCTAAGAGATAATGTCGCCAAGTGCGCAAGCAATGTACTACTGCCGTCATTTCTTTCTCATGGACCGTGTACTTCCTCTCGGTCTCATTCAGCTTCCGGCTCTCATATGCAACCGGATGTTTCTCTTGCATGAAGACCCCTCCAATGGCAACGTCTGATGCGTCTGTGTAGACTTCAAATGGTTTGGTGTAATCAGGCAACACCAAAACTGGTTCACTCACCATGGCCTTCTTCAACTCTGCAAAGGCATTCTGACACTCGATGCCCCAAACCCACTCCTTGTCCTTCTTCAATAGCTCGGTCAAGGGTGCGGCAATCTTTGAATAGCTTTTCACGAACCGTCTGTAATAGTTCGCGAGCCCAAGGAATGACCGCAGCTTGGTCACTTTGGTTGGTGGCTTCCACTCATCAATTGCTCGAACCTTGGCTCCATACATACGGATTTTGCCCCCACCAACGATATGGCCAAGGAAAGGGACCTCCTTCTGAGCGAACGAGCACTTCTCTTCTTTCACATAGAGCTCGTTCTGTCGCAATACCTCGAACACCTGTCTCAAGTGCTCAACATGCTCCACAAGAGATTTGCTATATATAACAATATCGTCAAGGTAAACCACAACGAATTGATCTAAAAATGGTTGTAGTACCTTGTTCATCAATGTGCAAAAAGTAGCTGGAGCATTCGTGAGGCCGAACGACATCACTAGAAATTCATACGAACCATAACGGGTAACACAAGCAGTCTTCGGCTCATCCCCTGCGGCTATCCTGACTTGCCAATACCCGGATCTCAAATCCAACTTGGTGAACCACCTTGCACCACCAAGTTGGTCGAACAAGTCTGCAATAAGCGGGATCAGATACTTGTTCTTCACCGTGAGCTTGTTCAAAGCTCTGTAATCAATGCACATTCTGAGGGACCCATCGTGCTTCTTTTGAAACAACACTGGAGCACCGTAGGGTGCCTTCGATGGTCGGATGTACTCTGCCTCGAGGAGTTCTTTCAACTGTCTGCGCAACTCCTCTAACTCGGGCGGAGCCATTCGGTAAGGGGCCTTGGCTGGTGGCTCTGCATTGGGCACAAGTTCAATTCTGTGGTCTACTTCCCTCTTTGGTGGTAGACTTTTCGGCAACTCTGCTGGCATTACATCCCGAAAATCTGCCAACACTTGTCCCACCTCATCGGGGACTTTCTCGGTCAAAACGGGCTCATCCTCGACCAAAGCTGCTAGAAAGGTGGGTTCCTCCTTGCGCACCCCCTTCGAAAACTGAATGGCTGAAAGCAATTTCGCCCCAACCCCGGCCTCTCGGCTTGCTGGAACAATACATTGGTGCTTCGAATCCAGGATGCACAAACAATCGGAAAATGTGACGGGAAACACATTAATCTTATCAATGAAGCTAAGCCCAATAACAAAATCAAAACCATCAAGCGGAATTACCTTGATGGCTTCCTTACCCGTCCAACCTCCAATGTCGAGCTTGACTCCTTTTGCTATACCGGCAATCGGAGCCTCTTTAGAATTAACTGTTTTGATGAACCCACTCGCCTTCTCAACACAAAGGCCGAGTTTCTTCACTGCTTGTTCGGACAAAAATAACTCTGAGGCACACGTATCGACTAATGCACTCATCTTACGGCCAGCAACTGTGATGTCTACAAACATCAGCCCCTTCTTCTTGTTGCCTTTCTTGGAATCCATGCAACTAAGGATGGATCCAAGCTTCGGAGCCTCATCGGACTCTTTCTCTTGTACTGCGGCAATCTTTACATTCTGCGGGTTCTGTAGATGCCTACCCCCGCAAGTGAAACACCGGAAGTTCTCATTGTTCCTCCTTCGGTTATTTTCCCATGGCATGCGACCCTTCCACTCGTCTGGTCTCCCTTTGCCACCTGAAGGCCTTTCGGACCAGTTCTTTGTTGCCTTGTCCTTGTCTCCTCCCCAATTACCTCTTGGCTTTGGTTTGGACGGCTCGGACTTCTTGTTCTCATATTGAGCAAGTGACACTGCCACGATTAGTGCTTTGGAGAGATTTGTGACCTCCCTTCGCTCTAACTCCATCTTGACCCACTTCTGGAGGCCGTTCATGAAGTCGAAAAAGCCTTCATCTTCACTCAAACCTGTGAGCTGAAGCTTGAGTTCTGTGAACTTCCTTACATACTCTGTGATGGTCCCGTCGTGCTTTAACTGACGCATCTTTAACCGTGCTTCCTGTTGAGCATTCTTCGGATAGAAAAGCTCCTTGAACTCAGACATGAAATCCTTCCATGTTTTGAAGGGAATTGTGCTGTCTTCTCCCTCGTCACATCTACGTCGCCACCACAAAAGAGCGACGTCAGTAAGATAAACTGAAGCAGTGTTTACCTTGGTTGTATCGTCATCGATACCCGTCACACGGAAGTATTGTTCAAGGCCCCAGATGAAATTATCTACATCTTGGGCTACTCTCGACCCACTGAACTTGCTGGGACGTGGGGCGTCAACTTTCGGCTTGGGTGCTACAACTTCGGCAAGCATCCCACTCTTCAATGCCGCTTGATAGATCCGAAGCTCATTCTTGAGCTCATTCATCTCTTCCTTCATAGAGATTAACTCAATTTCCAAAGAGTTGTCTCGAGCATCTAGCTTGTCGTACAACTCACCCAGGAGGTTATCCACCTCGTATCTGATCTTCCCTTCAATGGACTTGATCAGCTCGGAACGTGACGCTTCGTCACCTTGGGTCTCCTCGACTTCTATCTCGGAATCGACAGGATTTGCGACCCTCTTCTCCAAGGCTATAGTCTTTTCCTTGGAACCACCTCGCTTCTTGTCGCCATTGCGACCGGTAACTCCCTCGCTTGTTTGGACTTCACCGGAGTTCTGTGGTGCCATTTCTTTCGCTCAAACTAGCTCTGATACCACTTGTCACGTCGGTAGACTCTCGCTAACTCGATCGTGCGGCCTTAGCTCGCTCCTTAACACTCTTGCGACTAAGTAAGCCTAAAACAACTAAGCACTTAGGCTTAAACACTTGCGGAAATGAAAGATAGACAACGGAAAGGAAATGACAAACACAAGAGAAGCAAGTGTAGGAATATTAGTTGTATTCCACAATGATGAAGTGAGTAAATGAGGAGGGGCTAACCTCTATTTATACATGAAGCCCCGTACATCTAACGGTCTGAAATGAATTACATGGACGGCTCAGATCGCCCCAAAATCTCTAAATCCCTAAAAACAAGGGGAGCCATGAAATTATTGAAATAAATAAATAAAAATAAGATTACATGGCTCAAAACAGCAAAGGCTTATTCCAGAGTCGGACTGAACCCTCCTAGGCTCGGCTGGGTGGACCCATGGTGCTGAAACAGGCCCCCATGGTGCGGAATCAAGCCCCTAGGGCCCCTGGTGCGTGCTGGCTGCACCCTGGTGCGGGCAGTATGCACCCTGGTGTGTGCTGGACGAACCCCAGTGCTGAACTGGCTCGGTCGCGGGCTGGCGGTCCGTGACAATATATAAGGATACTAAAAAGAGACATAAAATTTTTATCCTACTTTATTTATAGTTTACCATTTAACGTAATTATATACATATGTTGATAGGATTAAGTTAAACCGTGGGGTTTTTTTTTTTCGTTTTACACTGATTCACGATAATTAAATTTATGTAATTCTATGGATGAAATTGAAAACCGAAAATAAGAAGATTTAAAAAAAAAATATTTTAACTATCAATCTATACCCAATAAATTTTAATCAGTGTAAATTTTTAATTTTTACACGGATAAATAAATCCTATCTTATACATATACATATGTGTATATGTATGCCGAAAGAAAAGTTAATTTGGAAGTATTACCAAGATAGCAAGCATAAAGAATCATACCTAGTCACCTTGTTTAGAAATATTTATAATGACCGACCAATTTTTTTTGCTATAATTCTTTTTTTAAAATAATATGACAGCCGAGTTTTATTAGAAATTAAAAATAAAAATATAATAAATTTAAATTAAAAAAAATTAAAAATAAAATATCAAACTAACAAAATACCTTTAGTGGGCTGCAAAACAATGATAAAGATGAAACACCAGAGAAATCAGAAGCTGAGAACAATACTTATTGTCTCTATTCACTTACACGTTTTAGGCTTGAAGTTGGAGTGTTGTGCAAAACCAACAATCTTGGAGGCTGCTTCATAGAATAAATATGACTGTATCGACAAACGACTTACAAAAGATGACGAATCTATTGAAAACCACCAACAATCCGCAAATCAGAGTCAATACGTCGTAAAAAACGTATATGCGAACATAAAATTACCACAACGGTAGGCGATAACATGCCATAATGAAGAAACGTGCCACAAAACAGATAAAATTAAAAAAATACAAAAAATACAAAAATATATTATAAAAAATAAAAAAAATAGCGATGGTGACTAACACTAAAACTAACGTTATTTCCGATAAATCAAGAACTAAAAAAATTGAATTAGAATTGGGAGAGCGGGGCTTAGAATTTCTTTAGTTAGGGGTTTTCTCTAATTCAATAAAAGATAGTTTTTTTTTGTTGCTATAATTCTAGCAATACGATGAATAGATGATAAATTTGGAAGCCGTCACACGAGTATCACGATGGTCGGATGTGAATGAATGACAATTTGAAACCATTTATTCGAGTATATAATTTTATGACAACTTTATCTTCTACCAAATTCAGCACCAATCAAATCGAAACCGACCAAATAGCAATAAACTTTTAACTTACTTTCGGTTGATTTTATTAACATCCTCAAACTCTTCTCTAGATTTTAAATTAATCTCTATATTTTATAATTTTATAATTAAATCCTCAAAGTATCTATTATAACTTTTCATTAGTTTAATCATTTATAAATGCTGAGTATTAACATTGGTGTAACGTAGAGCGCATTTAAAACACATATAACATATTTTAAACACGTGTATGTCTAAAATTTAAGTACATTATTTTTTAACAAGTCAAAACCCAAAATTTCCATTCATTATATATGCATTTAAACGTTTAAAACTTAATCTAGTTATTTTTTTAAAAAATAATGTCAAATTCGAGTTGACGTTTAACTCATGAGCTAACAACAAATTGTTAGAAATATTTGATTTATACAATTTTAAGACCCAAATTATGTCCTTAGAAGAACAGTGTGCATCACTATTGTGCCCAACATACATATTTGACAATCTTATTTATATAATTATATTCTATTGCATCTTTTTGTCTATGGTTTTTGAAATTATAAAATAAATATATAATAATTGCAATTTTAATAAACATTAACTACAATTACCATTTATAAATATTCAATTTTGTTACTGTAGTCTGCAGTGAAAATTGAAATCTGGCAAGTGATGGAACCTATATTATATAACAACAACAGACTTGGAGTCTTGTAGACCGACAGGCGACAGTAGCCAAACGAGTTTCATGAGGCCGGTGCCGACTTGGGATGCCATTGCCAATTGCCAATTGCCAGGCCTATTTTGAGGCCCAACAGTTCATATTCATTTTAGGGGGAAACCAAAGCATCCACCAGATATATTCAGAACCAAAGGTCGTTACTTTTGGCCCATTAAAGTTGGCTTTCCAACTTCCAAGCTAACATGCTGCACCAGTGAAGCATCTCTGTTCTGTTTCAGCCCCACCACTCGGCAGTGATAAAAGAACTTCCTCGACTCGAGGAGCCAACCAGCCCAGGCAGGCCGTGTCAACGAGAACAACAGTGAAGACTAAATAAGTGGAAGGGCCTATACAACAATTATTAGATTCGTTTGACCGATTGACTTCGACATCATTTTATACATTACATGCACGGGCCATCTTGGATTTGCGTGGGGCTCCAAGGCTTGTCCACCTTTCTTTTACTGGTAAAAAGCTTTGAAAATGCAGCGCGCACTCGGTCACGATCACTAGCACTTTTAGTAATGCACTAAACATTGTCAGCAAATCTTCATTTTAATATTGTGCCCATTATTTGGTCATTCTTAATTAATACTCCGCCATAATCAATACGAACCTCAACCCCACTGCCATAGTGGTTCAGTCCATCCACATTAAAGAATCAGAAAACAAATTTTGTTTTATACTTGGTATAAGAGAATATGCTAGAAAATGGGTATTCTTTTGTTTAAACTTTTAGTCCTTCGAATCTTACATGTAAGACTAACACGGATGCCCATAGCCTTGTACTATTTCTAGTTGTGCTGCATATTCTGTGATGGCTAACTACTCTCAGATTATGTGCTCTGTTTTTATTGATTTCGGTCAATTCAATGATCTTGGTGGGGTGCAAAAGAAACCATAAAAGCTGAAGCGGATGATTGAATTCTAGACCTGCGTACTAGTGCGTGCGTAACATATTTTAATCAAGGCAATGATGGACTTAAACCACTAATAAGTCAAAGATTGAAGTTGAAGCAGCAGAATGATCTGCTTGGTTACCATGTGTGAATAGCCATAAGCTCAGAGAAAACTGGTTGCCAACCCAAGCGTTTATCCTGGCCAACTTTAGTGCTGGGGGCACAGTTAAAACTAGCCAGTAGTATTCCAATTTCAAGTTGACAAGGAAGAAGATATTCCGGTCGGCAGTGCCCCACAAAAATCCTTCTTTGATTCTTATAATAATAAGTAATACCCGCCCCATTGCACAAAACTGCCTGCCAATACTTAAGTCAAACAATTTGGTGTCGATTTTGATACTTCTGCTGCGTACATGATAGTCTATTGTATTATTCCTCAGTCACTGTTAATTAATTTACTGCAAATTTGGAGACTCACACAAAGGTAGCGAATCATGAAAGCTTGTTTTACTGGAAATTTTTAATCGAAAATTTTACTTGAAAGCAGTAATGTTTTCATGAAGATTTTTAGAGTGAATGAAGGATGGAATTAGATACGTGTATTAATTATTATTCCAACTTGTTATCTAGCACGTGAATATGTGGTGTGCGGGAATAGTAAGTCCAAGAACTTTTGTAGTAAGATTGAAGGAGCAAATTAAAACAACGTCAAGTGTATGTATAACATACAAAGGCAGAAGAAAGCGTGCCACCAACACAGATAAAAGTGTGTCATAAAGTCAAACTATCATGTAGATTGTGAGCACCAAACGACCATTAAAGTATGCTGAAATAATGTCAAAACGAGAAATAAAATGCAATCACTAAAAGAAAGAAAATGTGCCACAAAAGCAGAAAAAAGCGTGCCACAAGAGCAGAGATTCTTATTAAAATAAAAAAAAACATCAAGATAATTGCCGATCACCGGCTAATTCAAAAATAAAAAAATGGCAAGTGGCGGCCATTTTAAAAGAAAATTAGGGTTTTTTTTTTTTAAAAGATCACAACAATTTTTATAGGGTTAGAGTTTTATTAGTCTGTGGTGAATCCCGTAATTGTTATTTTGTTGCCTTAGATGGATTGGTAATGGCGATTGATATTGTATCTTGTGGATTGTCTATCCACTTATGGGCATTCCTAATTTTTTCCCTTATGAGATTTACCCATATTAATAAATAATGGTGATTGATATTGTATCTTGTGAATTGAGATTTACCCATATTGTATTTTGGGTCAATTTGGTTAGAGAATGAAGCTTGTTTTTATTTTTAAAAATGGAAAACAGCAAAAAAAAATGTTTGGTTGAAAATTAGAAAATAATTTTAAAAAATAAAAATAAAAATAAGTCAAAATTTGAAAACATAAAAAATATATTTTTATTATTTTTATTGAAAATGTTTAAAATAGTGGAAAATATGAAAACAATGGCTTTTTAATTTTAATTTCATTTTAATATGGGTTTGAATTCTTCTAATACCACTTTTAATTAATTAATTAATTTATTATAATAATATTTTAATTATTTTTCATTTATGTTTTGGAAAACTATATACCAAACACAATTAACTATTTTTATTTTTGAAAACAAGTTTCATCCCTATTAACCTTACGAGCATGTTTTTTAATTTTTTAAAAATAAAAAATAAAAAAATTATTTTCTAAAATCAAACCGACTCTAAATTTTCTTATAATCTTGTTTTCACTTTACTTTTTCCGGTGTTTTCCCCCAATTACAACCTACTTAAACACGAGTAAAAATCATCTGCCCCTAATCATACCTCCATTTATGCCTCTTGTTAAAAAAATACTTAAAAATTAAATTAGGAACCTAACCCTAAATTGTAAATCCTAAACTCTACGCCCTACACTCTAAAAAATATACCCTACACTAAATTCACTATACCCTAAGCCTTAACCCTAAACCCTAAACCCCTAATTTTATTGTAGAGGCATAAATAAAAGCATGATTAAGAGGTAGATGATTTTCACCCCTCAAACACTGCCCGAACATAACTACACCAATAGTGTGCAAGTTTCTTCTACCGTACTACCAACATTTTTTTTTGTTTATGTTCTCGAGTCTTGACCTAATTCCAATATATAATTGCATAAGACATGCAAAAACAGCAATACAGCACAAAACTAAGGCTGTCCTTCCAAAGAAATTAACCCAAGGGGACAAGGATCATAATGACACCACCATGCCGGCTTCGCAAGTCTATAAATACCCATGACTCACAAGCTTTATCAGTCATCACTAGTATAATAACTTCCTTTTTTACTTAGGTTTTTTTCGCTTCAAGTTCCTGATATCACATTTCTCCTTAAATCTTCTCATTCCTTCTTAATTTTCAGTTCACCCCAATGGTCCAAAACAACCTCAATTTAGCTGGTGCATTCCTCCTTGTGTTATTGTTGTCTTATGGAGTCACAATTGGCCAGGGAATTAGGGTTTTGAAAACAGGAAAATTGGATGACCCGGGAAACCATGCAACAAAGATGATGAACGGGCATAAGAGGAATATTTTAGAGGACGAATCAGCTGGCGTTGTCCACAATGCATATCGTACTAATGATGTCCGTCCGACGCCTCACGGTCACAGCCCCGGCGCGGGTCACTCTACTGGACCTGCTGCCAATAACTAGTTATCACACGTACTTTTATATCATTTTTTTTGCATACTGTGAAATAATGTTCATCTGTGACTGTGTTGCTTTTCTAATTAATCTTGTAGGCTAATCCTGTGATTATGTAATAGCTTCCTCAATTGAAGGGCACTAATTATGTTGGAGTATACATATATACAAACCGTTTAGTTTGTTAGGATGATTAGTTAGTGGTTAATGATCAGTTATTGTGCTGATCTTCAGTGTATAAATAAGCTTCCTGTAAACCTTGATGAATAACAAGTTTTTGTTCAATATTAAAGTTTTCTCCAGTTTAATACTTGTAACATGGTATCAGTTGATTCTTGAAGTTTCTTCTTTTTCTCCAGTTTAATACTTGTAACAAATTACTTGTATTTAAGCATCTTTCGATAAGTGCTATAAAAATATTGTGTTCGTCCCATGGATTTCATATAATAAAAGTTGATTAGCATAAATTTACAAATTTATTAAGTACATGAAAAATGTATCGGCAGCATATTAACTTCTCATATATATATATATATTGAACAGTACGTGTGTGTATATATTTTAAAAAAAGCTTAATGTACATCAACTTAAAAAATTCATCATAAAACCTAAATCTTTGAAGTATCTTTTAGTTCTATTTTTGTGTTTCTAATAAACATGATTGTAGTTGTATATCTTAGTAAAAAACATAAGCCGATATACGGGATCTCAAACGTTTAGGTTAAAGTTCCATATTACATAAATTGCGTGTGGATTTCTTCAAATTTATTTAACTTATGTTTGTTATGTGTGAGCTTTGTCTAAAATGATTTATTCAAATATAGTTTTATCATATTAATGATATGTACTTGATCGATTATGCTCTTATTAGTTGGATGTAATGTGTATTGTCATAATATATATTATTATACTTATTGATAATTTTCTGGTCAAAAATAATATTGATAAATTAACCTTGGTAGGGGTTAGGAAAAACTAAAAACCAATAAGATTCCCACAAAAGTGAATGGTGCTATTTAGATATGATATGAAGTTTGGGGTCGTCTTTTTAATTTTAAATGCCTTGTGCGTGCATATTTTTAAGGTTTCTAGATCTCTTTGCAACTTAGAGATAAGCCATGATTGTTGCCTTTTATTATTCCCTCTTATTTTAGCATAGTTATGGTCAATAAGGTATGGAAATCCTCTGCCCCTTTTCGGTAGGGTGGGAATTGTCGGGTATTTGAGTTTCGGGTTGGGTCAGGTATTCGATAATTTAAAAATTTCGGCCCGTGTCTCAGGAAAATTCTCGGGTTGGGTACCCGGTCCAGTTGGGTAATTTTTTTTAGAGAATTACTCGGTAATTTTAAGTTCGGGTCGTCGGGTCGAGTATTTTTTCCCACCCCTACTTTTTGGTGCCCCTATTTATGCCCTCACACTCAAAATTAGGCTTAGAGTTTAAGGTTTAAGGTTAGGGTTTAAGGAATTTAGAGTATGATGTATTTTTTAGTGTATAGGGTGTAGGGTTTAAGATTTAGAATTTGAGATTATAGCTTATAATTTAATTTTGTAGTGTTTTTTTAGTGTTGGAGCATAAGTAGGGACACCAAAAAGGCAGAGAATTTTTATCTGTCAACAGGTACCATTGAATTAATCCTTGATTAATACTATTGTAACGCCCCGGTTTTGGGCTTAGAAGTTTTGGGCGTTGACAGGTTTGGTCAAAGTGCTGTTCGAATCTAAGAGAGTGAAATTAGGAAAGCCTAGTTCGGGTTGCATTAAAAATATGGAAAAATGTTCTAAAATCATCTTTTAATATAATTAAGTGAACTGTGAAATCAATTTTGGAAAATGAGTTTCGGAAGGGTGACATTTTGGCTAGTGACCAAAATGTGATTTTTGAAAGTTTTGTGACTGTTTTAAAAAGGATTGAAACTTTGAATCTTTAGGGAGCTATTTACCCAAAGGGGAGTTTCTCCAGATTTTCTAGAATATTGAATGATTTAATAATGGTTTAAAATAAAAGTAAAAAGGAGGGAAAGATATTTTTAGTCATCTTTAACTAACTTTCTAAATTTTCCATTCTCATTTTCTCTCATCTTTCTCTCAAACCAAACACATTCTCTCCAGATCTTTTCCTCTGATTTTTATCACCTAAATACTTCTTTTCAATCCTCATTTGATTCCTAATCATCTTCTCATCAAAACCTTTGTATTTGCTACTTGATTCATCAAGCTTTTTGGCTCTAAAAGAGGAGAAACTCAAGTTTGGAGGTAAGAACGTCCTTCTCCTCTGAACTTCAAGTTCTTTAATGAAATTCCTAAGTTCTCAATCCCTAATTGATGTTTTATAAATGGCTTTTAAGATTGTTTAGTGGATCTTGGCTTAAAATGCAAGATTTGGTGTGTTTTTGATGAAATTTCGTTGGATCTGTTTAAGCAGTGTTTTAAGGTGCTAAAATGATGATCAATGAATGTTAATTTGATAAGGAAATGAGTTTTGATTAATGCAATCCCGGATAGGTTGTGTTTCCTAAGTTTAGCTTGTGATTCTTGGATGTTTTTGTGGATCTGATGTTGCTGGAGGTATAAGGATGTTTATAGGTTGTTTTTAGATGTTAAATGGTGTTAATGGATGTTAGGTTTTGCTGGTTTATGGCTGGGCTTTGTTGAGAAGTGGTTTTGATGCAATTTCGGTTGTGTTTGGTGGCCGAAATTGGAGTATGAATGAGAGCAGCGAGTTTGAGTGCTTTCATTGAAGCTTTTGATGCATGATGATGCATTAAATCTCTGCTTTAATGTGTTTAATCAGGGGAGGCATCTTTGGATCCAAGAGTTGTTGATCCGGAAGCTTGAATCGGTGCTTCGGCAAGAGGCGAAGTGGAATCGGTGAGTGAAATTGGGTTTTCGGCTTTGAAACCAATGTCTTGGGAGCTTAGTTTAAGTCTAAACAACTTTGCTAAGCTCGAGTGTAAGTTTTCGGAAATTCTCTCTAGTGGTGGCCATGATTTTGTTGTGATGCAATGTGGTTTATTGCATGTTTTGATTACTGTTTTGAAAGCATGATTTAGCATGGTATTTGCTGTTTTGATAAGCCATATGTTAAAGGAAGCCCAAGGTAAGAGTTCCTTGTTTTTGAGCATTGATTAAATGTGGTTTGATGCTTTTAAGTGCATGATGAATATGGCTTGGTTTAATGCTTTAAAACAGTGGATTAATTGATGAAAATGATGTATATTGGCAAGTGATGTTTTGAAAAGGTTGAGGTCACTAAGGTGGTTAAAAGTCCTTGAGTGAGCCTTGTTACTTAAGAACATCAAGGTGGTTAAAAGTCCTTGGATGATTCTTGTTACGGACACAAAGGTGTTTAAAAGTCCTTGTGTGGTCCTTTCTATGGTGTTTAAAAGTCCATAGGCCAAGGTGTTTAAAAGTCCTTGGGCTCAAGGTGTTTAAAAGTCCTTGAGGTGATTCAATTCATGGTGTTTAAAAGTCCTTGATGTGATACATTCTATGGTGTTTAAAAGTCCATAGGCCAAGGTGTTTAAAAGTCCTTGGGGCCAAGGTGTTTAAAAGTCCTTGGGGTGAAAGTTGATGAACTTGTTTTTAAAGAAATGGAATTTATCACTTGAGGCCAATATGACATGTAATGAAATGAAGCATGAGATGCTTGTTTTAAGTATGCTTTTGAGCATGTGTAAATGATGATTTGAAGCATGATTTATAAATGTTTTGTTAATGCATTATTGAATGGTTTTACGAGCATTCCTCACTAAGCTTTTGCTTACGCTCTCTTCCGTCTTCTTAATTCAATAATGCAGAGCATTAGAGTATTTGGAGGGCAGCAAGGAGGGTAAGCATCCAAGTGGAAACAAAGCTCTAAGTATGGAAGGTTTTCTAAGTACATTTTAGCTTTTGGTAATTTGGCAATGGGGGACCTATGTGTATGTTTTGGGAGATGTTTTGAACTCCCTAAGTATGTTGAATGTTGTTGAGAATGCTGGTTTTTGTGGTTGGCCTTTATATGCTTGAATTGGAAGTTTGAGCTTGAATGGCTTACTTGTGTAGGAAGCATGCCTATAGATTTGGGGCTTTTCTTATATGTGGATGTTTTGATGAATTGTTGATGCAAGTATGTCTCATATATGTTGAATTGCATGTTGGCAAAGTTTGGTGGCTTTTGGAGCATGGTTGGTTGGTCAATTGCATGTTTAAGTATGCATTATTAGGCAATCTGTGCAGGGTGTTTCGGAACAGCACCTACCGTTTCGGAACGGGTGCCTTAATTGTGCCCAGGCGTCCGAAACGGGAGGGGCCGTTCCGAAACGGAAAGGCCACTGCCAGACCCCCGTTTCGGTACGCGTTGCGGAACGGCCCCGAGTTTCGAAACGGGCTATGCCTGTTTCGGAACGGGTGACCGTTGGGGGCTGACATTGGCAGTTATATGTTTTGGAATGTTTGCGTTTTGGTCCTGAAACTTGTTTGTGCAATTGTATGAGTTTGGGAAGTCCTTTTGAGCTGAAATTTTACAGAGAAGCATGAAATATGATTAATTTCAAGATGGTAACTTCATTTTGGGTTAAGTCCTTATAATTATCAGAATTTACAATTTGGTCCCTAAAGTTGTAAATTGTTCAATTGAGTCCCTGTTTGATCTCTGATGTTTGTGATCTTTTGGTATGATGTTTGTGTGATCACAATTAGGTCTAAGGTGCATCTAGACAAGGTTAAAAAAAAAGGTCGTTAATCAAGGTTGACTTTCGGGTTGACTTTGGTTTTCCCCGTGTGACTTTCTTAATTCGGGTCAACCGTCTAGGCCGGGTTAAGGGGGTTACATTTGGTGGTATCAGAGCTGAGTTCTCGAGTAATTGGGAATGTATGTATGCATGATTGAAGTATGTATGCCTTGTATGCTTGTTGAGTGAAAGCATGTTTAATGGCTTGTGATTTTGATGCAATTGAAGTATGTGCTGTGATGTAGCATGTTGTGGGTACCCATTGCCAAATCAAAGCTAAAGGAAAGATGTTGTTTTGAAATGAAATTGAGCTTGAATACTTGGATTGCTTACCTTGCTGGGCCTGACTTTGTTTTATTTGTGTTGTGATTGCATGGTAAAAGTATGGCACCACGTAGAGAGTTACGAGGTAATGTGCGAGCTACGGCTCCTAATGAGAACGAGAATGAGGAAAACACGGGTAGTGCGGTGTTACCTCCTCCTCCACCTGGTGGTGGTGGTGTTGGGGCTGAGGAAGCTGGAGCTGCAGCTGGCGCTGGAGCTGCTGGACCTGGGGCTGGTCAGGGGCAAGCTATGCCTGATATGACGATGTTAGTGCAAGCTATTGCTGGTGCTTTTCAAGAAGCAGTAGCTGGGGCTCGTGGAGCGGGGCATCAGGAAGATGCTAGTGTCAGACTACCTTTGGAGCGTTTGCGCAGTCTTGGTGGGACTGAGTTCAGGGGTATGTCTGCTGAGAGTTCTGAAGCTTGGCTAGAGAGTACCAAGCTAATCTTGGGCCAGATGAGTTGCACTGATGTGCAGAAGCTGGGTTGTGTTGTGTCCTTGCTGCAGAAGGATGCGTATACGTGGTGGACAACCACTGTTGCTGGGATGGCAGAAGCTGATGTGACTTGGACATTCTTTCAGAATGTGTTCAAGAGGAGATATCTGGGTGTAAGATATCTAGATGAGAAGAAGCGTGAATTCATGTCTCTTACTCAAGGGAGCATGAGTGTGGCTGAGTATGAAGTGCAGTTTGTGCGACTCAGTCAGTATGCACCGGAGCTGGTACCTGATGAGCGGGCAAGGTGCGAGAGGTTCCGTTATGGTTTAGAGACGGATGTGAAAATGTATTTGCTGGCCGCTGAATATGATGATTTCGACGTGTTGGTGGGCCGAGCCAAGGATGTTGAGATGAACTTGGGTTTATCTGTGAGAGGTGCTGGAGCAAGTGCTGGGAAGCGATCAGCTGAGTTTAGTTCCGGAGGTGGACGGAACAAGAGGGGACGTGATCAGAAGTATCAGTCTTCAGCTAAGAGAGGTGGTGGTGCACCTGCTAGAGGAGGCAATGCTAGAGCTGATCCGAGTACTTGTTGGATCTGTGGTTCACGTGGTCACATGAAACGTGACTGTCCTCGTGCTGAGAGAGTGGTGCAAGCTCCTGTTGCGGCTGCTGGTAACGGGTGCTGGAGTTGTGGTTCTGCAGACCACTTGAGGCGAGATTGTCCTAGGTTGGCTGGTGATCAGGTGCGTGCTCCTGTTGTTGCTGCACCGCAGAGAGGTCGTGGGCGCGGCCGTGGTAATTTCCAGAGGAGGGAAGAAGGTGGTCGTGGAGTGGCCCATGTTGTGGCTATTCAGCCTGAGGGTGGAGGCCAGGCGAGGGTGTATGCTCAGCGAGAGGGCAGGAATGATGCGGATGTGATTGCAGGTACCTTTACTTTGCAGTCCTTGTCATTGCTTTCTTTGATTGATTCTGGATCTACGCATTCATACATTTTGCGTGAGCATGCTGAACTGCTTGGTTTGCCTGTTGAGTCTTTGGATGTTGGTGTTCGAGTCACTAGTTCTTTTGGTGAGACTGTTGTGACTAGAAAGCTTTATAGAAGGTGTCCCTTGGTCGTTCAAGAGCATGTTTTCCATGTTGATCTTATGGAGTTGCCCTTCTATGGTTTCGATGTGATCCTTGGTATGGATTGGCTTGCTGAGCATCGTGCTGTTGTGGATTGTGAGAACAAGCGAGTTTTGCTTAAGCTTGCGGATGATTATGAAGTTGTTGTGGTTGGTGAGAATGTGAAGTTTCTTGCCAATGTGGTGTCTACCTTGGAGGCGAGCAGGATGCTGAGGCAAGGTTGCGAAGCTTATCTAGCTTTTGTGATGAATCCTAGCTCTAAAGAGTTGAGGGTGCAAGATATCAGAGTTGTGAAGGAGTTTCCTGGTGTTTTTCCTGAGGAGTTGCCTGGTTTACCTCCTAACCGCGAGGTGGAGTTTGGAATTGAGCTGTATGAGAATACAACTCCTGTGTCCATTACTCCCTATAGAATGGCACCTAAGGAGCTGAAGGAGCTGAAGACGCAGTTACAAGAGTTGCTTGATCGTGGTTTCATCCGTCCGAGTGTGTCACCTTGGGGAGCATCGGTCTTGTTTGTGAAGAAGAAGGATGGCACTATGAGAATGTGCATTGATTACCGTCAGCTGAACAAGTTGACTATCAAGAATCGGTATCCTTTGCCGAGGATTGATGATCTTTTTGATCAATTTCGGGGAGCTGCTGTGTTCTCTAAGATTGACTTGAGGTCAGGGTATTATCAGTTGAAGGTGAAGGATGTGGATGTGCCTAAGACAGCTTTCAGGACAAGGTATGGGCATTATGAGTTCCTTGTGATGCCGTTTGGGTTGACGAATGCTCCTGCTGCTTTCATGGACATGATGAATCGTGTGTTTCATGAATACCTGGACAAGTTTGTTGTGGTGTTCATTGATGATATCCTCGTGTACTCGCGTACTGAGGAGGAGCATGAAGAGCATTTGAGGATTGTTTTGCAAGCTTTGTTGGAGAATCAGCTTTATGCTAAGCTTAGTAAGTGTGAGTTCTGGTTAAGGGAGGTGGTTTTTCTTGGGCATGTGGTCTCAGCTGAGGGGATTCGTGTTGATCCTCAGAAGATTGAGGCGGTGATGAATTGGAAAGTTCCTAAGTCTGTTCATGAGGTCCGTAGTTTCCTTGGTTTGGCGGGATACTACCGAAGGTTTGTGGATGGTTTTTCCAAGATTGCTGCTCCTTTGACGAAGCTGTTGCAAAAAGATGTTAAGTATGAGTGGACGGAAGCGAGACATCAGGCTTTTGAGAAGCTTAAGGCGGCTTTGACGCAAGCTCCTATCCTGATTCAGCCTGAATCAGGGAAAGAGTTTGTGGTTTACAGTGATGCATCCTATGTTGGTTTGGGGTGTGTGCTGATGCAGGAGGGTAAGGTGGTGGCTTATGCATCGCGGCAGTTGAAAGTGCATGAGCGCAATTACCCTACGCATGATATTGAGCTGGCTGCAGTGGTTTTTGCTCTGAAGATCTGGAGACATTATCTGTATGGTGAGAAGTGTACTGTGTACACGGATCACAAGAGTTTGAGGTATCTGATGTCTCAGAAGGAGTTGAATCTTAGGCAGCGGCGTTGGTTGGAGTTGCTCAAGGATTATGATCTGACGATTGAATATCATCCTGGAAAAGCTAATGTTGTTGCGGATGCCTTGAGTAGGAAAGTAGCTGTTGAGCTGAGGGCTATGTTTGCTAGCTTGAGCATATCGCAAGATGGTGGTCTCGTTGCTGAGTTGCAAGTGAAACCCTCTTTGGTTCAGTTGATCAAGGATAAGCAGTTGTTGGATGATTCCTTGGTGTCTCATGTTCAGGATATCGCGGAGGGTAGACCTTCGGATTTCTGTTTCAATGATGATGGTGTGCTGTGTTTTGGGAGTCGGATAGTAGTGCCTGCTGATGCTGAATTGAGGCGTGCTATTCTGACTGAAGGTCATAGTAGTCCTTTTGCTATGCACCCTGGTAGTACTAAGATGTACCGTGATCTTCGTGATGAGTACTATTGGGTGGGTTTGAAGAAGGATGTTGCAGAGTTTGTTAGCAAGTGTTTGGTGTGTCAGCGAGTTAAGGCTGAGCATCAGTTTCCTTCAGGGTTGTTGCAACCGTTGAAAATCCCTGAATGGAAGTGGGAGAGGGTTACCATGGATTTTGTATCTGGTTTACCTTTGTCTCCATCGAAGAAGAATTCGGTCTGGGTGATTGTGGATCGCCTGACGAAGTGTGCGCATTTCTTGCCTGTGCATACCACGTTTTCTTTGGATAAGCCGGCAGAGCTGTACATTGCTGAGATTGTACGGCTGCATGGTGTGCCTAAGTCGATTGTGTCGGATAGGGATCCGAGGTTCACATCGCGGTTCTGGCAGTGTTTGCATCAAGCTCTGGGTACAAGGTTGCATTTCAGTACATCCTATCATCCTCAGTCGGATGGTCAGTCTGAGCGAGTTATCCAGATTTTGGAGGATATGTTGAGGTGCTGCGTGATTGAGTTCCAAGGTTCTTGGGAGAAGCATCTGCCTTTGGTTGAGTTTGCTTATAACAACAGTTATCAGGCAAGTATACAGATGGCACCTTATGAGGCTTTGTACGGGAGGAAGTGTAGGACTCCTCTTTGTTGGGCTGAGACTGGTCAAAAGTTGGTTTCGATGCCGGCTTTGTTGAAAGGGACCACAGAGAAGGTAAAGCTCATTTGTGAGCGGTTGAAGGCTGCTTCTGATCGACAGAAGTCTTACGCGGATTTGAAGCGTAAGGAGATAGAGTATGCGGTGGGTGACCGTGTGTTCTTGAAGGTTTCGCCTTGGAAGAAGGTGATGCGGTTTGGCCGAAAGGGTAAGTTGAGCCCTAGGTACATTGGACCATATGAGGTGGTTGAGCGTGTGGGTCCTGTTGCGTATCGGTTGAGGTTACCACAGGAGTTGGAGAAGATTCATGATGTGTTTCATGTTTCTATGCTCCGGAGGTATAGATCTGATCCTTCGCATGTGATGCCTGTGGAGGAAGTGGTTTTGAATCCGGATTTGACCTATGATGAGGAACCGGTGAAGGTTCTGGATTCGGATAGCAAGGTTCTTCGTGGCAAGACCATTGAGTTGGTGAAGGTGCTGTGGAAGCATCGCGGTGTTGAGGAAGCCACGTGGGAGCGGAAGGAAGACATGCTGAAGCAGTTTCCTTATCTCTTTCCTTCAGGTAAATTTCGAGGACGAAATTTCTTAAGGGGGGGAGAGTTGTAACGCCCCGGTTTTGGGCTTAGAAGTTTTGGGCGTTGACCGGTTTGGTCAAAGTGATGTTCGAATCTAAGAGAGTGAAATTAGGAAAGCCTAGTTCGGGTTGCATTAAAAATATGGAAAAATGTTCTAAAATCATCTTTTAATATAATTAAGTGAACTGTGAAATCAATTTTGGAAAATGAGTTTCGGAAGGGTGACATTTTGGCTAGTGACCAAAATGTGATTTTTGAAAGTTTTGTGACTGTTTTAAAAAGGATTGAAACTTTGAATCTTTAGGGAGCTATTTACCCAAAGGGGAGTTTCTCCAGATTTTCTAGAATATTGAATGATTTAATAATGGTTTAAAATAAAAGTAAAAAGGAGGGAAAGATATTTTTAGTCATCTTTAACTAACTTTCTAAATTTTCCATTCTCATTTTCTCTCATCTTTCTCTCAAACCAAACACATTCTCTCCAGATCTTTTCCTCTGATTTTTATCACCTAAATACTTCTTTTCAATCCTCATTTGATTCCTAATCATCTTCTCATCAAAACCTTTGTATTTGCTACTTGATTCATCAAGCTTTTTGGCTCTAAAAGAGGAGAAACTCAAGTTTGGAGGTAAGAACGTCCTTCTCCTCTGAACTTCAAGTTCTTTAATGAAATTCCTAAGTTCTCAATCCCTAATTGATGTTTTATAAATGGCTTTTAAGATTGTTTAGTGGATCTTGGCTTAAAATGCAAGATTTGGTGTGTTTTTGATGAAATTTCGTTGGATCTGTTTAAGCAGTGTTTTAAGGTGCTAAAATGATGATCAATGAATGTTAATTTGATAAGGAAATGAGTTTTGATTAATGCAATCCCGGATAGGTTGTGTTTCCTAAGTTTAGCTTGTGATTCTTGGATGTTTTTGTGGATCTGATGTTGCTGGAGGTATAAGGATGTTTATAGGTTGTTTTTAGATGTTAAATGGTGTTAATGGATGTTAGGTTTTGCTGGTTTATGGCTGGGCTTTGTTGAGAAGTGGTTTTGATGCAATTTCGGTTGTGTTTGGTGGCCGAAATTGGAGTGTGAATGAGAGCAGCGAGTTTGAGTGCTTTCATTGAAGCTTTTGATGCATGATGATGCATTAAATCTCTGCTTTAATGTGTTTAATCAGGGGAGGCATCTTTGGATCCAAGAGTTGTTGATCCGGAAGCTTGAATCGGTGAGTGAAATTGGGTTTTCGGCTTTGAAACCAATGTCTTGGGAGCTTAGTTTAAGTCTAAACAACTTTGCTAAGCTCGAGTGTAAGTTTTCGGAAATTCTCTCTAGTGGTGGCCATGATTTTGTTGTGATGCAATGTGGTTTATTGCATGTTTTGATTACTGTTTTGAAAGCATGATTTAGCATGGTATTTGCTGTTTTGATAAGCCATATGTTAAAGGAAGCTCAAGGTAAGAGTTCCTTGTTTTTGAACATTGATTAAATGTGGTTTGATGCTTTTAAGTGCATGATGAATATGGCTTGGTTTAATGCTTTAAAACAGTGGATTAATTGATGAAAATGATGTATATTGGCAAGTGATGTTTTGAAAAGGTTGAGGTCACTAAGGTGGTTAAAAGTCCTTGAGTGAGCCTTGTTACTTAAGAACATCAAGGTGGTTAAAAGTCCTTGGATGATTCTTGTTACGGACACAAAGGTGTTTAAAAGTCCTTGTGTGGTCCTTTCTATGGTGTTTAAAAGTCCATAGGCCAAGGTGTTTAAAAGTCCTTGGGCTCAAGGTGTTTAAAAGTCCTTGAGGTGATTCAATTCATGGTGTTTAAAAGTCCTTGATGTGATACATTCTATGGTGTTTAAAAGTCCATAGGCCAAGGTGTTTAAAAGTCCTTGGGGCCAAGGTGTTTAAAAGTCCTTGGGGTGAAAGTTGATGAACTTGTTTTTAAAGAAATGGAATTTATCACTTGAGGCCAATATGACATGTAATGAAATGAAGCATGAGATGCTTGTTTTAAGTATGCTTTTGAGCATGTGTAAATGATGATTTGAAGCATGATTTATAAATGTTTTGTTAATGCATTATTGAATGGTTTTACGAGCATTCCTCACTAAGCTTTTGCTTACGCTCTCTTCCGTCTTCTTAATTCAATAATGCAGAGCATTAGAGTATTTGGAGGGCAGCAAGGAGGGCAAGCATCCAAGTGGAAACAAAGCTCTAAGTATGGAAGGTTTTCTAAGTACATTTTAGCTTTTGGTAATTTGGCAATGGGGGACCTATGTGTATGTTTTGGGAGATGTTTTGAACTCCCTAAGTATGTTGAATGTTGTTGAGAATGTTGGTTTTTGTGGTTGGCCTTTATATGCTTGAATTGGAAGTTTGAGCTTGAATGGCTTACTTGTGTAGGAAGCATGCCTATAGATTTGGGGCTTTTCTTATATGTGGATGTTTTGATGAATTGTTGATGCAAGTATGTCTCATATATGTTGAATTGCATGTTGGCAAAGTTTGGTGGCTTTTGGAGCATGATTGGTTGGTCAATTGCATGTTTAAGTATGCATTATTAGGCAATCTGTGCAGGGTGTTTCGGAACAGCACCTACCGTTTCGGAACGGGTGCCTTAATTGTGCCCAGGCGTCCGAAACGGGAGGGGCCGTTCCGAAACGGAAAGGCCACTGCCAGACCCCCGTTTCGGTACGCGTTGCGGAACGGCCCCGAGTTTCGAAACGGGTTATGCCTGTTTCGGAACGGGTGACCGTTGGGGGCTGACATTGGCAGTTATATGTTTTGGAATGTTTGCGTTTTGGTCCTGAAACTTGTTTGTGCAATTGTATGAGTTTGGGAAGTCCTTTTGAGCTGAAATTTTACAGAGAAGCATGAAATATGATTAATTTCAAGATGGTAACTTCATTTTGGGTTAAGTCCTTATAATTATCATAATTTACAATTTGGTCCCTAAAGTTGTAAATTGTTCAATTGAGTCCCTGTTTGATCTCTGATGTTTGTGATCTTTTGGTATGATGTTTGTGTGATCACAATTAGGTCTAAGGTGCATCTAGACAAGGTTAAAAAAAAGGGTCGTTAATCAAGGTTGACTTTCGGGTTGACTTTGGTTTTCCCCGTGTGACTTTCTTAATTCGGGTCAACCGTCTAGGCCGGGTTAAGGGGGTTACAACTATATTTTCTTTGCTATGCCTTTTCCCCCTTTTTGGTTTCGATTTCTTAATTCTTACATTTCGGAGATAAGCTATGGTTACTGCTGGTTAATACTTCCAGTTTTCTTGTCGTATTTCCCTCACGAATGAGTAACAAAATTAAAACGACTTGACTTGACATCCTTATCTAACCATATATATTTCAGAAAAGAACGTTTAAATTTGTAGTCCGAAGTAAATATAACACATACAATTTTTGATAGCTATTGTAGCTCATGGTCAGTTATATTGTATGCTGTTAGTAGTCGTTAGTTTGTTATGGTTGTTAGGAGGTTAGGGTTTGTTACTTATCCTCTGGTTAGCAGTCATCTTTGTGTATAAATAGTGAGCTTTGTCTCTCTTGTAAAGCAGCGAGAATTTAATGAAAGCTGAGTGGTTTTGGTTACTATCTTTGTCAATGCTTTACATGGTATCAGTTGCTAGGTAGTTATCCTTCTTGTTCATCTTTTTGTGCTTGTGCAGAGTTGTTTCTCTCAAGTTTCTCGCTCTTGTTTCTTCTTTGAGTGTTTTTTGTGAGTTTTGATAAAAGAACTTCTCGTTCTTCTTCTTCTTTCTCATGGCTCCAACAGAAGATATTCTCGATGATATTTCTGATGATCTTCTTTCAGAAATACCAGTGTTCTCTAACAAAAGAGTGAATGTATGCTTAAATGAGTCGAATTATCTGCTGTGGAAGCAGCAGGTTGTGTTAACCATCCGTGGTCTTGGGTTAGAAGGCTATCTTGATGGTTCTCTTGCAAAACCTTCCAAGTTGGCTCACAATCGTGCAGGGGAGCAGATTCTTAATCCGTAGTACCTCCAGTTTGTGAAGCAAGATAGCTCGTTAGCATCTTGGTTGTTATCCACTGTAAGTCCAAATATTCTTCCTCGTCTTGTTGGTTCAGAATCCACTGCTGCTATTTGGAGTTCTGTGACCAAACATTACTCAAAGTTATCCACTACTAAGCTCATGATTCTTCATTGCCGTCTGAGATCCATGAAGAAAGGCAGTCAGTCTATGCAAGATTACACCATGTCTATTAAAGAATCTTGTGATCTTCTTGCGACTTGTGGCAGTTCCATTTCCGATCTTGAACAGATAGCCACTATCTTGAATGGCTTGCCCCCAGAATTTGAGCCCTCTGTTGCTGCAATTACAGCAAGTAAAGAACCATATACAGTTGATAATGTGGTCACTATATTGATTGATGCTGAGTCTCGTCTTGAAGACACGTCCAGATTTCCATCTGGTATTAATTACACACGTTATAATCAGAAATCCTCTTCTTCAGCCTCTGAGGATCAAGAAGAACCTGCTGAAGTGTCGCGACCTAATACTGCTGCTAACAATAGTCGTTTCAAGGGTCGACCCAAGATCCAGTGTCAATTGTGTGGGAAGTTGGGTCATTTAGTTGACCGTTGCTGGAAACGATTTGATCAGAATTTTAAGGGTGTGTCAGCTCAACAATCCAGGCCTGCTGTTAAGGCTCAGGCTAACAATTGTTCCTGTTGCTCTCATGGCAATGAAGACTCATACAATCCCTATCCCAGTGATGATCCTGAATCTGATGAATCAAATGTTCAGGTTAATGCTCTGATGGCCAATGGTCCAATGGCTCGCACCAAGTGGTTTCCCGACTCTGGTGCTACGCATCATGTAGCAGGAGATTCAGCTGCTCTTCAACACAAGTCCTCTTACAAGGGTAAAGGTATGGTTCATTTGGGGGATGGCTCTGCTTTGAACATAAATGCTATTGGTGATTCTTATTTACCTGCCTCTAAACGAATGTTATGTTTAGATCAAGTGTTACATGTGCCGCAAATATCAAAGAATCTATTGTCTGTTGCAAAATTTGCTAAAGATAATCGAGTTTTCTTTGAGTTTCATGCTTCTTCTTGTTGTGTTAAGGATGCATGCACTAAGGAAATTCTCTTGGAAGGTGGTCTTGATGAAGGATTGTACAGTCTTACTTGTACCCCGGGAAGTGGCTTGTCTTCTGCTGGTGCTATGGTCCATGCTTCAGTTTCCAGTTCAGATGAGTACATCTTGTGGCACAGAAGATTGGGACACCCTGCAGCTGATGTAGTTAAGAAAGTTGTTAAGAATTCTTTAATTGTTGATTCTCATTCTTGTCAAGCCTGTCAAATGGGCAAGAGTCGTGTGTTGCCTTTTGTTTCTTCTTCCACTATCTATACTCGACCATTTGAGCTTGTTGAGGTCGATGTCTGGGGACCTGCCCCTGTTAGTTCGAATGGCTTTCGGTATTTTGTAAGCTTTGTTGACATGTATAGCCGCAACACATGGTTGTATCTTTTAAGGAATAAAAGTGAGGTTTCAGTTGCCTTTAGCATGTTCTCAATGGTTGTTAAGACTCAATTTGATCTATCTATTCTTGCTATACAATCGGATAATGGAGGAGAGTTTCGTTTTTTAGAACATGTGGCTGCTCAATCTGGCATTCAATTGCGTCGGTCTTGTCCCCACACTTCCCAGCAAAATGGGGTGGTCGAACGGAAGCATCGTCACGTTGTGGAGACTGCTCTCACCCTCTTTGCTCAGTCTCAGTTGCCTTTGACCTATTGGTCGTATGCTGTTCTATCAGCAGTCTTTCTTATTAATCGCATGCCCACGCGAACTCTTGATGGTGTATCACCTTTCTACAAGCTGCATGCTCGAGATCCTGATTACTCTTTCTTAAAGGTGTTTGGGTGCCAGTGTTTCCCACATCTCCGGCCCTTTAATGTGCACAAGTTCGATTTTCGCTCCAAGCCATGCACGTTCCTTGGGTATAGCCCATTGCATAAAGGCTATCAGTGCATGGATTCCTCTGGCAGGGTCTTTGTGTCACGTAGTGTGATATTTAATGAGGATATATTTCCCTTTGCGACTTCCTCTACTAAGACAAAGGCTGCTAGTGCTTCTACTTTTCATTCTAACCCTGTTCCTTTGGTTGCTTCGCAGCATGTGCCTTCGAGCTCTAATACAGCTGGTCATGCCTTCTCTAGGTCTACAACATCACCTGAGGATGGTCAAAACGTCAGCTTCACACATGAGGAAAGTGTGGGTCACATTATTGAGTCTCCTAGTGTGCATGATAATGACTCGGAGCACGTGGACCTTGTGCATGATGAGGGTTCAGAACATTCCATGCACTTGGAGGTTGACACAACTCAATCTCAGCAGTAGGAGAATGCTGAGGAAGTTAGTTTTGGTGAGCCGTTAGTTTCAGTTGATATACCAATACAGTGTGACCATCAGCCAGCTGGCACTTCTAACCTGCATGATGCATCTGGCCCCTTACATAATGATGCTGATGTTTCTATGCTACCCATTCCCTCAAATATCTCGTCTTCACCTCAACGACCTATGTGCGTCACCAATGTTCATCCTATGGTCACCAGACGCAAAAATGGTATTGTCAAACCCAAGCTTTTTCATGTTCAGCTTCAGAAAGTGCCTGATAATATTGATGAAGCACTTGCAGATCCAAACTGGAGAGCAGCAGTGATGCTTGAGTATAAAGCTTTAATGTCCAATGGAACTTGGGACATTGTTGAATTACCTGTAGGAAGAAGGGCCATAGGATGTAAGTGGCTCTTCAAAATCAAGCTTAAAGCTGATGGCACGGTGGAGAGGTTGAAAGCTCGTCTTGTGGTTAAGGGCTTCTCTCAGGTGCCTGGATTCGACTTCCTCGACACTTTCAGCCCAGTGGTTCGATTTACCGCTGTCAATATCCTCATTTCGTTAGCAGTTACATCTCGTTGGGACATAAGGCAGGTTGATGTCAACAACGCCTTTCTTAAAGGCGACCTTACAAAGGATGTTTTTATGCAGCAGGTTCCTGGTTTTGAGCAAGCATCTGTGCACGGTGGTCAGTTGGTTTGCAAGTTGCGAAAGGCGTTGTACGGGCTTCGACAGGCCCCCCACAACTGGTTTCTCAAGCTTCGTGATTTCCTCTATGAGCTAGGCTTTCAGTCCTCTCGAGCAGATCCCTCTTTATTTGTTCGCGTGCAGGATAAGGAAGTGGTGTATCTCGTAGTATATGTAGATGACATATTGTTAACTGGCAGTTCACAGGCTCAAATTGATGCTATCATTGCAGCCCTCAATGTTAAGTTCTCTCTTAAAGACCTTGGACATCTTCATTTCTTTCTTGGGATAGAGGCGTTACGTTCGGATGGTGGCTTGTTTCTCACCCAACGGAAGTTTATTGGTGAGCTGCTTCAGAAGGTCAATTTGGTTGACTCCAACTTTGCTACAACTCCCATGGCTTCCTCTCTTAAACTTTCTAAACACAGTGGTGACCCTCTGGATAATGTGCAGCTTTATCGAAGTACTGTGGGTGCACTTCAGTATATTTCGCACACTCGCCCTGATATCTCTCTTGCAGTCAACAAAACGGCACAGTTTCTGCAATCACCCACGACTGAACATTGGGCTGCTGTCAAACGTGTTCTTCGTTATCTTCGGGGCACTTCGGATTTTGTGTTGTGGTTTCCTAGTCAGCTTGCTGCAGGGATGTCTGGTGGTCATCAGCTTACAGTTTATTCCGATGCAGACTGGGGAGGGGATGTCGATGATCGACGGTCCATCTCTGGCTACTGTGTCTTCAATGGTGGTCACCTTCTTTCTTGGAGCTCGAAAAAGCAACGGGCGGTTGCTCGATCGACGGCGGAGGCGGAGTATCGTAGTTTAGCAGACGCAGCTGCTGAAACTACCTGGGTTACAGCTGTGTTCTCTGAGTTGAGCCTATCTCAAGCTCAGCTTCCCTGTGTATGGTGCGACAACACAAGCGCCGTCGCCATGGCGGCCAATCCCGTACTTCATGCCAAGACTAAACACTTCGAACTGGACCTTCATTATGTTCGTGAAAAGGTGGCAGAATGTCAACTGCAAGTCAACTATATTCCTTCTGATAGTCAACTTGCTGATGCGCTCACCAAGCCATTGTCTTTGGCTCGTTTTGCTCTTCTTCGCCGGAAACTGTCGGTGGTGGCTCAACAGGAGGTGTTTCCAGACAACAGGAAATAGGGTGAATAATAGCTATTGTAGCTCATGGTCAGTTATATTGTATGCTGTTAGTAGCCGTTAGTTTGTTATGGTTGTTAGGAGGTTAGGGTTTGTTACTTAGCCTCTGGTTAGCAGTCATCTTTGTGTATAAATAGAGAGCTTTGTCTCTCTTGTAAAGCAGCGAGAATTTAATGAAAGCTGAGTGGTTTTGGTTACTATCTTTGTCAATGCTTTACAATTTTGACATGCTTATCTTTTCATGAAATATTACCCATAGGCCATAATGGATGTAATCAACATTCCAGAAGCAACAAACCAGGCTAACAATATATATATATAAATAAAGAGAAGCCCAGTCTGCACTAATTATATAACATTCACGATACATGTGAGCTAGATTTCAGCAATCTAGCTAGCTTGCTAGTATCTAACTATGGCCATTAGGTGGAGTTGAATGCCCGATGCTCGGACTGTGGCCGGGGCTTGTGGGGCGGAAATCGTTGTTATCGGATTTGGAAGTGGCAGCAAGATCATCATGGTCCACTCCATGTTTGCCTCGGCTATATTTCATCTTTGTTACCTGTTTTCCGGAATAGTACTCATCTTTCTCTATCTCGGAAAACCTAACTTCATCTGTAAATCTGATTGCATGAACTAATATCAACAAAGCAAAGAGAAAGGCAAGTGCGAAAATGAGGTTATTTTTTGCCATGGATAAACTAGACACGGGAAGGGATTAGAAAATCGCTCCAAAAAAATGACAAAGGAAGGGGTAGAGAAGACTGAAGAGAAGCTGAAGTTAAAAAGTAAATGAGGAGATGCACGTACATATGCGTTGCCTTGCTGGGTATTTATAGGCTGCCACTTGACATTTTCATGTCGTCTAATTTTGATGTTTAATTGGGCTCGAGTTAAATATAAATCTTGGGCTTTGTTGGAGATCGATTCTTTTCCTACGGCTCTGGAGGCTCAAACTGTATCCTAGGAACCGGAAATTGTCTACCCCTAGCTATGTTTTCATTGGTGTCTTTATTTTAAAATAGCGAGTTTAGGGTTTAATATTTGGAGTTTAAGGTTGAGACTTAGGATTAGGGTGTGGGAAATTAGGGGTAGGCTGTATTTTTTTAGGATTTAAGGTTTAGAATTTAAGATATAAAAACTAGGGTCAAGAGTTAAAATTTAATTTTTAAGTGTTTTTAGTATGGGCATATAAAAAAGATGATTATGGGTAGAAGATTTTTTACTCCACCACCGCCCACCGATAATCACCTCATCGCACCCTGTCTGTTCAGCCTCTACATTGGTTGCAATTATTTTGAACTTTTTTTGAAAATTGAAAATTAACGTATTCAATCAGCAGATTGAGGTCTACATAAATTTAAAATTATGTATTAAGTTAATTATTTCATAAATTATGAATCATTTAACTCATCAACTTTTTAAAGTGTAGTTATATCTTAATTAAATTTACGATACAACAAAATACGCAAATCATTATCCTAAAAAATAAGTAAAAGAAAAAAGGAAATTGTTGCAACTATTTATCCGGAAAAGGAGAAACTTGTAGCAACAATTGATTGACTTGATTCTAAAAATAGAGAAAGTGCAATTACTTATACAACTACACTGAAAAATTAAATAAATAAAGTTTGTAAAGGATTCGGAATTCCTTAAACTTCTCATATCTTTTAACCCTTAATTTTTAATTTTTTGTCAAATTACTATACTTTTAATAGTTTCCATACTTTGTAATTATTATATAATCAATAGTTTCAATTATATTAATTAGTTTTCATATATTTTAATTATTATATTATTAAAATTATAGTATAATTACATATAATTTATAAATACATTGTCGTAAAATAACGAATTTTGACTTAATTGTTAATTATTATTATGTGAATATATTGGTGAATGTATGTTCAATTATACATCTAGGGTTTTCAAATTCTGACCGGGTTTAGATTGACACGAGTAATTTTTTTGGCTGGGATTTATTTTGTTAACTCTAATCGATAGTAAGAATTTTATCTTTTTGAGATGAACTAATTTGACGAGTAACAAAAGATGATCATATTGTCTCATTTTGTATGAATTCGAATCCTGCCATTTATCTTGAAAATGTAATATATCTCTCTACTTAATTAAAAAAGCAATTTTATCTTTTTGCAAAAATAAACGAACAAACAAATATAACTCACCTCAACTTAATAGGTCAATTACTTTTTCATCAATTAGTTAAACTTGGAAATAAAATAAAAGTTCGAGAATAGAAAGAAATAAAAAAATTAGGGTAAACTACATAAATGACCACCTTACTATTGCAAAAGTTGTAATTTGACCACATTACTTTTTTTCGTCACAATTAAACCACCAAACTATTTAAATGGTATCAATGTGACCACCAGCCGTTAAAGGTTAACAGAAGGGTGACGTGGCAGTTAAAAAAATAAAGGTATAATTACATATTTAGTCCTCGTTACTTATAAACTCTATCACTTTAATCTTAATTTTAATTTAATAAAATAAATTAATTATTTAATTAGGTGTTGACAGGAATTTAATTATTTTATTTTTCTCCTCCAATCAAGAGGTGACACGTGTCACCACCATTTAGAGGAGAGAAATTTAATTTGCACAAACATGCCAATGGTGGGAATCGAACCTACATATGGATGATTTAGAAGCAATGGCTAATCCACTGCACCAAGCATATATTTGTGCTAAAAATAACCCTTTTAAATATATGTTCTATTGTGTACAGAATGAATGACCACCCAAAAACAAATTAGTGATGGGCCAGAGGTCGATGTCACCGATGGCAGCTGCTTTGTGAGAATCGAATCCTTTTGGACCGAGGGTCCTTGCATGTTCCGAGGCACCAGCCTAACAATGACAACATATAAATTACTGCACAAAAAAATACAGAAGCCAATAAGGAAATTAAAACAGGCATATCGAAAGTTTCCACTTTGTACTTACCTCAATGTATTTCTTCATATTGTCTCACGCCCCACCAGTGTTAGAAGCAGAAATTGGCATCTGCGAAAGTCGAGAGTTAGAGTCGAAGTGATTACCATTCAGTAATATAAAAGAATTGATGAAAACGAATCTTTTCTAGCAACTAGATATTGAATCATTCTGATGAGCAGGAAATGCTCTGCAGGCAACAAAAGATTGAAAGTGGGGTGAACTCTCAGTATGTTTAAGAGTATTCTAGGGCGAGTCGTTATCTTTTTAATCTCAAACGGATTGAATTGGGTCTAGATTGAATTTTACAGATTCTCTATAGATGAGCTCCTTGATATTTTCTTCGGTGAATGACGGTTGCTCAAAATCAAAACTGAAAGGCCTTGGGCAAACAGGCTCCTCGTTGATGTCGTTGAATCTTATTTTTAATTAAATATAAATAATTAAAATTAAGACTAAATTGATAGAGTTTATAAGTAACGAGGACTAAATGTGTAATTATACCTTTATTTTTTTAACTGACACGTCACCCTTCTGTTAACCTTTAACGGCTGGTGGTCACATTGATACCATTTAAATAGTTTGGTGGTTTAATTGTGACGAAAAAAAGTAATGTGGTCAGATCGTAACTTTTGCAATAGTAAGGTGGTCATTTATGTAGTTTACCCAAAAAATTAAGGATTAAAGTGAATTTTTAAAAAAGTTTTAAGGGTAAAAAATTATTAGACCTGTATATTTTATTAGTATCCGAAATCTAACGGGAGAGTAACCACAAAACGGTGTCGAGTACAAATTCTACCTGATTTTGCCAATATAAACGGTTGTGATCAACTCGTCAAAGTATCACCTGTCCCATCCAACAATTAAAAGTACAACCGCGTTTCATGTTTTCCATCACCCTTCGTTAAATTCTCTGCTTAGACCCTAGCCGTACTTTCTCTTTCTCCTCTCTTCTTTTTGTTTCCCTGAAAATATTTACAAAAAAAAAAAAACTCAGATTCAATTCAAATAAACATTGGAATCTTAAGAAAAAGAAGAGATAGTAATAATCGTAAAAAAGAGATAAGGATGCAGCAAAACAGCGGTTCGGATTCGCAACCGCCAGCGCAACCTTCTCAAGAACACAACCAACGCCAACAACAATCGCATCCGCAGTGGGTGGCGATGCAGTATCCGGCGGCAGCTATGGTAATGCAGCATCAGATGATGCAACCGCAGCAATTGGTGGCGCCGCCACCTCCACCTCAGCAGTACATGCCATATCACCCTCAGTTCCAGCGCCACCATGGAAACGCGCTACAGGCGCAGCAGCAGCAAGGATCCAATGGTGGCGGAGAGAACAAGACTATTTGGGTCGGTGATTTGCATCATTGGATGGACGAGAACTACCTTCATAGCTGTTTCGCTTCTACCGGCGAGGTACAACAGAATCTCTCATAAATATATTTATTTTAATTTGCTATTATTATTCCATATTGAACTATTCTTTCTTTCTATTTTTCTTTTCAATGGTATCGGTTATTACACTGTACATTGTCATTGTCGTGGTTTCTGCAGTCACAACACTATCTGGTAATGATTTAATTAGTTTGAATTATTGATTAATGATCGCTTGTTTTCTTCAATCAATGTATAATTGTATATACACGTTAAGAGTGCTATTGGGACACTTGTATAGCACTATTTATGGAAAGTTTTTCAAATTAAATGCATCTCTCCATTGACAGTTAATAAAATCTCTGTCGAAATTCATCGAACAGAAAAATATTTCTTTAAATGGCAATCTTAACGAGTACGTTAGGTTTTAGTTTTTGGAAAAGATAGGATTTGTACTATGATTAAGAGATTCGGTGCCTTTTTTGTGGGTGGCACATGTAGCTGTATGGTTTTATACTTGATTGCTAATCAAATGCCACGAACGAGATGTGTGAACTAGTAAATTGGGTGACAGGATGAGGTCAATACCTTATTTGGCTATTTAAGGCATTCAAAAAGAAATAATGCAAAAGGGCTTAAGTGGGTAGAGTCTGAAATAAGTTTGGAATTTGATTTTGAGGTCTGAACATATTGTCTGGAATGTCAAAAAGCTATTTAGATTTTAGAGTCATTACTTTTAATGGTTTTTGGAATTTTATGAATGTTTAATTTTAGTGTTAAATTGAAGATAAATTAAATGATCTTTTCCGACTGTTTGTCCTAAATTAGATGTATCATTTATGCAAGTTTGTAGCATTTGCCTTCAATGTGTGGTTAGTACATAGTGCTAGACTGCAGAAGTTCAAACCGAGTATGGTAGAATTGTGAAGGCAGGGGAACTTGTACGAAAAGAAAGTTAAAGAAAAAATGGACCTTGTTTTTAAGGTTTGTGTTGCTTGCCAAACTTAGATTGACACTTGGAATTTATTTGAGCAGATTTCATCCATTAAGGTCATCCGCAATAAGCATACCGGTCTATCAGAAGGATACGGATTTGTGGAATTTTTTTCTCATTCAACAGCAGAGAAAGTTCTCCAAAATTATAGTGGCATTTTGATGCCTAATATGGATCAACCTTTCCGTCTGAACTGGGCAACTTTTAGCACAGGAGACAAGCGTTCAGAAAATGGTCCCGATCTTTCCATTTTTGTAGGAGATTTAGCTGCAGATGTTACTGATAGCCTATTGCATGAAACTTTTGCTAGTAAATATCCTTCTGTTAAAGCTGCAAAAGTCGTAATTGATGCTAATACTGGTCGATCTAAAGGCTATGGTTTTGTGAGGTTCGGGGATGATACTGAGAGGTCAAATGCCATGACTGAAATGAATGGTGTATATTGTTCAAGCAGGCCAATGCGTATTGGTGCTGCAACTCCCAGGAAATCCTCTGGGTATCAGCAACAGTATTCTTCACAAGGTATTTTATTACTTAACTTACTTTTTCTTCATGAAGATTTTGCTTAAGCTTACCAGCATTGGTATTTTAATATCTTAAAACTTTGTTTAAAAATTTACATTTATTACTTAAGTGCTTAGATTTACCACCTTTTTTATTTGTCACTTGTATATGCTTCTGAATGTTCCCCCCTCTCTTTGAGGATCCTCTGCAATTCTTGATGCAAAAGTAACTTCACAATTGCCCACCAGCTTTGACTTAATTTTTGCTCTGAGGAATCTCTTATTCCTTCTCAGACAGTTTACAATTGTCTGTTCTGGCTCTCTCTTCTTGTTGTTTGGCTGCTTCTTTTCTGGTTATTAGAATGTGTTGGTGTCAAATAGTAGGTTTGTTGGAAAATAAAATGCTACTTTTGTGTTTGGGAAAAAATTCCACTTTCCCCTTTCTGTCGGGGTACTTGGTTTGGTTTTAGCTTCTTTTGATAGGCCTTTTTAAAGTTTGCTGTTTATAATCACTGTCGTTTTGTCATACAATCATGTAAATTGTTTTACCATGATAAGTTTCAAGAGTGGTGATTTCCAATTTCTTTTTTAAGCAATAAAATAGCATAGAGATTATTAGAAGATACATAGGATAGTTTAGGGCTGTAAACGAACCAAACGTTCAGTGAACCGTTTAGTGAGAAGTTCGTTTATTTATTAAACGAACTAACATGAACAAGATTGTCTGTTCGTTTAATTAAATGAAGGAACAGTTCGTTCATTTACGTTCGTGAACGTTCGGTAATCTGTTCGTTTATGTTCGTTTAAATTTATTCACATGTGTCCATTTACATTTATTATTTCTCATAACAAAAGTACTATATATTTTTTAAAAAAATATAAATTTATTCACATATGTTCGTTCGTTTAAATTCATACACCTATGTCTTTTTATGTTTGTTTATAATTTTAACGAATGAACACGAATAAGCTACATTCCTTGACAAACGAACACAAACAAGAAATTATGTTCGTTTAGTTGTTCGTGTTCGTTCATTTGTTCAATTAAAATTAAACGAACAAACGAACATGAACATCCCTCGTTTGTGTTCGTTCGGTTTGTTTACAGGCCTATGATAGTTCATCTATTGCTTGGGGTAAGAACTAGTATTATGAAGAAACTGTTACTATTACTTCAGATCTGAAGAAGTTAAAGTGTATAACAGTCATTTTTATCTACTTTACTTTGTCAAGTAGAAACCACCAATTGATTGTGGTTACAATTAAATTAATTGGTTATCTTAAACTGTGACCTTCTTGTTCACCTTTTCTTTTTAGAGTTAAATCTTAAAATTGGCTTCCGTAAATGTGGCAATTGTGTAATTGGTGTGAAGAATGTCAGTGTTGAGAACACAATTAATTTGGAGTTTGATGTTGTTCAATCTTATCCCATCTATTTCTTCTTGTTATGGATTAAATCTTTTAGTATTTTACTTCATATTTGCTTCCTTTTGTTCTTGGAAGGTGGCTATGCATCAAATGGAGCTTCAACTCAATCTGATGGAGATTCTTCAAATACAACCGTGAGTTTTTCATTTCTTTCAGCTTCAGCTCTTAGGGTTATGACCACTTGTGCCCCTTGGTTAATCAAAACTTAATTTAGATATTTGTTGGAGGGCTTGACCCTAACGTGACGGAGGAAGATCTCAGGCAACCTTTCTCCCAGTATGGTGAAATAGTATCTGTTAAAATACCTGTTGGAAAAGGATGTGGGTTTGTACAATTTGGCAGCAGGTACAATTTGTAGTTATATTGGCTTTGCCATTCGTGCTATATTAGTAAGTTAGATAAATTTGAGTTACTACGTTTTATTGACACCTTGAGTCTAAACAGGAACAATGCTGATGAGGCATTGCAGAAGTTGAATGGTATGATAATTGGCAAGCAAACAGTGCGACTCTCTTGGGGTCGCAATCCAGCAAATAAGCAGGTATCTGTTTTTTATCATCAGTCCCACACTTCAACCTCCCATGCATTGTTAATTTATTGCAGCATTAAGGAAGCTGTTATCTATTACTCGAGTAAATTACCTGTATTTGATCTTATTATTATTTTGGGATACTGCAGTTTAGAGCGGATTATGGTAACCAGTGGGGCGGAGCTTATTACGGAGGAGCTTCCTATGATGGTTATGGATATGCTTTGTCATCACCTCACAACCCGGGCATTTATGCGGCCGCATATGGGGCGTATCCATTCTATGGCAGTTATCAGCAACAAGTAAACTGATAATAATAGCAGAAAGAGAAGTAGCTCTAGTACGTAGACAACTCACACTAGAGGGGAGGCGTGTTGCTCTCTTTGTTGTGCAGAATTCTTACATAAATCCCTTCAGATGTGGAGTGGAACTGAATTTTGACCCCTTAAGTAGGATTTTTTAGGGTTTGGATTCATTATTTGTTTAATTTTCTGTGAGTTGAAAAGGGGAACTTGGTATATGAATGGGCGCTGGTGTGCTTCATGAATAAGTGTGAACTATGGCTACCGGTCGATCAGTCCGACTGTAAGATTAGTCTGAGTTTAATAATTATGGCGGTGTTCTTAACTTGGTTTACGTTTCAGCTTCTTATAGAACGTTACTATATCTTCCACGCTGAAAATCTTTTGGCTACTGTTTAATTCTGACCGTTTGGTGAAGACGAGCTTTCGTTTTTTTCAAGCCATAAGTTAACAATGTCATTACTAAAATTTTGAGTGTAATTTTGGGAGCATAAATAAAAAAAAGATTTAAAGGATTTCCATCCCCTGACCCCATCCATTCCATTGCTAATGCTACTCTCATTTCCAACCACTATACTTCTTTTATGCTTTATTATCATGGCCATCGGATCTGAAGACCAAAGCAAATCTTACACTGTCATCCATGACGAATGATGGAGCTTCAGGGGATTACGCAACCACAGGCAGTCAAAGAAAAACCTCCACCATCTGATTATCTGAAAAGCCAGTCAAATTATTACGCCTTTGAATAAAGTGAAAAAGTTAGATGCCATTGTGCCGGCGGGAATTAGAACGAGATAGCCTTGCCTTCCACAAAGGACTTACACGTGGCATCCTTTTATCATGGTTTAAATACGGGAAAATGATTAGTGGGATTAGATTTTTTTTTTTGGTTCGCGGAAAAAAAATTACTCAGTAATTAATTATCATGGTTTAGCAGTCAGTTAATTTGGTCCCTTTTATCCCATTCCTTTCACCTCTCCCCAACACGTTTCAATGGCGTTGTTTTCTCTCTTCCCCCTCCCCCCGCCAATATGTCCGCCTTCTTCTGCTTATCTGCATCTTCAGTCGCGAACGTCTTTCTCTCGTACCAGAGTCGCTGCTTCTTCGTTTTCTACGTCGACTTCGCCAGCGATTCAGCATGCTCCTTCAAATCCGAAAGTCGTCGTCACCAGAGAACGAGGCAAAAACGCCAAGCTCATTGACGTTCTGGTTTATACTCGCACTTTCTTCTTTGATTTCCCCCTTTTGAATGCTTCTGTTTATTTTATTAAGCTCGAGTTTGCGCTTTTCTCATTTCTTATTTGGAATTTGAAAGAAAAAAAAAGTTGTTTTTTCACCATATATTGACAATCGTTCACTGTATTTTGAATTTAGGACTTGTTTATCATCTGTTTGATTAAATGCTGAAACTAAAGCAACATCTAGGCCATTTTAATTGATTTAAGCTGCGCCTTAGTCCTTTTTAATGGTTTTTTTCCCTTATATATTTTCTTTTTAATTTACTTTTCTTTAAAGGTCAATACAGTGATATGAACTCGAACTTCGAGCCTGGATCGTACCAAAGTTAAAAAGAAAAGCTACAACAAAAACTAAAAAAAGGATTAAAGAATCTAGCACATGCCGTTAGTATTTCGTAGGGTCTAGCTGTATTAAAAATATTTAGGTTCAGAGTTCGTTTGGAATAAATAAACTTTGAAAAACTTTAGGAAATAATTTTTATTTTGCATTTTGTGGAATAAAAATCCACAAGGATTTCTTTCCTCGGTTATCGTAATTTATATGAATTCTGATATTAGAAGGGTAGGTGGAAAGTGATTTCTTGAAATAAATTCCCCTCCAATATGAACGTTGATAAATGCACAAATGATTGTAATTCAAATGGACCATGCATATGTAGGTGCACTCAGCTATCTTAGCTTTATTTAATGGATCCACTGACACTTATTTAGCTGTAGGAAGTTGAGATTTATGGCCTTCAATGGTGGAAACATTGGAAATTTCCGCTGAAACTATTGCTTTTTCTTACTAATGCAATCTTCACTGCTTTCTAATGTTACTTAGATATGGAATGTACAACGTGATGAACTTATGCATGAATTCTCAATCTCTATTCTTTTCAGCTGCTTATTTTTCCCCCTCAAAATGCACAACTGCTGTTATCATATCTTCTGTGCTTATTTCTCTATGCTCCCATCAACATATGTCTGTCCTATTTCATCTTAGCTTTCATTTAAATATTTTGGAATGGGAAATTTTAGGATACTTTAATGAAATTCAAATTTCTTGTCTAGTTGATTGTCCTTAACCATAATTAATGAAGTTTCTTTCTCTAAATTATTTTTTTATGGCACCTTGAATGTTTGCTTTAACATTGATCATTGATTGTTCTGTCTGCTGATGTTGAATCGTACTGCTGATTCTTGGGTTCCACTGATTCGGTTACCTACAATAGTCATTAAACATGTTATTAGGCATAAAGGATGTAGCTAAATCTAAGGACAATAAACACTGAGCGGACTTGCTGCTATAAAGTATAAATTCAGCTCAACATTTATTATACAAGTATGTATTCAGCTTAAGATTTAACTAAATTACAGGCTGAACATGGGATTGATTGCTTGGAGCTTCCCCTTATTCAGCATACACAAGGACCTGACTTGGATATGCTTGCTTCTGTTTTAAGTGGTAAGTTTGAGAACTTCATGTTCAATATTGATAGTTGTGCCTAGTTAGTGCAGTGGGATGGATTTTCAGTGAATTTACATGGATGATTGGCTTTCTCTTTTTGGAAATCTAAGTCTAGTTAGTTTTAGGGTGATGGTCTCCTTTTATGCTTGTTAAGTATAATAAACAAGTTTAAGTTCATTGTCTGCTAAGCTGTTGATTGTCAAGCTTGTTGGCCCATAGACAAAGACCATGATACTTGAGATTTCAGCTAGATTGTACTGCTTCTTCACTTGTCAACTGGTGGAATATCTTGGGAATGATTATATGTTTATCTCCAAGAATAATATGATTGTAATCAATGCTCCTAAGAACAGTTGGTACAAGTCATATATTATTGTATTGTTTTATAATATATATTCTTTTGTTGTGGCAGCAGAAAATACGTTTGACTGGATTGTCATAACTTCACCTGAAGCTGGTTCGGTCTTTCTTGAGGCATGGAAGTAAGGGTTAGAGCTTGCAAGCAAGAAACTATCTACTTTTATGAGCATTTCTTGATGGGCATTAGGAATTTTAGTGCTTAAATGAAGAATCATGTGTTTTCTTCATGTCTCAAGTTTCTTCTGTATTACTCTTCTTTCTTTCTAATGTGTATTAGTTATCTAGCCATGCAATATTCATACTTTTATTAGCAATGCCTAAAAGTTATAAATTTGTGTGGGTTTTCATGTGTGTGTAAAGAACATTTATTTATGGCTTTAATTGCATTTTTTTCTTTTGATTTGCATTTAATTATCTTTGTTTATAACTTGAATGCATGGGTTTAATTTGTTTCTTTAGGGCAGCGGGAACCCCAAGTGTTAGGATAGGTGTCGTTGGAGCTGGTACAGCAAGTATTTTTAAGAATCTAAAGCAATCTCTTGATGTTGCGTTTGTTCCATCAAAAGGTATTGATCTTTCTCCACATAACTCTATTTATGTGTCATCTTTGTTAGTGTTTGCTGGGCCTTTTCATATGTTAATGAAAGTATTTAGAAGAAAAGTAATGTTACGGGTACTTTGGGTGGATTCTTCTAACCAACAAATGAAAATGGCATAATTGTTTATGTTCTATTTGTTTCAATGCATTTACAAGTTTGTATCGGTTTTGGTTTAGAGTAGATCTGAATGTCTATAATTGGTCTTCATTGTATGAGATACTTTTCCTACATTAGGTTGTTGGTGCTGCAAGAATATCTACCCCTTCTTTGTGTGGTTGACATGTATTATACAATTGAAATCATGATGCTGAATGCACTCTATTATGTTTTTAAATTCTACTCATCAGCAACAGGCAAAGTTTTGGCTTCTGAGCTTCCAAAGGATGGCAATAAGACGTGCACTGTCTTATATCCAGCTTCAGTGAAGGCCAGCAATGAGATTGGTATGATCATTGTTATAGTTTTCTGATTTCATTTTCCTGATTTTTTTGGGAGTTGTTTTGGCCCTTGCTGATTTTGAGAACTTTGTTGATTTGTTCTTTGGGAATATCATCTATCTCTCTGATGCAGTAATATCTTAACAGAGGATTTCAAGAAAAATAACATGAACTTATAGGTAAATTAATTAGATGCAGTTGATTTGTTGTTTATAGATGTAAGAATCACTTGTGATTAGGGCAATGCATAATGACTAGTAATGGTTTTCATGGAAACCGAGAGCCTCAAGTCTAATCTGTTAATCCATAAATTCTAAATCTAAAAGGGGAAAGGGGAGAAGGAAACATTACCTCGAGTCTGGAGGGAGAAAAAGATTTCTAAGTTTGAAAAAATTCCCTTAGGTTGAATTGGTTTAAAGTCCCAACCCCCACGTAACAAAGAAATCCGTTATATATTAATAAATGCACATCAAGTTGTGGAAGCGTCCTTTATGATAAAACATTTAGCAACCTCAAAAGTTCAGTTATTTTTTTTTTGGCTTTCGTTCTTCCCTACTATTTGGGTATACTTACTTGAAACTATTATTTTGCTTTTGTTTTCCCCTCACTGAACTTTTTCTTGCATTTACTGTATTCAGTGTCTTGACGTTTAATTATTATACTGGGAAATAGTGAGAACGTATCCTGACCCCTGGTTTTGGATATCTATTGCAGAAGAAGGCTTGTCTCGTCGTGGATTTCAGGTTGTTAGGCTAAATACATACACAACTGTGAGTATCTTTGTATTGGTACTATTACTTTCAGTTTCCTTCTAGATGTCATTCCATTTTTTCTCCTTATCTACCTCATCTGAAGTTGAATTACTTTGTTTTATTTAGCTTACATAGAAACTTAATAATACCTGCAAAGTAATCTGTCCATTGTCATGTTGAGAGCAACATATCAACATAATCCAAAAATTCATTTTATAAGGTCTGGGCAACTCCACGGATGCATGAGATATTTAGAAGAATAACTATCTCCTGCAGAATGCTGTTGGAATCTGTTGAAGGTCTTATAGCTTGTGGCATGCAGATTAATACTGACGTAAAAACAAAAAAGAATATTATAAGTTTGTTATCCTTCTTGGTTCTTGGGGATGCAAGATTTATTCCCGATTCAAGATAGTAGCTTTTAATTGAAGTCAGTTTATGACTTCCAATTGACCATGCTCTATTAGTTCTTGATGTTCATTCATTCCTTCCAGGTACCTGTTGATCATGTTGACCAAGTTGTCTTGGAGAAGGCCCTATCTGCCCCAGTTGTTGCTGTTGCTTCACCTTCTGCAGTTCGGTATGTAGTTGATCTGATCCTTTTCCCAGTACCTGTTGGCTGTCTTGAAATTACTTTCATTTGTTAATCTGTTATAGAGGACGTTCTTCTATTGAGCTTACCTTCGGCCAGCGCATAATCTGTCCTGTAGACTTGTTGCTTCATATAATTGGAAGTATCATCGTAGCTGGATCATGATTGACACCCTTTGATATGGATGACTTGTGCTTGCTCCGACTGCCTGATTTGTCAGGTCCTTTGGTAGGACAATTTCTTCTTTACTGCAAACTTAGTTTGTGCACCTTTATTGCTGCAGAGCCTGGGTCAAACTTATTTCAGAACCTGATTCTTGGAGCAATGCTGTTGCCTGTATTGGGGAGACAACTGCTTCTGCTGCAAAAAGATTAGGATTGAGAAATGTGTATTTCCCAATGCAGCCTGGACTTGATGGGTAAACTCCCCCCCTTTCTCTCTCTCAAAATTTTCTGCACGATGCTTCAATATTAGTGTTTACTGCAGCTAATTTGTTCGGGTAACCTTAGGTGACAGTAGGTTGAGTTTGAATTCCATCTACTGTTGAAGCAACCAGTTGTTTTTTGCTTCAATAGCCAAGGCTCTCCCAGCAAAACCTGTATTCTTTTGAGTATTGAGCAGAGTTCTCTCTGAGCTGAGCTTCTTTGACTTGGCAAAAACGTTCTTTCCAGTTTCTTCTATTATGTTCACTTTTTTCTCTCTTTAATGAACCTTTTCAATCAGTATTTCTTATCAAATTGGAAGTTGTTTTGGGTTTTGATTAAATTTAAAGAAACTGATTTCTTGGATTTATATGGATTACCAGCTGGGTTGGTAGCATCCTTGAAGCCTTAAGAGCTCACGACAGTTTTTAGGATTGAAAGATATTAAGGTATCCATTTTTCCCTCTTTCTCTACTTGTTCCTGGAAGTAATCTCATATTTTCCCATAGAATAAATGAGTTGTTCTATTAGGTCCCTGTGGAAGCTTCGGCACAGTGAAGCAGATGCAGAACCACAAGCATTTTTAATTCTGTGAAGCACAGGCCATAGTAAGTAAAGAAAGATTTCCCAAGTTAAAGAGTTGAAGCTTGTAGAAATTTAGCATTTTGAAGGTTCATATCCATTTGGAGGCTGCAGCACGGCTTTTCAATGTCAATCAGAGGCTATTCAATTCACATTACCAGAACTTGTACATGCATTTTCTCACTGTAAGCTTCTTTTGACTCAATGTGAATTGGGGGCACTTCCACTCCATGATATCTGATAAGCAGTTAGGTGACTATCAATTGAACTTGTAATCATTGTTACCGTGCCTTCTACGCTGCATGGCATTTTTTGTGCATTCTTTTGTGATAATAAAAAAATCTCTTTAACCTAAACACCTTGTCTAAAATTGCGACATGTATGTTTATACCGAAATATTTTAAATGTTGCTGTCAAATATTGTCTTATTACAAATTTGATGTACTGATAAGGTCAATACTGAGTTTGGGCTTGTGAGGGACGAATTCCTTCAAATTTATAAGTTGCAATAGAGAGGTTTTGACACTCATTATGGGAGCTCTACGCTTTTTGGCCTAATTTGTGCATGGATGATGATGCATTATAATGATTTATCTTTCTTATTTGCAAAAGATAGAAACATAACAATGATTGTCCATACATTTCTGTATCTTTTAAAGAAACTCCATCTGCTGAGAAGTGGTTCAGTTTGTTTAGCGTCTACCTTATCGGTATGCCTTCTGCGTGAAATTATATAGAGAAAGCATGTCAGCTTGGCAATAAATTTCTGGAATTTCAGAATAAGATGATTCCTATGCTAAAGTACATACCTTGAGGGTTCCTAAAGGGTTCTTTTAAGACAAAGGATAGCCCGGAGGAAGTTTCCCCTGCAGGAAAGATGTGATCATAGTAAGTGCTCTTGCTGGCTGGTAGCTTGGAACCATGTGTCCAGCTCCCCGGACTGTGGTGAAAATCACTCCCTTGTAGCCGACGACATATCCTCCAACCTGCCGCCATTAGACATGGAATATCCATAAAATTAAAAAGGTTTTGGCCTTGGATTCATTTGAATAGCAGGAAAAGTTCATATTACCTCACTCTCAGAGTACCATGGCTGCCAAGCAGTCTCTACTGGAAGCTGTAGGGTCTTGATGGCATACCTAGAGGATGTCACTGGAACTCGGCCATCCGTGTCGCCACTGCCAGCAGCAGGTTTTAAATAAAAAAAAGTGTATACATCTTATCAGTAATTCTGTTTCTTTTCCCGTGTAGTCTTACAGCATTTTTGAATAAGTAGGGCGAGCTTTCAGTCTATACCTGTATATCCACACCCTAATCACTTTTGCCAAGTCCCGTATTTCAGGAAGAGTAGACTTTGGGCTGTCTGTCCATCCAACACCACTGAAATGATACACAAGCAGACTGGTCAGAGATATCTGTTTCATCCTCTAAAAGGTTTTTTTTGACTTGGTATAATTATTTTCTTTCAATGAGATCAAGTTTTTTAAAGGCATATTAGTGGAATTCTTTGCGAGCGTCTTTGAAAGAAATAAACTGTGGTCGTGCTTACCTGCATCCTGACCATTTTGTAGCTTTGGCATGAAGGGCTGCTTGTACCTTGGCAAGATTTAGGTAGGCGTTAACATGAAAGTCGGAGCAGGGATCAAAATTCTGGACCTAACAATTCAACACCATCAGAGAATTAGGTAGGTCCCTTTCTTAAGGCACTTTTGCTTTGAGCAAAAGCCTTTGTTTCTGATCTTATACAAGTTTGAATTGCTGATAAGAGCATCTGTTTCCTACTCATATCTTCATTGTCATGGTAAAAGACTTATTATGAATCATGATGATACTTACATTACCATCTGAGCCAGGTTTTATCGCGGAGAAGTTGCATATCGGGGCGTAAATGCCATACAGGTCAATGTTTCCAATCTCTGTTGCTCCCTGACTTTGATACTTATCACATTGATCTGCTGTGTTGTCTGCATCTGCCTTCTTGGCATCTAGATTTTCACTAGAAAAGTTGCAGTACTTGTTAATTCCTTCATTGGTTTCATCAGAGTTAAGAGCGTGTGTCCATAAGTAATCGAACAGCCCCTTTGTACAAATGTCATCATCTATCCAAGCATTCCCTATCTGCAATATATAACCATTAAAATTATCGGCTCTAGGCCTGTAGGTTTGCTGATTTATCATACTTATAGACAAGGTACATGGTGGTAGAAGGGTGATTTTTTTTCTTCAGAAAACTCACAGCAATTCCTTTGAGATTGATGACGGTTCGATTCGTGCTCTTGTTTCTCGAGAGAATATAATATGCAAGCTGAGGAACATAATGACCGGCATAGCTCTCACCAGTTATAAAGAGATCTCGGGTTTTATACTGTGGAAACCTTTCAAGCCAGTTGAGGAGAAAAACATAGGAGTCCTCTGCTGTTCTCTTGTCGCCTATATCGGTATAGTCGGAGGAATTTTTTGAATAAGAAAACCCAACTCCTGCCGGTGATTCCAGGAATAACACGTTTGCAACTGCATATTTTGGAGGATGTTTCAGTAAAAAAAATCTAGGAGAATTTGAGATTGTGACGATGTCGAACGGAAAAAGAGATTTCAAGTACCATTGTTCCATGCATATTCATTTCTGTATAGCGTTTTCCCGTCACTGTTGACTCTGAAAGGTCCAAGCTCTTGCATGGCTCCATATCCGAAAGACGAGCATCCTGGACCTGTACAACAAATCAACCTTTCTTTTAATTAATGTCTGAGCCTTATACTGTTTATACACTAGATTTTGCTTGGGGAGATTGATGACTGATGAGGATACGCATTTTTACTTGTAATCGTGTGTGTTGAATATATATATACGTATTTGGTTTTAAAATTTAAAATTTTTCTTTATATATTTGAAATATCATACTTTCATATTTATAATCGTACTAATATATCAAACATAAGTATTTCAAAGAAAAATTAAGAATATACCACGATTATTTCCATGACCCAACCGTGAGAAAATTTGGAAATTTCCTGATATTCTGTTCTCATAATAGAGTAATACGTAGAGCAATTCAAGAATCCAACAAGCAAGCTAAGTCGTTTAGAGTATTTCTTACTGTTGAGTAAATTATTTGGAGATAATCTGAACAGGTTTCTTAAGCCGATGAATGAAGCAAATGCTACTCTTTGATTTTATTTTATTTTTAGTTTTTAACAGTTTGATATGGATGTATTCAATGGAACCGTCTAGGTACAAATCCAAACAGACCATCCAAAAACCCGATAAGGATATATACCATTAGTGGTGGGAGCCCACTGAATTATGTGTCTGAATGATGTTTTTATTCATGATTAAGCTTTGGGATAAGGAGGACCATTAGTTGGTTTCGCCAGTGGGAAATAATTCGCTGATTGTGAAATAATCAGATAATATATGAACACCATGTGAATGTGATACAGTAAACAAAAGACTAAACGGCATATTCAGGTACGATTTCATATGATATTTTTCTATAACCATGCAAAAATAAACGTAAAAATATATATGTGGATGTAGAATCGATAGTTATAGAGGAATTCGAGCAATTAAATTACCTCCATTCAGCCATAAAACGAGAGGCTTATTCAGAGAATTAACCGGTGATTCCACAAAATAATAGAACAATGCTCGATCAGCCGCCGCATCTACTGTTACATAGCCCGCGTACTGATCAAAATCCACCCCTTCAGGCTGACCTGGCAGTTTGTCGATCTTGTCAGCCTGCATCAACCCTCGTTGAGATCCTACATACACCGGAGAGTCATGAGTGTTTCCTAGATCATCTAGCCGAGCCCACAACTCAGGCCGAGGGGCGTTCGAGGATCTTCGAGATGCAATCAAGCTGTTGAGATTGTCAATCTGGTTTCCTACGCACGATGAAATGGGGTGACCAGGGAAGTAGCAAGGCAATAGCAGCAGCAACCATATTACAGCAACTCTCATAGCTGATAATGTGAATTCAGTGCAGAGTTTGTGGCTTCTGAACTGAAGAGCTTATGCGATTACCTACTTCTAGTGTGCATATATATACGGAAAACAATGATTGTATATCTGAAGTTCCTCTCTAGTCTCTACCATTTTGTTGGCAAGTTGAAATTTGCAGCACTTGGATAGGGGTCTGCTGGGGCCGACTTGATACTCATACTGCCACTTAGGGATGAATTTTAATTTAATCCACTTTTGGATTTGTAAATATCCTTTTTTATCCCTTCTTTTTTTATATCTTGTATTCTAGTACTTAACCTCATAGAATGGCTGCAATTTGAGGACGGATGAGTGCGTTTTTCAACACCAATCACGACCCCAGCAAATGCTAGTAATTGCATAATCGGTCCCTACAATTATCGTATCCAATCTTCATTTTCTTGACAGGCAACAATAATTTAATTAAACATGACTATAATGCACTTAATTTGGAATCTTGTTTCCATCAGTGGGTATCTCCAAGTGTGGACGTTGGTTGAGATTCAGCTTCAGACTAAAACGTGGTGTGGAGCCAGACGAGATTCCGTTTCCATTAATATCCTTAATTATTGGAAACACTGTTCAGTGGTTTATCTCTCCACTCTTCATTTACTGCTCTCTTCTTCTCACTTTCAGGAAATAATGTGTAATATTATAGTTATAGGTTAGAATATTATAATAGTTATAGGTAGGGATGTAAAAACAGGTAATCGGACGGGTTTCAGGTCGGGTAAAATCGGATACATGTCATTTTAGGTCATTTTTCTGTTTTGACTCGACTCGGGTCGGGTGCGGGTCCATTTCAGGCCGGGTCCATTTCAGGTCGGGTTAAAACGGGTCGAGTCCGAAGCAGATAATTGGCAGGTTAATTCGGGTTCGGATGAACTTCAGGTCGGGTCCATTTCAGGTCGGGTTCGTTTCAGGTTGGGTCCATTTCAGGTCGAGTCCGTTTAAGGTCGGGTTCATTTCAGGTCGGGTCCATTTCAGGTCGGGTTCATTTCAGGTCGGGTGCATTTCAGGTCGGGTAATTCAGGTCGGGGTATTTTCGGGATTGGAATTCGTATTCAGTTTGAGTTCGGCCGTACAACCGTATAAGTAGTTGATAGACTTTAGGTTGACCTTCGTCAATCGTCATTAATTTTGAGTTAATTATTTAAAGTCATATCAAATTAAAATTATAAAACATTAGAGTAATTAAAAAAATGAAAATGGGTCGATTTGGATTGAAAAGGGGTCAATTTGGATTACAAATAAAATTTCACGGATTATAATGAACATAAATATCAAATTAAAATTATAAAACATTAGACAAATTTAAAAGAAAACAAGGAAAATGGGTCATTTTGGAATAAAAATAAAGTTTTGGGGGCTATAATGAACAAAAATATCAAATTAAAAGTATAAAAATTAGAGTAATTAAAAAAACAATAAGTATAGGTCAATTTAGAATAAAAATAAAGTTTTAGTGTCTAGAATGAACAAAATTTAAAATTAAAACTATAAAACATGATGAATTAAAATATATATAAAGGTCAATATGGAATTAAAATAAAGTTAAAGGACTAGAATGAAGAAAATATTAAATTAAAATAATAAAACATTGGACAAATTAAAAAAAATAAATGTGGGTTTTGGGTTTAGGGAGAAATTCATTAAGAGTTTATGGTTCATACACTGATAGCTGCATGCATACATATTTACATACTTTAGGGTGTAGGTTTAGGGTATAGGGTTTAGGGTTTAGGGTTTAGGGTATATATTTTATAAGGGTTTAGGGCTCATACATTGATAGCTACAGTCTACATGCATACATACATCCGTACAAACTTTAGGGTTTAGGGTTTAGGAAAACTTCGTTAAGGGTTTATGGTTCATGCATTAATATGTACACAAATACATACTTACATACATTAGGGCTTATGGTTTAGGGTTTATGGAAATTTTCATTAAGGGTTTAGGGTTCATGCATTAATATGTACACACATATATACTTACATCCATTAGGGTTTAGGGTTTAGGGTATATGTTTTAGGGTTTAGGGTTATGGAAGACTTCGTTAAGGGTTTATGGTCCATGCATTAATATGTACACACATACATACTTACATATATTAGGGCTTAGTGTTTAGGGTTTAAGGTTTAGGGTTAGTGTTAGGGTTGAGGGTTCATGTATTAATATGTACACACGTACATACTTACATACATTAGGGGTTAGATTTTAGTGTTGAGGGTTGAGGGTTTAGGGTTTATGGAAAATTTTGTTAAGTGTTTAGGGTTCATGCATTAATATGTACACACAACACACTTATATACATTAGGGTTTAGGGTATCTACTTTTATACATACATATATGCTAATATATTGATAGCTACATGCATACATAGATATATACTTTAGTGTGTAGGGTTTAGGGTATCCACTTTTATATATACATATATGCTAATATCAATTCTAAATTAAAAAAACACGAAATCCTAATGATAACCCTATACCCTAAACTTAAACCCTAAATTGAAACCCATAAAATCAAAACCCTAAGTCACATGTTATCATAACATTAAACCCTGAGCACTAAACCCTAGACCCTAACACTAAACCCTAAACCTTACACACTAAACACTCGAACTAACCTTACTTCATTAAACCCTAAACCCTAAATGCATAAATACTTACATACTTTAGGGCTTAGAGTTTAATGTTTAGTGTTTAGGGTAGTTGGTTTTAGAGTTTAGGGTTTAGGGTATCCACTTTTATATATACATATATGCTAATATAAATTCTAAATTAAAAAAACACGAAACCCTAATGATAACCCTATACCCTAAACTTAAACCCTAAATTGAAACCCATAAAATCAAAACCCTAAGTCATGTGTTATCGTAACATTAAACCCTAAGCACTATACCCTAGACCCTAACACTAAACCCTAAACCTTACACACTAAACACTCGAACTAACCTTAGTTCATTAAACCCTAAACCATAAATGCATAAATACTTACATACTTTAGGGCTTAGTGTTTAGGATTTAGGGTTTAAGGTTTAGTGTTTATGGTAGTTGGTTTTAGGGTTTAGGGTATCCACTTTTATATATACATATATGCTAATATAAATTCAAAATTAAAAAACACGAAACCCTAATGATAACCCTATACCCTAAACTTAAACCCTAAATTGAAACTCATAAAATCAAAACCCTAAGTCACATGTTATCATAACATTAAACCCTAAGCATTATACCCTAGACCCTAACACTAAACCCTAAACCTTACAAACTAAACACTCGAACTAACCTTACTTCATTAAACCCTAAATACATAAATACTTATATAATTTAGGATTTAGGGTTTAGGATTAGGGCTTAAGGTTTAGTGTTTAAGGTAGTTGGTTTTAGAGTTTATGGTATCCACTTTTATATATACATATATGCTAATATAAATTCTAAATTAAAAAAACATGAAACCCTAATGATAAACTTAAACCCTAAATTGAAACCCATAAAATCAAAACCCTAAGTCACGTGTTATCGTAACATTAAACCCTAAGCACTATACCCTAGACCCTAACACTAAACCCTAAACATTACAAACTAAACACTCGAACTAACCTTAGTTCATTAAACCCTAAACCCTAAATGCATAAATACTTACATACTTTAGGGCTTAGGGTTTAGGGTTTAGGGTTTATGGTTTAGTGTTTAGGGTAGTTGGTTTTAGCGTTTAGGGTATCCACTTTTATATATACATATATGCTAATATAAATTCAAAATTAAAAAAACACGAAACCCTAATGATAACCCTAAACCCTAACACTAAACCCTAAGCATTATACCCTAAACCCTAACACTAAACCCTAAACCTTACAAGCTAAACACTCAAACTACATTACTTCATTAAACCCTAAATCAAAACCCTAAAACTATTAAACCTAAAAATTAGATACTAAACCCTAAAATCATTTAACCCTAAACCTTTAAAAATGAACTCTAATTCAAAGTCATAAACCCTAAACCTCATTAAACATTAAATAAAACAATAAACCCTAAAACATATTAACCCTAAACAAATAACTAAATAAAATATTTTAACCATAAACAAATCACTAAACCCTTAATTTATACCCAAATTAAAAACCAAAACCCTAAATTAAAACCACAACCCTAAACATTAAAACTGAATTAAGGACGAAATTGAAAAAAAAAACAAAGCTTTAAGCTCAATTTCACAAAAAAAGGACGAAATTGAAAGAAAGCAAAGTAGGAGTGCTTGCGGAGCAAAACTCGAATTACCCGTTTCAAATAGCGCGAATCTTCTGACCCGACTCGAGGCCTATAAATAAAGCCTCACCCCTCAGCCAAAATTGCTCATTTTCACCCTACTATTACTCTACCGAAATATCCTCTTAATTTCTCTCTCATTCACAAACACTAAATTCCTAGATTTTCTTCCTTTCTTTCGATCAAAATCTTGGTTTTCAACCAAGTTCATCCCTGTTCTTCCAAAATTTCTTCCCAGATCCTCTACAAACACAATTACCCTCCTCAAACTTGTTTTTCTTCGATCGAAACCCCAACTTTTCTCAAGAACAACCTCGTGTTCTTGAGAATTCCTCTCTTCAATCCTTCAAAACCATAAACCCAATCTCAGTTCTATTTTTACCCTAAACCCTAATTCATTTTTAACCTTAACCCTAATTCTGAAAACATAACATCTAAACACTTAATCCCTAAACCCTAAATTCTTAAATCACTGAACCATAACCATTAACCTCTAATCCTCAAACCCTAACCCTTAATCCATAAATCCTAACCTCTAATCCCCAAACCCTAACATATAATCCCAAAATCCTTTCATATTCTCATCTTACCTCTTCAGATTCTGAGAGCTGATCTTCTCTGCCTTTTCATTTTCCGAGAGCTGATCTTCTCTGCCTTTCCAGTTTCCAGTTTCGGTAAGTCCTATCTTCTATTTTCTTTTTTTATTTAATTTTTTGGTTCGATTAATATTTTTCTAACTATTTACCTTTGTATCTCAGGATCGTTTATGGCTTCTGTCAGTCTGTTCCTCTTCCGCGTGGGTTTGTATCTCTGGAAGGTTGTATGTTTCTTTTTGCATGTTTCTTTTTGTTCTTTCATTTCTGTTTGTCTTTATGCATGTTTCTGTATGTTTCTTTCTGTTCGATTCTGGAAGGTTGTATATTTCTTTTTGCATGTTTAGGGTTTTGTTCTTTCATTTCTGTTTGTCTTTATGCATGTTTCTGTATGTTTCTTTCTGTTCGATTCTGGAAGGTTGTATGTTTCTTTTTGCATGTTTAAAACTATTTACCTTTGTATATTTCTGTATGTATTCATGGTTTCTGTCAGTTTGTATTTATGCATGTATGTTTCTTTTGATTCTTAGGAAGGTTGTATTTATGTATGTATGTATATGTATGGTTTATGTATGTATTCATGGATTCTGTCAGTTTGTATATATGCTACAGTATTTGTTTATGTATGGTTTTGTTTTTGTTGTTTCTGTTAGTTTCTATGGTTTTGTTTTTATGCATGTATGTATATGTATGGTCCGAGTATTTAGGGTTTCCTTGGTTTAATCCGAGTATTTAGGCTGGACTACCCGTCCTGCGGGGCTACTAGTGCCAAAGGGGGGGTTTTAAAGGTCCCTGTGGACAGGTGTAACAACGCCACGTACAAGGATTAAACTGAAACCATTAGATGATTTTGTATATTTTGTTTATGTCAGTCTGTATATATGATTTTGTATATTTTGTATGTTTGGTTCTCTGATTTGGACTTTTTCAGTTTTTTGACAGCTATAGAGGAATTCTCTTATGAGTTGGATTTTCCTGGTGAAAGAAGTCAAAATGACCAACTTATATTGTCTCAAGGTGGTTTAATAATCCTTTTTCATTATGATTTTTTTTTAAGTTATGTTTATTTTTTATTCATGTTTTTTTGAATGCTTGAAGGGGATGTAAATGATCAACTGTTTGAGACAGTTCGTACCTCCAAGAGGAAGTCTACAGCTTCAACTGGAGGGGACATTGGGAGAAGAACATCTCCTGTTTGGGATCATTATACCTTCATCATGCTTCCAGAAGGTCTTTTTACTGAATGTAAGTACTGCAAAACAAAAAGGTATAAAGCTGATTCTTATATTGGTACTTCTAATCCTAAAAGGCATACTGAAAAATGTGAATCTTATAAAGACTTTCTTGCTACTAATCTCAATAGTAGTTCAGAAACTTCTTTTGATCAAAAAAGATATTGTGAGTTATTTGCTGAAGCAATTATGTGTCATGATTATGCTTTGAATGTTGTTGAGCATGGTAAACTTAGGGTTTTGCATAATTATTTAAATCCTAATGTGAAAGATATTTCAAGATATTTTATTACTAAGGCTTGCATGTTAAAGCATGAGATGCATAAAAAATTGCTACTTGATTCAATGCATTCTGTTTTGAGTCGTATCTGATTTAGATGTGATGGATGGTCTGCTTGCACTTCACGTTCTTATTTTGCTCTGACTGCACATTATGTTGATAATAACTGGAAACTTCAGTCTAAGATTTTAAATTTTCGTCGTTTCCCCCCTCCCCATGATGGTGAGTCTATTTATAAGTTTGTTAAAAATATGTTAACTGAGTGGGGTCTTGAGAAGAGAGCTTTTACAATTACTCTTGATAATGCTTCTGCAAATGAAAGAATGGTGAGGCGTCTCAAAGATGATTTGCATGCAATTTCTCCCCTGCCATGCAATGGTAAGTTTTTTCATATAAGGTGTGCTGCCCATATCCTGAACTTGATTGTTCAAAAGGGTTTGAAGGTAATCGACTCTTCTGTTATTAAATTGCGTGAGATTGTTAAATTTATAGATTCTTCTGATGCTAGACTTTGTTGCTTTGATTCTGCTATTAATGATTGTGGTTCTAATTTTTCTGGTAAGTTGGTCTTGGATGTTCCTACTCGATAGAACTCTACTTACCTGATGCTTCGTAGGGCACTTGAAGCTAAACTTGCTATTAACTTGTTTGTTAATAGAGAAAATGGTTTGGATATAATCTCTGAGGTTGAGTGGAAAACTGCTAAATTAATCTGTGATTTCCTTGAGCTCTTCTTTGAAATTTCTACTCTGTTCTCAGGATCCAAGTATCATACTGCTAACTTATAATTGGCTACTGTTGTTTCCATTGAGAAGCTGTTGTGTGATGCTCACAATGATCCATGTGAGGGCATCTCTGCAATGGCAGGGCCTATGCTTGAATTGTATGAGAAATACTGGTCTGATCATTCAACTATTCTGTCTTTTGCTGTTTTGCTTGGTCCTCGGTATAAGTTACAACTTCTGAAGGAGTTGTATGGTGTCCTCTATGTTGAGGATGAGGTTGAAAGGAGGGTAAGTGTTGTTTATAATGAGTTTGTAAGTATGTATATTTACTATTCAAGATTTGCACGTTCTTCTTCTTCTTCTAATTCTTCTGTCCAAAGTAACTCTTCTCAAAGTTCAAATCTGTCAAGTTCTGGTCGCCCTAGGACCTTCAAAAAATCAAATCTCTTTCAGGTCAGTTCTTTTTTTTTGCTTCTGTTTTTATATTTTTTTTCAATTACAATTTACTAACTTTTTTTCTATTTTAATGTCAGAATTTTGTTGCCAATTTGGCAGCTTCTAGGAGTGGTAAGTCCGATGTTGATTCTTACATTTCTTTGCCCCTTCTCCCTCGCACTGAAGATGTCGAGTTTGGTATCTAAGAGTATTGGAAAACACAATTTGTGTCTTTTCCAATACTTTCACTCATGGCTAGAGATGTGTTAGCCATTCCAATCACCTCAGTTGCTTCTGAATCCTCATTTAGCATGGGGGTCGGATTTTGAACAAGTTGAGGGCTAGGCTTTTGCCTAAAAATGTAGTGGTATTTGTAACAACCAGAAATTGGTTGTATGGTTTTGAGCCTGAGGAAAGGGATGAAGAATTTCTTGCTGTTGGAAAAGATGCCCCAGTCTCTGTTGAAGATCCCTTCCTGATTAAGGTATATTCTTTTACTGTTTTTTTTGTAATTCTTATTTTTTTCTATATAGTTTTTGACTTTCTTTTCTTTTGTATGGTTCTTTAACAGCAAGCAGGAAGCACTTTAGTGCTCTAGGGGTCAACTATGTTGTGAATTCTGATGTTAAGTGAGGTATATCCTTTTACTGTTTTTTTTAATTCTTATTTTGTTTTTCTATATAATTTCTGACTTTCTTTTCTTTTGTAGGGTTCTTTCACAGCAAGCAGGAAGCACTTTAGTGCTCTAGGGGTCAACTATGTTGTGAATTCTGATGTTAAGTGAGGTATATCCCTTTACTGTTTTTTTTAATTGACTTAGTGATGTTGTTGTTGTTATTTAACTTGGTTTTGCTGAATGTTGCTTCTGTTTAAGTGAGGTATTCCCTAAGGGTTCTTATTTTTTTTATGTTGTTGCTTCTGTTTATTATTAGTTAATGACTTAGAGCATGCTAGTGTTTCTGTTCTTTAATGACTTAGATCATGCTAGTGCTTATGTTTGTTATTATGTAAAGACTTAGTTAATGACTTATTGTGGCTACTTTTGCTTATTTCTTATTGTTGTTTCTTATCTTTATGATTTAGTGTTGCTGCTGCTGCTGTTGTTTGTCTTGGTTTTGCTGAATGATGTTGTTTGTGAGTTAGTGTTGCTGAATGTTGCTGCTGTTTGTGAGTTGGTGATGCTGAATGCTGCTGCTGTTAATGGCTTGGTGTTGCTGCTGGTTACTGGTAGCTTGCAGTTTCTCTCTTATCTAAGTGTTGCCCTGGTTTAAATTATGTTTGTTTCTTACCAATATAAGTTACCCATAATTAACTTTGTTGGTAGCATTTAGATGAGATAACTCGATGAAGAAATATCTGGTAGCAAAGTGCTTTTAGCTTTTGTCTTTGCTATAAGATCTGAGAGCTAACTTTATTACAAACAAACTTCTTGTATTTTATAAGTTTCAGTTGGTAAAATTTTAAGTGTAAATTATTCTAACTTGTATTATTTTTTGACATTCTGTATTGACATTTTTTTTAAGTTATCAAGTATTCATATTCTTGAATTCTAGTTATTTTTATGTTATAACAGTTAATTTTTTAACATAAGTGTAATCATTCTGTTTTATATCTTAACTTAAGTTTTCAAATGAATTTATTATAATGTTAGTATATTCTTTATAATTTGTAACTTAAGACAACAATTAATTAATCTGTTCTAACTTAAGTAAAATCATCTACTTTATAACTTATGTTAAGAAAACAGTTCTTGAATCTTTTATAACTTAATCATTTTAATTTATATCTTAAGACATTACTTCTTGAATCTGTTATTACTTAAGTATAACATTTGTCTAGTATTAACACTTATACAACTTTAGTAAATTTTTGAACTACAAAAATTGTAATAAGACTTATATGAAAATTTATGAACTACAAAAATTTACTCTTTTTGTGTAACGTTAATTTACTTAAGTCTACAATTTTAGTAAATTTTATGAACTTGAATCTGTTATTACTTATGTATAACATTTGTAGTTCATAAAATTTGTAGACTTACAATTTTTTTATAACTTTAGTAAATTTTATAACTTGAATATGTTATTACTTAAGTATAAAAAATAAAATTGTAGACTTACAATTTTTTTTATAACTTTAGTAATTTTTATGAACTACAAATGCATATACAACTTTAGTAAATTTTTGTAGTTCATAAATTAACGGTAAAGACTTATACAACTGTTATTTTTTTATAATAAGTCTACAATTTTATTCAAGTTAATGAGAAAACTTAAAAATTAAAAACAACTCTTCATTTAATTTTTGTAGTTTATAAATTATCAATTACTTATTTTTTTCAACTTTAGTACTTAATATATATATATATATATATGTATGCGCGCATATACATCTTGTACATCAATATATGTAGGTGTATATGTATATACATTATATATGTATATGGTATATCAACTTCTAAATTTTTTTAATTCATCATGTCATAGATTTCGGGTTAATTTCAGTTCAGGTCAACAACAGGTCGGGTTTAAAGCAGGTCGGGTTTAAAACAGGTCGGGTCCATTTCAGGTCGGGTAAAATTGGATATCGGGTCAATTCAGTCGGGCAAATTCGGTTATTTGCCAGGTCGGCTTCGGGTTCGGGTTCGTTTCAGTCGGACGCAGGTCGGGTTTCAAGTCCACATTAACAGGTCCAATTCGGGTTCGGGTCGTTTTCAGTCGGACGCAGATCGGGTTCGGTTACTACAGTAACAAGTCAAATTCGGGTTCAGATCAACAACAGTCGGTTACAAATCGGGTTCGAGTCTTCAAAACCTCGGGTCAAATCAGGTTCTGACTCGAGCAGGTTTCAGTCGGGTTTCCAGGTTCTGACTTGTTTTTACTTCCCTAGTTATAGTGTATGTATTATATTTAATTAGTCACATTATAAATGAACATCATTCAATTAGTCAATACACGTATATAACATATATGTTTTATTCATGAAGAATAATGTAGGTTCATTGAATCGAAAAAAATCTCTTTAAACTAATAAATTATTAATTTTTTGATTAATTAATATCTCTTTAAATTAATAAAATTATGTAGTCTCGACATTATTAATTTACTACATAATAAATTTTTTCTCTGTTGATTTAAATCTCTTTTATCATGCAATCAATTATATCTTCTTCATCATTTACTTATATTCATGACAACCATTGTAGACAGTGGCAGATGCACCCAGCCCTAGGTGGGGTGCATCCGTGTCCTTATTTTTGATTTTTTTTAAAAAATAAGTTTCATTTAATGTTTTTTTTTTAAAAATACTTTATTTAGCATGTAGAAAAAAATTTTATTTTTACATATCTATTTATAAAAAAATATATTTTAGACTCTCATTCTTAAATTTTTAAATCTGCCATTGATCGTAGAGTCGAATGGCGTATATGTTGCCAGCAGCAACTCCATGGCAAATGATAATCACAAAACTTGTGAAGCAAAATCAAGGTGCGACATATTACTAAAAGAAATCGTTTCAAACTTAAATACGGTTCGATTGGTGCACTTGTAACGGGGAAATCTATTTCAGTAAGAGAAACCCATACGGCAGGAGATTCTAAGCAGACGAGGCTTGGATGGCACGGCATATGAAATAAAAAGCGTATTCCATGGGCAGCATGTAAGGTTTGGGCCATCCTTAACTCTAAATGGGCCAAGTTTCATCAATCAGGCCTTGCACATTAAAATCGACTCTGAATGACAAAGTTGAAAACCGTGGGAATAATTTGTACAGGTAAAATAAGTAAAACCCAGTCATAAAGCCCGTGTACATTCGAATACGGTGTTATCTTTTCTTTTTAATATCATCGGTCCTTTTTTTTTTGATTAAGTTGTTACAATAACATTTTTAAGATAATTGTCGGGTTCGAAATTACACAAAGGATAAAACAGATGAGCATTCATAATTATTAAGCCAATTAGTGATGGGTTAGTGTGCCCTTTCTCAAGTCTTTGTCATAACCCTTATCGATCAATGGTACATACATTTTAACATCATCTGCCATTGAAACAGACAACCCTCCTAAATTAGAAGTTTTTGCTAAAAGAAAGACTCTACTTTGCTTTCCAACTTCCATTCTTTGCCTTCAAATTCAATAACCACGGTGCTTTAGTTGATGATACACTTACAACTTGCTCATTTGTTTGAATTTTGTTTTCTAAATGGAAACAGCAATGAATTCCAAAACAGAAAAAGAAAAAATAAACATCCTAGAATGTGCTTGTCTCTTTTGCATTCAATGGGAAGCTTTACATCTTACGTGTCCGGTTTCTGTCACTAGACATAATGGGTAAAACAAGGTTGATTATTGAGGTACAATTAGTGCATCACTAACAAAAAATGTTATAAAATATAGAATACATAATTAAAAATTTGATAACATTTTCAGTTAGTGTCTTTCTAAGTATCGATACTTAAAGATAAGTTTCGATACTTACAAAAATTTAAAATATTATCAGAAGCGATAAATATCTATACTCGAAGTTAAGTTTCGATACTTAACCACCAACCTAAAATGTTATAAAAAATATAGGGTCTGACAATTAGCTGATAGCGGATTACATTAGCTGATAGTTGATTGCATTAGTTGATTTGACTAGCATATTGTATTAGCTTATTGTATAAAATTGTTTGGTAAAATTAACTGATAGCTGATAGCTGTTTGATTATTTAAACAAACAAAATGACATATAAGGACATGATTATAATCGATGCTTGTTTGAATAGTTTATTAGTTATCAACATTTTGTATCTATTACCGTTCAAAAAATATTTTGTACCTATTAATATTAATTAGATTATGAAAAATATTTTTTAATATAACACTACAAAGTATATTTGAAGATCTATATATTAATTTATTATTTATATAATTATTTTTAATATAATTTAATTAATTATTTAATTTAAATAAAAATATAAATGTGTGAGAATAAAAAGAAAAACAAAAGGTATTACTTTACAAATGTCAAAATATAAATACGTGAGGGTGAAAAATTAAAATAGAAAAGGTTAAATTTAGGTTATTTGGAGATATTTGATAATTGTTAAGGGTAAAGGAGTGTTTATAACTATTATGTCAAACCGCTAATTTTAAAAAGTTCCTATTAGTAGCTTTTTCGAAATTAGAGGTTTCACCTCAATCTGCTATTCACCAAACATTCAAATTAGCGGATTTGACCGGCCAAACCTCTAATTTTGGCTCAAACTGCTATTTACCAAACAAGGCCATAACATTTTTAGTTCCGTGTCTTGTAACATTTTCGATTGATGTCGTACAGTGACCTCACCACACCCAGGCTCGTTCTTGAGATTTTGGTGGCCCTAGGGAAATAAAAAGATCGAGCACTTAATCAGGGATTTAAATTACGATTGTAGTCTCATTTTTGATCACGTTGGGTTTATCGCGATTGCGGTTACTGCGAGTGTCGCGGTTGTGAATTTTTTAATAACATGTGCTATTGTGGACATTACAGTTGTGGATATCACGGTTTCAAACAATGTTTTTACCGCTATATAATAGTCGATGTTGCGGTTGCAAACCGTTATTTAAATCCATGTCCCTAATAACAAGTATTAAAAAATAAATTTTAAGAGTATGTCCATAATAACAAGTATTGAAAAAATTGGCCCCTAATAATAAATATTGAAAAATTAAAATTTAAGAGTGTGCTCGTAATAACAAATATTTTTTAAAAATTGGACATTTAATAACAAGTATTGAAAAACTGAACCTTAATAACAAGTATTAAGAAAAAAATTAAATTTTAAGAACATGTCCCTAATAACATATAGAATATGAAAAATATATGAGAAATTGGGATGAGAAGAACAAATACTATATAAAGATTATTTATAAGTGTATTTGAAATTTTTATTCTCATTAAAAATAAAAAAATAAACTATCATTAAAATTTTAATTATAACCTTAGAACCTACTAATATCTAGACTAATTAAATACCAACAGTTTTTTTGTTTGATTGTTTCATTCGTCTGTGTGTTCAAAAAATGTGTCTTAAACTACTAAATTAATCTAATTATGATGTGGCACCTATATTTTAGCTTCATATTCTTATCTCATATATATAACTCGATGGACGATGGGGCCTCAAAAAATCCAAACATAATAATAGGCCTTAAAAATTCGTCTAAATATTATATTGTTTGGATTATTTTTTCGCTTGCAAGAGTCGATTGTCCGAAAAAATACTTTTAATTTTTTAGGCATGGGCCCTGAGCAAGGTGGGAGTCTTAGGCAGGCGCCTTTATTGTTCTAGCCCAGAAACGACCCTGACCACACCGTATCTTACGTTAGACTCTCCCGAATTCTTGAAGGGAAATGGGCTTGATTCTTATGTATTGTAACGTCTTTAAGGGTGGAAAATATGTCGGGATGTCATGTAAGTGTGAAAGAGCGAGCAATATATATGGATAAGATTCGTTTATACAGTGTAAAATTCTTTAAGTTTTACACGTTTTTTGAACCGTTAGATGAATAAAACGAATAGATGAGATTAACATTAAATATGTGAAGATTATCGCTTGGAAAAAAAAAAGAGTTTCATTCCCCCATCTAACCAGGGCCGGCCCTGGGCAGGGGCAGAAAGAGCGCCCACCCAGGGCCCATTGTTCAGGAAAATTAAAAATTGTATATATTCGAATTATATTTAAAGATTTAGTTTGTTTTAATATTTGTTATTAGGGCCTATTTTTTTAATATTTGTTAATAGGGGTTAAATTTTTTTCAACATTTATTATTAAAGGTCTACTCTTAATATTTTTTTTTTCTAATACTTGTTATTATGGGCCTATTTTTTTATATTTGTTATTAGAGGCTGAGTATTTTTCAATATTTATTAGTAGGAGTCTACTCTTAATATTCAATTTTTTAATACGTGTTATTAAGGGCCCATTTTTCAATACTTGTTAATAGGGGCTGAGTTTTTTCTGATATTTATTATTAGGGATCTAATTTTAATATTCAATTTTTTCTAGTACTTGTTACTATGGCTTCAATTTTTTCCAATATTTGTTATTATGAGCATAGTTTTAAGGTAAAATTTTGATATACATGCCAGTAAAACTAATTTTACACAAGCCTGCATATTTACATTATAAAACTCAAATCCTAAATTCTAACCCTAACCCTAACCCTAAAAACTAAACCATAAACCTTAAACCCTATACCCTAAATTCTCAACATTAATCTTAAATTCTAAACCCTACAACATAAACCCTAAACTAAAACCCTAACCCCTAAAACTAAAAGGCACATGTAAACTAAAGTTTACACGGCATGTGTATCAAAGTTTTTTTAATAGTTTTAAAATTTAATTTTTTCAATACTTGTTATTAGGGGACCAATTTTTTCAATACTTGTTACGATGGACCAACTCTTAAAATTTAATTTCTTTCCTTACTTGCTATTAGGGACAAAGATTTAAATAGCGGCATGCAACCACAACAACGATCGTTATATGGCGGTAGTGACATCATCTAAAACCGCGATATATGGAACCATTATGTCCACAATAGCATATGTTACTAAAAAAAATTTATAACTGCGATACTTGCAATAAACAAAATAACATCTATTATATCTACAATCATGATAAACACAACACAACCGAAAATACGACTGTAACTATAATTACAATTTAAATCCTCAATTTAAGGCCAATTTTTTAAGTTCGCCCCGGGCCTCCAAAAACTCAGGACCGGCCATGCATCTAACCATCCAGAAAATGTGTAAAACTTAAAGAGTTTTACATTCTGTAAGTTGATCTTAACTCATATATATATATATATACTAATTTTGGTGTTCAAATAAAGATCATTGTAATTATTAACAAGTGTTTGGTGCAATAGTAAGATATATTACACTCCTGAAAAAAAATTAAATTTAAATTTTGGAGACAATATTATTGAAAATGAGAGTTATAAATCCCGAACATAAATTTTTGGAAACGACGGTTTATACTTAATTCATCAAATAAGATATAGGGTATGAGGTAAAGTCAACTAGATATGAGATATGAGGTCTAAGGTGACGAGATGAGTCGTTTATGTACGGTATAGCCAGCTTTTTAATTGTTTTTATCTGGACCTTTTGTCCTTTTTCTTGGCTTATTATTGATCAGTCTCACCCGGTGAAAAAACTAGCAAAATTATCCAAGATAGATCCCTCAAAGATGTTGGAAAATGCAGATGTTAACCAATCTCTGATCAAAAGAAAATGGCTTCATCCCAGTTTCTTCTATGGTTAAAAATTTCTCCGTTTATCTTTCTGTTACCATTTCTTTTCTTCTCCTAGGACCACCATTAATGGCGAGAAGAGTCTCACCTTCCTTTTGAGATCTAAAAGAGTGGATCCAAATATAAAAGCCTTTGCATCTATGTGCATGTAGGCATGGAGATTGGAGATTTCTTGTCCTTTGATCAGAAGACAAACCCTCAAACGAAAGATATAGGCCAGCTGGATTTAGCTAACTTTCCCATTCTTTATGTGAGGGCCTAATGGGACATAACTTAAGTCACCTTTTTTTTTATCGGAGTGAATTTAGCTAACCTTCCTCACTCCTGATTGCACAATGGATTAATCCCTTTTTAACATCAACGTATCATTGATTAAGCACTTAATCCACATGATTCTCTATTGGAATGATGAAATTACTGAAAACCAAAGCTGGGGCAGTGCAAAAAGTAATCAGAGTGGCCTGACTCGGGGCTCCAACCCAAAGTGGGTTTTGATTAAAGATATTACCTTTTAGCATGTAGCTGCTTTTCCCCTTTTATCAGGATCTGGACTAGTGCATAAAATCCATGGCTTGTCCATGTTGCTATTTTGGCCTCACTTCCCCCACTTAAAACTTAAAACTGCAGAAAACCATGAGCTCATCTCACAGCTTCCATAGATAGTAGGACCACCAGCCACTAGTTGATCAATGTGCATTTACTTGAATTGTTGTTTAATTTTCAGTCTTCAATCATTTTATATGGGTTTTTCATTCCATAATTTTTTTTTGGTACTTGTCGTTTTTATTGGAGTTAGTGATTCTTTTTTTGCAGAAAAAACATGTTAGGATGTCGATTAAAGAAAAGTTGATGCCCCCTTTCAATCTCATCATCACAAAGAACAAGTGCCCACCCTCAAAAGCTTTAAAGGCCATAACAAATGTAAACTTTTAAGAAGACATGACTTGTAGATAAAGGCACTAAAGCATATGTTTCGTCGTCCTTTGGATTTATGGGTATTCATCATTATTAATATCAATTTTTATTAGTATATTATATATCAAGGAGTATTTAGAAGAAGAAGAAAAGTAAAATAAGATTTAAGTGATTTCTTCCATGACACCTATAACACACTAAAATCCTATTTAATGAGTAGGACAAATGTGAAAACCGAAGGGGTTATAGTACAAAATACAAGGATGAAAAGTTTTGGTGATTATAATGAGTTTTAGAAAATTACTCACAGAGAGAATGCAATGAGTTGCGTATGTAGTATAAGTTGTGCAAACATAAATAATGTAGGAAAAAAGTTAAAAATAATTTGTCCTTTTCGGTGCCCCTATTTATTCTTAATATTAAAAACAATACAAATTAAATTTTAAGCTCTAATTCTAAATTTTAAATTATAATTTCTGCATCTTAATAAATACACCCTACCCTAAATTTCTTAAACTCTAACTTAAAACTCTAAACCTTTAACCTAATTTTGAATGTGAAGACATAAATAAAGACATCGAAAAGGAGAAGATGATTTTCATCCAAAGCGATCCGAGAATTGGTAAAGTATTGAGTTGACAACTAGAATTGGCGCCAAACATTTGTCCGAATTCCTCCAAGAGGATTTATTTATGGAGGAAATTGTGAATATAGAAACAAGATGTTGGTACTTGGTAGGTCCTAGCGTTTTTGTTGTGTAATGGAAACAAATAAATAAAAATGGTTGGTAACAGATTGATAGAAGAACCCAACTGAAGCATGGCCCATGCAGATGCAGATCCAATCACGAGCGGCGTTCAACGCTCACCTGAGATGATTCAGTTCCAGAGCTCTAGGCTCTACCTCCTTTATGTTGGGGAAACCGGGTTATTTCCCACACGAACGTAGCTTCAAATCTGAGCTGAAATGTCGAGATCGAAACTACCGAAATTTGCACAGCGGACAAACCCGTCAACTATTGAATATTGAAACCTAATGGAAAAACCCAATAATAATCAACCGAAATAAATAATGGAGAGAACACACCAAATTTACGAGGTTCGACGAAAATGTCGTCTACTCCTCGGGCACCACCACCGGATGATAACTTCACTAATACCAAAATGGTACAAACAAATGGAATTCCTAAGAATTCCCAAATATGAGAGAAGAGAAACAAATGGGAGAGATGAATGTTGGGATGATTTCAAATGACAAATGCTAGGCCTATTTATAGTTGAACTTTAAGGACTAAACTTGTAAATAGCCTAAACTTTAGGGACCAAAAAATTAATTTTACCATTCCCATTTTCAACCTTTGCTGCTGCCAATTTCTTCATTTGCTGCACCTAATTTTTCGGTGCAGCCATATTTGAAATTCAAGCCAATTTTCAACAAATCTCCACCTTGGCTTGAAATTTCACCAAGCTTTTCAAAATTTCTTCTCTCCAAACGTTATCTTTTGTAGTGCCTCCAAATGCGCCCACGAGCGCCATACACCCGAAGGTGCTCAAACTTGCAAGATGTTAATCAAGTTCAAACAATGATTGAACTTGATTGATGTTACCACCTTGGTCAACATATCTGCAGGATTTTCTGCCGTAGCAATCTTCTGAAGTAGAACCTTTCCTTCTTCAAAGATCTCTCGCACAAAGTGATACCTCACGTCGATGTGCTTGGTTCTTGAATGGTAGACTTGATTTTTCGCTAAATGAATAGCACTATGACTGTCACAATAGAGACTAATGTGACTTTGAACAACTCCCAAGTCTTCCAACAATCCGTTAAGCCAAATCGCCTCTTTAACAGCCTCTGCAACTGCCATGTACTCTGTCTCTGTAGTTGACAAAGCCACCGTTGACTGTAAAGTAGACCTCCAACTAACTGGGGCTTTTGCTAAAGCAAACAAATACCCAGTAGTAGACCGACGCTTATATAAATCACCAGCATAGTCGGAATCAACATATCCAACCACAAACTGACCAAGTGTTTCATCTTGCTCAAACACTAAACCAACATCTACGGTTTGTTGGAGATACCGTAGAATCCATTTCACAGCTTGCCAATGTCCTTTTCCAGGATCATGCATGTACCTGCTCACAACTCCAACTGCTTGTGAAATGTCAGGCCTCGTACACACCATCGCATACATCAAGCTCCCTACTGCATTAGCATATGGAACTTTTGCCATATATTCTCGCTCTTCATCAGTTTTAGGAGATAATTGAGAACTGAGTTTCAAATGAGAAGCAAGTGGGGTACTTACATGTTTTGTGCTTTCATTCATGCCAAAACATTGTAATACCTTTTTCAGATATTGCTTCTGAGTCAAACAAAGCTTGCCTCTCCGTCTGTCTCTACTTATCTCCATGCCGAGAATCTTCTTGGCCTCACCTAGATCTTCCATCTCAAACTCTTGATTCAACTGAGCCTTCAATTTGTCTATCTCTTGTTGACTCTTTGAAGCGATCAGCATATCATCAACATACAAGAGAAGATAAATGAAAGATCCATCTTGTAGCTTTCGCAAATACACGCAATGGTCGTATTTGCTTCTCGTGTACTTCTGCCTCCTCATAAAGCTATCAAATCGCTTGTACCACTGCCTCGGAGATTGCTTCAATCCATATAGCGATTTGTTCAGCTTACAAACCCATTTCTTACCACCAGCATCTACATATCCTTCTGGCTGAGTCATATAGATCTCATCTTCCAAATCACCGTGCAAGAAAGCCGTCTTTACATCGAGTTGAGCTAGCTCCAAATTCAACTGTGCTACTAAGGCCAACAATATTCTAATGGAGGAATGCTTCACAACAGGGGAAAATACTTCGTTGTAGTCGATTCCCTCCTTCTGAGCGTAGCCTTTAGCTACCAACCTTGCCTTGTAGCGAACATCTTTCTTGCTGGGAGACCCGTCTTTCTTTGCAAACACCCACTTGCATCCAATTGCCCTTTTACCTTCTGGTAAATATGCCAAATCCCAGGTGTTGTTCTTCTGGAGAGATTGCATTTCTTCATCCATGACACTTTTCCACTTGTCACTTTCTAAGCTTTGCATTGCTTCTTGATAAGTGACAGGGATATCATCATCAACAACTGGAAGGGCATAGGCCACTGTATCTGTAAATCGAGCAGGTCTACGAATTTCTCTCCTTGGCCTTGTAACTGCAAGTGGTTCTGGTGTCTCCAATGGTTCTTGGGTTTGAACCTCTTCATCTTCTGATTCCTCTATTGGAGTTGGAGAATCAGTAACATCAATTGCTGGACTAATCACCGTCTCTTGAAACTCCACCTGGTTTGGAGTATACTCCACCTGTTGTGGAGTACTACTTGTCTGAACAGCTCCATTTGTTACCTTCTTCAACATGACAGATTCATCAAAGGTAACATCTCTGCTACAAATTATCTTCTTTGTGTCTAAGCACCAAAGTCGAAATCCCTTCACTCCATGAGTGATTTCCATGAAGATAGCCTTCTTTGCTCTAGGATCAAGTTTTGACTCCTTCACATGATAATACGCAGTGGATCCAAATACATGTAAGGAATCATAATCTGTAGCAGGTACTCCAGACCATACCTCCAACGGTGTTTTTCCTCCAATCACCGATGACGGTAGACGATTGATGAGATGGCCAGCATATGTCACAGCCTCAGCCCAAAATGGTTTGCCCAACCCAGCATTGGACAACATACATCGAACTTTGTCAAGTAGTGTTCGATTCATACGCTCTGCCACCTCATTCTGCTGTGGTGTATGTCTAACAGTGAAGTGTCGAACAATACCATGCTCCTGGCAAACGTCAAAGAGCGGATCACTTCTATATTCCCCTCCATTGTCCGTCCTAAGCCGTTTGATCTTCTTGCCAGTCTGGTTCTCGATCATATTTTTCCACTTCAGGAAAACTTTGAGCACTTCATCTTTAGACTTCATCGTATACACCCAAACTCTTCTGGAAAAGTCATCAACAAAAGTTACAAAATAGTGTTTTCCTCCCAGCGACATTGTTTTGGAAGGACCCCACACATCTGAGTGAACATAATCCAAAATACCTTTCGTATTATGGATAGCAGTGCCGAATTTCACTCTCTTTTGCTTTCCCAGAACACAATGCTCACAAAAATTTAACTTGCAAGCCTTTGCACCTTTCAACAATCCTTGCTTTGCCAAAATTTGCAAGGATTTCTCACCAGCGTGTCCCAACCTTCATACTATCTCTCCCAAGTCTGGACTTTGACTTTGATCTCCCTCTCATTTTTGGCTTTTGGCTTTTCTCCTCCATATCTACGGGTTTTTCTTCCTCAATGGAAATGTCTAGACCTTGTTGAAATAAAGAGTCTAGCACCTCGCCTTGCCACATGCCGAAGTGACCGGATCCATCGAACAACTCCACCTAGGAGTTTGCATTTGACATTATCCTCCTCACCGGTATAGAGGAAGAGCTTGATGCCCTATCTGATCCGTCTTTTGCCATGGCAACGAATAATATTCAACAGCACAAACTGGATATTGAAACACTGCACCAGGTAAGTTCCCAGGAAAGAGAGGTGGATCACACGGATCGCTTAAATACCCAGTCTTTCCTAGCCAGAACTTTCCTAGACATGCACTGTCACAACACCACACTTCTTTGCAGCAACCGAGCAACCAGGATAGCCTTCACCGAAGCTCTGATACCAATTGTTGGGGAAACCGGGTTATTTCCCACACGAACGTAGCTTCAAATCTGAGCTGAAATGTCGAGATCGAAACTACCGAAATTTGCACAGTGGACAAACCCGTCAACTATTGAATATTGAAACCTAATGGAAAAACCCAATAATAATCAACCGAAATAAATAATGGAGAGAACACACCAAATTTACGAGGTTCGACGAAAATGTCGTCTACTCCTCGGGCACCACCACCAGATGATAACTTCACTAATACCAAAATGGTACAAACAAATGGAATTCCTAAGAATTCCCAAATATGAGAGAAGAGAAACAAATGGGAGAGATGAATGTTGGGATGATTTCAAATGACAAATGCTAGGCCTATTTATAGTTGAACTTTAAGGACTAAACTTGTAAATAGCCTAAACTTTAGGGACCAAAAAATTAATTTTACCATTCCCATTTTCAACCTTTGCTGCTGCCAATTTCTTCATTTGCTGCACCTAATTTTTCGGTGCAGCCATATTTGAAATTCAAGCCAATTTTCAACACTTTACAGGTTTCATACATTTTCAGTACCGTCAGCGTCAAGTAATCTGCATTCCATGGTTCATATATAAGGTTTTCATTTCTTTTGCAAGGCACTAGTTCTTTTAGTTGATTGGGACGATCAACCCATGTTCTCAAACCCACAAGTATCCAACTTCACATTCAAAATTGGAAGAAACAACTTCAATGTTATTATAACAATAATGATGTCCAGTAAATTAATTATCTAATATTTTTAAAAAGATATAATGATATTTTGACTCTTAAACTTTTTAAAAAAAAAAATCAATTGATTCATTTCACAAAAATTATATTTAATTAAACTCTTGAACTTAACAAAAATAACCCTAAGGAGCAACTCTATCTCAAATGCCCTCAAAGAATATTGATTCTTTTTCCATTTTGGTTAAGCCATCCCACGCTCATTGTATTAAAAATACGTGTCGCAGATCCACAAAGAAAGGGGGGACATACATGTGTTGATTTTTTATTAATTGTTTTAGCCCATTATTCAACCATTTCTAAGTTATAACCAAACAAAAATCAATTTTGCATGTATATTAAAATTGGAGTATTGATAAATGATAATAGAAATGTGCTTCCCTTCCTCATTCATCGGCTTCTGGATAATTTGGTGGTGGTTGTTGACTACCGCCTTGCATTTAAGCGGTAGACTTTGTCCTTCATGGTTTTTAGGGGGAAAAACAATAATTAAAATTTCATTATTTTTTTGAATTACAATACCAATATCAAATTTAACTAATGGTGCGGATAATATATATATATATATATATATATATATATATATATATATATATATATGGATAAGAATGTAATATTAAATTATAGCCCAACCAAAAGATGAGAAAAATATTTTTATTCCAAATTGTCAAATTGATTTAAAATTACAAGTGAGATTCAACCAGAATAAATAAAGCAATAAGAATGGGAAAGTGAACTGTAACATGTCATCATATGTATATACATATTAATTAAAATAATGCCAAATAATTTTCCAAAAAATTGTTTGGTTGGCAAACATGTGATGCGTGCAGCTTTTGCCTACAAAAACCATTCCATTCCATTCCATTACTTCCCAAATTATTAATAAAAGAAAACAACAAATATTTACTTCCAAACACCTCAAACCTCATTTCATTTCCAGCAATCAATATTGAAATTCTCCTAACCCAGAAAATAAAAGTTGAAAGATATGAAATTCCAATTTCAGACGATAATATTAACTTATATTTCATGATTTCTTTCCACAAAAATGGATAAGGGTGAACCCCAATAAGGCAAATAATCATGTCATTCCCAATTTTCCGTTATACACTCCCCCACTCTTTTTACCAAAGAGAGAGAAGAAAATGATACAGTTTCTGTAATCTATAAAAACTCCTATATGCATGATTTACAGGTTAAAAGGGGATCGAATAATGTATTAGTAATTTAGTGAAGTGGAAAAGGGGGAAGATGCACGTTGATTCATGATGACACAAGCAAGGGATGTTTTATGACATCTTTTTCCACATCACCTGCCACTTACTTACAATACTCTACATTGGTGTTCGGGTGTCTGCTTCATTTTAAAACACATGAAAGCTTTGTCATTTGCTCTTTACTTGTTTCGACGGACAGAGGCATTCAAGTTTGGAAACTTGAACTTCTTTCTTCTTCATTTTGTTGTTGTTGAAGGGGTCTGAATCTGATCACTTTATTTTTGTTTTCTTGGTGAAGATTTATATCTGATTATTCATTGTTATTGTTGTTTATGTGATCTTTGTTGAATTGGGTTTTTGCAGATTTGGTAGTGGAGTGTTGGAAAAGATGAATACCAGAGCCGGGACGTCTGTTCAGTCTAAGAAAGTTCCTGGGAAGCATGAAAAAGTAATTCTTGATTATTTTAATACTATTTGTTTTGAAAAACGGTTTGTACTGTAGTTCAAGGAGGAGAGGAGCCTCTCGGGCTCGGCCCCTGCAAATTTTTTGAAAAGTAAGCTTCTTTGATTGGAATCCAATGCGGGTTTTAACGGTTTAAATCTTAAATGAATCAAGGCTTTTGTATTATTCCCTTGGATTTGAGATTCCCTGGATTTTTTTTTTCCAGACAATCGTGGGTTGGCTTCATTGTTCTTTGATTCTTCCAACATTTTATTCTTATACGCTTGATAATGCTAATTGTTTGCAACTTTTTTTTATTCTCTTTGAAGGAGAAAGCTGAAATGCAGGGGACCAGGCCACCTATAGTTGCAACAAAGGCAACGAAGAATCGACGAGACTCCGGCAAAGAAAGAAAAATGGCCTTACAACAAGATGTATAACATTGTTTTTCCCAGAGTTGCTGCAAGTTTCTGGAATTGTTACAAGAATTTACTGTAGTTATTGATTGTATTGAAACTCCAATGTTTTCTTCAGGTTGATAAGCTGAAGAAGAAGCTTAGGCAGGAAGAGAACATTCACAGAGCTCTGGAGAGAGCTTTTAACCGACCTTTGGGAGCTTTACCTCGTCTTCCTCCATATCTCCCTCCTCCTGTTAGTAATTCTTCTTCTCATTGACTCCTTGGATTTTATTTTTTGATCTCTTTTCAAAGGATTAGATATTGGTATTGGGGCATTGTCAAACAGGAATTTTAATGATGGATTCTGCTTTTGTAGACTTTGGAGCTTTTGGCAGAAGTGGCGGTGCTGGAGGAGGAGATTGTCCGGCTCGAAGAACAGGTCGTTCACTTTAGACTGGATCTGTATCAAGAAGCTGTCTATACATCATCGACAAAAAGGAACATGGAGAGTTCAATTGATTTGAGTGAGCCTTGCCTCGATAATAGTCCTAAACGTCTGCAACCGAGAACTTTAACTAGAAATACATCCATGGGGAGTCATATGCGATCTCTTTCAGGTAAGGTTTTTGGTATTTTAAATACTGTTGTCATGCCATTAACATCTAAAACATTTATTTGAAGTGAAAGTAGGATCAAAAACTTATTGTTTTTATTTATTTTAGATGACGGGAGAGGAAAAGAGAACCGATCCTGTACTAATTCTACAAAGAACAATAAGGGATCCTTGGTGGACAAAAGCCAATTGGTGAGAACACCTGTGAAGAGACCTTTGATTGATTCAAAACCTGCAGAGAAACGTTTAGATCCTCAAAAATTGCAGGCATGAACCAATGCCATTTCCATCAAGTTATAGTAGACTTATTTGCAGTTAATGAGCATTGACTTGTTTTACATGTTCAGCTAGAATGCAGAGTGAGAGAACAAGATAGTGCAGAAGCGCGAAATCTTAGCACTTCAGACGAAAGGCCAATGGCAGAGAATGGCCCGAATAAAGTTTCCGAGGAACTTGTGAAATGCTTGTCTACCATATTTTTAAGAATGAGCTCAACGAAGAGGTCTAGTGCAGAAAGTTTTCCTTCACTATCAATGTTAGGCTCCCAAGAAAGCAGGGATGAGACTGAATTTCGGGACCCTTATGCTATTTGTTCAAATTTTGGGACGAGAGATATCGGCCCATATAAGCATTTGATTTCAATTGATGCTGGCTCGATTAATCCAAATCGAACATCGAATTCTTTATTTCTGCTGCGCAGGCTGAAGTAAGTCATCAGTTATTACTTATTAGAACACTTTTCATCTTATTTTTATGTATTATAATGTCTGCAGAAGTTATAAAGAATTGTGATCATTTTGTATTTTGAATTCCCAGACTACTCCTCTCGAGACTTGCCTCCTTCAACTTGCAGAACCTGAATCATCAGGAGAGGCTTGCCTTCTGGATAAATATCTACAATTCATGTATGATGAATGTATGTGAAAGATTCTGTCAGTATAAATAGAAAATATTTAGGCTTGTATCACATATTGACTGTTGGTTTAAAATTTATCAAAATCGGAACTAATCATTTCAAACTAGTTTCCTTCACATGAATTTAAACCCCACATTCTCATATGGTGGTTCTCTATCTTTTAATGCATTTGGTTTCTGTTATGATAACTGGTTTACTCTAGTAGATGAAATCATTTATTACATGATGTTGATTCAGGCTTTCTTAGAACATGGAGTACTAGAGAGTCCGGAGATGGTTGTCGAATTGATGAGAAAGGTATGAATGTGCAGAACACGTGATTTCCTTAGAATATTGTTGGTTTTCATTCTTAGGATAGTGTTCTGTTTCATGTCCAACCATGTTGGCCTAATAGCATTTCGATGTAATATGTGATTTTGTAAGAGAAATTTTGATGAAACAGGCAACTATAAACGTTGGGGGGCACCCGCTAAATGCAATAACGATTGAACATTTCATTCTCAGATTGCCTTACCACTCAAAATTTGTAAGTGGCGCCTCATTTTAAGTTTCTTGCAAACTTTATTCAGCTTCACAATCAATTCTTCGTTGTCATGTTTCTTATATTTCACCTCTGATCAGACCATTTCAAAGGGTGCCAAGAACGATGAAATGACTGCCAGCATGTTTGGCTTGGAACTATCCGAACCATTGGTGACATTTACCCTCTCATGTGGAAGCTGGTCCTCCCCTGCTGTAAGTTTGTAACTTTGTCTGCTAGGTTTGCTATTATTAGCATCACATGATACTGTTTATTGATTGTTCGATTCTTTCAAACGAAGGTGCGAGTATATACCGCTTCTAACGTTGAGGCTGAAATGGAAGTCGCAAAGAAAGAGTACTTACAGGCTACTGTTGGGATTTCATCAACAAAGTTTGCAATCCCTAAGTTGTTGGACTGGTACTTGCTTGACTTTGCTAAGGACTTAGATTCGTTGCTGGATTGGATTTGCCTTCAACTGCCTAGTGAACTTGGAAAAGAAGCAATCAAGTATCTTGAAAGAGCTAAAACCGAGTCTCCTCTGCAGTTTGTTCAAATTATACCTTATGACTTCAGCTTTAGGTACCTTTTATGCACATAATAAATTATTTGCTTAGTTTCTAAGGTTGTAATAATCTCATACACAATCTTAGATTTAGATAATATATAAAAATAAAGGGGGTAGTCTATTCTCCTATCCTTGATTGTAAGTAGTTGTGAGAGGAATATTCATTAGGGATTTCTGCATGTAATTTTCATATGAGAAAATGAAGAATTGAATTCTTTTTCCTGTATTTTCTTCAACCAAATATCAGCAAGATGATCCATATTTCTCGGTTGAACTATCCAGGTTTCATCATTGAAAGTAAGGGGGACCATGTACTTCAAAGCGATAATGTCCTTAATTTTCCTGTAAGGATTGCCAACTAGCTGACAATGATAATTCAATGAAAGTCTGAAGTTTCATTCAATAAAATTAGGTGGAAGAATTTGACAACCCCAATATTCTGCCTGGATTTTATTAGATTAGTATGCATTAAATAAATCATGAGCCCTGCATTCCAAGAAAACTACTGATATCATCTGATACAAGGAAAAATCCCAATGGTGGTCCAGAATTAGCATCCCCGGGTACCCTTTGTTATTTAATCAATGCCCGGCCTGCTAAGGACCCATTTGTAAGTGATATCCTGCTGTACCATTAATTATGACCTGTTTGGACAAGAGTTGGAAGACTAATACCAACCTTGATAACACATCAACATTCAATCTGAACTACTCTGATTCTTCATTTTCATCAGGTTTCCACCAAGAGTTCACATTAAACACATCAAAGTCTGTATGAATGCAAGGAATTAGTGGAATAACTCCGTTGATATATATTCATACATGTTGATTATACTGAAGAAACATAGATATATCAGTATGAATTGGTATTAAAAAGACCACCCAAATAACTAGTTGAGGGCTATTAACTGTCCCGGTTCAATAAAACCAGTGCTGTCCAACTGTCGTGAAACCCTGGAATGAGGTGGTGTTGGCATAAACACTTTGTCTTAAGCTCAACCAAATTTAATGCCAAATATTGGTTTCTGACATTGGTGTCCCCCACCCTCTATGATACGACCATGTGGACTACATGCATCAGCTAAAAACATTCGAGCTTTAATGGAAAGTGATTCTCAGTCCTTGCCCAAAGCTAAAGCCAGAAGGACTTGTAGTTTTCTTGGTGGTTATATCATAGTACATGTACTGTTAATTGACCCTGGTTACGCATGTGCTGTAATGAAATCGAAAATGAACCGACTTAAGCCGTCAGCCATGCCAGGGAAGTGAAGTGACCCTAAATTTTGGAATTTTATGAAGTCCTTTTGAAATAGTACGAATATGAAACACCAACTATTTTTGCTTCACCACAAACAAACGCTAGATGATGAACTGAAAAAAGGTCTCCTTGGAGTTTGTGAATATTGGTGGGAGAGAAGGGAAGGCTGGCAGCCGTGAAATACAAGGTGAGACAGTGTTAGGCTCACCAACCTGGTCCTGGCCCTGTTCAGAGTTGCAGGTCCTGCTTCATTAAAGCGAATTTTCAAGGGACAGCAACCTGTTTTCCAGTGAACAAAGTTGGTGTGGTGTCTAGGAATATTTAAGATAAATGAATAAAAGAGGGTAAGAATTTTGGGGGGAGAGACCAAACAGTTTTTAGGCCTGTGGAAGCTTTTAATGGGTTCGACCCTTGTTGGGTTCAAACTTCACATAAATTCTTGCTAACTGGTCCAAAACCATTGGCTGAGCTATCCTAAACAACTCCTGGGCCGTTGCCATAGCTACAAATTGCTTTGACAATTTTTTAATAGAAATTGCTAGTTTTATTAAAAAAATACATAAAATTACAATAATGGTTTATAATTATCATCGTAAATTAAAAACACGATTTGGACATTTTTTCTAAAACTAACTACTTTAGATCATACAAGGACCATACATGAAAAAGGTTAAAATTTCATCAAAAAGACTCGAACGAAAAATAGACACGAACAAATCTGACTACATCTGCAAACGAATCACAAAAGGGGGTTAAGCTATTGAAAGACCACCAAGAACCGCAAATCATCGTGAGAAACTATCCATGAGCGCAAACCGCGTATCCAAATTCAATTCGAGGGTCCATAGCATGGAAGATCAGCAAGATTACAAATAAGTGTCATCTTGATCAGTTGTGCCGTCGTAAAATCAAACCCTAAAAATATAAAATAAAAGAACGGCCAAACGGCCGAGAAAAAAAAAACAAGCCAAAAAACATAGATAAACGTGTCACAGAGACAAAGAAAAACGTGCTACAAAAGCATAGTTATTTTTATTAAAAAATTATACAAAAAATAAAGAAAAACAATTGATCATGGATTATCAATAAACTTAGAATTGATTCTTCCTGGGTCGATGCCCGAGCAGTTAATGGGGATGGACTGTAAATTCGTTGGCAATATGTCTACGCTGGTTCAAATCCAGCTCAGCCTAATAATTTGCTGATCCGCCATAACATAAAATGCTCATTTTTTTTCCAAAAAAGCCAAACAAAAAAATTAGGGAAGAATAAAAAAAATCCAATTTTCTGATATATCCATTCATCCCTACCGTTATTTGTTTTTTATTTGTTTTATCTATTTAGTTGTTTTCATAAATTTTGACATTGATAACGCTCTAAATTCATATCAGGATCATTAAATAGAAGGTTTAATGAAAAGAAAGAATAAAGTAAACAAAAAACTATTTTTTTATTTTGAAATTGATTATTGATCGATTTATTTGACAATAACGAAAGGATTACTAGTGTCGGTAACCCGCATTAAAACTGGTGTTGTCGCCGGTTAATTAAAATAAAAATAAATAAAATTTGCAATGCTCAATAAATAAAAAAGGTTAAGTTAGAGAAAAAAGTAGAGAGCAGCTAGGGTTTGAAGTAGATGAGAAAAAAAAACACCAACTTTTTATTAGACCAGTATCACCCTATGTATCATGGAATTAAAATAACCATTTGTGCTCAAAGATGATTTACTATTATATCTTAAGTCATTAATGGAAAAACACTGTTTCATGAAGAAAATGAATCTTTTATCTTAGCCATTCATATAGACCACGTGAAAGAAAGTAAAAGAACAAAAAAAAAAACATTTGATTTTGTATGAAAAACAAAGAAGAAGGCACAAGTTGAGGGTTGTTGGGTTTTCTTAATTCTGGCTTCCGAGATCTCCAAGTAAGACAGAGATTAACATGAGCCTTGACGTATTGAACACAGCCTGTCCCCAATGAAGTTTTTCCACCTACACAACACAAGTCTAACCATCTAGATCCTCATGAATTAGTCAAACTGTAGTTTCTATGCACACGTTTGTATAATAAACTAGCCAATTTTTTATCCAATGTCAAGTAAACGAGCCAAATTAGTAGTCCTAATTACTTCATTTTTTATCCCAAAACTATTAAAATTCGGGAATTAAAAAACATAGCATTATATTCATTAAATAAGGTCAGTAGCTCGAATTTTAATATTGTGAATGGAACAATTAGATTAAGAGGGTCATCCAATAATAAACATCTTCAGTATCCTATTTAAATTAACCAACAAATTAATTAGATATCGATAGGAAAACTTGCAATAGCAGAAAAACTTAAGCACAACAAATGAGAAAAGTAACTAGTTAAGGTTTACACGATCAACATGCCACCATTTCACGAAAGCTGCAGCCAATAGTCTTGGACAATTCAAACTATTGGTTTTTAACATTATGGAAGTTGTGTCCAAAACATGAGCAAATGAACTGTAATCTGTAATGGAGTAACTTTTTGTTCATCTTTTCAAGGCAACTAATATGAAAACTGCATTTCATCTAAACTAAAGCTTTCATTTAAGTTATTTTCCATTAAGATTCTGGGCTATTAAATCTTTGAAAGTATGATAAATTTGAAGCTCCCAAAAGAAAGTTTGCTTCTGGTAATCTCTGACGCCATCTCCGGTTGACTCAAAGGCCAAAGCTACTGTTAAAAATCATATCCGGCACTTGGACGTAAAGCCACAAATGATGTAAAAGGAAGACAAATCCCATCCGTTTATCTATATACGTCCATGTCATTGTCAAGTGTCAACTTCTGGTTCATGGAAAATTCAAAGAAGGGTGGCCCTGGTGGTGGGTCACCGTGACAAATTTTATATATCCAACAAACCAGTATACAAATAAACAATTCTTTTTCCCCCGTGGGGTTGAAGAATCAAATGGTGAAAATTCAGTCAATGAATTCGCTTGGTATTAGAAGGCGGCTATTTGGTCAAAAAAACTCAACCTCCGCCTCTTTCTCGACCCTTTCCTCCTCTGCTTTTTGTATATATTTTAGCATTCACCACTTTTTGGTTGTCAGTCTACTACCTTGAAATTTTGACTGTCAATCCTACAAAGGGAAAAAGGAAATGGAAGTGGTGATACCAGTTATGGAATTTGATTTCAACAGCGCTAGATCATCTCCTCGTTCAACTGCTCCTTCTACGCCTACACGAGTCGGCGGTGGCTGCTTCTTCAGTGCGCCGACGAGTCCCACGAGGCTGTCCGAGTTTTATCGCGAATTTGATAGATTTTCCGCGATGGGTGACAGGCAAAGCAGCAGAAGAAGCAATTCTTTGGCGATTCCTTTTGATTGGGAAGAGAAACCAGGTACACCGAAAACACCAAGAGGAGAGGAGGAAAAAGAAGCAGATGATTTTGCTTTTGATTTTAGTGAGGCCTTGGAGAAAACATCTCTTTCAGCTGAAGATCTGTTCGATGGAGGGAAAATCAAGCCCTTGAAGCCACCACCTCGGTTACAGGTGGATGAATATAATTATAACCAGAGAAGCCCACTTTTATCATCCCCACACTCGCCGCAATCACCATTGTCCCAAGGCAGAAAGTTGATCCGTGAAGCTTTTTCACCGAGAAAGAAGAAGGACCGTGACCCTTTTGCAACTGCTATTGAAACCAGTCGAAATCAAACAGACCACCACTCAAGAGGAAGAGAAAGAGCTCAAGATTTGTCCAAGAATTCAAGCCGTAGAACAACAAGATCACTTTCGCCTTACAGAGTCTCGGCCTATCCCTGGGAAGAAGAAGAGAAACAAAGGCAAAACGAAAGCACCACTAACAAGCCTTCTTCATTGAATTCAACAAAGCCTTCGCTTTCTTCAAGTAAGGGTTCTTCCAGAAAATGGAGTTTAAGAGATATCTTCTTGTTTAGAAGCGCGTCCGAGGGACATGCAACGGATAAAGACCGATTCAGGTCCATCTTTTTCAAGAAACCTGAAGATAACAAGAATTCAAGTTCGAAACCCAGGGAGAGCTCTGGTTCGGGTGGATCTAGAAGTAGAAGGAAAGTGTCGGCTCATGAGCTGCATTACACAGCGAACAAAGCAGTATCTGAGAACATGAAGAAGAAGACTTTCTTGCCATACAAACAAGGTATTCTGGGAAGATTCGCCTTCATTCCTCTTTCCGGTGGATACTAAACACATACACGTTCATCAAGTCATAATTGGACGTTAGTTAATATAGCAAGTGATTTCATTCGTTTGTTGTAAAGATTATTCATCAACCTGTTTGTACCTATAAAGTGCGCTGTATGTATGAAGAACCAATCTCTATTCTCTCCTGGTTTGAGATCAATATAATTTTGTTTATGCTCATCTCGTCAGACTTTAATTAAAATATCCACCGCCATTTGACTTCTACATTACGATAGTAATAAAATAAAATAAATATAGATGCCACCAAGGCATGTGTACCATCTAGAGGTGGAAAATTGAGCAGAGACCCGAATCAATTTTACCCGATTCGAAAGTTGATATCGACCTAAACATAATAATTTAAACTTGATCTGAAATCTGAAATAAACCGAACTAAATTGAAACCAATCTGGTTTTTAGTTGAACCGATATATATTCGATCTGATTTTTCAACGAACAAAAAGAATCCGAACTGATTTTCAACCGAACTGAATGGACCTGAACCGATTTCATCTGAACCGAAAGTAACTCGAACTGAAGGCAATCCAAAATAAAGAAAAGATATTAAAAAGATGATGAAAGATTTGATGTGAATTGTCTCACAACTTACTAAAAAGTCAAATATATTAGCTTTATAAAGCCATATATGGGTTTAAAAAACTGATCAGCCTGAAAAACCCAACTTAAACATATCGATCTCCTATTGAACCGATCTTGACCCGACTCGAAAATACCCGACCTGAAAATCAACCGAATCGATGCGACTCGATTCGAACTGGTACCCGACTCAAATCACTACAGACCCGAATTAAAACCGAACCAGACCAGATCCGACCTAAACAGAACCGAAATTAAATACAGTCAAAACCGAACATGACTCGAACCAAAATAACCCAAACCAAACCTGATCCGAATGACTTGTTTGCCACCTCTAGTATCATCCTCATTAAAGCCCATCAGTGATGGATAAGAGAGAAAAAGGACTTTGAACAACGTATACTCTTTTAATACATAAAATATAATTAAAAATACGATGAGAACTTCATTAATATTAATGTGTTTATTTTTTATAAACAAATCTCTTAAATTACATTTTACTAGAATAATTGATAATTAATAATGTGTCACTGTTTCTTCATATGGTGTTTTACCTATTACTATTATAATATATGAATTATAAAGGAATGAATAGATTAGAAGTATTATCATACATCAAATTGCTAATAAAAAAATATAGGGTAAAATGCTAGAAATTGTGACATCATCTGCCTCTTGTCTAGTGGTAATATTATACTTAACTAGAAATTAAGACAGATTCTAGAACTCATTATTTAAATTGTAATTGCAATTGCCTTCCTCATTTCAATTCCATTTTCTAGTTTAATTTATTCTTTTCTTTTAGGGAAGTCTCTTTAAAAAGAAATGAGATATTGATCCATTTTCCGACTATATTGATTGCATTTTCAGGCCCAAAGCTGTTTAAAAATTAACTTGGGTTGGGTCCGATGTTTCCCCTAGTTGTCTTATTTCCTGCATCCTTCGATTCGTGGCTCATACCTAGCTAAATAGAAGTTGGAGATATGGATTTTTTTATATAAAATAATATTTAAATTATTTATAATTTTAAAATGTGTCAATCAACTTAAAAACCAGTCGAGATATATATATATATATATATATATATATATATATATATTATGAAAGAATGTTACAAAATGTATGAAATCTAAATAATGAAAGAAACAATCAGCTCTCCACGCTTACCAATAGTACTAGTAGGCTAGTTTCAATTTTTTTTTTTTTTTGAGTTTCATAAGAAATTTTAAAGCCTGGAAAGATATATCCATTACTTATTTGCAACCTATATACTTCCCTGTTGAGCTCTCTATAAAGTAAAAGCTTTCAGTGCGATTTGCCCATGCTGCTTTCAACAAATTATTCAGCTGTCCATTTTCAAAAGTTTTCATCTGGTGCCAACTATTTAGTCCTTTCCCGACCCTCAACTTCAAACATGATTCAGCAACCATTAAGGCTAATTATGTAAAGTGGTCAAGTTAATTTTCTTAAAGAGATGAACCGTAAGGTTTGCTTTTCTGGTTTCGGAACGTGTTGGATCATGGACTAGCGATCAATTACAGTGATTGGAAGTGGCAGATAGATGTGTATAGGTGGGTGAATTTGCGTCCACCCATTTTTTTTTTAAAAATTATATATTTAGCTCTAAATTTTTTAATTTTTATAATTTATGCTCACACTAAATTTTTGAGATTTTATATGTGTTTACCATAAAAAAAAAAAAACCCCGCAAGTTACGTACAACTTGAAGCAAAGTGAGAGGGGCCGAGGGTTCCATGATTGGCACTATAATCACAAGGACAAAGCATTCTGATTACATTAGTTCATTCCATTTGAAAATAAAACTCCCCTAATTTGGATATATATAATAATTGTATAAACTTTATTCAAAAAAAAATCATCCGAACCCCATTAACTCGATCTAAAAAAAATAAGTGTGAACAACCTCTAGAGTAAGTGGTTAAAAACTCTTAGTTGGCACTTTCCCCTCTCTTAGGTTATGGGTTTTAGACCCAGTAGGAGTAAATTTCCCCTTCTCCTTTCCTAAGTAGGAATAAAATCACATACGTGTAATATTTATCATTTTTCAAATCATATATCAAGATCTTTCACACCCAAAACATATCTCATCTATCATTTCAGCTTAGCATTATTGCTAGGGGCTTGTTTTATATTATGATTAATCTTCATACACAGTCTCAATATTTTTAACATAGTGTTGTAAGTCATTGGACCAAGTCTAATCAATCTGAGGTCATTCACCAAAAAGCAGATTTAAAGCATATATCAATCTCTAAATCTTGAGTTACTATCAAGTTTAGCATTATTACATTAAGAAAGAAAATTGAAGGAATTCTGAAAAGGACATCAATGTTTCAATTGTGCTGCTGCCTGAAAGGCCTCTATCAAATGAGACCATGGTTCCCATGACAATAAAGGACAAAAGAAAAGTTGTTTCCATTAACATGGATAAACTGTAGAAAAGGATTGAGCTAATGCAGCTCAATAATTAGTGAGAGTTTGTGATGGGGTTCGGAAAAGGCATAAATCAAGTGATGTTGATGCCCTATGTAATGATCAGAGATGCACATGCTAATGCTAGAGAGCCCAACAATACCATACTCCCCCACACCTTGTGGTCCGACCACCCTTTCTTATTGTATTCAACTTCAACTCCTCTTTTTCATCACTAAACTTGCTCACATCAAGCTTTAATCTCATTTTTTTCTCCTTCTCATCTCTTATGTTCCCTTCCCCACCACAAAGATTCCAATGACATTCAAATCAAAGTGACTAGCCACCTGCCTAACTCACTCCTTTTATTTCCTATACCGGACACCTCCTTTTTCCTTCTATGTAGTTTAACCCTTGCAGTTCAACTCAGAATAGCTTCCTTCTAGCTTCTTCATTTGGTTTCTACTTCAAACAAAGTCCAATTATGCCAACGGTTCACTCTAGTCCATATTTGCCGATCGACAATCTGGCAATCCTGTCTTTGCTTCGGCCTATTCCCGGAGAGAAGCCCCGTAAGTCCAGTAGTGGTGGTCTCATGCGTATGTTCAAGCTCTTCCCCATGTTAACCTCAGGCTGCAAGATGGTTGCACTGTTGGGAAGGCCTAGGAAGCCTTTGCTCAAGGATAGTGCTACGACAGGTACGATTTTTGGCTACCGTAAAGGCAGAGTTTGCTTAGCAATACAGGATGATCCCCATTGCGTGCCGATGTTTGTCATCGAGCTGCCGATGCTCACCAGCTTACTTCAAAAGGAAATGGCGTCTGATATAGTCAGAATAGCTCTCGAGAGTGAGACCAAGACTCACAAGAAGAAACTGCTGGAAGAGTTTGTGTGGGCGGTCTACTGTAATGGAAGGAAAGTGGGTTACTCCATCAGGAGGAAACAATTGTCCGACGATGAACTTCATGTTATGCAGCTCTTGCGAGGAGTGTCGATGGGTGCCGGGGTTCTTCCGAGCCCGAACGAGAAGGAAACGACGATGTCCGATGGGGAATTGACGTATATGAGAGCAAGATTTGAGAGGGTGGTTGGATCAAAGGACTCGGAAGCATTGTACATGATTAATCCAGGTGGTGCACCTGGGCCAGAACTGAGTATTTTCTTCGTGAGAGCTCGTTAGAAATTTGTGTTAGTTTTACAAACTATTTTTCTCTTTAATGTTGTTCACTTGTAATTCAATGATGGAAAGAAACAGAACACCATAACTATGCTGTGTGTAATGTCCCATGGTAGAAGTTAGCTCATAGATGCCAAAACCTTAATGAGCTGCTGCTCTGTCACTTTCATGTAATTGAATGCCAATGGAATCTCCTGTTTCTGCCTTGAGAATCAGATTGAATGCCGACATACAAGGTTCCCGTTGTCTCCAACTGCACAAGAAAACCTTGAAAAACCAAAAAAGAATATCAGTCTTTAAGGTTAAAGCGTTTGACATAGACATAAATTCTGAGATTCTGAACATTCACTTCCATAGGCATAAATTCTTGCCACCAATGAGCCCCCAGAAACATATATGTCGACATATTCTGCCAACGACATCGTTTCAGAATATGTCAATTTGGTCTTCATTAATTTAAGTACAAGCTTTGGCATTAACTTTTGTCCTTGTAAATGGGGTGTAGTGAGTTCCGTTTGCAATTACACAAGCAACACATATCCCCTTCATTTAATTCAAAGGTTGTTGATTTGGTGACAACAAGAAATGGCATTTGCTCAATTGAAGTTTATACAACAAAGTCTCTGCGTGTATATCTTTAAAAATATCAATTATATAAAAAAATATAAAATGCGTACTTCTGAATTAATGTTTACATTTCATAGGAAAAAAAGCATAAATCTATTAAATTTGGTTATAGATAAGCAGATGACAGCTATGAAAGGTGGGGGGGCAGGAAGGTAGAAACTAGAAAGGAACAACTGCCACAACAGAAAAATTAATAATAATAAAGACAGGAAAGGAAAAGAAACCTGATAAAACAAAAAACTAGAGAACAAGCAGATACAGAACAAATTACAACTGGAGATCTCTTGTTTCATTTTTCTCTCTTTTTTCAGTTTAGTTTTTCTCGAGATCTCTTGAAATTTACAAAACTCAAACCAAAATTTCAACTTTATCTTGGTTTCATCTGCAATTTTCACGGTGAATCAAAAGGGTTGCGGATATCTAAGTTTGAGAGAAAAGTTTCAAGTAGAGTTTTTTTATATAATTTATAAAAAGGAAATTAAAGGACGTTTTAGACTTAACTTAACAATCAGGTGAATTAATAGAGCGGAATTCAAAAGCTAAGGGATGAAATTAATTTTTTTTTAAAGTTGAGTGACTAAAATAATTACACAGACAAAATTAAGGAGGGAAGGAAGTTAATGGGGGTACGTTCGATATTGATTTTCTTCAAATGAACAATTTGAACTGGTTCAAGAAAATTAAAATAAGTGTAAAGTTGAAAAATGAATGTTGATTGGTGCAATGAATCTTCAGAAATAATAAAGAGGAGGGGAAATAAATTTGAAAAGGTGAAATCGATAGGAAATTAGAAAGTCTTTCCTTGGTTAGCTTTTGAATATGTTAATGTGATGTAAAGGTATTATTTGCTCAACTTCTTTAATCAGTTTGAAATGGGAAAATTAAGAGTACATTATTAATAATATAATCAGAATCGGACAGTTCAGAGGGCAGTCCAAATTGTCTAAACTCTAAACCAGCCCATATATGGATTATGGCCATGGGACATACCGAAAAAAAAATTGAATGTTTTGGACTCTGTCCACCGCTTTATTGGACCAACCGAATGACCAATGATAGGAGAAACCAGATCCAACACCTTTTTCATATGTCCGCAACCAACTTTGTCGGATAGAACATGTGGATATGCACTATAAAACAATAAATTAACCACATATAAATAAAAATAAATTTATATAATAATATATTGGCCAAATTTTATTAGAAACTAAAATAGAGAAATAATCCAATAAAAGTGAAATTGTAACATAAAATAATAAAACATATTATATCTAAATAAAAAAAACTAAAAAACGAAACATCAAACCAACAAAACAAGTTCAGTGGGCTGCAAAACATGAATAAAGGTAAAAAATACTAAAGAAATATAAGCGAGGAGCAAGACTTCTTGTTTTTACCCACTTACACGCTTCAAGATTGAAGCACGAGTGGCGAGTAAAACCAATAATTTTAAAAGGTGCTTTTAAAACAGATCTAACTGCATCGGCAAACGAACCACAAAAGAAGACCAAACTACAAAAGATCACCGACAAAATCACAAATTAGAGCCGAGGGTGATGAAAAAAATATCCACAAACGCAGATCTACCACAACGGTAGACGATAACGTGTTATAAGGCAAAAGCGTGCCACAAAAAAAAAATTGTGCTACAAGAAAAAAAACGTGCTACAAAAATAGATAAACAACTAAAAAATAAAAAACACTAAAATTAATAACTAAATATATAAAAACAAAAGAGAATAAAATACCGACAACTTTCGTCGATCAACACTAAAATTAATAAGAAAGAAAACAAAAGCATAACGGCGTTAAATAAATAGAGCATTTGAATGCAAATGTTTCTCTTTAAAAAAAATACAAGTGTGCTACTATATTTTAGCTTTATCCGTATGAACTAAGAGAACTTGAATAGAGAAGTAAGACAGCTCAATAATTGGTTGGTGTACTGGAAATATATCCATTAGGTATAATAAGATTGATTAAATTAGTCATGTTAGGATGAGTCTAAAAAGGGCGACGTACACCGTTAAATATCACTAACACAATACATCGTTAAATTTAATTTTAAATATTTTTTAAAAATCTCAGAGTCTCGACATGCAATTAATTATTTTTCAAAACAAAATTAAGAGAAATTATTCCATGAATCGTTCTCACAACCTCATCCATGGTCCTACTCAATTAAATAAAACTACATCATCTTTATTTTCAACATATTATTTTCTTATAAATTAAAATTTACAAATCATCATCTTCTTTCTCATACCTCATATATTTATTTTAAAACGTTGGTGAATAGAATCGTTAAAATTAAAAAAAAAAACGCCAAAAAATTTAATCTACGAATCCAAAAAAAATAATTCTTATATGTTAAAAATCATATATCTAATCGTACACAACGGTAAAAAGTATCTCTTCTACGCATTATCATGTAACGCAATTATAGGGATATTAAAGAAACAAAATTAAAATAATTAATTTTAATAGGTTAAAAACTTAATAATTAACGTTGTATTGCATTAGTGGTGTTTAATAGTGTGCGTCGCTTGTTCTAAAATTTTCGTAATTAATAATATTATTTTTGCTTTGAGCTCCTAAATTATTTTTGGTCAAAACAGATATCTAAACTAACATTTTACAACTATTTAAAATATATTTATTGTTCATGTTAAAAAAAAACTTTGTTAAATATATTGACAAATGACAATCATGTCAAATATTTTAACTAAAATTTTGGTTTAACATTTTAAATATAATTGCGATTTAATTTAATTAAAATTTAAAACTAGTTAGTAAAATATTTTTAAATTCTCAAATAAACATGTTTACCTCAAAAAAAGATTTTTTTTAATAGTGTAACCCATTTTATTTCGAAAAGCTCTTCTTGTTCATACAATTATAAAATCTAAATTTCTTTTTGATTTTTTGTTTTCGATAAATTGTAATAGATTTGAGTTTTTAAAACCTAAAACAACTTTGGTTTTCATAATCATTTTGAAAAATCATAGTGCTCCAAATCAGTTCTGAACTATAAAATTCATATTCGCTTGCACAACAATTATCTCAATCAATACTTAATTTCACTTGAGTAAACTTTCTATTATCTAAAATACAATTACATTAGCGTAAAATAGTTATAATCTCTCCAATATATTTACATGGTATAGATTGATTCTTCAATGTCAATATATCACTAATTATAAATCATGCTTGCTTACACAATAATTACCTTTTATCAATATATTATTACAATGATATAATATTATTATATTGATCGGTGAACTACCAAATTTAAATTTCTATATTCACCCCTGATGACACAAATAATAAGCATGTAGATACATAAATAAAAAGATTATTAACATGTAAAATTTATATAAATATATAACATTATGAATAAAAATCCCAATAAAAAAGCATCACAATTGTATAATATTATTTTTAAATTGAACCATCATACAAAATCGAAAATTTTATAACATGAACATTATATAAATGTATACACACAGATGAATTACTAATACGTAACAAATTATGTAACTTATAATAATTTAAATATATAAAAATTATCTCTTAACTGATTACCTAAATTAGCTCATACATATATTGAAAAAGTGAACAATTTAATTATTTTCATACTTAATAACATTGAATTTTGATTTTTTCACGACAATTTAAGAAAATATTTTTTTACCGTGACAGTTTATCAAATATTAACACATACTAAATTACTCACATTTATAACCATTAGTTTATTATAGCAATAGTATTTTCACCGCTTTTATTATAAACATAACATTTTATTTTTTTAAAAACAATTCTGACCTTGGGGAGGAAAAAAATCTGCTCCTAATATGAATTGAACCACAATCTAGAAGAGGGAGGAGGATATTAACTAAGAGTTTTTAACCCTCAAAGTTTAAAAAATGTAATTAATATTTTTAATTCTTGCATAAAGCATGAAATATTATACAACAATTTGGCAAGTAACATTAATTTTATAATACTAGGCAACCCTCAAAGCTTTTTTAATGGCTTTAGCCTTTAGTTACCTGTCATCGTCAAAATGTTTGTTCGATTTTCAATTATATGACCCTCAAAGTATTTTTAACTAATGGTTATAAAAGAGAGCAATTTAGTAGAGGGAAAACTACACTATTGACCACCGAAGATATTGGGGATACCTATTTGAACCACCGAACTAAAAAAACATCAATCACACCACCAAACTTATTAAATCAACCTATTTTGATCACCGCCGTTAAAAAATTAACGGAGGGGTGACGGAAGTGCCACGTGGCAGTTAACATGACTTTTTTTAAAATTACATGTTTAGTCCCTGTTATTTACTTATTAAATCAATTTGATCCTAATTTTATTTTAATTAAATAAAATTAATCAACCAATCAAATTATGACACGTGTCATCACCCAATTGGATTAATTTAATTTATTTTGTTTAACATTTAATATATTTTTTTCCTCCAATCAGGTGTCACCACCTGGTTAAAGGAAATTTAAAGAAGAAAATAAAGATGGCATTATAGTGGTTCGAACTTGGGACCAAGGGGATAAAACCCCAAAGCTTTAACCATTGAATCAAACTGCTCTTAGTGTTATTATTTGTACCTTTTATATTAGTAAAGCCATTCCGGAATCGGTTCAAACTGCTCTTAGTGTTTTTGAAGGATGAAATCCAAAAGAAAAGGAGTTTTTGAAGATCACATTGAGGAGATGGAGAAGCTCGTTTCAAGCTGGTACAAAAACAAAACTTTGCCGGAATCTTACATATTCCCACCAGAAACAAGACTCGGCAACCTTATTGTTCCCCCTTGCAAAACCATTCCGGTGATCGATCTCAGTAAAGCCGAGGGTCAAAATCGAACCCATATCGTTCAGCAGATCTGCAAAGCCAGCCAAGAGTATGGATTTTTCCAGGTAAAAGCACAAGAATTGCTATCAATTTCATATGACTTAACATATCTGTTTTGATTTTGATTCCCATCACTTAAAGGTTTGATCTTTATAAACAGTTTGTTAATCATGGAGTTCCAGAAGATCTGATTAAAGAAACCATGGATTTGCTGCAGGAATTCTTTGAGTTGCCTGTTGAGGATAAGGCCCTGCTCTATTCCGAGGACCCCAGAAAAAAATGCAGGCTTTCGACAAGCAGTGTAAATTATGCTCGGGAAAATGTTCACCATTGGCGTGACAATTTTATTGTCAACAAAAAAATCGACCCTGTTTTACGATGCTTTTTTTCTGCCCCTTTCACACACGCAAAAGAAGGAAAAAAACTTATATGTTGGGACTATGAAACGATAGGATATTATTGTGCTGCTTTCTTTGACGTTGAGAACTATTCATTCAGGATAAAAGAGGATGATATTAAAGTTGGTGTTAAATCTACAGCCTTGAGATTTGGGGATTCAACTAAGGAGTGGACTACTGGGTTCAATGGTGAAAATGGAGCTAGCTCTTCAATCAAACATTCCCTTGATTTCATGGAGTTACAGAAAAGAAAAACCAAGCTGCTTTCAGTGCTGGAAAATGGAGCTAAACTATAAGATATGTATATAAAAGGTGCAAATAATAATACTAAGAGCAATTTGGTTTAATGGTTAAAGCTTGGGGTTTTATCCCCTTGGTCTTAAGTTCGAACCACCATAATGTCATTTTTATTTTCTTCTTTAAATTTTGACACGTGTCATAATTTGATTGGTTGATTAATTTTTATTTAATTAAAATAAAATTAGGATCAAATTGATTTAATAAGTAAATAACAGGGACTAAACATGTAATTTTAAAAAAGTCCTGTTAACTGCCACGTGGCACTTCCGTCACCCCTCCGTTAATTTTTTAACGGCGGTGGTCAAAATAGGTTGATTTAATAAGTTTGGTGGTGTGATTGACGTTTTTTTTAGTTCGGTGGTTCAAATAGGTATCCCCAATATCTTCGGTGGTCATTGGTGTAGTTTTCCCTTTAGTATATGTTAAAATTTGATACGCTGTTAGTATAAAAAATAATGTTTTTTTTTCCCTAAATTTTTAGTTTCCTTTGTCCAGCTGCCTCTTCTACTTTTGGTTTTTGGCCGGTGATCGGCAACCAGTTTTACTACTGGTGATTACAAGTAATATATGTTCTACATATACTCTCAATTATTTGACAATGTATGCTCAAACACCCTGCTACGACTGCTGGTATTCGAACCCGTAACTTCTAGGAACAACAACCGTTCCTTTAACCACTGAAGCAAGTTGGTTCGTGCATTTAGGTAATCAGTTAAAAGATAATTTTCATATATTAAATTATTACTATAAGTTACATAATTTGTTACGTATTAATAATACATCTGTGTGTATACATTTATATAATGTTCATGTTATAAAATTTTCGATTTTGTATGATGGTTCAATTTAAAAGTAACACTATACAATTGTGATGCTTTTTTGATTGGGATTTTTTTTTCCATAATGTTAAATATTTATATAAATTTTACATGTTAATAATCATTTTATTTATGTATCCGCATGCTTATGTATTTGTGTTGTTTATATATAGACCTGACAAACTTGACTTGAGACTCGAGATTCAAACCGGTTTATTTGACCCGAGACCTGATACAGGCCTAAACATGATGGTCTAAACTTGACCCGAATTTAGTTAAGCTGAAAATCAACTCGAATTGAAAATAACCGAAACTGAAAATAACGAAAACAAAAACAACCCGAACCGAAAGCAATCCGAATTTAATTTATTCAAATATATATGTTTTATACTCATTTTGTATTATATTGCTAATTAACAACTATCATTAATAATAGTTTAATATAATTTTTTATCATTTAAAATGATCATTTTTATATACTGACTCAAATTGAAAGTCGACTGATCTGATATTGACCCGACCCGAAAAGCAACTGATCCGATATTGGCACGACCCAAAAATCAACCGTTGCGATGTTGACCCGACCCGAAAAGTCAACGGATCCGATATTGATCCGAATCGAAAAGTAATCGATTCGATATTAACCCGACTCAACCCGAAATAACATAGACCCGAACTAAATCTGAATCATGTCCGATCCGATCCGTATCGAACCTAAACCAAAAACAACCCAAACTAAAAATCAACCCGATCCAAAGTGACCCGACCTAAACTCGAACCGAACGACCTATTTGCCAGTTCTAGTTATATATATTTGTCATGTTATGTATTAACTATTTTCTGTATATTTGTGTTACGACTAAATTCATTATACATTTTATATAATTTATGATGTGACTTTATCAAGGTAATTATAATGTCTACAATTTTAATTTGATTTTAAGTAGGGATAAGCAATGTTCATTAAAAGTAGAGATAATTATTTAATCGAGTCGTGTAAATTTTTTTTGAGATAGTTGAGATGAGGAGTCATATTTTATAACTCAAATTCTATTTGATTTTCTTCTCAACCAAGTCAAGTCAAGTCGACTCGAGTTGTTCGACTTTCTATAATCATATATATATATGGTTTAGGATCCACTTACATGGTGTAAAACTCAATTACTTTTACATTTTTTTGAACCGTTTGATGATGATAATAAATGGCTAAAATTATTTTCTTATTTTTTTCCCAAGTGATAATCTTCACATTTTCTACTTAATCTCTTCCATTCATTTTACTCATCTAACGATCCAAAAAACGTGTAAAACTTAAAGAGTTTTACATTGTGTAACTGGATCCTATCTCGTGATAGATAGATAGATATATATATATATATATATATATATATATATATATATATATATATATATATATATATCAGGAAGAATTGAATAACTCCACTCGAACTTGAGAACCGATTCACTAATTACTAAAAATTTCGAGTACTTATCCAAAATTTCTTTTTATAACTCAAAATTTATCTGAAATATTTTCGAGCCAAGTTTATGAAATTACGAATCTAAACAATAGATCAAATTATTTTTATGTTAATTCAAAAAAAATTAAATTTTTTCGAATCTAATTTTAATTTCCCTTATTCAAAGTATAAAGAAAGAAGAAAGAAGAAAGATCAACAACCATGTAAAATAGTTTTGAGCCGAGCTTATAAAATTTCGAAATGAGACAAGATAGATTAAGTTTTTTTTTCAATTAAAAATTTTAATTTGTTTGAATCCAAATTTACTCTCCCTTATTCTAAATATAAAGAAAGAAGAGAAGATCAACAACCATGTAAGATGAAACCAATGGATTGACCAGTACAAAAAGGACAAACCACCCAATCTCACGCGGATTCAGCTAAACCAGCCGAACTCCAAAATGGCCAATGGGTTGGAAGGAAACATCGATGGGCCCTCTTTGCTGTGGAGTCAATCCGGTTCATCACTTAAAATAACATATATTATACTTTTCCAATTTAGGTCCCACAAATACAACCGTCGGTAGACAATTCTTGGTGCTATCTCTCTACGAGCGATGTTAGGGATGTGAAATTAGGTAATCGTTCAGGTTTTATGTCAGGTCAAGTCAAATTAGACAGGGTAATGTCAGGTTAATTTAATGGTTCAATTCAAATTAGGCTGGGTTTGGGTCTGACTCAAATTCAGGTCATTATCAGGTTGATTTCAAATTAGATTGAGTTTGAGTTTAAGTCGAGTTAATTTTAGGTCGGGTAAGTTTCAGTTCAGGCCGAAACGGTTCGGGTCTGAATCAGTTAATTAACGGGTTAATTCAAGTTCGGATAGACTTCAGGTCGGGTCACGTCGTTGACGGATAAAATTTAGGTCGGAGAATATCAGTTTCTATTCAAGTTCAAGTCGGGTCTTATCGTGTACAAATAGACCTCGATATGGTAATTGTGGGTAAATTTCAGAAAAATTTTTTTAGGGATTAATATGAACCAAAATATCATTTGGCTGTCGAAATATGTTATAATTTAAATATATATATATAATTGTGACTAAATTGAATTAAATTAAAACTTAAAAGTGAATATTATGACTAAAATGTAACATTTAAAACGCAACAGGACCTAAGGGTAATTAACCCCTAACCTAAAAATTAGGCGGCTTAATTCCCTCCAAATTTTTTTCTTTTCCCCCTATTTTTACCAATTATAACTTTTCCTTTTTTTAATAAAATTGAACGGTGGGATGGGAGTGAAAGAACCCGCCTAATATTTTACATTAGGGGCAATTATTCTTTAGCCCTTCCGACTTTAGAATATTTTTATTTAAGTCTCAAATTTTTACTTTTAGGTTTTAATTTGATTCAACTGAGTCCCAATTTAGATTAATTTAATTGAAATTTCACATTTAGTTTTAGAATTCTTTTAATTATGTATGTGGTTTATGCTTCTAGGTTTTAATTTAGCTCAATTAGATCTTAAATTTTGTAAGTTAATTCAATTCGAACAACATTATATTATTATTATTATTATACCATATAAACTTTGATTTAATATAATTATACACAAAATTTTGATTTCGATGTAAACATGTAATTGGACACATGAAAGTTGAAACTTTATTTAGTTCAATTGTACACATCAAGCTTTGATTTAAATATTTAATCAAACTCAAATTCATAAATTAGCAAGTTGAATCGGAATTAATCTCGTAAATCAATAACCCTAAACTAAACCATAAACTATTAATACTAAACCTAAAACCATAAACCTTAAAGAATCAAATTAATCTCATAAACCAGTAATCATAAGCTAAAGTATAAACCATTAATACTATATCATAAACCTTAAGGAATCTAAATTAATCACAGAAACCAATAACCCTAAACTAAACACTAAACCATAAACTGTTAATATTAAACCACACACCATAAATCATAAGGAATCATGTTGGCAACATTTAGATATTTAATAAAAAAATTTAAATATTTTTATATACTACATAATTTATAAATATAAAAAGTAAACTTATTAATTTAATGATCATAGTTAATCATGTACCTAAAATAGTGAAAAATGTATTTTGTCACAATGTAATATAATAAATTCATAATCTCACAACTTTATCAATTGTAACTTATTATTTATTACAAGTGAGGTAAATATTATATCAGTTCAATAACAAGTCAGATCATTTACAGGTTGAGTCAATTACAGATCAGGTCCATAACATGTCAGTTTGATAACATGTCGGATAATACTAGTTATTTACCAGGTTAATATCGGGTTCGAGTTCATATCAGGTCGGATGCAGGTCAAGTTCGGTTATCACATTATCAGGTTGAGTTCGGGTTCAGATCATTCTTAGGTCGGGTGCAGATCGGGTTCATATCCAAAATTTCCAGGTCAAACTCGGGTTCAGGTCAACACCAGTTCAAACTCGAATCGATTTTAGATCACCACCACCTCAAATCAAAAAATAATTCTGACTCAAGTCAGTTTTACAGGTCGGGTCAGTTTTTACATCCCTAAGCGATGTACGTAAAACATTAAGTTTTCTAATTCTACTCTATTTAATTTTGTTAGTATCATTGTTAAAATATGGTTCAAAAAAATATCATTGTTAAAATAATATAAAGAATGTATATTTAAATATGTTTAAACTAATAATTCTTTAAAAAATTTAGAGATTATAAATAATTTAAATATCATATGAAAAATCACTAACTTAAAGTACTACTTAATATATTGAACGGTCCAAGAGCGTATTTAGTATATTAAATTTCCATACTTTTCTTTGTACAAACTACCTGAAAATGAAAATTGTGAGAATGGATATATTTTGTTTGAAATAAAATATAACTTTTATGAACAAATACATGGTTGTTTTAATATTTTTATTAGCTTTTATAACTTTTATGGGTAGGTGTTTAACTGAGTATATGAGTTAGGATCAACTTACATAATGTAAATTTTTTTAAGTTTTACACGTTTTCTGGATCGTTAGATGAGAGAATGGATGGATCAAATTAACTCCTTACTCTCTTTTTTTCAAGTGTTAATCTTTACATATTTACTGTTAATATCATCCATTCGTTTCATTCATCTAACGGTCAAAAAAACGTGTAAAACTTAAAGAGTGACGAGACTGCAATAATTTGTTACTTCAAATGATTAGTGTTATAAACGAAATTAAAGAGGTGTTATATGTCTCATTTATATTTATACGTTTTTATTGTTCGGTAAATTACATACTTGTTTTATAATTAATGAAATATATATTTTTATATATATTTTTAGGATTCTGTTTTGTATTTTAATGATTTTTTTAAATGTATTACATTTTGAGAATTCTTCTTTTTATGACACAATGTTGTGTGCTTTCTTTACGTGAATTTTCAATAGAAACTAGTGAAGTAGCAGTTAGATAAAATAATTCCACAAGAATAATTGAGAACAAAATGATGATAAAGAGTTAACTGAAAAATATACATACCAGGAATAAAGTGTAAAAAGTACAGGAATAGTATTGAATTACGCCTTTTAATTTAAATTATAGTAAAAAATAAATTGAAAGAAACAGAAGTCGGTGAGGTTATGGTTTTGTAGCCAGCTGGAATATCAACTGTCCAACTGCTTCTTGCTGAACTTACAATCGCGGGCCCACCTTTCAGACCAAAATATATATCAGTGGTGCCAAGTAGGCGGCTATGATGCAGTCATGTGTTCATATTGCTGGACTCCGATTCACTCGTCCTTTCCCTAGCGCGTGCATCACTCTCCCTCAATAAGCTTACTCCTTACCAGTTACCTCCATCTTTTTTGCATGGTGGAATGGACCGGTGAAATTGGTTGAACATTGCTGTTGAAAAAAATCTAATTTATTGCATTTTGGATTATTTTTAAATTTATAGCAGTTTGAATAGTAAACTTGAAGTCGACTTAAATACAATATATCTTTGAACAATAATTAAATTTTTATCAATAAAATTTTTGAAGTCGGATGGCTTACAACTTGTCTTTGAACAGTGCATGAAAGAAATATGACTTTAGAAATTTATTTCACTGTTTAAAGACGGAAAAAAATCATCCGACTTCAGATTTACTGTTCAAACCAGGGGCGGATGCACCCAGCCCTAATAGGGTGCATCCGCTTCCCCATTTTTGAATTTTTTTTATAAAAATATGTTTAATTTAGTGTTATTTTTTTCTAAAAAAATAATTTTATCTAGTATGTAAAGGGAAATTTTATATTTACATATAGATTTGAGAAAAAAATATTTTAAACCTCTATTTTTAAATTCGTCATCGATTCAAACTGTTATAGATTTAAAAATAATTTGAAGAGTGAATTTTTTTCCAACAATAATATTTAACAAATTTCATCAGACTGACTTGCTCTGAGTGATTAACACCAAACTATCTTAGCCCCCGTCTAACGTTATTTATTAAAAGTGTAAAGTTTGTCCCTACCATAAAATTATATAAATAACTTGGGGTTATCATAAGTTTTGCATATGTAATAAACCTTTTTTCCTACCATAATCATGGAAGGGTAAACTTTGTTACAAAGTGATTTATTAGCCGCTTCCTAAAGATCAAAACAGGTAGGACTCCAAGGCAGAATAAATCTTCAGACTGTTTGAGAAACAAAATGATTAAATCATCCGCTTCCGCTCCTTAAAAACAAGAGAAAGAAGAGATATTGATGGGTGATAATTAGGGGATTGAATGACACGCTCCCTTGGGAGGAGTGGAGAAAGAGAGGGAGTTCATTTTGGTTGGATTGAAACCATAAAGTCAAAGGGATTCAAGTGGAATCACGTGAGATTCTTACAGGCTGGGAGTGGGCCCACATTACGTGGAGGGCGTTGAAATCATTTTGAAACTGCTTATTTTAAGCGGCTTCTCTCCTCTTTTAACAGTGTGCTTGTTTTTGTAGGGAGGGTTGATTGGGGCCGTTGATTCAAATTAAATGGAGGGCCGTGGATTGTGGGACTTACAGCTGTAAATCTGGTGCAACCAAAAGTAGTCAAAAAAGGTTGAAGGGGTCCCACTTTCCGTTTTAAAACATTTGTTACGTGTTAAACAGCTCTGCCTTTCCTGTCATGTTTTAAACACTCCCGATAAGCATTGTGCTTATGCGAGTACGAGAATGATTTTATTATTTTTATTTTCCTCCATAAGATCCACTGGTTCCCCTTTAATTCCATTTATACCCCCTTTTCTTTGTGTATACAATAATCATCTTTCTCCAAATTCAATGTTTGTCCATAAATCATACAAAACAATAATAAAAAACTATTCGTATCATTTGTATGATATCTTGTAGAATATAATGTGCCATTCATTACTCCTGGGAAAATTTTAAAATTCCTAAATGATCATGTGACTTGCCAAAACTAAAATTTTAAACAAAATTTTGAAATTCAAATCGTATTTTTTATTAAGTAAAAGAATATAATATTCCCAAAATCAAATTATATTTTAGTTTATATATAATTAATTATAAATTTAAAAAATATATATTTAAAATAAAAATGATATTTGAGTCTCGTATCATAGGTTTTAGATAAAAAATTAACATTTATCTAAATTTAATTTGATTTGATTCATGAACAGATTTGTTGCAAATAAAATTATTATTTGTTGTCCATGAATTGATGTAGATACTAATCTAACTATGTACTAACTTTTTTTTTATTTGGATGCCGAGAAATCAAAGTACACGAAGAATATTACAAAGAAGGTTCATGAATTTGATTCTAATGTTGGCCACGCAAATATACCTTATCCAAGTCCATGTGATTAGTACGGCATTATTGCGCTGCCAATTCACATAAAAATTAACCTTTTTGGTAATGGTGATTTATACATGATTATTTCCCAAAAGGTATTTGCAGCTTCACTCTATACCGTTCAGTAAACATGAATTATTGAAAAACAATACTTTAAGCAAAATGATTGCTAACCCTGCTTTAATTGTTTTGTTTTTTAATAATTTTTTTAATTGTAACCTTCGATTAAAAACTATCTATTTCAATAAAAAAACATTTGTTTGAATTGAATTACTTCAAAAGATTTACAATAATTCTAACGAAACTAAATCATTAAAAAAACAAAACTCATAATTGGGATTAGGGTGACATATGAGAAGTTGAGTAAGTTAATGCTTTATGTGTTCAAATATTGACAAGTTGATTTGAAATTGAGTTGGATCCAAAATGGTAAATTGGCAAGCCAAGACAAAAACTGCAATGGCAAGATATCCGTAACAAGGAACCCAAGAAATGATATAATAAACAAAAGGAAATGGAATAAGTAATAAAACCTAGGGGTGCGCATCTACACGAACCTTGCTTCCCAATAATCTAATACTCGGACCCCCCACCAACTTTACAAAAGCCAGTTTCCTGGAAGTATCCCATTCTCCAAATGCTAGGCGCCTACTATGTTCATGCACCTTTCCTTCTCCATATATAAACAACCCCTTTCGCCCCACCTTCTTCATTCATCACCTCACTCAAAAATATCAAACAAAATATTAACCAGAAAAGAGAAAGAGGAAGGGAGGGAAGCTTTTCTTTTTCCATTCATCTTCTGGTGTTTAAGTGATTAAAGATGGAAGCAATGAATGGATGCTCATCTTCTACAACATCATCTGATTCATCTTCTTCGGAGTCTAACATGTCTGCAAGTGCAAGGGCTTCCAACAAAGCTGAGAAGATTAAAGGTCCCTGGAGTGCCGAGGAAGATAGGATTTTGACTCGGCTTGTTGAAAGATACGGACCTAGGAACTGGTCTTTGATAAGCCGATATATAAAGGGTCGATCAGGGAAATCTTGCAGGCTAAGGTGGTGTAACCAGCTCAGCCCCAATGTCGAGCACCGTCCGTTTTCTCAAGCGGAGGACGAGACCATCTTGGACGCTCACGCTAGGTATGGTAACAGGTGGGCCACCATTGCTAGGTTGCTTCCGGGAAGGACTGATAATGCTGTGAAGAATCATTGGAACTCGACGTTAAAGAGGAGGGCAAGAGAAGGACGGCATCACCATCACCATCAACAGCAACCACAAGAACACCAGCAACAGGTCTCACCGAGTGCTCATCATCAGCCAATGGATTGCGGTGATCATAGTGCATTGGGATCTATGGGAATGGTGATGGATGAGGAAGCGTTGACGGCGTTGACCCTAGCGCCGCCTGGTAGTGGCGTTAGTAGTAGAAGCTCGGTGGCGGGGACGGCGGAGAGGAGGAGAGAGGAGAGAGTGCCGACGGAGTTTTGGGATGTGATGAGAGATGTGATAGCAAGAGAGGTTAGAGAATATATGAGCTCCACGTTATCAGCTGAGACACCAGGGTTTCATTAAGACCAAAAAAAGAGGCTAATTAAGCTATAAGACAATCTGTTTTATGTTTTTATGGTCTAGTTTGGGGAGGTTTTCCATTTCTCTTGGTGTTAATATGTTTATCTTTATTTCTTTTACTTATTTCTTTAAAGGGTAAAAGAGAAGTTCGAACAAATGTAAGATTTCATGAATGAATGCCTGATCAGCCCATTGGCATTAAACAAAAATTAGTTTGCAAGATGAGAATGACTTTTTTGTTTTTCAAAATTGAAGATTCCCACCTTTATATTTTACTCCCTATATGTAATTGAAACTTTGGCATTGCATATTCTGTTGAGAATTCTCCCAGGTCTAGGAGATCGATGTGGGATAGCACAGATAGTGGGAGCCAGAACATGCAACCAGACGACAAATGCATATACCAGCTAACTTCAGACAGTTTGATTCTCATGACGACATTCATTTCCCAAAATCTTTTTATATCCTCTAAAACTTTGGATTCTCAGTTTTAAAACAACACTAATTAAGGCATGAGATATTATCCATAAATAAATAAATAAATGATTTGCTGTACAAACCCTTCGTTTAAGTCCTTGGGTAATGGTTCAGAATTATAAATGGAAATAGTATGGAATTTGTGAGCAACTTTGGAAGACAAAAAAAAAAACTATAGTACTGATGTTATTAGAAAGTACAGAAATTTCTCCAACTAATGTCTTTTGTGACAAAAAGTACAATTTGGGGCAACATTTTAAAATAGCAAGCTTGCAGCTGGTTGTTTTGCACCTCAGCAAAAGCTATGATTAATGCTAAATCCTACTTTTTTTAGTTGCCTTAGCTTCCTACTGGCTACTTCCTTCCTGCTACATCAAATTGGAAATAGCTGGAGACCAAAAGGAAACTGTTTTCTTCCTCTTTAACCACTCGGAAGCTTTACTTTTTCCCGAAAGAACCAAAAATTCAATCTGTGCAAAAACAGCACTCATCCACTCATCATCTCCATTCTCCACATTCATCTTTGGATAAGCATTTGTTTTCAGGTTCAGTGAACTCTTGGCATTGCCTTTATTTCTGGCTCACCAATTGGTAAGCATTTTATCGACCTCAAATGAAATTAACTTTGGAAGCATGAAGCAACAGAAAACAAACAAAAGGTGCCAAAACATGCTCATAACCACACATTTTCCATCTTATCTGCATGTTAAATTCAGTAGTGTCTTTATACCCCATAAGTTCAATGTACGTGGACCTTGGCTGGTGGGAAATTTTGGGAGGGATTGAAAAAGATAGCATTGGGGACAGAGGGTTCTATTTGCCTGGAAGTTGTTTCAATCAAAGCCCTGTCCCACATCACAACAGCGACTTTGGGGGTTCTGTATTATTTTGGTTGGGGGGTGCATGTTTTAAATGTGGGTTTGGCAAAAGAACAGAAGTTGTTTAAGGGAAGTAGCTTTCGATGGTGATTGGTTTCAGGCTTTTAGAGGTCCAATTATATTGTTGCAACCCCAATAATCCATCTTAAAGGCGTGTGAACGAGAGGAACTTTAGTTTCAAGGTAATCAAACTCTTTTATTACAAAAGTTGCAGGTAGGTTGTCAAAACGTTGAAATTTTGGTGTTCTTACGTTTCCATTATAATATGTTGTGTCTGAAGTCATGAGAAGATTTTTACAACTGTTCATAAATTTGTCTCTATAAAGTTTTGGGTAATTAAAGCTTTACAAAGAATGTGTGTGTGAAATGAACCGATGAGGAATCAGTTTTCCAGGGTCCACTAGGAGGTCCAGAACCAGAACTACTGACAAACTTTGCTAAATGCCATTAAAACAAAGTTTCAAGTACATTTGTACGGATAAAATTTGTGCTGGGAATCAGTGTCCCATTGATTTCGGGTTCTAAGCCAATAATAATACTAATCGTTTAACAGAGATGTTGGTGTTCACAAAGGGAGTGTCCAATATTACACAGTTGCAGGCCCGACACCCCTGTCAATCGACGATATTTCTCCAAACTCCTTTTACTTGGAGGAGTTGAATGTTAACCCAAGTATGTTAAATTAACCAAACTATGTAAATATGGACTTTCTCGGGAGGAACATTTGATTTTAAATTTTTTATTTGGATTGATTTCAAAAATTTTATTGTTTGAGATTATAAAATATGTAGACTGAATTTTAGTTTAATTGTCATTTTTTTAGTTACGGTCTATAAAAGATATAATTTTGAACATGTTTAAGTGTAATTATTATCCTGTTTATGAATACAAAGATGTTGCATAGAAAACTATGAAATCTAATATTTGGGCTTTAGAGGGTCGGACAAGGATGTGCAAATCCTCAAGGCCTGATACCAAAATAGGGGAAAATGATGAGAGTCAATGAGAAAGACCGGCCCCGTGAAAGAATAACATGCAATATTTGGAGAATCCTTGTCCGTTTATGGAAAGTGCCTCTTTTCTCCATTTGAGTTATGAAGGAGAATAAAAATCTTTTGGCCCTGTTTAGCAATTAGCGGATTACATTAGCTGATAGCTGATAGCTGATTACATTAGCTTATTTGACTAGCGGATTGTATTAGCTGGATTGTATAAGAGTGTTTGGTAAAATTAACTGATAGCTGATAGCTGTTTGATTATTTAAACAAGCAAAATGACATATAAGGACATGATTATATTCAATACTTGTTTGAATAATCTATCAGTTATAAATATTTTGTATCTAATAAATATTAATTAGATTTGTAAAAATTATTTTTAATATAAATTTTTAAACATATTTGAACGATTTATATATTAATTTATCATTTATATAATTATTAAAAAAATTTATATGCACATATAAATGTGTGATAATAAAAAAATAGAATTAACTTACAAATGTCACCGTATAAATTAGTAGTAACAACAAATAAGTCCAATATTTAATATGTTATTATTTATATTAAAAAATGTTATTATTTAATTTAGGTTATTTGTAGATTTTTGGTAATTGTTAAGGGTAAAAGAGTAATTACAACTCTAATATCAAACCTCTAATCTCAAAAAGCTCATATTAGGAGCTTTTTCAAAATTAGTTTTTTCACCCCAATCCGCTCTTTCAATCCGCTATTTACCAAACATCAATATTAGCGGATTTGACTAGTCAAACCTCTAATTATACCTTAAACCTCTAATTTTTGCCCAAACCGCTATTTACCAAACAGGGTTTGTCGTTTTTTAGTACTTCATAATATAAGGCTGTCTTATTTCGTTAAAACTTTTAATTTAAAAGGCTTAAAAGTAAACTTAGGGCTTTAGATTCGAACAAGAATGATTGAAGACTGTTTTTAAATTTTAAAAACAATGAATTAGATGTTTCTTGATTTTTTTTAAAAATAGTAAACAAAAATTAAAGAAAGAAGATAAAGATGATGTAATCAATGGAGAAAAATAAGAAATCAATTGAAAATATTAATAAAGATAGGACTAAAGAATAAAAAATAAATTTGAAAAAATCATATTTGAATTTGGTGACAATAGCTCGATGAATGCTTGTAGATGATGATGGAGATGACGATGGAATTGGTAGATGTCCCGCGAACCTCTGCTACCCGTAATTAGATAGGCAATTTCTGTTACATGGCTCTAACCAACTCTCCTAATCGCAATTGACTAGGCAACTCGAAGTGTGAAGATCAACAACAAATTCTAACAAACTTGAAGAATGCTTCTAAACACAAGATAACTTTTTGCAAGTAAAATCCCAAACGAAAACTTTTATTAATCAATGAATTCTGAAAAACAAAGAAAAAATCATCATCTTTTTATAGATAACGGATGGTTTTAACCTAAAGCTAAGAATGAATAAAAAAAAAATCTCGTCCGTTAAATTGGACTTGATTTAACGACTTGAGAGAAGGGTGGCTGGTTCTTAAAGTAATTAAAACCCTAAAAACATCAATTTGTTAGAATTTGTTTAATTCGTTCAAAGCCTTATATGTTAGCTTTTGGTCTGAATTTTACAAAATTCTATAATAATCACGTATTCAGTTTTCTGCATGCGCAGTCTTTAGTAAAATGGATGTATCTTGAGTTCTCAATACCAGATTGATGCGTTTCAAGATGCGTTGAAAAGATAACTGAATGACGATCAATTCATCAAAAGAAAACTCAACCCAAAAATGCTTGGATCTCATTCAAAAAGTCATCTCAGGTCAACTGATTTTCTAGACTAGAAAACAGTTTTAGCTTCTTGTCCAAGATGCATCGTTTTTGAACTCTTATGCATGCATTGTTTTGACACTTATTGTTTCCATCGAACAAGTTCAACTTATTGTCCCATATGAGTAATTGACCCCGCTCATGCATGTATCATCCTCTCCTTCCTCAAAAGGATTCATCCTTGAATCTAAAGTATCAAAGGGAAAATGATCGGCCATGTAAAACGGTTTCAACTTCTTGTCTTTAATGCAACGTTTTAGCCCTCCTATGCATATGCATGTATCACTTTATTTATGTTAGATTTAGAGTTTATGATTAAAATTAAAGGTTTAAAGTTTATAACTTATTTTTTTTTAGTATTAGAGTATCGAAAAAGGGGCACCGAGATGATTTTGTTCTACAAAGGAGGCCTATTTAACAACATGGTTCCGGTACTAGGTAGTGAATTAGAAGGTATAGTAAGCTCAAAGCGCAACTCTTCGCATAACTTTTTGTTATTGCACTTTCTTTTCCTTGAAATCCATAAGACACAAAAAGGCACTCACTTGAGTCTTGAGCATGAGAGTTTATCTTGGCATTAGGACATGGGTGAGCCGTGGTTGGAGATTTTCTACCATTTTAAGCACACACTGCAAAAACAGGCATACCAAGCAGTCGGCTCATATTCTCAATTCTCGTACATGCGGTGGTAGCTCTGGTTCTTCCCGTGGGTGAAATTTTGAACTACTTTAAGATCTCTGAAGACAGGCTTTACCCCTTGTCTTTTGTGGGGGGAGTACGATTGGTGTTCGCAGAGCCTTAATATGGAGTTGTTATTGGCATTTAAGTAGCTGGAAAATGGTCCTTATAATGGAGAGCAACAACTGACACCTTAGTTACTATGAGGTGTTAGCCATGGTATTGTGGAACTGTCAACCACCTTTATGAATATAGCCATCAAATGAATGTAAGCAGCTGCATAATGGCGGTCGTGGATTAACGTTTTCCTGATAACATCCCACCTTTGATGTTGGACCAGTATTTGATTCTGTACTTCCTTTGCTCAAGTCCTACCAAAATTTCGAGGCCGAAAGGTCCCCCACTTTTCACCGTTGCTGGGGGGGCCATGTTTGGCGACTGTGTCATGTTGGGATGTTCCTGTTTCTGCTGCTGATAGTTATTGTTTTTTGTCATAGAATTCAATACCGTTATTACTCTCCTAACAAATTAATGTTTTAAATGTGAAGTGATACACCAAGATTCGATTTTTAATGTATATTATGGATGTTGTGAAGGCCTAATTAGGCCTTTGAAAAGTAGAGAATTCTTAGTTTCCCTAATAAGACTTTGATTTTAAAATGCGAATACATGGTTCAAAGTTTAGCAACGACTAACCCAGCTACAGAATCTTCTCCAACTGAACTTACTGCTAAATACTCATAGTACATTAGCATTAGCTAGCATGAATAAAATAACAAAGTTGATAACAAAGGAAATTATTTAACAGCAAGGCAAAGCTGTTGTAGGCAAGGACCGGCGTTAAGAATCTGTCACTTAAGGGGCGGTGGTGGTTTGCTGTGGTTGGTGTTGAATTGACGGTGGAACAGAGGTAGCAGAAGCATTAGGACTTGGTTGGGGAGGATATACCCTACCGTCAATGCAAGAAGAGCATTTCGTTTCAATCCAACTCTCGATGTCATACTGACCATACCCCATGATTTTCCTCCCTGTGCAGAGCCGTCCGATCATGCCCGCGACTATGCCTAAGACTACGATCACCAGAAGCACAGCTATAACAGGGCCAATGGAAGCATGTGTGGCGTGAGAGGTGTACGGCTGCTGCGTCACGGTCACCGGCGGGGGTTGCTGGACCAGTGGCATTGACATTCTAGCAATGACCCTCACACAACACAAGAGATGTTTTCACTTTTCAGCAAAGGGTTGTGTGGAGAGTCAGAGGAGTATGATTTAGAAGAAGGAAAGAGCAAGAGTGTGGTATATTATTTGGTTCAGGGGTTGAAGAGAAAGAAAGGGTTACACAGTTTTAGTGCCTGCAATGGACGAGGGGGAGAAAAGTGGGCAGTGGAAGGATGTCTGAAACACCACCTGGGGAGAGATTCTCTAAGAAGAAAAGGAACAAAAACAGTTGGTATTATAGGTGGTCCGACGAGTGAAATATCAGATATCAGCTCACTATTGTACTGCCACCAATGGGAAGGATGTGGGGTACTAGACACCGTATTAATAATAATAAAAAAGAACTTAGAGGAACCCCTAGGAACAGTAAAAGGACGAGGGGAAAGGGCAAAAACTAATCAATCACAAAAGGTTGAGGCCTGAGGGAATCTATTAGTAAGGTAAAAAAGTCCAAAACCTTTCATGGAGAAGCCATTTTCAAAAACGCTTTTGCTTTTGGTATTGTTAGTTGCTGTAGAAACCATTGAAGACAAAGAATCTTTAAGAAATATATATAAAAAAAAATTAGATGAATCCCTTAGTTGCACCACTGATAAGAGCGTGAACTCCTCTGCACAGTCTTCTTTCCTTTTCTCTGAGAAAGTAAATGAAATTGTACAATGTCCAGACCAAATTAGTTTGACAGTTTAATAGGCTAATAATGCCTATTCAGAAATGTGTATACAAACCAAAGGAAATAACTAGATTTATTATAGATTCATTGCTTCAATTCTACTCAGCTGAACAGGATTTTTAGAAAAGAAATGCATCAAATCTGAAATACAAGTAATACAGGCTTTATGGGGGGACCTCATTATCAGTCACAGGCATGGTGGTTGAGCTCTGTTAACACCAGTAATATAATGGAGTAAACAATCTCATTAATAACGGCTGCTGGCTCGTATTTATAACCTTATCTATCTCTTCCATAAACATTTCGACCAACCCCCATTTGATAGTAATGCCCAAGGCATTAGTTTGCAAACCAACCATTCAGATTGCATAGCTATCTGCAGAATTTCTTGTCATGTTTTGTTACCTTCTTTCTTCACCCTGTACAGTAATTTCATTCAATGGCTTGAAGCCTTGAACACAGATTCTCTTCAACATAATCTGCTGGTTAGTGGTTAGGTTAATTTTGACAAAACTACCCAAATAGTAATTATGACAGCAAAAATTATCATTTCTCAAGAAGATACCAACCATAACATATACCCAAATTGAAATTTGTTGGGAGCCAAAAAAACATAGTTCCTATACACTGGTTCAGGATTTTTACCATGGATCTGGAGCCTATACAAAAGAGATATCCTGTTGCTTATCAGACAACAGCGTTTGCATAATTGATACATGTACCTGAAGGGAACAGGGATTATATTTTACATTGAACAAAAAGTTGTAGCATCGGGAGTTACCTTTTTACAAGTTAAGGCATCATGTCTCCGGCCTCAGCCAGCTGATTGCATAACTTGTGACCTATAACTTTGTGCCAGTGTAGGCAATGACATCTCCATGAAAATTTAGGGTCTCAAACTAATTAATGTTTATTTTGTATTATCGGTTGGCTTTATAAATAGAGTTATATTTTGATATACAAACTGTGTAAAAAAATTACACAATCTTTCGTATTTAAACTATAAAATTTAAAACCTAAATCCCTAGCACCTAAATTTTAAACTCTAAATTCTAATCCTAAACCCTATAACCTAAACCCCTAATCCCAATCTAAATACATAAACTCTAAAATTGAAAGACTTGATCTCTTCGGTTTGCATTTTATATTATTTAATTGGATTGTGAATTGTGATAGTTAATGTTAATTTCATTTATATTTTTTGTTGAAATTTTATGATTTTTAAAGAAAATTTACATGGTTATAATTTTAAAATTTATTTTATTATTTTAAAAAACAATTATGAATTTTCATATATTTTTAAAATTTTCTGAGATTTTGAGATTCTTTTAGTTTATTGCTTAGAAATATACCAGAATAAAATTTTAAGGGCATATGTGGAGCCAAATGAGACATTAATCGTAAGTATCAACTCCCTTAACAGTTTACGGTAGGCAGAACAAGTATAACTTTTGAAAGTTCATTGACCAAAATGATCAAATAGTAATAGTTTAGGGGTGTTATTTTTTTCGTTTAAAATAATGATTCCGAATCTGGCATTTGCTTAAGACATTTTTGAAACACATGTAAAGAATCAAATAACTGAATATTTAACGACTAAGAATTAAGAAACCCTCTATTTACAGTACGTGTTTATCAGAGACATGAAAATGAACATCTGTGCTAAACAAGCGAGTCATCAAACCCTTAGACCACATTTGCAAAAATCTCCACTAAAACAATGCCCTAAGTAATTGCGAGTTTCTCAAACCTATGTACGTAAGAGCCTTGCTCTTATACTTTTTATCCATCTGAATCCCAAACAAGTTTCAGATGTGCTGGACTTCCTTGCCTTGCGTCCGCCCCACGGCAAATGGGTGGTTGTTCACTGCACCAAGTGGCATATTGCTTGAAACATGTGAAGAAGGGCTGAAACTATGAGAGCCATGAATCACTCTTGCTGCAGATGTGTAAGGGGAGACCTCGAGGGCAAGGGGATGATGTGAAGCCGCAGCACAGTTACGGGTTCTGGCATAGCCTGATTGACCATTCTCACTGAGGAAGATAAAAGAACAAAGCATAAATCATAATCAAATATCATTGAGGAGCAAAACTAATCATGCAGAGTCTAGAGCGGGATGAATGGTGCAGCAGGATCAAACTCATCCCACATCAGTGGGAACATGCACATCGTATACCTGGTATAAGGCAATTTCCCCTTTGTGATCCTTGTTCGCAGCGAAGTTGACATCATTCCTATTCTCTGACTATGTGATTTATCCTATGTGAACACAGATATGGGATCAGTGTAATCATATTTGCATTTCAGTTTAAGTAAAGACAATGTTATTTGGAGAGCAAACTAATGGTTCCAAAAAAATCTGGTTGATGCTTACTGTTAGATTCATTCTAGAAAAGGCCTGCATGAGGGCTGGTCCATTTTGATCTGCCGAATTTCGTACAAAAGGATGCTCAAGTAGCATAGCTGCAGATGGTCGCTCTGCTGGATTTCTTTGAAAGCAACAATGTAGAAAATCCTTCCCTTCAGGAGATAATGCTTCTGGTACCGGTGGGTTTTGATTCAGAACCTTGAACAATGCTTGAGGCTGATTCATACAGGTTGGCAGTCAAAACAGTAGTGTAAAACCCTTTGTCAAAACATATTTTTTTTACATTAAGTATGAAAACAATCTAATCTGAACCGTGTGAAAACTGAAAAGTCCATTTTAAAAGATGAAGTTCGAAGATAAACATGATATAAAAGTTTGAAAATGTGCTTACCCCTTCAAAGTCACTCCAAGGAGGTTTACCATTAAGCATCTCGATGACGGTACAACCCAAACTCCATATGTCAACAGCCAGAGCATGACTTGGGTTGGAATCTTTCTTCATAACAGCTTTTAAGACCTGCAATGGAAATAACAGCGGTCAACAAAAAGAGTAGAAACAGCCATGGAAAAGCCTAAAAATATGTACAAAATACCTCAGGAGCCATCCAGTATGGACTTCCCTTCAAAGAGAGCTCGTAGGACAATCCTGTAAGCTACAATTTTTAAAAAAAGGAACGAAAGGATTAGACTGGTAGCATTTAAATGGATAATTCACACATACATCAGACTAACACAACTGATCATCATAACCCCAAGTCAAATCTATGTATCAGAGCAGCTTCTCCCAACTTGAGAGAGTGCATTGTTCCAGGTAAACAACCATAAAGGTGAGACATGATAACATTTATGGGTATTTACGACCCTAAAGAGAAGCAGCAGGAGTCACCTACCAATAAACAGAGAACCCTGCCTAGGGACTGAAAAACGATGGTCTTTGAATGAACAATTTGACATAGGAAAAGTAATAAGTTATCATTATGTAAAGCTTATCGTTGAAGCATGCATTTCTGCAGAATGCTTATTGTCAAACCATGCAAATTGGAAAGCCATAAACTATACTGCAGAAAAGGAATTACAAAACTAACATTGCAGAAGCATGTAATGGTAATATAAATAAAAATTTGCATTGCAGCATGAGAAATTTAAAAGGATGTCAAGAACTTACAAGTTTTGCCATGCCAAAATCAGCAAGTTTAACGATGCCATTGGCATTGACAAGCAAATTTGCTCCTTTTATATCCCTATATGAGCACGCATTCAAGTGAATGAAATTTGATGTTGATAAGGTACAACAAATACTATAACAAAAAACAGAATCACATCTTGAAGGCAAATTTTCTAATTCAACCATGTCAAAGGTTTTAACATGGAGCAAATTTTCTCTAACAATACGTTAGAAAAGAACCATTGGTGCATTAGGATTTTACAATTTAGATATTTTGCAATGGTTTGTTTGCCCGTTGCTTATTTGTGCATCAATTTTGGAAGTACTAAATACAAAATATACAGAGAAGTTAAGGTGCTACATAATTCTAATAGAGCATAATTGTCACCTGTGTATTGTATTTGAACTATGCAGGAAAGCTAAGCCAGATAGAATATGACGGGTGAAATTGCGAACTATAGATTCTGTTATGGCTCCACAGTGTTCACGGACATATTTATTGATCGAGCCAGGATGGACATACTCCAAATATATGTAAAAGTGGTCATCAACCTACATATGAAACAATGAACTCGTCAAATTAACCAAGCTTAAATGTATCTATTTCAGCATGGTGTAGGAAAAGAGGAGGGACTACATACTATTTCACTGCCATAGTATTGTACAATATTCTGATGCTTTAAACGTCTCAACACTCTGATTTCCTGCAACATGTAGACCAAAAAGAGATTTTAATTGTTTAAAAGAGGAAAGTTTAAAGCAGTCTAATTGAAACAAGGAATGTGTGCATCTGGAACAGTAAAAAGGAAGCAATAAAAAGCTTGTGACATGATTTCGGATAACAGTGATTATCGGGGGATTTCAAAACAGCAACAGATAGTGGACATGCAAAATCATATGTAATGCTTATTGAATCATAAATTACTACAAAGAATAACCTGCTCTAATTGTTTTATACATTCAACAGATTTAGGGTCATCAGGGATGATATCAACTTCCTTCATTGCGCACAAAGCTCCAGTCTCTCTGTCAAAGAAAATGATAAATAAAAGTAATGGGATGTAACCTCTGCTAAGAAGAAATCCAGAAACCCTGAAAAAATTGTTTCACGTCGCTTGCATACCTGTTGGTTGCTTCATAAACACTTCCATATGTACCACGTCCAAGAAGTCTTCCTTTCTTCCATTGGCTTATGATGGAAGTTGCAATTGGCTTTTCGATGATGTGATTTGAAACCGGTGATGGTAGTGGCTTCGGAGATTGTGATGACAGTAAAGCCCCAGGGGGAAGTGGCAGTGGATGTGCATTTACTTGACTACTATTTTCAAGCCACTCCTCATGGTAGTCCAAGAACAATTTATGGGGGGATGAAGTTCTATTTTGACCGGGGATATGCAGTGGAGAACCCTCAGGGCTGTGTACAGTTTTTACTGGTGAAGCATAACCAGCAGCTGTACCTAGATATGGAACATCTAAATCTATTGAACCCCTTGATCTTTGTGGACTGACTGAGGGACTAGAGAAAACCGTTGTTGGAGCACTCCGAGCCGAAACCTTCAGCCTCAAGTTGTAGTTAACACTCCCAAAAATTTTCTCATGAGGGAAACCCCTGCGACGACTCAACAAAGATTTGGTTGAATCTGCAACATAGTAAGAATTTAAATGATCTTGGATGTTTGATCTTTGAGGACTGGCCGGAGATGAGGGAAAACTTGTAACACCGTTCCTAGTAGTGACTGTCGGCTTCGGGCCACTTGTAAAGCTTCCAACAGGTTCACCTTGAGGGAGTTCCTTATGAACATTGGCCAACGAAGTTACTGCACTTTTAGGTGCATGATCTGCATTCTTCCTGAGAATTTCGTGTACCAAATGTATTAAAAGCATCGACAACATAGTAATTCAATGCTAACAGTCCTTCAATATAAATATAAACATAAACATAGGCAACCACTGGAATGTTGGCTATACAAAATTAAAAACAAAAGAAAAACACACATGATCAAATATTTTATTCTAGATATTTGCAATAGATGAGTTTATATACAGAATAGAACCATGATGATCAATATAAATTCATCGCGAGCTGGAAAGTGTTGTTTTTTCCCCCTTCTATATTCTGAAACAAGTGAATTCAAGTTCGAGTGATACCTTCCGACAGCAGAGGCGAGTCTTTCATCAGGTGATGCGAGTTTTCTTGGTCCAGGACTCGAAGCCGAGGTCGTCGATTTCCGATTTAGGAACACCTCAGGAAGAGGCAAAGGTTTCGGCTCCGCGTACGAAGACCAATGGTCCAATCTCTCCGGAGACCTGGAGTCCTTCCCCGGCGGCGTATCAGGGGAACAGGGAGAAGAAAACGAACGGTGGATATCGCCAAACCTTGAGCCAAGCTCATCATCAGTCAAGTGCCTGAGCTTCCTTTGACGCGTGAGACGGCGCTGCTGCTGCGCTTGGTTATTAGAAGAATTGCCGGCATTGCCAGCGTTGTTGTGAAGATGAGAACGAGACGAGGGCAAAGAAGAAGAGTATTTTTTGCGGGAAATAGGCATTGATCGGACAGCAAGAACAGGAGACGTATCTTGGTTGAGGACCTCGTCGTCATGTGAAAATTAACGAACATAACACAAGACTTGTTTTATTTGTTATTAATTCCCCGTTCCTGATAGTGAAATGGAAACACCTCGGTTCTTTCTCAGTTTACTTTGTCATCTTTCCCTTAAAAATAAAATCAACATTTATTTTATAGTCAACTCAACACTTCAAAGAATGGAAATCTTAGACTTTTAACAACTTAAAGGCGTGCCTTTGCTGGAAACATTTTTTAAAATCAAAAGTTTTGTAATGATTGAATTTAATGTTATACTAATCTCATAATTAATCTATTTAAGTTATTGTTGTAGAAAGGTACATCAATTAAGAGATTTAGTTATTATTAAATATTAGGTACATCAATTAAAAATACATATTTTATAAGTTTTAATTAATTATAATATTTAAAAATTCATATTTTATAAATTAAAAATAATAAAATATATTTTAATTAAATTACAATTTTAATTTTTAAAAATATTACAATTATGCTGTGAGTACTTTAGATTTTAAATATTTATAAATTAAATTATTAGTGCTCGTCATTAGTGAAGCTCATCAGGGCTTGTCAAACGCTATAAAATTTTTCAAAAAAAACAAGTCAAATGCGTGATTTTCCGTCTTTTGCTTTTGTTTTAAATTATTATCCGTGTCCAAGTCTTGATCGCGTGGCACAATACTAAAGGTAGACGAGGCAACACATAGTTTTTCCTTCACTCTATCTTCTTTATATATATATATATATATATATATATATATATACTAGTCAATTTTGAGAAAATCAACCCATTCCCATACGCCGTATGCTGGGCTAAATTGGTTGGATATTGCATCCAGAAAAAAATATTTTAAAATTTATAACAACCTTTAAATTTTTTTCAAATTATAGTACTTTTTAAAGTATATTTTAAGGTTAGATTGCTAGTATATTTTAAGGTTAGATTGCTTGTAATATGTCCTAAAAAATTAATAAAAAAACATAAAAACATCTTGTTTTTAACTAAAAAATAAGACGAAAGATAAGGAGGTAGACTTAAGATTTTTGTTTTTATTTTGTTGAAGAAGGATTGAAAGCAAGATGTTTTCATGTTTTTTTATATTTATTTTTCTTGAAGAGGGATTGTAAGCAATCCGACCTCAAAATGCACTGTAGAAAGTGCTATAGATTCGAAAATAATTTGGGGTTATTATATATTTAAAAATATTTTTTTAGATCAATATTCAACTAATTTTGCAAGTAACGGAGTCAGAATTTTCATATAATGGGGTCGGTGTAAAGTATAAGGAATAGAGAATTTTTATGCAACTACAATAACTATTGTTGACCTCGTAACTCAACAAACTAAGTGAGGTCAATTCTAATAGTATATTTTATAAAAATTCTGAAACTTTTATATTAACTCAATAAAAACTCCATACCCAATATAAAAATTCTGAAACTTTTATATTAACTCAATAAAAATTCCATACCCAACAAATTAAGTGTGGTCAATTTAATCTGAAAATACTTTTTTGGGGGGGGGGGGGATTCTACTAGGGATGGCAATTTAATCCGAATCTGATTCGATCCGAAGAAATTTATCCGATCCATATTCGATTAAAAAAAATTTGAATCTGAATCCGAGGAAAATATCCGAGTCCTAATAGGAGATGGGTTGGATATGGATCATGCCAAGATCCGATCCGAATCCAAATTCAAATCCGATCTAAATCCATGTCCGATCCGAATCCGTCGCATCCGATCCATATCCGAGTCCGAATCAAAACATTTAGGACTTTTAATTCCTTAAAACAAAATATCATATATAATATTTACATTAAAAAAACGAACACAACATAAATAAAGTAAAAAGTTAAACTAAATACATTAAAAGAAACATAACTACATATATTTTTTAAACGAGGACATAAATGTATATATTAGGTAATTTAGAATAATGGTAAAAACAAAATTAACTTTTTATATATATATATATATTAAAAGTGATAATAAAAATATAAATGTCTTAAGAATGTAAGTTAAATAATAATATTTATTATGATTTATATATATTAATTAACCTTAATATAGTGTAATATATCTATTTATACCATATGCATGTATAAATAAATATAAAAAATAAATGCAAGATCAAGTCATAGATAAACAAACAATAAAATAAATACAATGGGGAAACAAATAAATGTAAATATCAATGAATTACTAAAACTTAAGGAAGTTAGTGAATGAAATAGTAAGTAATGTGCAATCGATAGATAAAGTTATGATATATTATACTAAAATTATGAATTAAAATAGAAAGCAAATTAAAAGTATAATCAATAAACACAAAAAATGAAATGTAGTCAACAAATAAGGGATAAAAATGAACAAGTGTAGAATTAAATATCATAAATTAAATGCGTTAGAAATTAAATATACAAAATTATGGACTTGTTTGCACTAAAATAAAATTATTAGAGGGCCAAAACACAATATACCCTAAAGACGCTAAAATTCGCGAATCTACCCCTTAGACTTGGGTCAAGACTAGGGATGACAATTTAATCTAAATCCAAAAACTCTGATCTAAATGCGGTTGAAACAAATTCGAATCCGATCCGAAAAAATCCGATCAAAAAACAATCCAATCCAAATCCGTTTAAAAAAAATCCGAATTCAAATCTAAAAAAAAATATCCGAGTCCGATTGTAACAGATTCAAACTTGGATTTTATACAATCCGATCCAAATTCGATCCATTGCCAATTCTACAAACTCTCAGAATCTCTAACCAAACAATAATTGAACAAAAGTAGTAGTAACACCTTTTTCTTCTTTTTATAACACTCGTGACAACATTTATAATTTCTGTATATTTTATGAGATTGATTGTGATTTTAACATTAAAAGATTGAAATTTGTATTTTTAAACGATGAAACCAATTTTGAAACATTCAAAAGAAGTTTATAAAACAAAATGTCCCTCGCAAATGGTTACTTTCGATGGAATGTCAATGACAATTGTTTGAACAAAAATATGTCTGTCCTTGCGTGGTGTAAGGGCTGTTTATATCTGGATATCCGAAAAGTTTTAAGTATAAAAAATTTGGCCTGTGACTTGATTTATGAAAACCGCATACTCCTAAAATTTGAGTATCCGTAAAATTAGATGTCCGATACTTGGTTCATAAATTTTTATTTTTTAAAATTTAAAAATTTTAAAAAATCAAATAGTAAACGTATAAAATTTTATAATACATAATTAAATAAAATAGTGAATTGAAGTTAGTTTTAATAGAGAAATACTTAGATATGTAAGGATAGTCGGATAAGATCTGTTTACACAGTATAAAAGTTTTTAAATTTTACATGTTATTTGGATCATTAGATGTGTTAAATGAATGACGGGGATTAACAGTAGGAAATGGGAAGATTATACTTGAAAAAAACGAGTTAATCTCAACCATCCATTTCATCAATCCAACAATCCAAATAACGTGTAAAACTCATAGTGTTTAGGGGTTTACACAAAAGCTTGTAGAAAATTTGTTTACATGAGCGCCTTAGTTTTAGGGCCTAGACTTCGTTTAGGGGTTGTGAGTTTAAGTGGAGTAGTTTTGAATTTAGGGGTTGTTCATAATTTTTTGGGTTTAGGGTTTATATGTTAAAATCTAAATCACTAACAGTATTATCCTAAACCCTAAAACCCTACAACCCTAAATTCTAACAATGGACCCTAAATTATAAATCCCTACACAAAACCCACAAACTCTAAACCTTAAACCCTAAAATTAAGGCAATTGTGGAAATAAAAAGTTTCTACCACCTGTATATGAGATAATAATGAATTAATATTTGATACACTGCCAGTGTAAAAAAAATTACACAGACATGCCTATTTTCAAGCCTAAATCTACAATCTAAATTTCTAACCTTATAACCCTAGAAATCTAACCACAAAACATAAACTATAAACCTTAGATTCTAACCATAAATTTTAAATTCTAAACCATACAACCTAAACCCCATAATCTCTAAACCCTAAAACCCTAAACCTCTAAATAACCCGTTTGTAGAAACTTAATTTTCCACCACCAGTATATATGATAATATATATATATATAGGGTTGGGATCAACTTTCAGAGTGTAAAACTCTTTAAGTTTTACACGTTTTTGGATCGTTTGATGATGAAAATGGATGAATGAGATTAACTCATTATTTTTTTCCCAAGTGATAATCTTCCCATATTCTACTGTTAATCTTATCTATCTGTTTCACTCATCCAACAATCCAAAAAATGTGTAAAACTTAAAGAGTTTTACACTGTGTAACTGGATTATATATATGGATGGAAATCCTCTACCCTTTTCGATGCCCCTATATATGCCCCTACGCTTAGAATTAACTTTAGGGTTTAGGGTTTTAGGTTAGGGGTTGTGTAACCTCCTTGACCCGCCTATGTTTTAATACGATTCTTAGGAAGTCACATTAGGGTCTCCGAAGCGACCCACGATAAAATTTCAAATAAACAAATTTGCTGAACCATTTAGAATCATAAATCAAGTTTTGAATTAAAATAAAATTTCAGACAAAAACATTTAGACAATGAAACAAAACTCAGATACAAATTATTAATACAAGTTTCAAATCTGAATATAAATAAAAACATGACATACATGCCCCCTAATTAGGGATGGGCACGGGTCGAGTCGGGTCGGGTTTTTGGCCCACCTGAACCCGACCCGAAACTAATTATCCTAAAACCGACCCCGACCCGACCCGACCCAACCTATAGAAAAAATTAATTTTAGGGACCTAATTGTAAAAAAAAATTAAGAGGCATAATTATAAAAAATAATAATTTTAAGGACTAAAATGTAAATAAAAAAATTAATTTTAAGGACCTAATTATATAAAAAAATATAAAGAGGAGGTATTATTACAAATATCCCTAAAAAATTTAGGGGAAAATTACACTATTAGTCCCAGGTTGGGTCGGGTCGAATTTTTTCACCCTAAAACTCGAACCCGACCCGACCTCACCCTACACAAAAACCCGACCGAACCCGATTTTTTCATAAAAATACCCGACCCGATCGGGCCGGGTCGGGTCGGAACCTGTCGGGTCCAGGTATCGTGCCCATCCCTACCCCTAATTATACAGATACCATACTCCGCAAACAAGCCAAAGAAACTCTCATATCGACGTTGACAGCTGCGACAAAGTCGATTTTCTAACCTGTGATGGTAAAAACAACGTGAGCTTCAGAAAGCTCAGTAATACAAACTACCAGGAGATACTAAAGGTGCAAGTAGGTATATGACAACTTAACATTGTCATGAAGAATTAAGCAACGGTAAGCTCGAATTACGATTCAATAATTCAGTGAAGCATTATTAGGAGGTCACAGAGCTTTTCTTTATTTGATCACTCGAACCGTAAGAGGTGATCTAAAGCCAGAGATTCAAAAGAGATTCAGATTTCAGAAGTTGAATCAAGGAGTTCAGAGTGGTCTATTAAGTGCGAATTGTAAGTTTACTGAGGGTTCAACATTGATACATTAATTTAGTAGGGTATGTTTCAGAAGAGGTCAGAAAGTTCTATTAATTAACTTAACTACCCTAAACCGAACTCTAAAATGCAATTCACCCTGAACTGCATACAGAAGGTCTTACCCTAGGCCTGAGGCGTAGGAGCCTACCTAAGGGGATGCCTTAGGTCCAAAAAGACTTACCCTAGGCACGTGGGCGTAGGAGCTTAACAAAAAGGCTTACCCTAGGCCCATTGGGCCTAGGAGCTTAGAGCCAGAAGGACTTACCAGCGCTGAGCCTACAGATCATCATTCATATCCCAGATAATATACCCAGATGATTTCAATTTATATTCAGAAGTATTACAGAAAATAGATGTTAAATCTATTTTTATACCAGAAGACAAATATCAAGTTTATTTTATTAACATTATTATTATTATTTCGTATTCAAATGTCAGATATCAGATATATATATTTTCATATCAGAGATAAAAAATAAGAGAATTGATTTCCTTTCGTATTACAGTATCATACTTCTAAATTTTAAGCATATGGTCTTGGTTTAGAACAGAAAGTATTTACAGATACATGGTACGCGCTTTATGGCCCAATTCATTTCTTAGAGGTACTTGATAGATATAAGAAAGATGACATTTGACAATTTTGGACTGATTTCAGAACGAGGTCCCTACGAATAGGGGAGTTCGATAAGACATATCGAATCAACATCGGAAGTTGATGCATCAGAATCATTGGGATTTTAGATATATCGCGAGCAGAATTAAATGTTACAACCTATGAGGGTATTAAGGTCATTTTGACCTTTAGGAGGGGTAAACTGGTAATTTGAACCAACAAGGTATAAACGATGATGTACATAATTTATGACTTCTAGTTGCTCGTCAAGTTTCCGAGCCCCTTTGAACTAATCGGAACACATTAACACCGTGTTTAATATCTCACCGGATAGGTACACTTCAACCATTCATTTCTCAGAACTGACTATAGAGCATAACAACAACAGTTCACCTTCACCAATCGTCCACTGAACTTATTCTAGAAATCAAGCATATATTCGAATGGTATTTTCCAAGTATTCAAACATGTGCATTGCACTTGAACTCATTCCAAAACATCAAATGTACCTTATAAGAATAGATCTCTCTTACTATTAGCTATGTACTTTCTCCCAATAAATTGTACGCCTTCATATGGTATTCCTCCAATATCCTCTTAGTATCATAAACGACCAACAGACACGGGTCGTATATTACCACTTCTTGTTTGAGCCATCGCATGGTTGGCCTTATTTGGAGTTCTCAATTGCATGTCTTAGAAATATCCTCAATCATTATAATATCCGAGGGTATTTCAGACAATTCGATGCTCGAAGGTGTTACGATTGTTCAGAGTCTTTCAGTCCTTCCAACTATTCTTTCATTTAAGTTCTCGAGGGTAAAACCATCATCTTGATCAATTTGGCACTTGCTGCCGAGGATAGATTATTCTTTTTGGTCATTATGGATATTTTGATCAGTTCAACATTATCAGTATTTCCAAACATTTTAGTCATTTCAAACGATTCAGCAATTTACGCAACTTTGACTGATTCAAACATACAAATATTTTCTCGCAAATGTCTTCAGAGATTTATTCAATTTCAAATAGAATCTGAGAAATTTACAATCTCAAAGGTGAAGCCTCGTTATTATAACTTCCCAAGCCAGTTTCAAGATTTTCAGAGGAATTAGTTGATATACCGAATCTAGTGTAGATTCTTGGACCACTTTCAATGATAGGGGTATTTTAGTCATTTTCATACATTAAGGGTATTTTCGTAATTCATTAGCCAACATAATCAGATTTGGAGATCAACCGTTTTTAGTAATCGCTTACTGAACTCGAAAGCCCTTTCTATTTATCAAACCTCTTATTCGAGTATTTGTACTGGCCATTATTATTTTTATCTCATAAATGATCGACATAAGCGGAAGTAATCACATGCTCAAACATGGTCGTGCAAGCGTTAACCAATTACCAACATGTTACAAAAGCATGCAGAAGGTAGTGATGTATTACCTTGAATCCTTGTTGTATCGGTTGACCCTCAAACGACATTTGAACACCCTTGAACCCGAATTTGACGTCCCTCCACCATTCGTATTCAAGGAATTGTGAGTACCTTCAATCACACAATATCTCATTTTAGTTCTTATTCATAGAACACTTAACTGAATAGATAAATACATAAACAAGTTTGGGTTCAAGGTTAGATTCGGAGGCTTTCGGGTCAGAATTTTGCGAAACGGGCTTCAAAATCGGCTTCATGACGTCGAAAAACATAAAACGGAAGTTTTCGAAAAAGTTGACTTTTTGGTCAACGGCCAAAGTCAACGCTGATGTCATCAGTCAAGTCAACGCTGACGTCATCGGTCAGGGTCAACTGAGTTGACTCGGCGAGTTAACTCAGCTGGGTCGGATGCGGGTCAGGACGGTTCGGGTCAGGGTCATAGGCCGACCGGTTTAACCGGTATAGCCAGTTGAGGCCGGTTCACTTACCCAAAATCTCATGTCGCCGAAAAAATGGTCGTCGGAGATCTCGACGGACACGATTCTGCAATAAAAATATAGATCGATCAACCACGGTTTCAACCCATACAAATATAACACGAAACAAGCCGGAAATCTATCGGAAATTACCTATCACGCACTCAAACGACCAAAAAACGACGAGACTCCGATGAGGAGCTTGCCGGCGTCGGACGGGCAAGCGGTCGGCTGGGTTTTGCAGAGCTCGACGCGGTGAACTCAGCCGCACCAACGATAACACGAGACAACGACGACATAGACGGGAAATTAGAGGAGACAAAGGCGGCGATTAGGGTTTGTTATGTCGAACCTTCAAACGAGTTTTTGCCGACGATGGGCGGCTCGATAGCGCGCGTGACAGACGACTAAAGGATCAGAGTGGGACGGTGCACCAGCTGGTGGTGGTGGTGACTTCCACCGGCGACGAAGACGGACGGATCTGGGAAAGAAACAGAGAGGGGCAGCCATGGGTTTTTCACGAACCTTCAAGGCCTTCTCCACGGCGGGCAACGGCGTCTCACCGCGAGTGGCTGGTGGCCCTGGGTTCGCTGCACGACGACGAGCACACCGACGTGACAGTGCACAGTACGGCGCGACGGTGACGGAGATCTGAGAGGTGGCTGGAACTAGGGTTGGGGAAAACTTGAGAGGTTCTTGAAATTATTTCCCTTACTACCATTCGAATGGTATTCCAGACGGTAGGTGAGGAGTCAGATCTGAATAAATTTCAATGTATCCACCGAATAAAGGTATTATTAAACTAGGGTAAATCAAGACCAATAATAGTCTTCGCTTAAATGGCTAAGACAAAATCCTAGCATGCCAAGGGGAATGGGTTTGAGTCCCCTAGGCTGCAGAACCTCACCAACATCATTCATTTTTTTTACCTCATTTCATCATTCACTCAATTCTATTTTTTTTTAAATGCAGAGATTTCATGGTGTTACAGGTTGTGGTTAGGGTTTAGTGAATTTATGGTAGGGTGTATTTTTTAGAGTATAGGGTGTAGAGTTTAAGATTTAGAATTTAGGGTTAGGACTTAGAATTTAATTTTGTAGTGGTTTTTTAGTGTTAGGGCATATGTAGGGGCACCGAAAAGGGGCAGACGAATTATATATACATATATAAGTGCCTTAGTTTTAGGGTTTAATGTGTAGGGTTTAGGGGTTATGTGCATGGATTTAGAATTAGGGATAGTGGTTATAATTTAAGGTTTAGAGGTTAGTGTTTACTTTTTAGGGTAATATGGCGAGGACTTTGGTTTTAATTTATAAACCATAAATTATAACTCTAAATTGTAAATTTCAACCACTATCCCTAAATTCAAAAACTATACACCTAAAACCCTAAACCATGCACCCTAAACTAAGTCCATACACCCTAAAACTAAGGCACTTGTGGAAACTTTTAGTTTCCACCGCCGGTATATCAAATAATTACCCATATATATGTATATTAAAAAGTTTATCACAAAAAGAAGGTATTAAAAATGTTAATCTTGATCGTGATTTTTTCCTTCGAATCTCATATTAAAAAATTAATATAAATATTTTTGATTTTTTAAAAACTTTTTTGACCATGTTTTTTTTAAAACTTAAAAGTACATAATACAAGCATAGAAAGAATTTAGGTATTTAAATTTAGTTTTAAAGTAAAAAAATTAAAAATAAATAATATATATTAAAAATATCGAATCAGATACCTGGTTACAACTGTCCGGAAAAAATCACGAGTCGAATACTCAACCCAAATTTTAACTATTTTCATTGCAAATACTCGTTAATTTTTAATTTGATCGAGGGTCAACGGATCGAATAGTTCGGGCTGCATATTTTTTAACACCGTACTATTGACCGGCCTAAACTATTGGAACAAGTGTTGGTCATGGTCTCTAAATGTCATGTTGGGCCTTACGAGCCTGGTTGAATGTCTAGCCTTGAGGATTGGACTCGAAGCAAATATGGTTGAGGTGCACATGGCAAACATAATTAAGAATTTTCTTACAGAGTTAAATTTATTTTTATCATTTTCAAGTTTATATTATAGAGGAAAATGAAGTATTTTCAAAACTTAAATGAGAATGAATGACTTCCTAAGAAAAAGAGAATGAATTTTACATTATTTTACCCAAAATAAAATGTAAAAACTTAAACTCCTTCAATTTCATTAATTCATCACGTGACTGTCTAGGGTTTCTTTTGCCCTGTTTAGGTGAAAACCCATTTCCTATTGTTTCGTATCACGTGACTATTTTTGTATAGTGCTCATAATCTTCTTCAGTATCCAGAACCCTCTTCTCAGAGAAGGAGAAAACCCGCCATTCTTCCGTTTTAAACCCCAGCCGAATATTCACTTCTCAAGTATTTCGTCTGGAAGAGCCCCGTGGCTCACCGATCACTTCCACGTGTTGTATTTATGATCGTCCGTCGTATCGGAGCGTTAATCGCCAGACATATATCCCAACTCCCCCTTCCAAATCGTACCTCATTCTATTCATCGGCAACTTCAAAAAGCAGACTCTCAAATCATTTTGACGACGATGGTGAAGGAGGTAGCGCGGTTTACCGGCTGGCGCTTAAATTCCAGCGGCCGACGACTGTGGAAGTGAAGCCTGGGTCTCGGAACCGCATCAGCTTAATTGGAACAGTGGATGAGCCTCTCAAGGTTATGAATACCGAGAGCGATACGTTTGGGGTTCAGACTCGGCTCAATGTCAAAAGCCCCCATGATTCTGATAGAAGATTCAAGTAGATTTATTTTACTTGGTTATTTTTCAAAGTTTTACCTTTTTGGAGCTTTAATGCTGGAATTATGATTTTGAAACAGGATAGTATTGAATATGTGGAACGAGATGGGAAAAATCTGTATGGAGCACGTGAAGCTTGGGGATTTTATTTATGTTTCAGGGCTGTTGGGTTCCTTCTCTGAGGCTAATTTAGATAAGCAACTCATAGTATATTACCAGGTTATTCAGAAAACAAACCCTCTTTTATTTTGGTACGGTTATTTCTGTTTCATGACATTAATCAAACTTACATTGATTAACTTTGGCATCTTTAGCTTCTAATGGAATCTAATTGATGCATTTATGGAGTTAACATGATGTTGGTCCAATGTATGAATTTTACATCCCTTCTTGCTTATGGAAATATGAATATCCTCATTTGATATATATTATTGCAGGTAACTGTGAAAGAGTTACATTTTGTTGCCCAACAACGTCAAATATTGACCACCCGAAAATGTGAGGAATTAAAATCAAAACAAGGTAGAAATGTTTCCATCATTTTTAAGTTTGCGTTTGTAATTTTCTGGTTTGTTGGAACTCATATCTGATGCTTCTTTTTTGATGAGTTAATATGGTGTGGAATGATGTCTTAATGTCTCGTGTTTGCCCAATTGTAGGACTTAGTCCATGTTCTTAAGAACATTGCATAGTATAGAACAACAATCTTCAATGGTGTTCGGCTTTGAGTTTTTTGTTTCTTCATTTGCCCCATGCTTATTGTGTTTTCTTCCTTCCTTTCTTTTCTAAAGATGTCAGTGAAGCTGGTATGGAGAGGTATAATAGCCCACTCTACTTGTGGCAAGTGTTTTTTACCAGCCCGTTCGAATGGTGGGACAATAGGAAAAGTAAGAAAAACCCGCGGCAGCCGGATTTTAAGCACAAAGATACTGGTGAAGCTCTCTGGTTGAATCCCAAAGACCCTCCTTGGATTAAAAAACAACTTGAACTGCTTGATTCAAAATTAGCACAAGGTGTAGGCGACCAAGCAAGACGTCGCCGTCACCGTATTTCTGAATGGGTGTATGATGAGTAGGATAAATCTGCAGGACTCAAAGAGGAAGACATGTAAAAAGAAAGACCGGAAACCACATTGTTATTAATAGCATCAGCTTGATTTTGTTACTTGTTATTCGTACAATATACCGAGCTTTTGTAAGACATGCATAAGATACAAGCTCAAACGTGAATATATTTGTACAATTCATTCATATTTGAAGGATTTTTTTTTTATTTCTGTCCATTGTGGTGGCCCTATTTGGTAATTAGAGGTTTGGACAAAAATTAGAGGTTTGAGGCATAATTAGAGGTTTGACCAGTTAAATCCGCTAATATTATTGTTTGGTGAACAGAGGATTGAAAGAGCGGATTCGGGTAAAACTGCTAATTTAAAAAAAAGCTCATAATGAGAGCTTTTTGAGATTAGAAGTTTAATATTAGAGTTGTAAAGACTCTTTTATCCTTACCAGTTACTAAAAATCTCAAAATAATCTAAATTAAATATTTTCTCACCCTATTTATAAGTTAATCTTATTTATTTTTTTCTTCTTATTATCACATATTTATATGTGTATTTAAATTTATAAATTAATTAAATTATGTTAAAATAATTATATAAATAATAAATTAATATATAAATCATTCAAATATGTTTAAAAAAGTTATATTAAAAATAATTTTATAGATCTAATTAATATTAATTAGATACAAAATATTGATAACTAATAAACTATTCAAACAAATATTGAATATAATCATGTATTTATATGTTATTTTACTTGTTTAAATAATCTAATATCTATCAACTATTAATTAATTTTACCAAACACTTTTATACAATCAGCTAATACAATCCGCTAATATAATCCGTTATCTACTATTAGCTATCCGTTAATTGCTAAACATGACCAATATTTTAAAAACTCGGGTTCTCTAGAAAAGGTGCGGCAACAGTGGCTCCTGCTAATGGATTCGTTTGCACAATATTAGGTGTAAAATAGTTTTTATATTTTTATTTAACTATAGCAAAATTGTCTGGTCGCAAGTCATAATCATGCGAACTTATTTTTCATTTAAGTTTTAAAATTTCCTACAAGCTTCAACCAAATTAATTAAAATGAATTAGATAATATTTTTGTGAGTTTGTTCTCTCCCAAGTTAAATATTTTTCATACTTTGGGTTTCCTTGACTTTTCGAAACAAAAACAAAGAAAGCCTAAAATTTATAAAATAATCATATTGCTTAAAAAGGAACTTGAAAGTCCAAATAATAGTAATGAAAATTTTCAGTATTCACATAAATAAATTAATTACAATCTTATTCGATAAACTATTGAGAAATTTCAATTCATCGAAAATTAACAGTGTTTGATAATTTAAAATTAATATTACCCTTTAGAAATTTTCTAGGTGAATTTGTGCTTTGTATTCCAACTCAGAAAAAAAGTAGTACCCTTTAGAGTTCTTTCGATAAAAACGTTTGAAAAATGTTAACCAGATAAATGACCTTATCACTCAACGATTTTTTCTCTTTAAAATGTACATTTATCAAATAATCTAATTATATATGTATTTGATTTAAAACAATATCAAACACGTATTTTTTGATTTATCAAACAACATTTACATTAATAACATAATTACATCTATTTAACCGTTTAAAATGAGTATTTTTCAATAATTAGAAGATGGTGTATAGTTTAAATTCTAGATAAGAAAAAGGCATTACTTTTTAATTACTGGAACAATGAAACCATCTGCAACAACAGTTTAGAACGGGTTTAAATACAAAACCTAATAACATTACATTAACAGTTTAACTAAACAGTTCACGCTCCAAAATCTTAAATGAAGATTGAGAATAAAATTATGTAATTAAAGTCTAAACCCAATGATATAGCATGTACTAATTTCCTCGGCTAGATTAGAAAATATATCAACCAAATAACATCAGTCAAGAAAATCAGCATTGTCACCTACCTACCAACCGATAAACCCCATTATTCACAGCACTCTTACAATATCCAAGCATTCATGCACTGTATCAATGCTTAACGTTTTGAGATTCACTAATTGATGTAGTGATTAAAGATGTTCATTTTGTTCCGTCTTGTATGAATTTAAATTTCAGAATGAAAATATAATACCTCATTATCTAATAAAAAATTATTTAACATTTTTACATTCCAAGGCCGATGAATGGTTTTATTTTCCAGTCATTTAATTTATCCCACCAATCAGCTAGTTTGCCGTGGTTATTATTATTATTATTTAAGAAAAAATTCAAGAGTGGGAGTACGTGGATGTTGGCTGGCACTGGTAGGGCTGTAAATGAGACGAGACAGATCGCGAGGTACTCGAGCTCGACTCAGTCAAAGCTCGGTCAAAATTCGTCTCGATAGGACTCGACTCGAGTTCGAACTCGGCTCGAGTTCTTGATGAGCCGAGCCGAGCTACTGGATATCCGACTCGAAAAGCTCACGAGCTACTCGAAAATATAATATAGTAATTTTTTTATTATTTATAATTTAAAATCTAAATTCTTAAACTTAAAACCCTAAATATAAACCCTAAATATAAGTATTAAACCCTAAAAATCTAAATCATAAATTCTAAACCCAACAATCTAAACCTCTAAACCCTAAACTAACACCCTAAACCCTAAAATTAACACGCTTGAGTTTACAAAATATGTGTATCAAAGTTTTTTCTTCATAGGACTTTAAATGAGACATGATAGATGAAGAGTTGCTTGACTCCAATGCGATCAAAGATCGGTCAACACTTGACTCGATTGAGCTCGAATCAAGCTCGAACTCGACTCGAGTTCTAAACGAGCCGAGTCGAGCTCAGATTTCTCAGGCTCGTTAGAAATTACTCAAGCTCGAACTCGACTCGAAATCTTAACGAGCCGAGCCGAGCTTAGCACTACTCGAGCTCGACTCGGCTCGTTTACACCCCTAGGCACTGGTACTGAACAAGTCGTCTCTTCCAGATAGATAATGATGTGAGGGCAGGACGGTCATTTCGTTCGTCAACGTCAATGACCCTTCCCATTGGTCGACAGTCGGCAGTGTAATATGGACTAATGAGTCAAAATCAAAATAGTAGTAGTAGTGGATTGTAATTTACTGTTAAAAGGTGAAATTTGAAGTTGTAAGCTGTTTAACATGCTTTCAGTTCCCGGTAACTTGGGGATACATAATACATTCACTTAGTTAATAAGGTAAACATGTGCTAAACTCACTTTAGCATTTGCTTGCTTGCAATAAAAAAAAAGTTTATACAAAATAAGATTTTAAAACTTAGATTACCTAACAATGTAAGTGACAATGACTAGAAATGAGTTTATCTTTGTGCAGTAAAAATAATAAAAGCAAATGGAAAAAGGATGTCTTTTTCAATTAAAAATAAGAAGCTTTGCATTAAAAAAATATTTTTTTAAGAAAGTAGAATCGCTAAAGTATTATCAGAGGAAAAAAGCGCTAAAGTCACCTGACGAGGGGCGATCAGAGAAGTTTAATTCTCGCCCGCCATTGGCATTTAGGATATATATAACAGAGTCAATCACTCTCTCACTCACTCACGAAGAGCTTCTCGCTGGTTAAACCAAGTAATATCGATGGCGATCAACGACTTTTTCGCCGGAGAAATAGCGGCAGAACTTCTAAAACAGTTAATCGCCATATCATGCAAGTCCTGCCTCTGCAAATCCAGTGCGGACAATCTCATCACAAGCATCGAAGAACTCCTTCCCATCATTACTGAAATCAAGTACTCCGGCGTCGAGCTCTCCGCCATCCGTCAGTCTCAGCTAGATCGTTTCTCCGAGACTCTGCGTGGCGGCCTCGAATTGGCCCGCAAAGTCCTGGCTTCCGGCCGCTGGAACGTCTACAAGAACCTCCAGCTGGCCAGGAAGATGGAGAAGTTAGAGAAACAGGTTTCGAGGTTCGTTAGCGGGCCGATGCAGGCTCACTTGTTGGCCGACGTTCACCACATGCGATTCGAAACAATGGAGCGGTTCGACCGGTTGGAAGGCCGGTTGGAGCAGAGGCTCAATTCGATGAAGATCGGAGCGGGAGGGTGGGTGGAAGAAGCGGTTAAGAGAATGGAAGTTGAAGAGGAGGCTAGTTTGGGAATTATCGGTGGTGTTGGCTTGGATTTAGGGAAAAATAAGGTGAAAAATATGATAATCGGAAGAGATGATTTAAACGTTATTGGAATTTGGGGTATTGGTGGATCAGGGAAAACTACCTTGGCCAATGAAATCTGTAAAGATAATCAAGTTCGAAGTAAGTTTTTTCCTTGATGTAAGTTTGTTGGTAATGGCCGATTATGGTAGAACTAATTGCTTCTGTTTTTTTTTAAGGTCACTTCAAGGACAGAGTTTTGTTTTTAACTGTATCACAATCACCGGATGTCCAACAATTAAGGGCAAGAATATGGGGATTTCTTACTGGAAACGAGGCCATGGGTTACACCAATAACCTGTTTGTTCCACAAGGGATGTTACAGTGTGAGTGGGGAAGTGGACCTCGAACTCTGGTCGTTTTGGACGATGTCTGGTCCCTTTCTATACTCGAACAGCTCATTTTTAGGATCCCAACATATAAAACTCTGGTCGTTTCAAGATTTAAGTTCCCAGCAAATGTTGTCAATGAAGTTTATGAAGTAGAGTTGTTGAGGGAAGATGAATCAATGTCCCTGTTTTGTCACTCTGCTTTCGGGCAGACATCGATCTCCCCTACTGCCAATGAGACTTTGGTCAAGCAGGTAACGAGTTAACTTCAAGGATTCATTAATGTTCTTCCATTTCTTTGATCTTTCTGTTTCGTTGCTAATGCTCGTTAAATTCTGGATTTGATAGATTGTTAATGAATGTAAAGGCCTTCCTTTAGCACTTAAAGTAATCGGAGCGTCGCTGCGAGACCAACCCGAAATGTATTGGGCTAGTGCTAAGAAAAGGTTATTACGAGGAGAACCGATATGCGAGTCCCACGAAAACAAGCTGCTGGAGCGGATGGCAATAAGCGTGGAATACTTGTGCAAAAAGGTTAAAGAATGTTTCTTGGATTTGGGATCATTTCCAGAAGATAAGAAAATTCCCCTTGATGTTCTCATTAACATGTGGGTTGAGATACACGACATTGATGAGGAGGAAGCTTTTGCCATTCTTGTTGAGCTTGCCGATAAGAACCTTCTCACTTTGGTGAAAGACGCACGGTATGTTGCAGCGAACTTGGGTTGGTTTTAGTTGGTAGTTGAGATACCTGATATTTGTTATCTGAATTGAATTGTGCAGGGTTGGGGATTCATACAGTAGTTTTTATGAAATCTGTGTTACTCAACACGATGTGCTGAGAGACCTTGCTCTTCATCTAAGCAACCGTGGGGATGTGAATGCGCGGAAGCGGTTGCTTATGCCCAGAAGAGATGCCGAACTCCCGAGAGAATGGGAAAGAAACGCAGATCAGCCGTTCAATGCTCAGATAGTTTCGGTTCATACAGGTATAATGATACACTTGTTCTCAGTTGCTTTGCATCAAATAAGATTGTCCTGCTGTCTTTTTGCTCATTAATTTGAAATTTAATCACTTGACAGGAGAAATGAGGGAAATGGACTGGTTTCGGATGGAGTTCCCCAAGGCTGAAGTACTCGTACTGAATTTTTCCTCCAATGAATACTTCTTGCCTCCTTTCATAGATGACATGCCCAAGCTTAGGGCACTTATTGTCATAAACTATGGTACAACAGAGGCGATACTTGGGAATTTTTCAGTCTTCGCAAATCTAGCAAATTTGCGGAGCCTGTGGCTTGAAAAAGTATGGGTTCCTCAATTGACCAACCTCACTGTTCCTTTGAAGAACTTGCAGAAACTATCTATGATTCTTTGCAAGGTTAATAACAGTTTTAATCCATCAGTGCTGGACCTGCCCCTGATCTTCCCTCGTCTATCGGAACTTATAATCGATCATTGTGACGATTTAATTAAGTTGCCAGTGAGCATTTGTGAGGTGAGTTCACTCCAGAGCCTGAGCATAACCAACTGCCACCGACTATCCGAAATGCCTGCCAATTTGGGTATGCTGAAGAAACTACAGATACTTAGGTTGTACGCTTGTCCAGAGCTAAAGACGCTCCCTCCCAGCATTGGCGAGCTTATTGGGTTAAAATACATTGACATTTCACAGTGCGTTAACTTGAGGTGTCTACCTAGGGAAATCGGTAAATTAGCAAGCCTGGAAAAGATAGACATGAGGGAATGCTCCCAGATTATGAGCCTACCAACACAAACCGCCTTGTCGAACTTGAAGTCGCTGCAGCGAGTGATCTGCGACGATGAAGTTTCTTGGCAGTGGAGATATCTGGAGAAGGCCATGCCAGACCTTTACGTTCAAGTTGCAGAGAAATGGTATAGTCTGGACTGGCTTAGTGGCTGAAAGTAACAACTTATGCACATCATGTATCCCTAATGTAAATAGTAACCTGCATAATTTTAATAAAAGCCAATCCTTTTTCCTTTTTCTTATCAATTCTAAATAGTGTAGAGTCAACCGAGCCAAAAGACTCCATTGTTTAAGTGGGAGATAAGAAACGCGTGGATCCCACATGTAAAATGAGACCAGACCCTCAAAGTCAAAGCTTTCTAGGAGACGTTCACACTGGAAATAAAAACGTACATCATCCAGTCGATGATTTCATGAATCAAAAGCTTGGACTAGTCAGCACTGATTAGTTAATTAGAGTGGAAGAATGGTATTTTAAACCAACTTATGAATTGTTCAGAAGAAAATTAATATCAAAAAGAAAGTGACCAATTTCACTCTTACGCTTTGCTAACTTCATGGAAAAACAAACACTTCTTTTTGGCAAGTGGACTTCAGTAAAACAACAAACAGAGTGGATTCAGATTAAAAGTGACAGTTTCATAAATGAATTAACACATAACTAGCGCATATAAACATCACATGCATACGCCTGTATCGTACATAATATACAGTGTGCTACCGTGTTTAGAGAAACCTGGTGGGAATATATTCATTTAGTCTGAGGGGATAACTGTAGAACTCCTCGGTCCTAGGATCGCCTTTGCTGTGCTGGAATGGTTTCCACCATGGAACTCCTCTATCTTCCACATGATTTGCTTCCAGAGTGTTGTCAAGTATGGTCCCAACGATGATCGCCACAGTTGCCGGTGATGAGAAGATTGTATTCAATATATCATTAAACTGCATGCATTACAATTGGCTTTGCATATCAGACAGACAGACAGACAAACAATACGGACAAGGCAGCAAGCACAGTACAGTACATACCCATATGGCATTCGTTCCAACTGGTCCATGTCCGTCGTAAGTTGTGTTCATTCCAAAGTATTGAGGAATTGACAGCCCGAGGAATAGAGAGACACCCAAAACATAGATGTTTCTCATGGAATTACTATTTGCAAACTGTATGAATGTGATCCCAGAAGCAGCTGCATCACGACGGAAGAGGGGGGACAGAAATTCCAATTGAAGGCAGAATAGGATATCGGAAACAGAAACTATCATGACAACAGAGTACAGAGTCACTCACCAACAATGCCCAGTAAAATGCAGTATATGGCAGCAAATATTGGCAACGGAATAGAGGCAAAAAATGCACCAAATTTCCCTGCAAGAATGCAAGGTAACACAATCACATATGAACATGAAAACTATAGGGCAAAATTTTCAATGCAATTAATGAGAAAGTACAAAAAACAAACCAAATATGGAGAAAAATATCATGAAAGCAGTCGAAATCTGCACAACCCTTCTGCTTCCTATATGTGTAAGCCCAAGAAGGCCAACATTTTCACTGCAACATCAATCAGATGAAACGCTGAAACAAGTTTCTAAAGTATAGTGCTATCCGTTATGGATTTTAGGGTTAATAACTACTCTATACAGAATGGAACTTCTCTTTAAAAACAAGACTTCCGTACACGGATGCAGTAGTACCAACAAGAGAACCAAAAAGCCCTTCAAGCAGCATACCAATGCCCTGGCATTTAGAAGCAAGATGACTAAGTTATTTTCACCAATGACAAAATATTATAATGTGGTTCAGTACTACAGTTTATCATTTTTAAGGAAATCATTGACGAATAAGTTTCAAAAACAAATTCACAATAATCTAGGAAATGACCTGTAAGCCGATACTTCTGCTGAGTACATGTGCTGGAGGGGCTGTCGCGCCAGAAAGCCGAGCTGCTGCAAAAAATGTTCCAGTTGACTGCATTGGAAATCATAGAAAGTTAAGTGACTGACCATAGCAGATAGATAAAATAAGTGCACCCTTACAAAATAAAAATACCAAATGGAATTGAAGACATTTAAGATTGTTACTAAACCTCAGCAGATGAAACAAGTGCAGCACCTATCATCCCGAACACATGGCTAGCCCTGAATATTGGCGTACCCCACTGAAATGGGTATGGGATTTTGATCCTAGTAGCAGTGACATAAAATAACGAGTCATAAAAAGGAGACATACAACAACCAGGGCAGCACATCAGGAGCATACCAAGGAGCAGAAGACATTAGGTACGATCGATCTGTGCGGCAACTTTGTTTAGTGGCAGTCTTAACATTGTTGTAAGCACCCGAAACAGTGAGGATTGCAGCAAAAGCCCAGATAATTCCGATGCAGAAAAGCAAAGCAAACCTCTCAAGTATTAGATGGGCTCTTGAATGGATGCGCTTCAGGTACTGTAGCAAACAAGTAGTCCTTGTCAAATTAATAAAGAAGCGGGTCAGCATAAGACGTTGCACTCAGTGTAGGTTATATACCTGTTGGGAAATAACCAGCAGAATGAGCATAGGCAGGCCAATTTCCACACAGTTTCCTAGCTGTATAATAAGTTAATTGCATTAAGGAGCAGATTAAATCAGCATATTATCAGTACTGATCAAGCACAAAAGCATTCACAGAGAATTACCAATGGGAAGCCTCTTGCAAACAGACCAAGACCAACGAGACAAACCACTGGCACCACGACTATGGGACTAAATAATCTAGAGAAATGGAGGATGAAGAGAAAATGTGTACAAAATTAGCTGTCAAAACTTAATAGTTTGCTGATCAAAACATCTCAAACATAACTGACAAGCAGGCAACCAGCTGTAAGCCAAAAATAAATAGATTGTACAAACCGATAGTCAAAACAGCATTTACCTTGTCAGCTCCCCCCATGCCCGGCCATACCCAAGGATGATGTTGACAAAGGAAGAAACTATCATTGATCCTTGAATGGTTCTCATACTACGAACAAACCGCTGCAACCAAGCACTCAGATCATAATCATTAAGCGATATGGTCATAACTCATAAGCTAAGAATGTGAAAGAGAATATAGGAAGATAACAATTAGCAAATATATTGAGCATGTAAACCAGATATATACTACCTCTGAACACCAAGGATGATGTAGCTTATATAACCTATAAAATAGCATTGTAATTTGGGAGGTAACTGAGATATACTTAGATTGAGCAAAGATACTAGAGACAAAACTACAAGAATTTCTCGAAAGGAAACTAGAGAAAACGTAATTAAGTTCAAGCAGGAGAGGGAAATAATGTGTTTAAGTCGGGAATCAGGAGCATTCACAACACTCATGACCTTAGTAAATAGAAATCTATAACTTACAAAACCTAAAAACAAATTGTATGTTACATCTACCTACTGAATGAAGAATAACCAACTTAATTACAGCACAAAAGATAATTCATAAGTTCCTTTCTATTTCTTTTGCTTATATCTTACTAAAGTTTACATACATCATGCGGAGTTGCAAAGGCTTCATCATCGTAATCATTGATAATCGAAACCAATGGTAAGGTGTATGCAAAAGATGCACCCATCACTGTAGGAAGCCGTGAGCCAACAAGCGTTTGAAGCAGAGTATTAATACCAGACATAAACAGCAACACTTGAATAACTCGGGCTTTATCACCCTGTTCATGAAGACAGAGGATTCAGAAATTGAGATTTAAGAAATCATCACATTCATAAAAAAAAAATATTGTGTTGAGACTATGAATGCTGGTCATAAAACATACATGATCCCCACCCATCCGAGGGACGATATTACTTGCAATTAAGACTGTAGTTCCAAGATTCACGATGTAGTGTTGGAAAGCCAGCAAAAGAGCTTGAGCTGTTAAACAAGTTGGTTCTCTAAGATCAGATGCCAAGTATTCCATATTTTTTTTTCAAAAAAAATAAATAAATAATATGAGTTGATGAAAACAAAAGAGAATCAGAACAAATTATACATGGTTGTCCAGTTCTTAAAAGAATCTAACGAAAAGAACCCTTTTCAAAGAAAAAAAAATCAAAACTATTCACTAAGAACTTTTATAAAAGAAGAATCATAGGCAGATCCCTTTAATCTTTTAACTTCAACAAGTACGATAGAAACATGGAAGCGGAATGAAAATATTAGCTATAACAACTAGAAAGGAAGCAAGTTTAATATAAAAATTTCAACTTTAGCCAGCATTCTAATCAAACTAAACGGCAAATATTTGACAACAAAAAGGAAGAGAAACTGACGCCATGAAGGATTTGAGTGGATGCAGTATTGAAGCTGATGGAGTTGCTCAGCAGGAGTCCAAGTAGGTCCCCTTGAAAGGGCAAGATTCGGTGGTGCAGCCGCTTGCGGTGGCGGTGGGTGGTGGTGGTGGTTCTCTGTTTCACCCATCTCCTCCTTTATTGATCTTCAGTTAATATCCTATCCAAATTTGCAGTCCCTGTAATCTTTTTCACTTGAAACGGAGTATCTAATAGATTTTTCAGATTCCTAATACTAGTAATAGTAAAAGTATGGAAGTAAGTTCCAAGTATTTTGTTCTGTTTATCTTTCCCGTTCCACTGACAATGAATCACCGACGCAAAATAAAATGATTAAAAAAAGCAACTTTGTTTCGTTCCAATAATGGAAAATATTAAAAAAATGGTTCAAGTTCAAGTTCAACTTCAGCTCATCTCATTTTCTTTGAATTTTCCTTGAAAGGCTAAAACTTTGAAAATGTTAAAAAAGGCTACATCTACTGATCTAATCTACTCTAATCCAAATTTTTATCAAAGCAAAAGCTTTATAAATCCATTGAAATCGAATTAAATACCAGATCCCAAACCCCACTGAAACCACCTTTTTACTTTATCCATTATTGCATTGCATGACCAAAAGTAGATTTATTTGGTTTTGTAATTGATGTATATCACATTCGTTCTGTTTTTTTCTTCTTAATTTGTACTTGAAAGACTATATAAACACGTTCATGTTCGGTAGTTTTGAAAGTGGTGTATAAACTATTATCAATTTAAATAGTAAACATTTGGTAAAGTACTAAAATTGAAAAACAGTGAAATTATGCGACTTAAATTTAAACGATTCCAAGCTTTTATTCATATCAATGTGTGTTTTAAATATCATTTAATTTTTCTAATTTTATTCTCACTCACACGCAATTTAATTGTTTTCTTTTCATTCTTAAAACCAAATTGGTAGGATAGGTTAACCTTGCTTTTCTTTTGTCATTTATTTTATGCACTCGTAGAAAAAAATTGTTTTCCACATGCAGGTCTAAATACTCGCATGTGAATGCAACAAACTAAGTTGAGAGAGTTGTTCTTATAATGGATCGAATATCCGTGATTATAGCAAAAATAAACAATCAATATATTCTTCATCACCTTTCTCACTTTAATCCAACTCTATGACAGTAATGGTACAAAAGATTCAAGTATTCAAAATGTCAAAAACCAAGAGATGGTAATTTATTTCTTATGTGACTTACATGTAGTAGTTAAGTAGTTAAACATAGGTTGAAGCTGAACAACTAAGAAAAAAGTACACAACTATATCCAACAAGAAAAGGATAATTTACATTGGTCAAAATACACACCATTCCGGTAGCAGTAGGCTCTGGCATCTGCAAAATACAACACATATTCTCCTGCACAAGTACCATGGCTGATTTATTAGTTTTCAAGAGGATTGAGGACGTTCCCAATGAAGAGAACAACTCCAGTCACATCTTCCTTGACGAGGAAAAGGAACGGATGGTCAGCCACAAAGTCTATTGGATCCGGAATATACAGAGACTTGAGTTTTACGACTGCAGAAGTAGCAGCAGCAGCTTCTGTCCCTTCTTCGTTAACCTCTATAAAAGACTTGTGGAATATGTTTGAAACATACAGGTTCTGACCCTCAGGCGAATCAACCATCTCTGTCAAGCCTCCTTTACCAGAGAAAGGCAATTCAAGCCCTAATCTTTTTAGAACTGCGGAAGCTTCAAGTCCAAATGAAATCTTGAATCTTGGGATCCTGAATTCACCCACTTCAGCTGGTTGACAAGGAAGGTGTTGTTCTAAGAAACCGGGTTCAGAACTCACTTTATCTACTAAAGCTGGCAGACCATCTTTTGCATCTGGGAGAAAGAAATACATGGAGAAATGACGCTTATCTTCACCTTGTTTATATGGAAGCCCTAAGACTTTGAAACCGTCATAGGCACTAACAATTTGCTTCTTTTCGCTAGTCATAAAAGGCGTCTTAACAGAGTTGCCATTTACAAGGCGGAAGTCATAATCTTTTGTTTTTGATGCATCAAATGATTCATTCCAAGCTCCTTTGAAATAGAGTGCATTAGCAAATATAAGCCTTGTTGAAGCATCAACTGATTCTAGAGGAAGAACTTCTTTAATAAGACCGCTAGTCTCATTCTCAGCCCACAAATTCACCTCACCAGCCACTTGAACAGCCTTCAAGCAGATAGACCACATGAAAGTTAAAACAAAAATGGCAAGCGAGTGATGTGAATAAAATCAATAAAGTGTAAAGATACTATCATTTAACTCATGCATTATTGTCTAATGGTACTGGAAATACTCATACACTATTTCTTTTGATAAATAGTTTATAGTTCATCATCATTAGTTTATCAAAATTAAGTTGAATGAGGTCACATCAAGTAGGAAACAGACAGTCATGCGTGAAAGTAGCCCCTGATTTTGTATCCCCTGAAAATGTGCACGAGTGCATATGATCGACAGAGGACTGGCTTGCTTCCAAAAAGCCGTAGAGCTAAGGACTACAAATTGGAGGTAAAATAGATAGTGATATATGATGCAAATCTTGCAGTAAATGAGGCCAAAGATCTAAAAATAAAACTCAAGGAAGGTCATGTTTGCTCTTAATCTCTTATCTGCTACAGGTAATTGTAATTTTTGTACAAATAGTGCTTTGCATAGTTGTTAGATGTCTTTTTAAGCAGGCACTACATGTGAGGTCGCTAGCTCAAATGAATATGTTTTGACTTGAGTAAGTTCACAGTTTCTTTAGTTAGCACTAGGCACGGCAGCTTCACCATCTGCGAAAACATTCTACTAGGGGGAATTTCTCAATTTCATAATATGATTAAATTGCAGATTCCTTTCCTTGAAGCTTGTTGTTACTAAAACTTTGATTGTAGCAAAGAACTGATTTCATGCACAAAGGCAAAATGACCATAAATCTGACACATTATTAACTTAAATACATTATACATGGGAATAAAACTACCCTATTGATGACAGAAAGGCAGCATGGCAATCAATATTCTAACTTACTAATACCATGATGTTTGAGTTATATCCAAGCGCATTGTTGTCTTGCCTTGTGTGTTATGTTCTAGAAGAATTTGGTGGTAGAAACTTCATTGAAAGGTTGAATTTGCACTGCCTAATGGTGTATTTGTGGTCCTTGGTCTGAAATTTATTCTTTGTCATCCAAAGTATGAATTTGTGTCTTAAATTGTGAACCCAATGATGAGTGGCTATGATCAAACCTACAAGAATACTTCTGGGGATCGAGTTTTAACATTCAGCATCAAGAGACTATCGTGTTTGCTAAGTGCTAACATAAACAACCTATGCATCCATATTGCAAAATCTTGGTCCATCTTGTATGTATGTGTATCAAAATTATAAAATTTAAACTAGACTGATAGAATATAAACCCTAGATGTAATGGAAATAAGGATTTACTACTTTTATCACCTTTTTTTTTGTTGAAAATTTTACATTAGGAATTACAAGAAACACATCAGAATCCAAATCTATGCGCAGAAACAAAAGCTCTTAAGTATCTATTTCATTCCGCTACAATCTTATTCATTCCATAAGCAAGTGATATAAAAAGAAATAAATTACCTTGTTTTGGAAATCAGCTAGATTAGAAGTAGCCTTGTATACATTATCCACAATCTGTTTGAAAGAAGAGCTCAGAGGGAGAGACTTGTCGAGCCAAACACCGTTGGCAAATGACAAGCGAGGCCCACCTGCGGGGCTTCCGTCGGCGGCGACAACGGAAACGAGCTCGGAGGAGAAGGAGTTGAGTTGGTCACTGGATTTTGACTTGAGGAAAGAGAGGAGCTGGTCGAGGGTGGGACCCTTACTGCCAGCGGCGATCATGCTGAGCACAATGTGGACCGACTGCGGCGAGAACACCAGGTTGGAGCCCTTGGCTTCAGTTTGGAGAACGTGCTTCGTCAGGATGAGAGCGACGTCGGTTTGGCTTCTGATCAATTGACGAAGATCCATCGCCGGAATGTGAACTGTAAGCAACACTTTTTTTTTTGAACAGTTGTAAGCAACACTTGAAGATGAAGGACCGTGTAAGCTTAGGAGAGAATTTGTTTGCTTTCTTCGGACTTTCTAGTATGCGGCCGTCTAATATACGGCTAAGAAACGGTGTTACCGGAAACATTATAAGATATATAATGTTTTCGGTAAAGCGCTACCGGATATGTTGATATGAAATGATGTATCCGATAAAAAAACATGAAAAAAATAAAAAAAATGGTAACCGATAAATTTAAGTTATCGGTCAAACATAACAAAATCGGTAAAATGACCTATTTTGTTGATCCGAATATCAATATATTCGGTAGCGCTTAAATTGTTGATAAATTTGAGCTGATGGGGCCTCGAAAATTCCCACGATAACAAAACCGGTAATTTTACCTATTTTGTTATCCGAATATCAATATATTCGGCAGCGCCTAAATTGTTGATAAATTTGAGCTGATGGGGCCTCGGAAATTCTCACGATAACAAAACCGGTAATTTTACCTATTTTGTTATCCGAATATCAATATATTCGGTAGCGCCTAATTTGTTGTTAATTTCGAGCTGATGGGGCCTCGGAAATTCTCACGATAACAAAACCGGTAAAATTACCGATTTTGTTGATACACATATCAACATATTCGGTAGCGCCTAAATTGTTATTATTTGATCGTTTACATTAATATTAAACAAACCGGTACTAGGGTAACGTAATAGGTAGCCAATAAGAATCGATACTTTAAACAATAATATCGATATTTTAATAAAAACATTGGAACTAGTTCAATTGTGGGTCGATAATATGGATACTTAAATAAAACATATGGATACTTATATTAAATGTTTCGATACGTTTATTAGAAGTATGAATACTTTCTTTAAAAAGAATGGGTACTTGCAGGAAAAGTTTGGATACTTATATCAAATGTTTGGATACTTCTATTAGAAGTATGGATACTTTCGAAAAAATATGGATACTTCTATTAAATCGTTTATATCAATTATATTTATGAAAAAAAAGAGTTCCCAATGAAAAGTTTAATTAATATAAAGAAAAGATTACAAAATCGAATGTCAATCCCAATAAACGAGATGGCAACGAAAAGAAACAAGAAATTGAGAAGAAAGAAAAGATTGATGGTCTAATATTAATGTGCAATGCAAAGACCAAGCTGGATTGTTTCCAATATCATGTAATGGGGTAGCAGCTGGTAAAAAAGATCTTGTCCCTTCAAGCCTCCTCCCTTCAAGTCCCCCTGCCACCCATGGAACTTGTTCCAGCACCAGCTTGTTGTCCAACCATCTGTGCATATGGTCGCATCTCAAACTTGACCTTTTGGTTGCCTAATGAACAAATTTTTTTTGCATAAGTATGAGCAGAAGTGTATCTTGTTATTAATAATAGAAGAAAATGATAGAGAAAACCTTGAAGATGGCGGTTGAAGATGTGTATGTCTTCTTTTTCAGCCATATAACCATATAGTTGGCGCTGGCTGGATGGAGCATACATTAAGCCCTGACAACGTTGCCAAGTATCTCTTCCGAAACCTTGAGCAGCAAACTGGTTATGCAGACGCTGAGTATCTAGATAACCTATTGTTGTGCTCTCAAAAATCAAAAGGTTCATCTCACGATGGCCTTTTGGACCGTATGAATGACGAGCCTTGGCAACAGCACCATAGGAACTGAAAGAGTCGAGAAGCTCTTTGTTTCCCATACCAATCCACTAAAGCAGAAAATTAAAGAAATAAGAAGTTAAATATTATAATATAATATTAATGAAATATAATTCAAAAGTTATATAACTACCTTCCCATCTCCATCTCTATGAAGTTTTGTGTTCATAATCATCACCATGGGTGGCCAGAGTATTTGGTGATGAGCTTCTTGGTTGCTTGAAGGCGGGGGAGACAATAACAACATCATTACTCAGACCACTCCATTGGCCTAAAGCTTGACCTTGAGGAGTAGCCGAAGTACCCCTTCTTTGCAATTCCTCCTCCAACATCTGACCAAGGAGGTGATGAATTTTCAGCTTTGGTCCTCCTTTGGTTTTTGCATGGGTGACTAGGGACTGAAGGCCACGAAACTTGTGAGAGGCACCACGACCTCCGTGGCATGCTGGACACAGCCATAGAGTAGAAGGGTCGTTGATAGAGTTCATTCGATCGAAGGCCTCGAAGAACTTGTTGAAGCATTTGCTGGATTTCATTGCCTCGTGGCTTAGTTGTTCCTCATTATCAGAATCAGAATCAATATAGAAATTATCATCACTGTTTGATGATGTCTCGAAATCAATCTTCCTCTTGGCAGGCTGAGGAAATTTACCCGAACTTCTGCTGGAACTCATTGTATAATAGAAGTTTATGAAAGAGAACTGATTATAGAAGTAAACGAAAGGGTTGGGTAGATTAATTTGAAGATGTTGTGAAGAGTAAATAGAGGAGTTGTTAATTTATAGGCAATTTCCGTTTGGGAGGGAAAGTGATAATGCATGAAACTGAAAAGGCAGATTCAGAGATTCGTTCGTTCTCCTCGTTTCCGGGGTTATAGAAATAAATGAGGAGAAGGTACATGAACAGAACGGTGCATGTGATACATTGAAAAGACACGAAACTGAAAAGGCAGAATCAGATTCGTTCATCTCCTCGTTTCCGGGGTTATAGAAATAAATGAGGAGAACTAGGAGAACTACCCAATAAATGAAGGTCATGAACGGTGCATGTGATACAAGTGAAAAGGCACGAAACTGAAAAGGAAGAATCAGATTCGTTCCGGGGATTAAGGGTTTCAGCTTTATACAAGATGAGCAGTAAACGGTGCATGTGATACAAGTGAAAAGACATAACACTGCAATGCAAAGTTGATGTAGTGAATAATGAAAACGGTAACAATAAACCGGATACATTAATGCAATGAATAATGAAAACAGTAAAATATTACCGGAAACATTAATGTTTTTGCAAACGTATCGATAAATACATTCACACCTGGGAAAATTTATCGATAATTTTGTTTCCATTAAGCTATGGGAATCCTTTTGTTTTTGTTTATTATCGATATATTTTAAAAGAATCGAAATTTTCGAGCGAAATTCGTACCGAAAACATTGATTTTCTTCAAAAGTATCGATAATATTTTTCACAGAGACAGAAAGTTTTGATATTTTCGAGCAGATTTGCTAACGTATCATGCATTTTTTCAATAGGATCGAAACATTTTCAGAAAGGGGGAAAAATGTATCGAAACTTTAATTCCAGTAAGCAATGAGAATCATTTGTTTTTAGAAAATATCGATATTTTTTATCTTAACGAACAGAAAGTATCGATATTTTTGAGTAGATTTGCTAACGTATCATGGATTTTTTCAATAGGATCGAAACTATTTCAGAAAGGGGGAAAATGTATCGAAACTTTAATTCCAGTAAGCAATGAGAATCATATGTTTAAGAAAATATCGATATTTTTTTTATCTTAACGAACAGAAAGTATCGATATTTTCGAGCAGATTTGGTAAAGTATCATGAATTTTTACAATAAGATCGAAACTATTTCAGAAATGGGGGAAAATGTATCGAAACTTTATTTCCAGTAAGCAATGAGAATCCTTTGTTTCAGAAAATATCGATATTTTTTATCGTAACGAAAAAAAAGAATCGATATTTTCGAGCAGATTTGCTAACGTATCATGAAATTTTAGAAAATGATCGAAACTTTTTCAGAAAGGGGAAGAAATGTATCGAAACTTTATTTCCAGTAAGCTATGGTAATCCTTTTCTTCTGAAAGTAACGATATTTTTATAATATTGGGCAGAAAGTATCGATAATATACTACAATTTATTGCACAACTAAATTTGTAGGAAGGAAGAAATAAATGTTGTTACTGCTTTCAACCACCATCAACCACCACCACCTACCGAATTTAGTACCTGAAAATGAAAGCAACACACAACTCCTGTCCAGGCAAAGTTTGGACCACTTCAACTGATCGTGTTTACGAAAATGGAAGATATTACATCCAACGATGTTAATGGTAGCGGGAATTTGCAAGATGAAAAGTTGACCGTTGATGATTCGGAACGGTTGGTAGGTCAGGTATTTTCTTCACGTGAGGAAGCTTGGAATTTTTACAAGGAATACGCAATGAAACATGGTTTTAGTGCACGTCGAGGAACAACACGGCTGGATGGCGAAGGGAAAGTGAAGACACAAGAATTTTGTTGTTCAAAAGAAGGGTTTCGGTCATCGAAAGTCGAAACTGTTAATTGTCAACGTGGTCATACGCCAGTCACACGAATAGGATGCAAGGCCAAAATCGTTGTCACAGCAACAAAAACAAAAGATCAGTGGCTTGTAAGTAAGTCTTTCGACGAACATAATCATACCTTGTGCACACCTCTTATGACACCATTTATGCGTTCAAATAGAGCTGTGAGTGAGGCTGATGTGGCTGAGGCAACAACGTTGAAAGATGTTGGTGTTGGGACATCAAAGGTAATGAATTATTTCATGAATCAGGCAGGGGGTTTTCATAATGTTGGATTTACTAGTAAAGACCTGTACAATGCACTTGATAGAGGAAAAGCAAAGGAGCTTGTCAATGGGGATGTGAATGCACTCATTGCTTACTTTGATTACAAGAAAGAAGATAATTCGGGGTTTTTTATGACATACTCCATAGATGAATCAGGGGCATTGCAACATCTTATTTGGTCTGATTCAACATCGAGATCAGATTACACTTGCTTCGGTGATGTTATTGCGTTCGACACAACTTACAAAGGTAATTACTATGCACGAACAATTATGCCTATTGTCGGTGTCAATCATCACCATAGCACAATAGTATTTGCTACTGCGATCATAGCTGACAAAACGACTCAATCGTTCGAGTGGGTGCTGCGAAATTTTCTACAAGCCATGATGAATAAATCGCCTCTTTCAGTTGTGACAGATGGGGATAGGGCAATGTAGAGGGCTATCAAACGTGTTTTCCCTTATGCTAAGCACAGATTATGTTCGTGGCATCCATCTCGCAATGTACAAGCTAACATTGGTGACAGCAAATTTAGCACAACATTTAATAGATGTATGAGATCGTGGTGGACAAGAAGCGAATTTGATAGTGAATGGTCTGCAATGATTTCCGAATTCAATGTCAAAAAGCATCCATGGGTGATTGAGAAGGGAAATACTCGGAACTTATGGGCTCAAGCATATCAAACGGGTCATTTCTTTGCGAATTTGTGATCCACACAAAGAAGCGAGTCATTGAATGCTGCACTCGGATGTGCCCTGATAAAGAAGAAGGCATATGTAGACGTTGTTCGTACAATTGAACAATATATTGCTAAAATGCGTATCAACAAGTTGCAAGCAGATTTCTTAAGTTCGCAGACAACGCCTTTCCAGATCACTAAACTAACAGACCTAGAAAGCCATGCTGGTGAAATTTATACGCGAGCATCATTTGGTATCTTCCAAGACGAACTGCAAGAGGAGACCTTGTACAGGATTGACGAACAAATTCAGTCCTTATCTGATGAATGTCAACATTTTGTTCTGTCAAAGTAAAAGGAAAAGAACATGAGATTTGACGTATCTTTTGATGTTGTCTCGGAAAGCGTCACATGCTCGTGTATGAAATTTGAGACTGTAGGAATTCCATGTTGCCATCAACTGCATGTTCTGAAGCACTTGGATTACACATGTATTTCTAAGTCTTTGATTCTAAGTCGATGGACTAAGGATGCGAAGGCTGCTGCACCAAGTTTCCTTGACTTCAATGTAGCACCTGAAGTTATGCAAATGGCACGGTTCGCTGCCCTACGTGCAACGTCAAGTCGTTTTTGCTACATTGCATCAAAGACAGATGCATCTTTCATAACCGCAAGAGATGAGATGAAAAGACTAACTTCCGAATTTGAACACTCGTTCGGTTTGAAAGATTCAAGTAAACGACGAAACGTTGATAATGGGTTTCGCGTTGGCGACCCTAAACGAAGACAAGGAAAGCGAAAAGTAGTCCAGAAGAAGATGATCCAGAAGAAAAGTAGGCATTGATCTTTCTGCAAGAGTGAGGGACATAACAAAGTAACGTGTCCTAAATTAAAGCTGGGTCTGGATTCTTTTACACAACCTACCTCGTCTGACTTTTTTGATAACGATACAGAATGGTCCTACGGCCGCGTAGATGAGGATTATAATGTGAGTTACTATATCTATTCTACAACATATTGTCTTCAGGTTAATTATAATATCAATCACTCCTTTATGTCTCAGGGCAACGAGGACATTTGGAACACATCAAGTACCGATCAACAGACATTTCGACTATATGGTATGTATCCGACATACAACAATATATAATTCAAGATTTTTACATATACAAATGAAATAAAATTCAAATGTTTAAAGGGTTATTTTTAACAAATTCGCGAACAGTACTTTGATCCTTCGCCAACTTTTCGAAATATTCTTGGATGCTTCCGCCCTTTTCTGTGGATATATAAAAATAAGCCAAATTAGAAGACTGTCAAACTGTTCAATATATTAATAAACAAATGGAATAATTCACATATGTAACTGTCATACCTAACGTATTGTCGTTGCAAGATGAATGGTTATAGGGATGCGGACATATGTAGCTGTATTTCTATAAAGAAAACATAAATTAACAAAATAATAGCATATTACCTTAAAAATAAATTGCAATGAAAAATTATATAACTCACTGGATTATATTTCATTTTCTAAGTAGAATCATCCACCAACAGTGTATTGTCCTGGTTGAATTGAGGAAACTCAGTCCAAACGTCATTCAAATCTTTGCAGAAGGTGAATTCCTCTTCCTGTATGCACTTTGCTTGATCCTGTTTATAGTAAATTGTGAAACACCAATTTGTAAGAATCATAACAAATTTAATTACCAAACGTAAATAAGAAGCATCTTACCCAGATGAATATATATTGTTCATATTGTACAGGTAGTTTGTTAAGAGCAAGCTCAATGTTATGCCTGCAATCGTGAACAATTACCACGATAAACATCAAATTCGTTAAGAGCTAATCGTTAAATGTTAACAATTTTATTCATAACGGTGCGTACCTCAACTTCGATGACCATATTCCAACAACAAAGTTCTCTAAACAAAATTGCATAAATTCTTCTACACCTGGCCTCATTATAACATCTACAACATGAAAATAAATTCAACATAATTGTTTTCTTTATAGCTTAACACAACCCTAAACAAATTTGAAGACATTTAATTATCTCCGGGAGTTTGTTTTGTATAATATGCAAGGACTCTGTTGACATCAAAAATGACAAGTTTTTTGTTCTGTGTTAGAATATATCTGTTGGGATCTTCACTCTCATCATCATCTGAACTGTCTACCTCTTCATCATTCTCCTCTTTAGGCACCAGTGGATTCTCCTCTGTTGTATTCTTCTCTTCAGGCACCACTGGATTCTCCACTTCTGTTATAAGCATGTCAATAGTCAATTAACCGAATGTCAATAGTAAATTTAAAGGGTTATTTTACCTATAGGTTTGTATTTGCTTTGAATGCATTGATTACGGAAGTTGGAGATGTCAGCACGAAGTGACGAAATATCTGCTCGCATTTGGCCGATTTGGTCATTAATCTCGCCAAAACGAGCATCCATATGCTCGCGGAAATGAACCATGTAAGCCATCACTAACTTCATCGTAATCACCCCTTCGATCTCATATTCTTGCATCCGCTCGTGGTCTGCTGCTTCAACGTTGTCCACTTGGTCGTTGCCTTGTTCCGCTCCAATTACAGATTTGTTTAGCCAACCGACATTTTCAATAAAATCGTATCCCGCTTTTGTCAAGGTAATCATGTCGATCTTCCGGGATAGTCGAAGAGGGTAGTCAAGATTGAATTGCACTCCTTCCTTCCTCAATATATGGGTAATTATGCATACATATGGTAGTGAGGTTGTAATGGAGGGACCCTTCTTCACTATATTTAGAATTGTCTCATATATCAGTTTTGCTGTGTTTGGAGCGATTTTTGATTCATATTTAGACAACCACCAGTAATCACTATCTCGAATTTGTGAAAATTTCCCACCGGAAGGCCGAAAAAATCAAGTGACAAGAAGGTGGAACAATCTGCCCTCCGCACCAAGGTTAATGAGACTATTCCGATACACACGTTTAATGGTAGGATCTAAAACATGTCCATCGGAATCTCCTATATTCTTCACTCCTATACCAGCAGCAATAGAGGACGCATCTATATATATCTCCTTACCCATGATAGAAGTCGTAATTCCTAATATTTTTCTCGTACTAGGCTGGAGGTCTAATTTGGCATTACTGTAGAAAACTCTAACAAGATTGGGGTAATATTTTGGTTCTACACCAAGCAGTTCAAGCCAGCCCCAATCTGTAAATGTTTGTTTAAACCCAAATTTATTTTTCTCATCGAAGATGAAGTCCATGTCAATAACACGTTCTGGACGAATCTTTCTAGTTTTGAAATTGCTATCATATTTCAGAAACTCTTCATTGCTTCTAAAGTTTTGCGTTTCAAAAGACAAATTTTCTTTAGAAGAACTTACTTGACCATCAAACCTTGCTTTAGAAGATGACTTTATCTTGGAAGCAGTACTTCTCTTACGTTTGGGTGCCACTTTTTTGGGTGCCATTACTACTGTTATATGCACAAGAGGAACGGTTACTCCAAAATCGTGCAAAACCATAACCCTAAAGTACGCAAAATCAGTCTCTTTTACTAACCTGTAAATCTGATCTTAGTAATCGTCCTCGTCGGTGTTGATTTTATACCCAGGTTGAACGGTGCAATTTCTCTGAACTGTGCTAATCGTCGTTGGAGTTGAAGAGATCTCTGCTAAAGAATCGATAAAATTTGGAAATGGAGGATTTAAGTTTAGGGTTGAGTTAAATAGAAATCCCGCCTAAATTTCAGATTCAGATCGCAACCGGAAACATTGACAAGTGTACCAGTAACATTGATGTAGTCAGTAATGAAAACAGTAAAGACGCAACCGGAAACATTGATTTTGTTTACTTTTATCGACACTTTCAGATCGCTATGTCAGTCCTTCTGTTTCAAAAAGTTTCGATAATTTCATCATAAAAGGAAAAAAAGTATCGATTTTTTCGGGATTTTTTTATCCGGAACCATATTTTTCGTTTAAAAGTATCGATATTTGTTCTCATAGCGGCACAAAAGAATCGAAACTTTTATTCCAGTAAGCTATGTCAGTCCCTCTGTTTCAAAAAGTTTCGATAATTTTATCATAAAGGAAAAAAAGTATCAATTTTTTCGGGATTTTTTTATCCGGAACCATATTTTTCGTTTAAAAGTATCGATATTTGTTCTCATCGCGGCACAAAAGAATCGAAACTTTGCTTCCAGTAAGCTATGTCAGTCCCTCTGTTTCAAAAAGTTTCGATAATTTCATCAGAAAGGAAAAATAGTATCGATTTTTCAGGAATTTTTTTATCCGGATCCATATTTTTCACTTAAAAGTTTCGATATTAGTTCTCATAGCGGCACAAAAGAATCGAAACTTTGAATCTAGTAAGCTATGCAATTCCTTCTGTTTTAGAAATAATCGATAATTGCAGTAAACTACGGCAAGCATTAATTTGAAAAGTATCGATTTTTGTTTAAATTGATTTGTATAGCGTTATTAAAGTCTCCATAATTAGTGTTACATCTACAGTTTTGCAAATAAGCTATTATTCCAATTACATAATTTACAACAAAGTAACTATGGTAACATAATGTACATAGTGGGAAAACTCCTGATAAACAATTACATAGTGAGAAAAATTATGGTAACATAATGTACATATATTTGCTTTCAGAAGGAATTATTTTTTCATACGTTCCAGGCAAGCAGTTGTGAACTTAGCTCTCCTTTTATTACATTCGTGATTTATGAGATCGTTTAAAACTCTCGGACGATCATATTCCCCAACAACCAACATTCAAATTAGGAATCAATGTCAGTGCCAATTTCTTTTTCCAAAAAAGTCCTTTTCGGACCTCTTACCAAATCATCCGGTGACCTCCCATAAAAAATAGCTTCCATCCACATTACCACATACATTCCGCAATCATATCTGTTATAATGCCGCAAAATGTCAAATAGTTAGATAAGTACAATAAATTTTTGACTTTTTAAATACTCAAATTTCATACTCGTTCGTTTGCACCTTCGTCTTACGGACCACGAATTCTAAATCCGTCGGTGGGACCTTAATCTTCCCAAATTAGGCACAAAAGGCCTCGTCCTCATTATATTTATGTAAACATTCCAGCTGCGTCAAAAAAATTATTAAATTAGATTACGAAGAAATTATGCATTATAAATTATAAAATGTATCGACACATACTGTTTTCTTGCTTTGTTCCACTCTAGTCCTGTGCCGGATAGAGTTATGTAGACTATCAAGAAACGATGCTACACGATCGACCATATCCAACACCAAGAGACACCAATGATTATTCTCATCGTTTATTGGCATGAAGATCTACAATAAATGTCACACAAGATATTAGAACATTTATTGTTATTATTTAAATACTGAACAACATGTACGCAAAAATATCTTACCATGTATCTCGAAATTTGCTTTTCAGCTTCATTCGATTCCCCCATACATACTTTATACGGTATGGAGCCAGCGTCGCTCGACACATTTTGACCGTCCATTATCAACCCGGTCTGCATTTAAAAAAATAATCTCTATTAATTGACAAGTCATGAACAAATTTGACACGAAAATGTGTAAAAATGTAACTTACCACAAAAGCGGCTGGTATATAGCAAATCTTCCGGTTCGCTGAACTATTCTTCATCGAGTCGTAACCCAACAACCAGCCTTTCAAATCAATAATCGGACTGTAAAGTCATTCTTCAGGTTTTAACGAGCAAAGGTTGCCTACTGTGCCGTGTTTGGCCCCGTAATCTAGGATAACATCTCTATACAAGCAATTTTCTCTATTAATTTTTCCCAAAATTATTTAAATATCACTCGCAAAGCCATATATATTACTTACGAATCTTCTAACAATCTACTATTCCATACATAATCACACATCGCAGCCTCCATCGAATCAATTCCACTTAGTATTTTGACCTTTGCAGCCTACGATATATCAATACATATTAACCACAACACAATAATCAAAATGGATGTCATTTGTATTATTCATTTTACCTTTTTATTCTTCTTCTTCTTTGGTGCAGGACACCCTGAATCGAGATCTACATTTATTGCATGATCCGGTGTCATCATATCTTTATGGTGGACTTCTCTTATATTTCCCTCCCTCTTACTCAATTCTTCTAAATTTTCTTCATCATTTTTTCTAAGTTCATCATATTTTTCCTCAACATAACTCCTCTTTTTGTTTATTTCAGAACTTAAATTTATCCCCTCATCCATTTTTTTTCTACCATTCCAATCACCCCCTTCAACTCACCCCTCAATTCCACCACTTCTTTCACAACACCATCAACCTTTTCCCCTACTTCCCCCTTTAAGCTCTCAATCGCCTGTTCGATTCTGAATTGTCTTTACAAACAATCAGAAACGGCTATTTTAACCTCCGCCAACTCAGCCATCAATATGTCATATTTACTTCCCCCTTCATTCTGTTTCACCTTATCTTCTACCTTCTCCTCTTCCTCCTCGCCAACCTTCACAAATAAACTACATTATTAGAGCATCTTTCTTTTTTAAGTCCTTACTAATCTATAAATACTTAAATTACTCTTACTTTCTTTTTCGGTAATTCCAACTTTAACTTTGCCATAACTCGATCAATTTCTTCCTTGCCCCATGCAGTGATGCGTGTCACTCCGGTTTTTTGGAATGTCGCCACACTTGAAGAATCTGACCAAAAATCAAACAATGCAACCTGCATTTATAATAAACTTTATCATTTTCTATAATAACTATTTACAAAGTTTTCTAAACCAACACCAAGATTCAACTCATTTACCTCTAAGACAACTATGCATCCTTTGAGGTATGTGGGGTTTTTGGCCTTTTGAAAACTTTTAATTGCATCAATTAATTTGTCACTGACATATGACGCCCAATTTAATTCACCTTTCAACCCGGAGTCACAAATCAACTTCATACTTTCCTTGCTCGGGGATGTATCACCCGTTGGACAAAGGAATACTCCGACAATGTACAATAGTACCCGGGCCTTCAGATCATCTCCCTCATACTTGCCGCTTTTTATATCGTCCTCAAGTGTAGCAAATGACACCTTCAACGTTAGGTCATACTTATTCACAAGTATTTTCCAATCATCCCTCTTAATAACTTCATCCACACTCTGCCCTTTATTTTGTAGCCCCAATACGGCTTCAACAAATCGGACACTAAAATGAAATGAATATTTGCTGTATCGAACATCACACTTGTGCAAATCAAAATCTCACATCAACAAGCGACACAATTCCCTCCGAATTGGTCGGTCCTGCATCCCAATAAGAGATCCAAACCCCATTTCTTCCAACACATTTGCTTTATCCTTCGCTTTCAACTCCTTTATTATGTGGTGCACTCGTTTTATGCTACACCTAGTCGACACTTCCTATGTAAATAATATAAATATAATGTCAGAGTTTTTATATATCATTTATCAACATATTTACAAGTATAATGAATACTTTCTTCACATTTTTTTCTTCTGCTTTCTTCTTGGCCTCATATTTTTCTCTATCATTTGTGGACAACATGTTGAATGGTTGCTTCTCAGTTTCACTCATCGTGTTCCATTTATTCACCATAATGTCTCTCACCTGAAAATTATGCATAAACCATCAACAATCAGAATATTCAACCTACAATATATTCACTATAAATTCAATTTACATACCGAACCGACAGTGTAAGTACCAGAATCCTTCATCCTCTGACATTCTTTCATACTGTCATGATAGAAAAGTTTAAATGTTCTTAAATACTTTCATCCAATTACAATTTACAGAACAATTATTTGACAATTGCTACTTACTAGAAGTACATATATGAAACCTTTGGTTGCTTCGGATTTTCCTCACTTTCGATACTCTCCGGCTCCATTTGAACCATTTCAGTCTCATCTTCAACAACATCTTCATGATCCTTAGCACCCATCTCGCTTCAGTTCTCTGAAAAAAGTTTCGATATTTAATTTCTACCGACATTATTAATTTCTACCGATAAGTTCTCAGAACAAAGTACCGATATTTATTTCCTAAATATAATTACACAATTTCGACCTATAATCGATCTGAATTCCGATTTTACTTCAACATCACTAAACCCAAAACATTATCCCCAACTACCCAATATTACATTACCAAAAAACTAGGGTTTCGACAACATACCTTTTACTTCAAAGTCCCCAAACCCAAAACTTTTCCTTTCGATTCTGATACAACACGACTCCAAGAACGCCTACGTTGTATTTCGCAGCAACCAAACTCGGGTCGATTTCAAATACTCTCCTCTCTTAGGTTTTTTGTAAATGCAAGCAATACAAAGGTTTGTATTTTTAACCGGTTATATCATTATGTAATATATAATCGAAACAATTCCCCAAGTTTCGATACTTTTTTGAATTGTACCGATTCTTTTACACACGTTCTTAAAAAAAGAATCCAAACCAAACAAGATATCCGGTAAAGATTTACCGGTTACATTATATGTATTAATAATGTAACATGTTATGTCTAATTTTTTCTATTGTACCGATTCTTTTGCACACATTCTTAAAAAAAGTTTCTAAACCAAACAAAATATCCGGTAACGATTAACCGGTTACATTATATGTTTAAGTAATGTAACCGGTTATGTCAAATTTGCTTGTATTTTACCGATTCTTTGTCAAATTTAGCTGTTACATTGTATTGAATTTAAAAAAGTATCGAAAATATCGATACTTTGTGCACAGTTTTTTGTATTGAATTTAAAAAAGTATCGAAAAATCGACATTTAAAAAAGTATTGAATTTAAAAAAGAATCGATAAAATTTTAAAAAGTATGGATACTTTCGAAATTAACAACAAATTAGGCGCTACCGAATATATTGATATTCGGATCAACAAAATAGGTAATTTTACCGATTTTGTTATCGTGGGAATTTCCAAGGGACCATCAGCTCGAAATTAACAACAAATTAGGCGCTACCGAATATATTGATATTCGGATCAACAAAATAGGTAATTCTACCGATTTTGTTATCGTGGGAATTTCCAAGGCCCCATCAGCTCGACATTAACAACAAATTAGGCGCTACCGAATATATTGATATTCGGATCAATAAAACCGGTAATTTTTACCGATTTTGTTATCTTTAATCGGTCACCTTTTTATCCGGTTACGCCGTATATTAGCTGCATATTAACCGCCTTACCGCAGAATTACCCGCTTTCTTCTCTATTCTTAGGAATTAAGCAGAAGAGTTGACTTTTGACTTCTTTCAGTGGATTTTAAGGCCCATTTGATAACTCTCACTGAGCCCAAGCAGAGGAGTTGACTTTTTTTATTGTTAGGTTAGGCCCGTGTACTGATGGATTAGTTTGTCTGTTTCTGTAAAAATAATACCGAATATATCTATAAACCCATATTTTTTTCTCCGAAACAAACAATATTCAAAAGCACGTCTCTATCTATTAAACATTTTAAACAAATTTTAGTATTAAAGTAAACGGTATGTTATTTTAACATTTACTTCAACATTATGCTAAGCGGAGTTATTGGGTTTAGCTCACCGCTGCCGGGCCGCCTACATTATCTTCATTATTTAAGATTGCCGATGCCGCCCCTTTTTAACGAAAGGCGATATCAAATAGTTATTGTTGTCGACTTCATATATAAGTTCCCCGGAAGAATCTGTTGTCATCGAAACTCACACTTATTACACGCATCACTTTCGGAGTACATCACGAATGTCTTGTCAGGGTCGTTCATTGGCAGGAACTTGGCTTGCTCATGGTGTTTATTGTTTACCAGTCAGAGAATGCCATTCTCAAATTAGTCACCATTCAAAGTTGAATAGCTTTATTTGACTGAAAATTGATTCGAATATGTTTGCTCTAAACGTGGCCGGCCTGTAGTTTCATCAATTTGTTTCCTTTTCCCTTTTTTCCCATCGAAGGGACTGAAAAATGAATGTTGGGACTTGGGAGCATAATCTTACTAATGCAGAACATAATCATAACAGTGTCAAACATATGTATGACTTCAATCTTTGGGAAACATCTGTCCTGGCATTGCCAACACAGAACAAGTATTTGCTGCAGATAACAATTTATTATCACCGTACCTTGAATTCTGCTTGAATTAGGGACATTTTACATTTAAAACCTAATTGTATGATGCAAATAGTTTGAATTTCCTTCAAACTATACGTATCTTGTTTGGTGAAACAGTACGACTTTTTTTTATTTATTATTGAGCCAAGAAGTGCTTGGCAATTTATTAAAGCCAACATGCATGCATATGTAATGGCCTGAATTTTTTAAGCGACCCAAAGTTGCAGGCAGCTCCAAAGTTGCAGACTTCTCTAGCATCATGACAAAAGATAATACCATGAGTAAAACAAAGAATCCCCAGCAGCAATAAGCATCTGAAACTTTTAGATTCCACTCAGTTAAAATATAATAACAATAATAAAAGAAGTCAAGAAATAAGAAAAGAGTTGGTTGTTGTTGAGAGAGACGTTACAGAAGAAACAAAATGATCAGTCCAACAAGATGCTCAAAATATCAAAAAGTCATATAACTCGTTCATTATTTTATAAATCTGGTGAGACTTTAGCTTCATATAATCTTCCTCTATATATACTCAAACCAAACCAAACTGATCCGTCAATAAGAAGTAGCCTTTGATCAGCAAAAATGGTAAGTTGGTCTAGCCAATTTTCTTGTTAAATGTTTTTCCTTTGCTTTATTCAGGATAATTAGTCTCCTGTATGTTGTTTTACAGGGTATTTTCGGGGATTTCAATGGCCAAACCAAGCAACAAACGAAACTCGGAGGAATCAGGGCTACACTTTTTGTCTATGGTAACAATTCAATCTTGTTTCATCTCTTTCCTTCCCTCCGTCGCTTTACAACTTGGCTTGCCTTTGATTCCTATTTGTTTTTGTATTGATTGTCTTGGCAGCCATGGAAGGACTGGAGAATATGGCATTCCTCTCAAATGCCGTAAGCCTGGTAACCTATTTCTATGGGTACATGAACTTCAGCCTAACGAAATCAGCAACCACCCTTACAAATTTCATGGGGACTTCATTTTTGGTAGCACTCTTCGGAGGGTTCATCTCTGACACCTATTTGTCAAGGTTCAAGACTTGTGTCCTGTTTGGCTGCATAGAATTGCTGGTAACTTCATGATCCTATATCTCCATAACCATTGCCTCAACTGCCGAAATATTCTACTACAAAGAGAGGCCTTGATAAGTTCAAGACATGTTTTGCTTCATCACATGCTCCACCATGAAAACACTAGTATAAAATGTGGAATATCAAGTCCAATCAAATTAATTATTTATTATAGTCTGTGTCTCAACCCATGCATAAAACCATTAAAAAAAGTTAGTTGCCTAACGGTATTACTATTATTAGGGTGATAACGAGTCGAGCTGATCCCGAGCTTGGGCAGACTTGGTTTGGCTCAAAATAATACTAGTGAGCTCACTCAAGCCTGGGCAGACGGGGTTAAGGCAGACTTGGTTTGGCTCAAAATAATAGGAGCTTTTCGAATTGAGGTTAGGTCGACTGAGCTATTTAAGGACTCAAGCCGAGTACGAACTAGAGTCGAGCTTACTCAAGTCGAACTTTGACCAAGCCAAGCTCATGTAACTTGCGAGCCGGCCAAGCTCATTATTACCCTTAAATATTACAAAGAAAATATAAAGGATCATATATATCGTTGACTAAAATAATAAAGCACAAAAATCATTAGTTCTTCATTGTAAATAGAAACAAATCCCCGATACCATTCAAATCGTAATTTGATCGGATAATTTTCAATAATTAATATCCATTTGTAACTCATGGTCTACGTACCAAATTCAATGGTTGTGTAATTTTGAGAAACAAAAAAACCAAGTTAGTAAGTGAAAAGTAATAAATAAAGTTTAATCAGCAACTAAGAAATGGTTTGTTTCATAAATTTCAAGGGATACGCGGTCTTAACAGTACAAGCCTATTCCCACCAACTACGACCACCCCGTTGCCAAGGTCTTGCAATAAGCCAAACAACTCAATGCGAGGTCGCCGACAGCGGCCAGACTGCCATCCTTTTTACCGGACTATACCTCGTTGCATTTGGCACTAGCGGGGTTAAGGCAGCTTTGCCATCATTGGGGGCTGATCAATTCGATGAAAAGGATCCTAAAGAATCAGCTCAATTGTCAAGTTTTTTCAACTGGTTCTTGCTAAGTCTCACCTTTGGATCCATAATTGGGGTGACTTTAATCGTCTGGATAAGCACAAATAAGGGTTGGGACTGGGCTTTTGGTTCATGCACGTTGGCTGTCTTGTTTTCCATTGTGTGTGTAAGCATGGGCAAGTCTTTGTACCGTAACAATGTCCCCAAAGGGAGCCCTCTCCTTCGTATATTACAGGTAATTAGTATCATAAACTATGTACATGTGCTTGTCAGTGATAACCGAAGACGTATTAAATTTTCTTGGGCTTTATTAGGTATTTACTGTGGCTATTCGAAACCGAAAGCTTCCACAACCCGAGATGACGGATGAATTACATGAAGTTCGTGACAAAGAAGCAGGGGTGTACAATGAGATTCTCCCCAGAACTGATCAATTCAGGTAACCATTTACAACGATCTTAGTATATTTCGTTATGATAAGTTGTGGATTTTGCTTAAATTTAACATATGTGCAGGTTTCTAGACAGAGCAGCAATTGGGCAGACCTCTGGCGATGCATCCACATCAATAAGCCCTGGACCCTGGAGACTATGTACAGTGACACAAGTTGAAGAAACAAAGATCATAATTAGGATGCTTCCGGTTATACTCAGCACCGTTTTCATGAATACTTGTTTAGCTCAACTTCAGACTTTCACCGTCCAACAAAGCACAACCATGGATACTCATATCCTTAGTTTTAAGATGCCAGGTCCCTCCATCCCGGTTATCCCCCTAGTGTTCATGTTCGTTTTTATCCCAATATATGACCGCGTTTTCGTCCCGATTGCTCGGAAAATAACAGGAATCCCAACCGGAATTCGTTATCTCCAAAGAATCGGGGTTGGGTTGGTTCTGTCAGCCATATCCATGGCGGTTGCTGGAATTGTAGAAACGCGACGCAAATCCGTGGCACGTGAACACAACATGGTGGATTCTCTTCAGCCTCTGCCAATGAGTGTGTTTTGGCTCGGGTACCAATATGCTATATTTGGGTTGGCTGATATGTTCACATTCGTTGGGCTGCTCCAATTCTTCTATGCAGAGAGCTCGGCGGGGATGAAGTCGTTGGGCACGGCCATTTCATGGTGCTCATTGGCTTTTGGTTTCTACTTGAGCTCGGTGGTGGTGGAGGTGGTGAATAAGGTGAGTGGTGGATGGCTGGCGAATAACAATTTGAACCGAGACAAACTCAACTATTTTTACTGGCTATTGGCAGCGTTGAGCGTGCTGAATTTCGGTATCTATCTGGCTTGTGCTTCTTGGTATAGGTATAAGAAGGTCGAAGTCATTAACCAAGAAGAAAATAATGGTAGCGAAGCTGCCAAGGGAAAGCAACTTGAGATGTTAACAGTTTAGAATCACTATAGCTTTACTATATTTTCCAAATAAAAGCTCAAGATAATTAAAGTTAAACATTTTGTAAAAACGAATCCCTAAACTGAATAAAATAGAAGGAAAATGAAATGATTGTATAATTTATATGTATAATTAGTAAAATTTATTAATCTAAATCCACGAAATCCTCCGAACACGGTACGGTTATACGGATGGAAATCGTCTGCCCCCAAATTATGTCTCTTTTGGTGCCCCACTTTAAAAATGTGGGTTTAGGGTTTAAGGTTAGAGATTGTGGTTAATGTTTGGGGAATTAGGGGTATGGTGTAATTTTTAGAGTCTAGGTTTAGGATGTGGAAATTAAGGTTAAGGTTTAAAATTTAATTTTTAAATGTTTTTTAGTATAGGGCATAGAAAGAGTCATGATTAGGGGCAAAAAATTATTGTTCCGTTTATACCAAAAACTCACTTTTTTCGCTAACTTTAATTAGTATAACAAAATTATACAAAAGATAAATATAGGTGAAAAGAAAAAAATTTGATTGTGTTTGAAATTTAAAAATAAAATCAAAAGATTTAAAATTTAATATAATTTAATAATTAATAATAGGATGAGTTTGTCACGCTCAACGAACATCGATGAGCACCACTAACGACGAGCACTAATGAGCACCATTAATTTAATTTATAAAGATTAAAAATCTAAAAGACTCACCGTATAATTATTAATCATTTAAAAATCAAAAAATAAATAAATTAAAATAAATTATTTTATATTTAATTTTCTTTTAAAAATAGATCAAAATACTTATTTACCCTTAAATTATAAAACTTTAATTTTTGTTCATTTGAAATTTAAGTTGCCGCCGCCGCCTTTTACATGTCCGCCATTCTCCACAGATGAACAGCACGGTTGAAGATTGTGCTTCATAGCAACAAAAAAACGTCAGCTATTCACTGCTAAAACGTAATTATTACAACAATTACTCCATGAGTAAATTCTCAAGCTGTTGGAATAGATCGTTCTCACTTCTATAACAAGAATTCGGTAACATCAAGAATAAGTAAATAACGAGAGTTAAAGCAATATAAACGAGAAAGGATTTTAAGTGATATGCATCGGTGGGGAACGACGGTTATGCAGGAGGCTGCAGTAACGACGGTGACAAGTAACAACAATAACGACGGCAACATCAGCGACAATGACGGCTTAAATTTGAAATGAATAAAAATTACGGTTTTTAATTTAGGGATAGATAGGTATTTTGGTCTATGTTTAAAAGAAAATTAAAAATAAAATAATATATTTTAATTAATTTACCTTTTGATTTTTAAATAATTTATAATTATACAGTGAGTCCTTTAGATTTTTAATCTTTCTAAATTGAATTAATGGTGTTCATCGGTGCTCATAGTTAGTGGTGCTCATCGGTGCTCGTCAAGCGTGGCAAAATTTTCCTTAATATTAACATTATGAATGGACATATAGCATGCATTACATTTAACTTATATATAAATTATGTAAAAAATTTACACAATCATTCTATTTAAACTATAAAATTTAAATGTAAATTGTACAACATAAACTATATACCTTAAATTTACCTTAAAAACTAAAAATCAAACCATTAACCTTAAAAATCCTAAAACCTAAACTATATCCCTTAAACTCAAAAACCTAAATTCTAGTAATAAACCATAAATTTTAACCCATAATACTTAAACTCTATATTGAACTCGCTTATGAAAAAAATTCCACTACTATTGCATGGAATATTTTTTCATAATATATTTAGAGTTATATTTTGATACACAGTGGGTAAAAAAATTTATACAATCTTTCATATTTAAACTAAAATATCTAAAATTTAAATCTCTAACCCTAGACTTTAAACTCTAAATTCTAATCATAAACCCTAATTTCTACAACATACAACATAAATCCCTAAACTCTAATCTCTAACCTAAATACCTAAACCCTAAAATTGAAAGATGAGTCTACCACGCTCGACGAGCACGATGAGCACCACTAAAGATGAGCACCGATGATCACCATTAATTCAATTTATAAAGATTAAAAATCTAAAGGACTCGTTGTATAATTATAAATTATTTAAAAATCAAAAGGTAAATTAATTAAAATATATTATTTTATTTTTAATTTTTAATTTTTTAAACATAAATCAAAATACTTATCTACCTCTAAATTACAAAACCTTAAATTTTGTTTATTTGAAATTTAAGCCGTTGTTGCCGCTGCCGTCACCGCCGCCGCCGCTTTTGTATTGCAAACGGTGCAGATCAAATCCCAATCCTAATTCATACATCCAAATGTTTTCCCTTATAAAATTACAAGAATCAACAGAAAGCTGAAGAAATACGAGCAACCTTCTTCAGCAACGAGAAAGCTAAGTAGGTTCAACTGGTTGCAGCTTAAAGAAATCTAGTGATCATACTTTTGGAACTCTCACTCACTATTAAGCAGCGGCGGCGGCTTAAATTTCAAATGAACAAAAATTAAGGTTTTGTAATTTAGGGGTAGATATGTATTTTGATCTATATTTAAAAGGAAATTAAAAATAAAATTATATATTTTTTAATTAATTTATTTTTTTATTTTTAAATAATTTATAATTATACGGTGAGTCTTTTAAATTTTTAATCTTTATAAATTGAATTAATGGTGCTCATCGGTGCTCGTCGTTAGTGGTGCTCATCGAGCGTATAACAGAATTTTCCAAAATTGAAAGACTTATATAAACTAAAGCTTTAGTTTACACAAGCGTGTGTATCAAAGTATTTTCCATATATTTATATGTAAGATGAGTTATATTTTGATACATGGTATGATAAAAAAAATTATACAACTATTTATATTTAAATTATACAAGCCAAACTCCAAGACTAAATCATAATATATAACTCTAAATCATAAATTTTAAATCATACAACATAAACTGCTAAATCCCAAACCCTAAATTAAACTCATAAACTTCAAATTCAACAATTTTGTGTGAACTACAATTTACATAGCTTATGTATCAAAGTTTTTACATGTTAGATTATTATAAAACGATTAAAAATAATAAATAGAAGATAGATAAATTATTCAACAATTAATGTGTATTTTTCTCACAATTATTTCACGATGTTTTTTTAATGTGTCTAACATTTAGAACATTTAAATATGAACAAGCATACAAAAATGATATTAAAAAAAACATACAAAAATGTTCATGAAACTAATATACAAAAGTATTTTTTTCACAAAATAAAATTCACTTAAGTATCTTATACACTAGAGAAATGAAAGATGTCATATATAAGATAAACAAAAATACACTAACAATAACTTCTAAACATGGTAAAGTTCTTATCAACGTTTAAGAATTTCAATTTACAAAGTCGATTATATATGATATAAAAAAATTTACACAATCCTCTTCTAAAATTCAAAATTTAAATCCCAAATCTTATTACCCTAAAACTTAAACCTTAATTTCTAAATCCTAAACTCTAAATTTTAACTATAAACCTTAAATTCTACACCTTTCACATTAAACCCCTAAACACTACACCCTAACCTAAAACCCTAAACCCTAAGATTAAAAAGCTTGTGTAAACTTAAACCCTTCAACACTACACTTTAACATAAAATCCTAAACCCAAAAATTAAAAGTTTACACAAACTTGTGTATCAAAGTATTTTCCATATGTATATATAAAGTATTTGTATCAATGACTCTAAAACATATTACTCAATCAAATATGTTAAGAGTTTTATGCAAAATCGATACTCAAAATTATACAATTAATAAAATCTTAATATTGCATAAAAATCTCAATTTATCACAATCAAAATCTCAATCCTATTTTCTTAGGGATTAATTTATAAGATATTTTTTTTGGATGTTTAGTGGATAGAGAAATCATTTTTTATATAAAAGTTAATTCTCCATGAATATTTTTAAAAATAAATTGAGTCAAAATTGAAAATTTAACCCTTAACGCCGGGTATGATCTGTTTACACATTGTAAGAGTTTTTAAGTTTTACATGTTTTTTGGATCATTGGATGGGTAAAATAGATGGATAAGATTAATAGGAGGTTATGTGAAGATTATTACTTAGAAAAAAGAGTAAAGAGTTAATCTTACCCATCCAACGATTCAGAAAACGTGTAAAACTATGAGTTTTACATTGTGAGTAAGTAGATTCTAATCGTTAACTAATTTATATATATAAAGCAATCCTATTCGTAACTCCATCACTTACAATTAATATTTTTCAAATAATTTGTGTAAAAACATGATAGTAGATATGAAATAATATGAATTAGGGGTGAGCATAGTTAACCGTAATCGTTAATCGATATAATCATACATTTATAGGTTAATTAACCGAATTGTTAAACTTAAATAGTTTCGGTTAATCGAACCGCTAAAAATGATGGTTAATGCTTAACATATAGGTTAACAGATATTAAATTATTATTTATAACAAATATTTTGTTCACAAGATTAGTTACGTCAATCTCGAGGTCCTCTTTTAATATAATATTTATCGGAGAGATAATTTCATTATTCTCAAAAGAAGTGGTAAACATGTGGAAAAAATTGTAATATGGTACATGTTAATCATTAAAAGTAAAACGGTTTTACCGTTCTTAATGATTAGGTTACGATTCAATAACCATTATAACAATTAATTGACCATTTAGACCAAACAATACGATTAACCTATCATCAACTCCCCTAATATGAACTTCATTATTTGTATGAATATGTCTTGAATTATATAAATTAAATTATTAATTTATATAAATATAGTATAATAGTAATAATATATTTTGTATACATCCCATTCCTAAGTATCTAAAATTATCCTAAAAACAATAGTGAGACGTTGGTTAGTTTGGTCGAACCAAACTACTCGAAATTCATTAACTATTTTTTTTTGTTAACCAAATTATTTTTTTGGAAATTTTTAATCGAACTATTTTTTTGGGTTAATTTGGTCGGTTTACGAGATAATCGGATTTTGTCATAAATTTTTGGGTAAATTACACAAATGGTCATTAAACTATGCTAAAATGATTTTGTAGTCATTGAACTTTCAAAAGTTACAAAGCAATCATTAAACTTATCGAACTATTAAAAATGTTCATTGACTCATTGCACGTTATAAATTATTAATAAATTTTGAAAAGTTTAATGACCATTTTGTAATAATTCAATAAATGTAATGATCATCTTGTGCTAATATGATAAAATTTAATGACTATTATATAATATATCCAAAAATTTAAAGATCATTTTATAACTTTTAAAAGTTTAGTGACCAAAAATAAATATATGTAATATATATAATAATTTCGGTTAATTCGATTAAACAACTGATTTCGAACAGAATTAATTGATAACCGAAATTTGATAATATAAAAATCTCAACCGATTATAATTAAAATTAGTTGACAAATTAATAAAAAAAACTTTGATTCGGTCGATTAATTCAATTGAAAAACGAAGTATGGACACCTATACTCACTTCATCTACGAGTTGGTTGTTTTTTCTTAAAAAAAAATTAACATGATTTGATCTATAAGTCTTTATTTTAGTACGATAGATATATGTTCAATCTTTTATCGTGTTTTAAAATCTATAGTTGACATTGTTTTAAAATTTTTAATGTTTTACGAAAAAAAAAATGATTAGTAGTATTACTTTTAGAACATTGTTTTATTGCTTATTGTTGAGAGTCACCGACTTCACTCCACTAATCTAGAAGTATCCCCACCTCTTTAGAATTATCTCATCTCATATAGTATTATAATATTAGGCACACCTTTTCTAGAATTATCCCCATTAGCTAATATATATTATAATAATAATATATATGTAAAATATCCTAAACATCCACCGCCTCATTTTGCCTATAAATAGGCTATGTAATGTGCAAAAGAAGGTGGGGGCGTGAGATTGAGTGTGGTGCAAATGTGTTGGTGAGAAATGCATTTGCAGAGATAGTGTGAAAGAGTGCACGGGTGCAAGTGAGAAATATATTTGGGTAAGGGTCGAGAGAAATATTGTAGTGAGGTATGTTTGTAATATTTGTGGTATATTAATAAAAGTGTTATTTCTTTGTAATTAGAAGTTTTTCGGTTAAGCCTTAATGTATGTATTTCTTTGGTGCACTTGAATTGGTTACTAATGGTCGGCTATGACGCCTAAGTTATATGGTCGGCTCTGCCGCCTGAATAGTATATGGTCGGTTCTACCGCCTAATTGGTATATGGTCGACACTGCCGCCTAAATTGTGCACTAAGAAATTAAATATAAAAAGGCTAACCGACTCAGGGAGTTGGTTTAGTGTTAGTGGTCAGTCTTAGGTCCTCCATAGTGGGTGTGTTGGGTCCGTCGGGTTTCCAACAATTGGTATCAGAGCAGGCGGTCCGGGACCGTTACTAGTAAGAGAAAGCTTCGGTAAGCGTTGGACGCTTACATTGGTCGGTACATCAGTTCGTTGAGGGAAGATTCTGTCGAAATACAGTCAGGGACTGTAAAGTTTCGGTAAGCGTTGGACGCTTACATTAGTCGACGTTGCATCAAGGTGCTAAGGGGAGACTCTGCCAGAATACAGTCAGGGACTGTGAAGCTATTGGTTTGGAACCAAGCTTAGTGGACGCCGGGCGTCAGTCAGCATGGCAGACTTTGGAAGCACAAGCAACGGGATTAGGAAGCTCAATAACCACAACTACGGTTATTGGGAGACATGCATAGAATCCTACCTACAAGGTCAGGACTTGTGGGAAATAGTCGCAGGCACCGACACAACTCCTCCACTGAAGGAGAATGCCGAAGCCTTGAGAAAATGGAACATCAAGGCTGGGAAGGCTTTATATATATTGAAGACCACAATCGAGGAGGAGCTATTGGAGCATATTCGTGATGAGAAGACACCAAAGGCAGCCTGAGAAACTTTGGCGAAATTATTTTCAAAGAAGAATGAAGCACGCCTCCAACTCTTGGAAAATGAGCTCGCGAGCATATCACAAGGAAGCTTATCTATTGCTCAGTATTTCACCAAGGTGAAATCTATCTGCCGTGAGATATCTCAACTTGCACCAGATGAGAAGGTTAGCGAGGCAAGGATGAAAAGAATTATCATCCATGGCCTAAGACCCGAGTACAATGGGTTTATCGCCGCTGTGAGGGGATGGCCTACTCAACCATCTCTAGTGGAGTTGGAGAACCTGTTGGCTAACCAGGAGGAATTAGCCAAACAGATGAATGGGGTAACCATAAAAGACGAAGAGGAGGCACTCTTCACCAACAAGAAGAAAGGTACGTCACGAAGACGAGGAGTGACGAAAGGAGGCAAACTCCAGCTAAGAGATAGAAGTAACATTTCAGGGGGAGCTCGACGTGGAAAAGAAGACTATCGCCAACAGTACGAGGAGAACAATAGAAGACAAAGTGGTGAATGCTTCAACTGTGGAAGAAAGGGTCACTTTGCTCGAGATTGTAGACTACCCATGAGGGAGAGTCGTGAATGCTTCAATTGTGGCAAAAAGGGCCACTTTGCTCAAGATTGCAAAGTGCCCAGGAGACAAACTTTCCAAGGAAACATGGCCACCACAAAAGAGGAGAAGAGAGAGGTCATGTTGAATGTTTCCATCAGCGAGGAAGAATGGGAAGTAGACGATGGACTTTTTGTTGAAGAAGATTTAATAAAAGAAATAGAGGAATCATCTCTTGAAGCAACCACATACTCAAAGACGAACTACAATGATGATGAAGAGTTCGAAGAAGACATGGAGGCACCAACTATTGTTGCAACTACAAATTCAAATATAGACTACAAGGATGAAGAAAAGTTCGACATGGAAGAACCAGCTCTTGCAACAACCATGGAGTCAAAAATTGATTACGAGGAGGATTGGATCATCGACTATAGGTGCTCCAATGATGAGAGATGTTGGAGATGTTGTGATCCAACCAATTACGAGTGCTACACTTCAAGGAATGTGGTGTTTGATGAAGCTTTTTCTTGGAGGTCGCCTCAGAAGATCAAGCTTTCAGAATCTCATGACCTAGAAGAACTTTCAGAAGATAATAAAGAAAGTGAAGAGCAAGCATCGGATCCAAGTGAAGAAAGAGAAAGCTCACCCTCGAAAGATAAAAGCCCCTGGAAGACGGTTGTACATCAACCTACATCTGAGGAGCTTTGTCCAAGCCAAGTGGAAGTCGACGAGCTTCGAGAAGAAATGTCAGAAGTCCTAAATGAGGCTACATGCAAGTGTTCACAACAATGTGAGATTTTTTCTAGTGAAATTCTTATTCTTAAAGAAGAGAACAAAGCTCTAAAGGAAGAGCTTAAGACGGTACGTGGGGAATTGGAAGATATGAAGGAAGAGATGGTGTTTCTTAGGAAGGTGCTAGCTCAAGAAGGGAGAGCTACCTCATCCATCCCAATTCCAACTTATTCGAGAGTAGAAGTTTCTAAACCCAAGTCTTATGAAGAGGATGAGAACGCGAAGGATGTAGATAACTTTCCGTGGAGCTTGGAACAATACATCCAAGCCAGAAACGTCGGAGAGGGTGCTAAGAAGATCAACCGAGCTAGAAAGATCGACCATGCCTTACTTTATTTGGAAGATACTACGCTGCTATGGTTGTGGCATAAGCATGTCAAAATGAAGAAGAGAGCTTGTACCATTGCTATTATCGAACCCCACGCCAAATTTAAGAAACGCGAGAACTCCAAGAAAAAGGGAAACAAAGGTCATGGTGTGGAAAGAAAGAAATCACATAAAAGGCGAAGATTAAAGCTAGCATACAAGGAAGAAGCCTTCAAGGAAAAGAGAGATGCCAAAAGAGAAAGAGAGCAACAAACAAGTTCGTCAATGAGATCCTTAAAAGAGAGATCAAGACGATGTCATCAAAGATGGATGAACAAGTTGCAAACCAATTTACGAAGATTATGCGTAGACCGAAGTTTGAGAATTAAGAGAAACACTCGGTATGATCTACAAATCATTTGTGGAGAGAAGTCGTTGAGGGGGAGTGTTGAGAGTCACCGACTTCACTCCACTAATCTAGAAGTATCCCCACCTCTTTAGAATTATCTCATCTCATATAGTATTATAATATTAGGCACACCTTTTCTAGAATTATCCCCATTAGCTAATATATATTATAATAATAATATATATGTAAAATATCCTAAACATCCACCGCCTCATTTTGCCTATAAATAGGCTATGTAATGTGCAAAAGAAGGTGGGGGCGTGAGATTGAGTGTGGTGCAAATGTGTTGGTGAGAAATGCATTTGCAGAGATAGTGTGAAAGAGTGCACGGGTGCAAGTGAGAAATATATTTGGGTAAGGGTCGAGAGAAATATTGTAGTGAGGTATGTTTGTAATATTTGTGGTATATTAATAAAAGTGTTATTTCTTTGTAATTAGAAGTTTTTCGGTTAAGCCTTAATTTATGTATTTCTTTGGTGCACTTGAATTGGTTACTAATGGTCGGCTATGCCGCCTAAGTTATATGGTCGGCTCTGCCGCCTGAATAGTATATGGTCGGTTCTACCGCCTAATTGGTATATGGTCGACACTGCCGCCTAAATTGTGCACTAAGAAATTAAATATAAAAAGGCTAACCTACTCAGGGAGTTGGTTTAGTGTTAGTGGTCAGTCTTAGGTCCTCCATAGTGGGTGTGTTGGGTCCGTCGGGTTTCCAACACTTATTTAATTAAATGGATCATGGATGGTTTAATGTTTTGGAAAATGGCTAAACGTGAGGTTTTTGAATAAAAATTTGTTGGGTCAAATTTTAGGTGATTAGAATGTAGTATTTTAAACTCGGATCGAGATCGAGGTGTTATATAAGTTGTAATAATTTTAACTAATTTAATATTTAGCCTTGACTGTGATTAAAATTAAAAATTAAACTAAATTTATTTTTTTTTTCAAATTTTTCAATAATAAAAACTAATTAAATAATCAGATACTAATTTTTAAAAAATTAGTATTGTTATGAATATTTATCTATGTGGATGTCTATCATGATTAGAACTTTATCTAAGGAGTTTGATTTATTTATTATTAGGAATATTATCTCTATTAATTAGAGTTTAATGTATTATGTACTTCTTATGCCTATAAATAGATGATTCATTGAAGGCATTGTATACGATTCTATTTTTGAGAATAATACAAATCTCCCTCTTTCTCTCATCTCTTTGTTCTTCTTGTTCTTGTTCGTTGTTCTTCGTTATTTTATTCACAACACGTTATCAGCACGAGACTCTAATCAACTGAGGTCTTCATCGTTCGAATTCAAAAGAAGTTACCGGGAAGAATTCGATTATAGAATGAACCAAAGATAAGTTTTTTTTTCTCCTTATTTTTTTTAGTTACCGATTGTCTTTCTCTTTATATTTTAACTTGGTTTTAATTTTTGAAAAGTTTGGAAGTATGTTTAATTTTATTCGAACATTGGAAAGAGATAAATTTGTGGCTTCTCACAAACCAAAAGACGAATCGACAGAGACGAAGAGGTTGCGTTTGGTGTAAATTACGTGTGTTTTCTCTTGTTCCTAAAAGGGTTAATTAGCGGTATGCTTATTCATACTTTTACTTATATGATTATATTTGATATTTTTCATATTATTATTTATGTCATTTTATTTGGTAAAAGTTAATATTTTTAACCGTGTTTTGAGTTTTACATGATATGCTTAAATGGCTTGGAAAGAGATGTGATATAAAGGGACTATGAGAAGCAATCTCGGTCATATGCTATGTCTCCATTGTCCACGAGAGAAAAATCAATATCGGTAAATTTTGGTTTTATTTTTATTCTTTATATTATTATTTTAAAGTGCGATAAATCATGATGATTTTGAATTTACAAGAAGATTATTATAAAGTCTATATTTGCTCGAAAGCAATATTTCTTCTTCGTTGAAAAACTTGACCATAGACTTCTCCCAATTTCAAGTTACGAAAATTCTTCTTGATCCAAAAAGTTTTATGGGAGACATTCCTTGAAGTGAATGCAAAGCATGATGTTTATTCCATGCGATTATCAATGATGGGGCATTCCCTAAAGTGAATGCAAGCATGATGTTTATTCCATGCAATTATCAATGATGGGGCATTCCCTGAAGTGAATGCAAGCATGATGTTTATTCCATGTGATTATTGGATCTGTTTCATTCCCTGAAGTGAATGCAAACATGATAAATCATTATTCAATTAGAGACATAATTTCGATATAATCCAAGTATAATTGGCTGGACATCCCGTTCTGCGAGGCTACTGGTCTCAAAGGAGGTTTTTAAAGGACCTTGTGGACATGTTTAACAATGCTGCGTACGAGGATTAAATCTTTATTCTCTGTGATAAGGATATGTGAAAAAGGTTTTAAAGGCCCACTGGCTCTACTCCATTCCTTGAAGTGAATGTGAGATTATATTATGGAAGGAATAAAAAATCACATTAAAAGTTGTGGTCGTGGTCGAGGCTATGAATATACACATGAAAAATATAGTCGTTTTAAGAATACTTCTACCCGCTGGTAGCGAAGTTATAAGGATGACAAGAGTGATAAAGATCATTCTAAGGAAGTGAAATCATTTTACCAATGTGATGTTATAAACCATTGGTTTCGTACTTGTCAAACACCAAAGTACTATGGACTTTATCAATAATCATGAATGATAAATGAAATAAAATATAAACAAAATTTGTTTATGGCGAAAATAATTATGGCGTTATTGGTCCAACTCAATTGGATATTGTTAATTTTCTCATAACCCTTGAAGGGAATAATTTACCATTTATTTTATTTCCCTTATAACCTCTAACATGAATAATTGGTTTTTTTATGTTAATTCATTTTATTTATTATTTATTTATGTTAGTTTGCTTTATGTTTATTTATTTCACATATTATTTATTTACGTTTTATGTTAATTTATTATTTGAAGAATATGATTACTTCCGGAATAAAATATACAATGAATTGTGGCTATTTATGCCTAGAATTGTGGCTATTTATGCCTAGCAGATAATGCAAGTACTCATATTGTACTTAAGCATAAGAAATATTTTTCCCATTTAAATGCAAGGGGAAATATGAGTAGTATTTCTCGAAGTACTAAAATATCAATACTTCGGAAGAGCACTTGAAAGTTTATCTCTGATAGATAATCGACTTGATATGATGTGCTATATTTTATATTTTTCATTCCTCGAAGTGAATGATACAAAGTACATATTTTCATTACCTGAAGTAAATGAAACAAAGCACATTTTGAAAGGTGCACAATTATGCATTTCTCGATTAAAATGCAAGGGAATAATGTGAGTACTATATCCGGAAGTACTAATATCACAAAAGACTCTGATTGAGCAAATATGTTATTGTCAAATGGAACTTTATTCCATATTCACAGTACGTTATACTCGTCAAAGTCATAAAAGAGCAATATGAGTTCGCAAACTATCCCTTTGGGAATTATAGATAACATATGTTATCAATTGGCATTTGAAATAAGTCAATATGGATATAAGTTCTGGTAGCCAAAAAGTCAGTTGAAAGCTCTGGGAGAGCTATATATTGCTACCAAAAGATAATTTCAATTGAAAGCTCCGAAAGAGCTAAATATATTCCTATTTAAAGGAACAATTTTGATGGTCGTACTAGACATGTACGAGTAAGATTGAATTACATGTTATGGTAAACAAGAAGTTTACAAATTCAGAGATATATACACACATATATATAGTTGGCATGATCGGTTAGACCATCCTGATCAATAATGGTGCAGAAATTATTGAGATTTACATGCACATGTATTAAAAGAACCTGTAGTTCTTGTGGTCCTTATTCTCAAAGGAATGGATTAAATTTCACTTATTAAAGAACGTGAAGTTCTTGTGTTGTTTAAAGGAATTGATTAAATTCCACTTACTAAAAGAACATGAAGTTCTTGTGTTGTTTGTTCTCAAATGATATAGATGATCCCACTTACCAAAAGAATTAGAACTTAAAGTTCTTGTACTGAAGTTAAGACTGTATGTCTTGCATATCTGAACGAAATATGGGCCCATATATCCACAAATGTGGAAAGTTTTATATGATTTTAGTAGATGCATCTACATTGTTTTATCGACTTACAACCAGAAGTTTGTGAGATTGATTCTAAAAAGATTCAGATTATGCAGTTAGACTATTCGTCTTGAAAAGCTAGTGGGTTTATATTTTAGGCTATATCAGTTGTTACAAAGCCTATTGATTATGAAAAATATAGTTTAGCAAAATTTCAATTGGATGCCTCCTATTTAATAGCTAAACTATGAGAACAAAAGAGTTATTATTTATATGATGTTTCCATATAGCAACACTTATACGCATCAAGCCAACGAGTTATAATAAACTCCCCGTTATGATTGGTTTTTGGTCAGAAACCATACATTTCCCATTTTATGATTTTTGAATGTGCGATATGAATTGCTCCACCGCAACGCACAAAATGGGTAAATAAAAAGGGTTGAGAATATATATTGAGTACGAGTCTCCTTTTATGTTTAAATTCTTAAACATTAATTGAGAATCATTTATGACATGATTTTTCTCAACATCAGGGGGGATAATAATCAGCTGGATAGTGGAAAATGAATTATCATTATCTAGATCCTCGTATATGAACTAGAAGTTCATAAGATAATTCATGTTATTACATGTCAATTGCCAGACATATTTACTGACCCAATGAAAGTAATTAAGTCTCATATACCAGCTGAAACGCTCTAAGTTTAAATTACATGTTAGAGCGAGAGAATGTAAATCATGCCTGAAGCATGATAGTTGAAATGGTTCCAATGATCAAAATTCTTGTAAATAGAAAGTAATATGAGATGGTCATATATTGGAGGCGGGTGCTCCTGAAGAGACCCAAGACATAACTAATAATAAAACTCTTGAAGAGTTTTAGGTACCTGAAATAAAGATTGAAATCTTGAAGAGATCTCGATGAGTTATGTCATTACGAGAATGGAACCAGAAAATTGAAAAGTTGTCGACAACGATTTTACAAACAATTTTACATAAAATACTTCTATAGAAGTAAAGAAAGAAATCAAGGATCTTGTATAAAATCTATCCAGAAGTATAGATATTGAATTGGTCTATGTTGAAAGACGCTTTGAACTTCTAAAATAGAAGTATTTGGACCAGCAGTCCAAGCACCTAAAGGTGTAATGCAAGTGAGGCACAAATAAGTAGTCGTAAATACGACTTGAACTATGATTTATGAAAAGTTTTAATTACTTCATGGTGGATGCAATTACTTTGGCAGTTATGAAAAATTTTGCATGCGTCTAATTATTTGTGGATCCATATTTATCCTTGAAGGATTTAAAATGCTAGAAGCATTTGGAAATTTCTGAGGAAATTTATTTAGACACGTCTCATGAATATTTTGGCGCATTTGTTATAATCGCCTTAGTGAATACTAATTGATCAAATACTATAAGAATGATCAGATTTCCTGATGTATTTTATAAAGGAGTTTGGATCAAGATCCATTATGATAATTTTAGAACTCCTAAAGAGCTTCAAATTGGAAACTCGTGAAGTACTTTCAATACAAGTACTTGAATCTTGACATCAAGTTTATCTCGACCTGAAGATCGAGCATTTTTATATATTTCCTTTTGTCTATGAATAGACATAAGCTGAAAGAATCTTAAAGAAGATTCAATATGAATAGAGCATATCTATTGAGTATCCCAATAGTTGTAAGATTGTTGGATGTGAATAAAGATAATTATATCTTTTCTTGGTTTTGAAGCACTATATATTAGTTGGTCAAGCAATATCCATGGATATACAAAGATCATTACATTTAGATCTTCAAACATTCGTCGATGCCTCCTCAAATTTTGTAGAAATAATTGCTATGCACAAGGCAAGCCAAAAATGTGTTTGGCTAAAATCATTGACCCAACATATCCAGAAGATATGTAGATTTACTTTCACAAGATATGATATGAAGCTATTTTGTGTAGAGATAATGCAATATGTATATTTCAATTGAAAGGCGGATACATCGTGAAACATATTACTCTAATGTTTCATTCCTCAAGATCTTTAGAAAAATAATATTCAAGATTGAATTATGAAGATTCAAAGATCTTCTGTGATGTTTTCATGAGGGGGAGGAAATACGCGTTGCACTCTTTTTCCCTTAACCGAGGTTTTGTCCCAATGGGTTTTCCTGGTAAGGTTTTTAATGAGGCAACATGTTATGCGTATTAAAGATGTGTGTACTCTTTTTCCTTCACTAATGAAATTTTTTTCCCACTGGGTTTTTATCTTAGTAAGGTTTTAACGAGGCACATTATCTTCATAGACATCCAAGGGGGAGTGTTATGAATATTTATCTATGTGGATGTCTATCATGATTAGAACTTTATCTAAGGAGTTTGATTTATTTATTATTAGGAATATTATCTCTATTAATTAGAGTTTAATGTATTATGTACTTCTTATGCCTATAAATAGATGATTCATTGAAGGTATTGTATACGATTCTATTTTTGAGAATAATACAAATCTCCCTCTTTCTCTCATCTCTTTGTTCTTCTTGTTCTTGTTCGTTGTTCTTCGTTATTTTATTCACAACAAGTATTAAATAATTTATAAAATGAAATTAATAATATTTATGATAGATATAAATTCAAAATATTATGATTTGGATATATATAATCATTTTTAAATAATTTAAATTTTACATTTTATAATAAATAAATATTATTTTTAAATACTATTATTAATTTAATTTAAAAATAATTCAATACTAATTTTATAAAAAATGATTATTTGATTAACTTTTATCGTCAAACAAAGTAAAAAAATAAATCTAGTTTAGTTTTTAATTTTAATCACAATTAAGGCTAAATATTAAATTAGCTAAAATTGTTATAACTTTTTAGTTTTATTTAATGATTAAGCATTTGAATCTTTACCTAAGAGGTGGTGTGTTTAAATCGATTCCTTACCTTTAACATTTTATATTGTATTGTTACTTAGTATACCTTAAATACATGTTTTAGTGAAAAGGATTAGGTTGATATTCTAGCACAGTCAGTTTGCACTCGACTTTCTTGTGTCAAAGGTTGTGGGTTTTATAATCTCTCTTTGAGTTTCTTTATTCAATCAGACGTTGATACATGTCAGTACCTGGTTGGTTAAATAAAATTAATTAATAGCAATGCATGGAAGAGAGAGAATTGATTAAAAAAATATTTAAAAATTCATAGCAGCATTATCGTTAATTTTTTTACGGTCGGTGACCAAAACATAATGTTTTGGCCAAAAATTTAGTTTGGTGACCAAAAAAGAAATGTCAGCATAGTTTGGTGATTATCAGTGTAATTTTTCATTAAATATTTTTAACAAATTTATTATTATAGTTAACGGGATGTTATTTTAACATTTATTTTAACATCATGCTGCCGAGCCGCAAGGCGCCAACCGTTATCTTCATTATTATTAATTTATTATCATTTAAGATTGCTGCAAACTACAAAGTCAACCTGCAAAAAAAAAAAAAAACCTTTTGAAGGAAGGGTAAAAATCTCCTGCCCCTAACCATGCCTCTTTCTATGTCCCTGTCTAAAAATATTTAAAAATTAAATCTTGCCTTATAACCCTAATTTTCATATCCTAAACCCCAAACTCTAAACCCTAAAAAATACACCCTACCTCTAATTCTCTACACCCTAACCCTAAGCCTCAACCTTAAACCCCAAACCCTAAACCCTAAATCCACTATTTTAAAGTGGGAGCACAAATGGGAGCATACTTTGGGGGCAAATAATTTCCATCCTTTAAGGAAAGGCGATATCAAATACTCCATAGATTTTGTTGTGGACGTCATATATAAATTCCACGGAGGAATATGTCGTCATTGAAACCTTGGCTTATATACTTCTAACTTCTAAGTTCTAACCCACACTTATTTCACGTATCACTCTCGGAGGGAGTATATCGCTAACGTCTTGTCAGGGTCACTCATTGGCAGGAACCTGACGGTCGGAGAATGCCCTTCTCAAATTGGTAACCATTCAAAGTCGAATAGCTTACATTAAAAAGAGTTGAATAGCTTTATATGACTGAAAATAGATTACATGGGTGTTGTCAGGTTCGAATATTGATAAGGTAAAAATATTATATTTAAAAAAAATACAAGGGATTTAAATTTAAAATTCTTGGGTGCAAGACCTAATTTGTCTAACATTTAAATTTATAAGGACCTAAATTGTTATTGTACCAAAAAAATTTGAGGATACATTTAAATTTGTAAATAGAACGTTCGACGAAATGCTAGTGAACTGTTCGTTTATTTAGCTAAATAAACGAATATGAACAAAATTTTATGTCCGTTTAATAAACGATTCGTTTATGATAAAAAACAAGCTCGTTTATTGGCTAGTTTATAAGCTCATTTACTTTGTTTCCTTTTTTATTCTTTTACATTTTAAATATTGGTGAATGTATGAATTAAATTGAACACATGGTGATTTTTTGAGTTTAAACTGTGAAGCCTAATAAGCTTAAATAATAGTGGTGTGATTCCATCATTTTGGCGAAAAAATAAATGAATATGTTAGAGGTCATAAAAATGAACAAGTACGCGAATATTACACAAATATGTTCACGAATGTTAAACGAACATGTTCGTGAACGTTAAACAAACGAACACCATAAAAAACAAACAAACGAATACAATTATACAAACATAATATTAAAAATTTAAATGAAATGAGCATGAACACCTTAAAATATAAATAAACAAACACGAACAAAACCTTATTCGTCCATGCTCAGCTCACTTACACCCCTTGTTCAACCCTTACTTGATTATATATTTAATAAACTATCATTTTTTTAATTTAAATAATTATTTTTACAAGGGTCAATTATTATTAAACCAAAATTATTAAATAATTATATTTTTAACTGGGCCGGGCCCAAATGAGCTCTGCCCCTGAATTGATTCGCATATGTTTGGTCTAAAAATTGCCCGGCCGGTTGTATTATCAACTTGTTGGTTGCTATAGCATCATCATAACAATGATCATAACAATATACAATGAAGTGAAGGCCCAAAGTTTTGTTCAAAACAAAGAAATGAATGCCCAAAGTATTTGCTACTTTAACAATTTATTATCCTCGTACCTTGAAGTCTTCTTGCATTATGGGACATTTTCGATTTAAAACCCCCATTGTATGATGCAAATACTTTGAATTTCTTTCCAATTATACGTATCTTGTTTGGAAAAACAATTGACCCACATTTTTTATAGTGCCAAGAATTGTTTGGCAATTTATTAATGCCAACGTGCATATATATGTAATGGCCTGAATATTATAATTGTCTTGTGAGACTTTAGCTTCATATAATCTTCTCTATATAAAGATAAACCAAACCAACTGATCTGTCCCTAAGAAGTAGCTTTGTCTTCACAATCTTTGAACAGCAATGATGGTAAGCTGGTCTATCCCATTTTCCTGCTTAAATGTTTTTCGTTTGCTTTATTCAGGATAATTAGTCTCCTGTATTGTATGTTGTTTTACAGGCTACTTTAAGGGATTTCAATGGCCAAGCCAAGAAAGAAACGAAACTCGGGGGAATCAGGGCTACACTTCCTGTCTATGGTAGCAATTCAATCTTGTTTTGTCTCTTTCCTTTACAAGTTTGCTTGTCTTTGATTCCTATTTGTTTTTGTATTGATTGTGAATTTCTTGGCAGCCATGGAAGGACTGGAGAATATGGCATTCCTCTCAAATGCCGTGAGCCTGGTAACCTACTTTTATGGGTACATGAACTTCAACCTAACGAAATCCGCAACCACCCTTACAAATTTCATGGGGACTTCATATTTGTTAGCACTCTTCGGAGGGTTCATATCTGACACCTGTTTGTCAAGGTTCAAGAGTTGTGTCGTGTTTGGCGGCATAGAATTGCTGGTAAGTTTACGATCCTATATCTCCATAACCATTGCCTCAACTGCCACCATATTCTATTTCTACTACAAAGAGAGGCCGTGATTTGAAAAGATTGCTTCATCACATGCTCCAGCATGACAAAACTAGTATAAAACGTGGAGTACCAAGTCCACCGATAAAACCATGTTTATCATCAACTTAATTATTTATTAAATGCATTTGAATACTGCAATATTCATTTGTAATTCATGGTCTACGTACCAAATTAAGTTTAATTAGCAACTAAGTCATGGTTTGCTTCATAAATTGGAAGGGATATGCGGTCTTGACAGTACAAGCTTACTCCCACCAACTACGACCACCCCGTTGCCAAGGTCTTGTAATAAGCCAAACAACTCAATGCGAGGCCGCCAACAGCGGCCAGACTGCCATCCTTTTTACCGGACTGTACCTCGTTGCAATTGGCACTAGCGGGGTTAAGGCAGCTTTGCCATCATTGGGGGCTGACCAATTCGATGAAAATGATCCTAAAGAATCAGCCCAACTGTCAAGCTTTTTCAACTGGTTCTTGCTTAGTTTCACCGTTGGAGCCATAATTGGGGTGACTTTAATCGTCTGGATTAGCACAAATAAGGGTTGGGACTGGGCTTTTGCTTCATGCACGTTGGCTGTCTTGTTTTCCATTGTGTTTATAAGCACGGGAAAGTCTTTGTACCGTAACAATGTCCCCAAAGGGATCCCTCTCCTTCGTATATTACAGGTAATTAGTATCATAAACTATGTAAATGTGCTTGTCATTGATAACCAGAAACGTATTGAATTTTCTTTGGTTTTATTAGGTATTTGTTGTGGCTATCCGAAACCGAAAGCTTCCACAACCCGAGATGACGGATGAATTACATGAAGTTCGTGACAAAGAAGCAGGGGTGCACAATGAGATTCTCCCCAGAACTGATCAATTCAGGTAACCATTTACAATGATCTTAGTATATTTCGTTATGATAAGTTGTGGATTTTGCTTACATTTACCATGTGTGCAGGTTTCTAGACAGAGCAGCAATTGGGCAGACCTATGGCGATGCATCCACATCAATAAGTCCTGGACCCTGGAGACTATGTACAGTGACACAAGTTGAAGAAACAAAGCTCATACTTAGGATGCTTCCAGTTATTCTCAGCACCGTTTTCATGAATACTTGTTTAGCTCAACTCCAGACTTTCACCGTTCAACAAAGCACAACCATGGATACTCATATCCTTGGTTTTAAGATGCCAGGTCCCTCCATCCCGGTAATCCCCCTAGTGTTCATGTTCGTTTTCATCCCAATATATGACCGCGTTTTCGTCCCGATTGCTCGGAAAATAACAGGAATCCCAACCGGAATTCGTTATCTCCAAAGAATCGGGGTTGGGTTAGTTCTGTCAGCCATATCCATGGCGGTTGCTGGAATTGTAGAAACGCAACGCAAATCCGTGGCACGTGAACACAACATGGTGGATTCTCTTCAGCCTCTGCCAATGAGTGTGTTTTGGCTCGGGTACCAATATGCTATATTTGGGTTGGGTGATATGTTCACATTCGTTGGGCTGCTGCAATTCTTCTATGCAGAGAGCTCGGCAAGGATGAAGTCGTTGGGCACAGCCATTTCATGGTGCTCATTGGCTTTTGGTTTCTACTTGAGCTCGGTGGTGGTGGAGGTGGTGAATAAGGTGAGTGGTGGATGGCTGGCGAATAACAATTTGAACCGAGACAAGCTCAACTATTTTTACTGGCTATTGGCAGCGTTGAGCGTGCTGAATTTCGGTATCTATCTGGCTTGTGCTTCTTGGTATAGGTATAAGAAGGTCGAAGTCATTAACCAAGAAGAAAATAACGGTAGCGAAGCTGCCAAGGGAAAGCAACTTGAGATGTTAACAGTTTAGAATCACTATAGCTTACTATATTTTGCAAATAAAAGCTCAAGATAATTAATGTTAAACATGATGTCAAATATAAACAAACATACATAAGTTTCATGAAGCTAACATGCAACTCATAATTTTTCACAAAATAAATTCATTTATTAAGTGTCTGTTCAATTTTCTTAGCCTTTTAATAAGGTACTCATATTGTGCACATATAGTGCTCGAATTCGGATCACCTGGATTAAATACATCATCCTTTACCACTAGGACCACTCCATAAATTCTCGTACAAAATCAATACTTAAAATTATACAATCAATAAAATTTTAATATTGCATACAATTCTCAATTTATATCAAACAAAATCTCAACCCTATTTTCTTAGAGATTAATTTGTAAAATAATTTCTGGAAGTTTAGTGAGTAGAAAAATTATTATTTTTTATATAAAAGTTAATTCTCCATAAATATTTTTAAAAATAAATTTTGAGTCAAAATTGAAAATTATCTAAATTTTAGTGTATATATATAACGCAACCCCATTCGTAACTCCATCAATTACAATTAACAAATTTCAAATAGATTATGTAAAAACGTGATAGTATATGAAATAGGGTTAATTATTCCGTTATTACATGAACAATACCCGATTCTCAGTTTTATACATTTATTTTTTAGTTCTCAATTTTATACTGTAATTATTAATTTTGTCCGTAGTAGACCCGTTTTTATTTTTTTATAAGTAATGGACTTAAATGTGTAATGGGCTTTGCCTGAGCTATGTTTAAAAAAATTATATATGTTGCTATCATACATGGTTATTAATGTTATGTCTCTAACCAATTGAAAAAAACTCTCAATATTATTACTAGTATTATATATGTGTTTTATACCCCATAATATTTTAGGCTGTATTAGTCTTGTTAGTTCGGTATCTATTATATCATTAGTATTATTATTATTATTATCATATTTATCATTATTATTACTATATATTAATTGGTGTCATTACTCTAAACCCTTAACCCTTTAATTAAATAAAGCTCAATACACATAATTAAATAAAAGCCCGAGTCTATTTATCAATCCATTTACATTAAAAACCCAAAAAATATACATATTACATAAGGCCTGTTTGGCCCAATTAACTAATACCCTAATTTGATAAAACAAGAAAAACCTAATTTCCTCTAATCTTCTCACGCAACCCATCATCCACCGTCAGATCTGATAAGATCTGACGGTCCATATTACACGAGAAGGAGACCCTTGGATGCCTGAAACGCCACACGCGCCAAGACAGATAACGGTTCAACCCCCACATGCGCGATTGCGCTTCACCGCCTGGCTATTCGACTACAACCCACGCCCAAGTCGTGATGTAACGGATCAAAAATGAAACACTGTCGTTTTTGTTTTATTCTTTAATTATGTTGTTTTAGTTTAATGAAACGGTAAGTTTTGGGTTATTAGTTAACCTTGTAAAACGAGGTCGTTTAGCTGTTTTAGTGTTATATGGTATGAGACCTTTTGTTTAGTGCTTATCGAATATTTGAAATGAAATTGTGGTTTTCTCTCTGTGAGAATTCTTTCTCTTCTCATTTTACTTCAATCTGCTTCTCATCTCTTCACAATTCTTCTCAGTTTGATTCTTAGTGTTACAAAGGCATCAGAGCACAGCGATCTTAACGATGGTAGACAATTCCCCGCAAACGGCGCAACCACTCACATGGCAGCAAGAAGCGAAGAGGTTGCAATCAGATATTAATATGCTAGAGAGCAAGCTGGTGAGCAATTGATGACAAGTTTAAGCAATTTCGGGCCGAAATGATGGATGATGTCAAACGGATGTTGTAAAATTACCTGGGAAAATCAATTGACTTTGAGACTATGGGAAAATCAAATGTGGTTCCGACAGTGGGTTTTGTGAACTCAGATGATCCGACTATTGTTCATACCGGGAAATCGAAGGACAATATGGCTTCTGCGGATTCTGATGACCAAAATCATGGTTTCTTCGAAATCCCACAAGACAAAACCCCAATTTCGGAGGGGTTTGAGGACTTGCCCAAGGGTCTATTAGAGTCGCTACCGACCAGAGGTGTTGTTACGGGTTCTCTGTTGCAGTATAGGAATAGTGAAGGTTTTTATGCAAAGACAATTGTAGTGCTCGATCAAAGGCGTGTGAAGTCGGATGGGTTTGACCAACAAGAACAATTCGTAACATACTCCATTGCAGCGAAGGTGTTCGATGAATTGTCGGTGACAGTGGATGAAAAACTCAACAAAAGCAATCATGAGATCAAGCTGTTTGATCACATGCTTAATGGAATACAAGCAATTTCAGCACTGAAAAAAATCAACAAAGTAGTGGGAATCAATATTGTTGGTGGTCGAGGTAATGATTTGGATGAGTTTTTGCTTACTAACTGTAATTTTACTGTGAATGAGAAATGGGAGTCGGAGTGTAACCCCCTCATCCCGGTCTAGCCGGATGACCGGTCCGAGTGAGTCACACGGGGAAAACCGAAGCGAAACCCGTTAAGGTTCCCCCTCGGTTAGCAACCCTATTTTTTTCTTTTTAATCTTGTCACATTCGAGTATTAAATTCTAAGTGATCAAACAGCGGAATATATCACACGAGGCAACATTTAAACTCCTAAACCACATTCAAACATCCAAATTTTAATCTTGGCTAATGGCATATTAGTACCTATGTATCTTTCTCTTCAAACAGGCCTACAAGGGTCAAACAGGGCATATAAGCCCTCAAATTATCAATTCTTACAAACTAGTCCATTTTGATCTTCTATGTGTTCTAATGATATTTAGACTATCAATTGATATATAATTCAAACTAAATTATTTATTTTTCATTTCTAAAATACCTCCCCTGTTTCTAATAAATTTTTCATAATTTAATGGTATCAATTAAACCCCTAAACATTTCGAATTTCACAATTTAGACCAGCAGATTCCAATTCATTCAGTTTCAGTCCCGTCAACTTCTAACAACAATTCAGAGACTTATACTTAACATTTTTGAGCAAATCATACCTCTATTTCATGTAAAATTTTGTCCTCTACAACTTTGTAGAAGAACACTTTTTCCAGAAATGACTCTAACATGCTCAAAAATGCAGTTTTCCCCAAAAGTTTCGAAACCTTGAAAAGGTTTCGAAACCTTTGACCATAGTTTCGAAACCTTGCCCAAAGGTTTCGAAACTTTGGCTGGCAGTGGCCTCTGGAATCCGAAAATTTGCAAAGGTTTCGAAACTTTACCCCTAGTTTCGAAACCTAGGTGCAGGGGAGCATATTTTGCTTCATTCTAATGTCTTTCAATGATAAAAACACCTCATGTTCATATACAACCATACATAAGAGCTTAAAAACGCTAAAAGCACACAACACCAACCACCCAAGTCTAGAGGCATACGTCCTAGATTAAACGTACTCCAACATACTCGAAACATGAATATGAACCATCATACATACATGGTAAAATATACATTAAAACCTTTCATACATGAAACTCAACATGAGCATACCTTAGTCAACTAAGGAAAATCATGCATTCGATCAAAGAAGGCAAACAAGCACATAAGGTCTCATGCTTCAACATCCATACTCTTAGGCATTCTCACAAGGCATATGACCAACACACATGATAAACAATTTAAACATCTACCAGACATACATCACTCAAGCATTCATCAAGGCATGCATCATAAGTGATATTTACAAATCAAACAAGGCATCTAATTGCCAAACCAAAACAACACACCTCAAAGCATCAAAAACAACAACACCTATCCCATTGCTTTTCTATTACAAATCTTTAATTTATAAATCATACATTGAGCTCACCAAAGCAACACTTGAAGACCTTTCCTTTCCCATGCCACCCACAAGCTATTTATCTGCATTGTCGAACAAAAGAGAGCGTAAGCATAAAAGCTTAGTGAGGGTAAGCTCATAAAACAAACCTTCGACAATACAGGGTCCAAGCTCGAGCAATTATCATGATGAAATACATGACTTTATCTTCGATCCACATGAACCAAAATGAACATGATGCATGAACATATAATCAACATTATGTCATGCTCAACATCTCATAAGCTCAACTTACAATGGTACATATATATCTCAATGCATTAACCAAAACATATATAGCTTCGCATTTGAAATTCACATTTCATATCACATTGATACACATATCAATTCATTTTAACATGTATGCATAATCTCATATTGGCATATACATACTTTCTCATATTGGCACCTAGCTATGACTCGAATACGCGGATAACATGTTGGAACGCATTTTCCAACATCAACCTTACCTCGGTGGGATTACACTCATCACCGGCCTTGCATGGGCGGGATTCCACTCATCGCCACATGCCCTACGGACGGGATTCCACTCATCGCCACGTAGAATATATATAAATTTCCGGTGGAATATTACATCACCGTACTCCTCCTTGGTGCCTTAACGCCACCAAGGCCACGTACGTTTTGACTCAATTTGTGTGCACACTCATCCTAATGATCGATAATTGTACCCAAGCATACTAGTGCCAATATTAATCAAATTCCACAACCTTTGATGTTCAGAGTAATAATATGGCATCTTACTTCATATTAAACTCAACATCAAATATCTCAACAACATGCATATAACAATGTATTAAATCATGCCCCAACATACATGTATATCACATTATACATAATCATCATAATGTCATGTTCAAGAGTAATAATATGGCATCCTACATCATATTAAACTCAACATCATCATACACAGTTTACAATCCAAACCACATGCATAGCAATGCATCAAACCATGCCTCAACAACATGTATAACACATTATACATACACAAATCATCATGAGGCATAACATCAATTAAAGAGATCATCCAATGTCTCTAACTAAAGCTTAGGATTAGGCTACCACCCTAATCCAAACTCTAGGTGAGTCTACCAATCTCAACCTAGTTCACATGCTCGAACCAATTACTCAAAACCATTTAAAATATTTTAACCACTCACATCTACCTCCAAGCTCAACTACCAAGCAACCATCACCTCCAAGTTTCCGGATTTCTTCTCGATGCTTTGCCGACCCAAATTCTTGCTTCTAAACAACCTCAATACAATTCAAACAACCTCAAATCAGCCCAACATCAAATTATCAACCCGGAATACAATTCAAATACAAATTACCATCTTGCAAACCATGACCAAACCCCATACTTAGCAATTTCGGACAGCCCCAATACCTCTTCCAAAAGTTATGTTTCCAACATTCATTGCACTCACAAATGATCCCAAATCAATCCCTAATCATAGTACTACCATTGGCTATCAATTTCCCACCTAAAACAACCCCCAAAAATCACCCAAAACCCTTCAAAAAACCCATTTTTACCCAATTTCGGAAATTTCATAAAACACCTCAAAAATTATATATGTTGGTCCTTTTGGTTCATAAACACCATATCTAACAATATCAAGTCAAAATCTTAAGTTAAAATCAATAAAAATATCATTTTTATTCAAATCTTCCAAAAATCCAAATTCTAAAACGTTGATGAAAATGAAATCTATTTGTACTTTTAAGTAGAGGAAGATGAGAGCAAGTCGAAAATGTAATTACCTTTCAAAAAGCTCCAAAAATGGAGGCACGATCGGTTGTCAAAGCTTGAAGAGGGAAGGGGGAGGGGAACGTGAAATGAAGAAGGGGGTGGGGGAAGGTGATGATAAAATGAATGATTTATAATAAAAAGGGTTTTTATTTTATTTTATTTTGCAAGTCTCATTATTTACAAAAATGCCATTAATGAGATGGTCATTCTCATCTATTCTAAAATTCATAGAATTTGATTCCTGAAACAACTTAAATCCAACATAATTGTTTGCTTCGAATATAGGAAGCCCAAAATAATAAATTACTATTTTAAATTATAAAACCGAAACACGAAACAATATTTTAATATTATTTTCTCCCGACCCTCAAACCCGGGTGTTACAATTCTCCCCCACTTAAGGAAATTTCGTCCTCGAAATTCATCGAACAGGAAGAGCCACGGAAACTGCTTTTCCACACTTACCTTCTCACCACAACACACTAACCAACTCGGTAGTCTTCCCACACAACATTAGCTATCTGATGCTACGACCTCAACTGGTTCTCCATAACTGGTCAATTTAAATTCGACTCAATCTCTTCTACAAACATAGTACGGGATAGATCTGACTCATACTTCCGAATCACAGATACACAGGATACATCACAACTTCTTCTAACTCTGGTGGTAACTGCAACAAATAAACAACAGAACTAGCCCAATTCACAATCTCATACAACACTGTTTGAATACTGACCCATAACTTTCTCTAACTGACCATCTGACTTCAACCGATAACCAAACACTATGCAGACGTCTTCAAAAATTTAGTTGGAACCTCGGATCCCTATTACTCACTTCCATTAATAACCTTCCACGGATGCAACAAACTAGAAGAAAACTGACGTTCGGTCTTGACATGCTGGCAAATTATACACTTACCCTCATGCTGAACCACATCACCCATCATCTCAATCCTGAAGTATTCATCTTCAACCCACAATACGTATTCATACTACTCAGATGCTATACAAATGAACTACCGTGTGCATCGGCCGAAACAATACGTCTCCAAACACTATGTCATTCGGCACAACTATTCTGTCTCTGAAAATACAAACTCTATCTTCCTTGAGATTGTATCCTGAAGGTCTTCCTTCTGCCATGTCTTGCACGTGAGGTGTCAAGAACCTGTCTTGCAACTGTTTCTCTTTAAATATCTGACTCAAAGTAGGCTTCACATGAAACTCGGCCACAAAACCACTAATCTGACAACAAAATAATTCGGAACATCGGTTACCACGTAGACTCTCTTCAGATAGTACTCAATCTTGGGATCACAGTCTTCAAGCAATTCTAACAACTCATGTTGTTCAAGTTCCAACCCTTCCTAAGTTGTCTAACAATTCAAGTTCTGATGATATGTACATACTCACTGTGCATTTCTTGCTATACAAACTTTGTCTTCAAGTCTTCGAAGCAAGTACAACTGAAATCAACTCTGAGTCTAGTGTCAAATAACTCTTCTCTCGGTCTTTCAATTATCTCGATGAATAAGCCACAATCTTCTATCTTGCATAAGCATACAACCTAACTCTACATGTAACACATCACTATATTTTTTTTTTCTCGGATCAAGGTCAAAGCTTCCATTAAAGTTTCTTTCAACTCACATCTTCTTCTGCATAGTTAGGATTTACTCTAATGCACTCGACTGATCTGCATGTCCTAGGAAAACATCTTCATTAACTCGAAGCTCACGTTGCGTAACTTGACATACAGCTGATTTTCTAAAAGGTGCTACCACACTAACTTCAAAGCTCGTCATGGCCTTCTTCGATACTTCCACTTTTCTCACTTTCAACTGGTAGTAAACGGATCTCGAAATAAATCTTCGGAAAGACTGAAGCACCCACTAATTGATCAACAAATCGCTGACACTCGGAAGCGGATACTAATCTTTCACTGCCACTGGTTTCAACTGTCTGAAATCTCAACACATTCTCGTATTGCCGCTCTTTCTTCTTCACAAACTGTACTATCATTCCACGGTCTAATCTTCGTTCAAAAATCAAATCCATCACCATTGCCAAACAAGTCTGCCAACTAAACTCAATCAATCTTCGACCTCCACAGCTGGATCAACCATTCAATAAGAAGTTCACACCCTCGTCTACTACTACAGTCCCACTGAAACCTGCAACTTCAAGGCAACTCTGTGCTCTTCAAGCCAAATTGAGTCAAAACGTACCTCAAAACTGTAGGAAGACGATCACTTCACATCTACTGCATACACATAACCCTGAACCATCAACAAACATCTTCTGCACATATTTTTTTTTTACCACCATTATCTCACCTCAAGGTCTAGTCACATGTGTCCCTACTTCCAAGGTCTCAACACGTACATCAAATTTTCTTACATGCTCACACAAAAGGAAGTATCCGTGAAAATTGCAACTACACCTGTGCACAGCTGATAGTCTTCGACCCTCTTGTTTTCAGACTGGTTCTTCAACAAAATCTGATTCTTCTAGAATGTTCTTAGAGCATCTCAAAACTTCAAAATGCAGTTCTAATCACACACAAACAATCATGCTTGAACTTGTTCTGTAACATCGGTCCTGACGACTCAAAACATCCCACTACCAAACAATCTGAATTTAAAGCTCAAGACTTCCTTCTCGACTCAACTATATCGGAAGTAACTTCATCTCTCCTTCTCGCTGGAAGACAACTCAGACGCACACTGGCCCAATCACACAAATTGATTTCCACTTACGGACACTGAACGGTTGTTTTGTATGAAAACCATAGGCTGAATCCCAACGATCACCAACTAGCATTTCTGAATTTCAGATTACACAAACAAGACCCTTACCCTGATCTCGCCCCAAAGAACTAAGGTACTCATACCTACCTCTGACACCTCATCGACACATTCAAACTTGCATGCTTGCTAACAATATACAGAAGTGCAGACTCAGAATCAATCAAAAGGGAACAAGCTCAAAACTGTACCAAGGCTTACCTACTATGACATCAGTGCCACTCTGAGTCCCACTCATAGGTCGTCACCTCTTTCATCACTAACACCAGAAACGATAACATCGTTCTTCATCAACAGGAACCAACCCACATACTCACTATCTCAGAAAACAATTTGTACCTCAACTCCGGTACAACTATACCTCTCTGACTAAAGCGATGAACTCCCTCAACATCATTCACACTTTCAGAACCCCAAGTTTCCACTTACCGATTCACAGTCCACGCTTTGGCCCCAACTTACCAAAAAGCAATAAACTAACAACAACAACACATTAACATACAAACTGGGTTAGCAAAGGAAAAGGTCCAAGTGGCTCAAGTATGATTTCCTCACTTAAAATCTCTTTTTCCGAGGTAATAGAAGCAATGGGACTCTACTCAACATGCTTCAAGCAACTCAACACACATACATGCTCAATCATGCATATTACAAGGCATACTTGCTAAACAAGCAAACATATGCGTACTATCAAACAACATATCTTCTCCATCAAACAATCACACATCACCGCATACACGGGTAACGAGCAACATGCTTTTAAACAAACAATCAACATACTTGTCACACAAGCAATCATACTTACAAAGCAAGCAATCATTCATTTCAGCATACTCGAATAACAAGCAACATGCTTACATGATAAGCAAACACCGTGCATATCAATCATAAAACATAACTTACTTCACTTACCTGCCGAAGGTCTCGGAAACCTTAAGCTCTGATACCAACAAATGTAACCCCCTCATCCCGGTCTAGCCGGATGACCGGTCCGAGTGAGTCACACGGGGAAAACCGAAGCGAAACCCGTTAAGGTTCCCCCTCGGTTAGCAACCCTATTTTTTTTCTTTTTAATCTTGTCACATTCGAGTATTAAATTCTAAGTGATCAAACAGCGGAATATATCACACGAGGCAACATTTAAACTCCTAAACCACATTCAAACATCCAAATTTTAATCTTGGCTAATGGCATATTAGTACCTATGTATCTTTCTCTTCAAACAGGCCTACAAGGGTCAAACAGGGCATATAAGCCCTCAAATTATCAATTCTTACAAACTAGTCCATTTTGATCTTCTATGTGTTCTAATGATATTTAGACTATCAATTGATATATAATTCAAACTAAATTATTTATTTTTCATTTCTAAAATACCTCCCCTGTTTCTAATAAATTTTTCAGAATTTAATGGTATCAATTAAACCCCTAAACATTTCGAATTTCACAATTTAGACCAGCAGATTCCAATTCATTCAGTTTCAGTCCCGTCAACTTCTAACAACAATTCAGAGACTTATACTTAACATTTTTGAGCAAATCATACCTCTATTTCATGTAAAATTTTGTCCTCTACAACTTTGTAGAAGAACACTTTTTCCAGAAATGACTCTAACATGCTCAAAAATGCAGTTTTTCCCAAAAGTTTCGAAACCTTGAAAAGGTTTCGAAACCTTTGACCATAGTTTCGAAACCATGCCCAAAGGTTTCGAAACTTTGGCTGGCAGTGGCCTCTGGAATCCGAAAATTTGCAAAGGTTTCGAAACTTTACCCTTAGTTTCGAAACCTAGGTGCAGGGGAGCATATTTTGCTTCATTCTAATGTCTTTCAATGATAAAAACACCTCATGTTCATATACAACCATACATAAGAGCTTAAAAACGCTAAAAGCACACAACACCAACCACCCAAGTCTAGAGGCATACGTCCTAGATTAAACGTACTCCAACATACTCGAAACATGAATATGAACCATCATACATACATGGTAAAATATACATTAAAACCTTTCATACATGAAACTCAACATGAGCATACCTTAGTCAACTAAGGAAAATCATGCATTCGATCAAAGAAGGCAAACAAGCACATAAGGTCTCATGCTTCAACATCCATACTCTTAGGCATTCTCACAAGGCATATGACCAACACACATGATAAACAATTTAAACATCTACCAGACATACATCACTCAAGCATTCATCAAGGCATGCATCATAAGTGATATTTACAAATCAAACAAGGCATCTAATTGCCAAACCAAAACAACACACCTCAAAGCATCAAAAACAACAACACCTATCCCATTGCTTTTCTATTACAAATCTTTAATTTATAAATCATACATTGAGCTCACCAAAGCAACACTTGAAGACCTTTCCTTTCACATGCCACCCACAAGTTATTTATCTGCATTGTCGAACAAAAGAGAGCGTAAGCATAAAAGCTTAGTGAGGGTAAGCTCATAAAACAAACCTTCGACAATACAGGGTCCAAGCTCGAGCAATTATCATGATGAAATACATAACTTTATCTTCGATCCACATGAACCAAAATGAACATGATGCATGAACATATAATCAACATTATGTCATGCTCAACATCTCATAAGCTCAACTTACAATGATACATATATATCTCAATGCATTAACCAAAACATATATAGCTTCGCATTTGAAATTCACATTTCATATCACATTGATACACATATCAATTCATTTTAACATGTATGCATAATCTCATATTGGCATATACATACTTTCTCATATTGGCACCTAGCTATGACTCGAATACGCGGATAACATGTTGGAACGCATTTTCCAACATCAACCTTACCTCGGTGGGATTACACTCATCACCGGCCTTGCATGGGCGGGATTCCACTCATCGCCACATGCCCTACGGACGGGATTCCACTCATCGCCACGTAGAATATATATAAATTTCCGGTGGAATATTACATCACCGTACTCCTCCTTGGTGCCTTAACGCCACCAAGGCCACGTACGTTTTGACTCAATTTGTGTGCACACTCATCCTAATGATCGATAATTGTACCCAAGCATACTAGTGCCAATATTAATCAAATTCCACAACCTTTGATGTTCAGAGTAATAATATGGCATCTTACTTCATATTAAACTCAACATCAAATATCTCAACAACATGCATATAACAATGCATTAAATCATGCCCCAACATACATGTATATCACATTATACATAATCATCATAATGTCATGTTCAAGAGTAATAATATGGCATCCTACATCATATTAAACTCAACATCATCATACACATTTTACAATCCAAACCACATACATAGCAATGCATCAAACCATGCCTCAACAACATGTATAACACATTATACATACACAAATCATCATGAGGCATAACATCAATTAAAGAGATCATCCAATGTCTCTAACTAAAGCTTAGGATTAGGCTACCACCCTAATCCAAACTCTAGGTGAGTCTACCAATCTCAACCTAGTTCACATGCTCGAACCAATTACTCAAAACCATTTAAAATATTTTAACCACTCACATCTACCTCCAAGCTCAACTACCAAGCAACCATCACCTCCAAGTTTCCGGATTTCTTCTCGATGCTTTGCCGACCCAAATTCTTGCTTCTAAACAACCTCAATACAATTCAAACAACCTCAAATCAGCCCAACATCAAATTATCAACCCGGAATACAATTCAAATACAAATTACCATCTTGCAAACCATGACCAAACCCCATACTTAGCAATTTCGGACAGCCCCAATACCTCTTCCAAAAGTTATGTTTCCAACATCCATTGCACTCACAAATGATCCCAAATCAATCCCTAATCATAGTACTACCATTGGCTATCAATTTCCCACCTAAAACAACCCCCAAAAATCACCCAAAACCCTTCAAAAAAACCCATTTTTACCCAATTTCGGAAATTTCATAAAACACCTCAAAAATTATATATGTTGGTCCTTTTGGTTCATAAACACCATATCTAACAATATCAAGTCAAAATCTTAAGTTAAAATCAATAAAAATATCATTTTTATTCAAATCTTCCAAAAATCCAAATTCTAAAACGTTGATGAAAATGAAATCTATTTGTACTTTTAAGTAGAGGAAGATGAGAGCAAGTCGAAAATGTAATTACCTTTCAAAAAGCTCCAAAAATGGAGGCACGATCGGTTGTCAAAGCTTGAAGAGGGAAGGGGGAGGGGAACGTGAAATGAAGAAGGGGTGGGGGAAGGTGATGGTAAAATGAATGATTTATAATAAAAAGGGTTTTTATTTTATTTTATTTTGCAAGTCTCATTATTTACAAAAAATGCCATTAATGAGATGGTCATTCTCATCTATTCTAAAATTCATAGAATTTGATTCCTGAAACAACTTAAATCCAACATAATTGTTTGCTTCGAATATAGGAAGCCCAAAATAATAAATTACTATTTTAAATTATAAAACCGAAACACAAAACAATATTTTAATATTATTTTCTCCCGACCCCCAAACCCGGGTGTTACACGGAGTCATTGCAATTGATGGTATTTGTTTCAACTTTGAAAGTTGTAAAGGATAGCAGGAATGTGTTGCCAACCCACGCTTTTAGCCTATTTAAGATTTTTGATCCTGGTATTTTCGTTGATAATGCAACGATATCTACTGGGTGTAGATTTAATTTTGTTTATGATGGAATGTGTGTACTGAAATACACCACAATGTCATACAGGGCTGAAAATAGAAGGCTGTTTTTATGTGGGACTAACAGAAACGGAGAGTCGTTCATTGTTGAATGTAATGGAAGTGGAGGTGTACAGAATGATGTTATGGATGATGTTAGAACACGAACTTATAGAAAATTGTTTCATCTAGAGCAACTTAATTCTAGCAAGGAAAATGATGTTGGTAAGGAGATTGTGGACCCTTGGCTCGACCGAGTGAGGAAATTGGCTGATAATTGCATTGGATTGCAAGGAATTTTGGTATTCGAGGGAAGGCTGCCACGAATCAATGGTGCACACCTGACTATTATGAAATCTGTTCGTTTTGTTATTGACTGTCCATTTGATCGAGGCAACTATTTCAGTGAGTTCTTAAATGTATATAATGACGAAGGGGTCAGTGAGCACAGTCCTCCTAAGGTGTTAATACCTTCTTTTGATCCGGGTGGAAGTGACATTATAGTAGGTTATTGCCACGATAGTTTAAATACCTTTTTTAATGAATCTGAGTCTGACAAATATATGTCCAGGTACAGTAACTCTAATTGGGCAATTACATTAGTTCATGTACATTTTGAACATGCTCGACTATCGCTTGTTAGGAGGTACTTTACTGCTATGTTAGTTTTTCGAAGCTTTTGGCATTTTGCTGAAACAAGAAACTTGAAAGGAGGAGTGAATGATCAAGGGAGGGTCGCAATTGATGTTGAAGTGGAGCAAACTGTTGTTGATGAGTTGTGTCTTATTATCGGCAATGATCATGCGGTTTGGGAAGGTGATGGGGAAACTACAGCCAGTGGAGATGATTTACTCACTGTCGATTTGTGTGACATTCAAAATGGTGAAGTGGTGGTCATGGAGATGAATTCAAGAGCTTCAATGGTTGAGGAACATATATGCTGAAGAAACCTGAGTACAAGATAAACATTCTCGGTATGATTAATGATGAATTCTTTGATAGATTTAGACTAGAGAAGAGAACTAGAAAGGCTGTAAATCATGAGGAGAGGGGTGGAGTTTTGCGGGCTATGGATGGCTGCAACTATAAGGCAGCTGCTGGAGGATCACTTTTCAACAGCTTGGTAACATTGACAAGGCTTGGTTATAATCCTATTGGAGGAAATGATTTAAATATAGCTATGGCAGGTAGTGTAGGTAGTGATCCATTGGAAGGCTTCCACAAAGCTAAACTACATCGAGCAAATGTGAATTCTTCTTTCTAAATCTATCAAGGATGGAACAAATGAAACAGTAATAGTCCTTACAACTCCATATGCTCAGAGCACCATGCTTGTTTATCAGGGTACATCATTGACTACTAGTTATGATTCTGGCTTGGCTGACATAGTATTCCAAACAAACATATTTGTTGTTGGAGGTTATTTATTTGACCTCCTCGATATGATCAAAACTATGAGAAAAGCTTTGGTGGTTGAACCAAAATTGTCTTGGATAGATGCCAATGAATTGAGTGGAAGTAATACAAGTTCTGAGTTTATTGATCTGAATTTAAATTTGTTTGATAATGTGAATCTATATTGTGTTGCTGAATCGATTTGGGAAATCTTTGTTCCGGGTGGGAAATTACTTCCAACCATCATGAAGGCTTTATTGTTGTTGCTTGAGCCAAATGTAGCTAAGAAGAAAAGAGCGTTGGGAGATATTTGGTCAAATCATTTGAAGAGAATTTTGAGGCATCGAATTCTGTTTGCTTTCTTAATCCATGAGGTCAAGGGTTATTTTTCGAAGCAGGGAGTATTGTAACGGATCAAAAATAAAACACTTTCGTTTTTGTTTTAATCTTTAATTATGTTGTTTTAGTTTAATGAAACGGTAAGTTTTGGGTTATTAGTTAACCTTATAAAATGAGGTCGTTTAGCTGCTTTAGTGTTATATGGTCTGAGACCCTTTGTTTAGTGCTTATCGAATATTTGGAATGAAATTGTGGTTTTCTCTCTGTGAGAATTCTTTCTCTTCTCATCTTACTTCAATCTGCTTCTCATCTCTTCACAATTCTTCTCAGTTTGATTCTTAGTGTTACCCGTGATCATTGATCTCCACGGCGTTGACGGCCAGGATCGAGGCCCCCAGCCACGTCAGCTTGCGGCCTCCAGCGCCCTTGTTGATCACTTCATCCCCTCAATCGGCCTCACATGCAAAGAAACAAACAAAATGTCAGAGCATCCCCAACCGAATTTCAGAGGCAAAACCAACAAAAATCAGAGGCGAATGTGAATACAAACAAAGGGATAATAGATCAACCAATAGCAATTTATAGGACCTTTTTCTATTTTTCTAAAAACTCATGTAATTTCGGCTATAAAACCGAAAGTAAACATTGTAAACCCTAAGTTTTGAGCAGGAGAATTTCAGAGAAATAGAAAGCAGGCTCAAGCATTTTCAGAGGTATACTTCCTCTCATTTGATTTGCATTCGAAAGCATAAAAACAAAAGGGGTTAGAATTTTTGGTTTCTCACCTTTGGCGCCCGTTCGCCTCCTCGTTGTTCTGAATCCCGTCGGTGACAAACCTCTCGGTCTTCGTTATAGGGGCCGTGCGTGGTGAGCCTTTCAGATTTCGGGGTTTAGATGTTAAAAAGGGGTTTGAAATAAAAAGGGTTTGTCGATTCTGTTTTTACAAAGTAAAAAGGGTTTCTATCATCTTTCAAAGAACTTGGTTTCAAATTTAGGCTTTGAGTGAAAATGAGATTTTTTAGGGTTTTTGAGTTTGCCGGCCGTCGACTAGTGACAACCGGTGTGGCGACGCTCGACGGACGAGAGAATGGGTGTGGGTTTAAGGGCTTTAGGGTGTTAGCAAAAGGGCTTAAAATGATTTAAACGCAATTTTATAGTGTTTTAATGATTTAAAATTGGTGTAATCACGTTTTTGATCCTTCTGTGTCCCTTTAATCATGTAAGCAGCCCTTCTGCGTTTTGAAATCTCGTCTCCGGTCCCTAGAATATCGACGAGCTTTACAATTTAGCCCTTGTTTCAATCGTAGCCTGTTTTCAAATGGTTTAATCACCTCTTGAGTCCCCGGAGTCTGTTTCGGGTTCAATTCTAGCCCTAATTTCAGTGTCTTATTTCCCTGTTTACCCCCCCTTTGTCCCATGCATTTTTATTTCCAGTCCTTTATATTGTCTTTTGTTGTTCTTGCTCTAATGTTGTAGATCTATCTTAATTTGTGGTTTGACGAGGAATATATGATATTTGATTTGATTATGACTTTGGTTGATGGCATGAATATGTGTGGTTGTCATGTATATAATATATGTCTTATGCATTACCCCTTTTTATAATGTAATATTTGAATAATATATAACGTGTATAATATAAGATTTTGTTCATATAATATGTAACATGGCACATAATATAACATATGATTTTATAAAGTATATAACTTATGGTTTTAGTAAAACATATAATCTATATTTTTCTTGTAAATTGTATAACATATAACTTTTTACAAAAGAAATATATTTTATGAAATATGCAATATACAACTTCCTTAACATATGATATAAATTCTTTAGGTAATATATATATATATATATATATAAATGACATGCGTAACATATTTAAAAAAACATATAGTATAGTATAGTGTATATATATATACGTTACGTATTGTTAGTATAGAGCATGTAATGAATATTTTTGTTTTAAGCTTGGGCCTTGGGCTTTGGGGGGCTTATAGTATTAGGATTAGGTTTGGGGGCTTTGCTTAGCTTAGGTGGGCTTGGGCTAGTTAGATTAGGCCTTTTAGGTGAGGTCGATTTAATTGTTTCGAATCGTGTGCCTGTTTCATAGGGGCACATTTCATACAATTAAGTCGGTTTAGGATCTTGAAACCAATTTTGGGCATGACGGGGGTGCTTATCCTTCCCCGCATGTAATCGACTCCTGAACTCTTTCAAATCTCTGGTTTAGTTTTCAGTGTCCGATCTACCTTTTAAAATGGCCGGTGGCGACTCTATTTTTTATCGATTTTTTAAAATCGCTTTCAAATTAAAATCCGGTTCTTCTAAGTGACACCGAAAGAGTAAAGAGGTAGTGATACCTCGATGTTTTCAAAAAAATGTCGCTACAATTATGCCTATGAAGTCTTTCATGTGCGTAACATACTTTAGATCTAGTTTTATATTTTCTAAGAATAAATGCAATAGCCACAAGCATTAGCATTTGAAACATAGTTTCCATCATCTCCAGTTGTAAACTGAGAATTGTTACGATGCACATCTTCTTTTGTATTTTTAAACGAGTCATAACTGTTTTTATGAAGAAAAAAATTAATATTAAAAAATTTGATAATTCTAAATAGTTAACAAGCCCATATATATGTAGAGTGCACTTTAATTGTAATCTAAACACTAGTTCTTTTTAAAAAATTATACCCGGAACACACAAAAAAAGATTAAAAATTGCATAAAAAGCTACAAAATTTATTGAAAATATACTAAGCTGCAACAAGAACAACATATCAAAATCCTACATGAACTCATATCTTACTAACATTTATCTACCATGTATTACAAAGCAATAATACTAAAAAAATAACCCTGTAATTTCATTTTTCCTTACTGACCATATTATGAAGGAGAATGTTTAGAATCAAGAAATGTATAAGTTTATTCTGTAGCATGTAATCGCATTGCCAATATTTCCCTACCTCATCAAATATGGAACATACAAACTCTTATTTTTTAAAGTACTTGTGCTTGTTGTTTGTACCTATAAAAATCTGGGACATAGAGACGAGAATATGACATTTCATATTCGAAAACAACATTAAATGATAAAACATTCAATAATAATACCAATAATAATCTACAATAAGTATTTTTTTATTCGAACGAGAACAAATTAAATTCTAACAGGGATAATAGTTGGGATGTCGATTCACTTGCGAAAACTGGAACTAGTCATAGACTTATGTAAATCTAAAAATTAAATGTAGGCATTAATTTGTGCGTGATGTTGCTTTGAGTGGCCAGAGAAGTAAAGTGCCTAGGTTGAATAATATTGGGAGGTGGGTGTTTTTTTTAACAAAGTGAAATTGTGCTAGTAAAATCTAGCCAATAGTTCAACATCAAAATGCCAAAGAGAAAAGCTACAACACCACACAGATACAAAGAACGCAGAAAAGTATCAATGTTGCATCACGACACGAATTATTCGAGTAAAAAAAACAAAACATGATCGTGTTTCAAACCACAAATACAAAGAGAAAAAGAATTATTCGAATCAATTGTACCGAATAAAATAACAAAAGAAAATAACGAAAAGTAAAAATTGAAAATACTTACCAGGAGATGTGCAAAACAAAGAGAGGGAGACGTGATTTTAGGTTTAGCAATTTCACGATAAAAACAAATGGTTAAAAAGACCTATATTATATCAGGGTAATTTTGTCCAAATTCATCAGGAATTGTCAAATACCTACGAATATGGAGAGAAATAAGAATCATATTTCCACCCTTTAATTATCAAACTGTCATTGTTGGGAATTTTATATTACCCTATGATGGGAATCATCTCAAACCAAATATGGGTATGTTATTCTGGAAAAGAATATTACCTCTGGTAATAATGTTTTCCACGAACCAAACGCCCTCTAAAAATAATTGGAGAAACTTTAATTCGGTCGACTAATTCGGATAAAAGCACCCCTACTCACTTCATCTACAAGTTGATTGTTTTTTCTTAAAAAAATTAACATAATTTGATCTATAAGTCTATTTTAGTACGATAAATTAATATGATTTGAAAAAATTGGTGCTCAAACTCTTACCTCTAGGAACAACAATCATTTCCTTAACCACTGAAGTAAGATAGTTTGTACATCTTTAATCGTGTTTTAAAATTTATAGTTGACATTGTTTTAGATATTTTTTATGTTTTACGAAAAAATGTCTAGTACTATTACCTTTAGAAAATTGTTTTCGTATGTCGGAGCACACGACGTTGTGAGTGTTAAGATTTGATTCTATGCTGTTATGCATAAACGAAATTTTATGGACGAATGTAGAACCATTGTAGTATAGAGATGTGCATTTTACCTGATTCGGTCAGGTTTCGACTCGACTCGATCTGATTGAGTGAGATTCTTTTAATAATAAAATTGGATTCGGATTGAGTCGAGTTTTTATCAAGGGTAAAGTCAGGTTGAGTTTAAGGTGAAAAATATCCGACTCGACCCGAAAGTAATAATGTAATTTTCTCCTAATCTTTATGTATATTTGTAATAACACCTCTCTTTATATATTTTTTATAATTAGGTCTTTAAAATTAAATTTTTATTTACAATTTAATCCTTAAAAGTATTATTTTTTACAATTAAGTCTATAAAATTAATTTTTATTTTATAGGTCGGATCGGGTCGAGGTCAAATTTAAAATATTTATTTTCGAGTCGAATTCAGTTTTAAAATACTTATTTTTGAGTCGAATACAAGTGGACCAAAAAACCGACTCTACGACACACTTGCCCAACCCTACATTGAACTAGTCACATATTAAACATTTTTAACAAAATTTAATATTACAGTAAACGGTATGATATTTTAACAATTGCTTTAATTTCATGCTATCGAGCCGCCAGGCGCCAACGTCATCCTAATTATTGTTATTTATGATTGCCGTAAACAACAAAGTCAACTTGCAAAAGAAAAAAAAAACTTTTTAAGGAAAGGCGATATCAAATATACTTATTGTTGTCGACGTCATATAAAAATTCCATGGAGGAATATGTCGTCGTTGAAACCTTGGCTTATATAACCTTTAACCGGACAAAAAACTTTTTTCACTTTTCCGTATTTTTTATGTCAAACATGAAAAAATTAAATTTTAAACTCTAATTTTAATTTTTAATCTATAAAATTTAGACTTCAAAAAATATATCATACTTTAAATTTATAAACTTTAAACTTAAATTTTTATATAATCTATTTTTTTAGTGTAAAAATATAAATAGAGACACCAAAAAATTATGACTATTTCTAGTCTTTTAACTCACACTATTTCACGCATCACTCTCGGAGTACATCACTAACGCCTTGTCAGGGTCGCTCATTGGCAGGAACTTGACTTGATCATGGTGTTTAGTGTTTGCCGGTCAGAGATTGCCATTCTTAAATTGGTGACCATTCAAAGTTAAATTGCTTTATTTGACTGAAAATTGATTCCCATATGTTTGGTCTAAAAATTACCCGGCCGGTTGTATTATCAATTTGTTGGTTGTTATAGCATCATCATAACAATGATCATAACAATATACAATGAAGTGAATGCCCAAAGTATTTGCTACTTATAACAATTTATTTGTACCTTGAAGTCTTCTTGCAAATACTTTGAATTTCCTTCCAATTATACGTATCTTGTTTAGTGAAACAATTGACCCACTTTTTTATAGTGCCAAGAATTGTGTGGCAATTTATTAATGCCAACATGCATATATATATGTAATGGACTGAATATAATAATTGTCTTGTCAGACTTTAGCTTCATATAATCTTCCTCTATATATACATAAACCAAACCAACTAATCCGTCACTAAAAAGTAGCTTTGTTTCACAATCTTTGATCAGCAAAGATGGTAAGCTGGCCTATCCCATTTTCCCGCTTAAATGTTTTTCGTTTGCTTTATTCAGGATAAATAGTCTCCTGCATGTATGTTGTTTTACAGGGTTCTTTCAGGGATTCCAATGGCCAAGCCAAGAAAGAAACGAAACTCGGAGGAATCAAGGCTACACTTCCTGTCTATGGTAGCAATTCATCGTGTTTTGTCTCTTTAATTCCTTCCCCCCTTCGCTTTACAAGTTTGCTTGTCTTTGATTCCTATTCGTTTTTGTACTGATTGTGAATTTTTTGGCAGCCATGGAAGCACTGGAGAATATGGCATTCTTCTCAATTGCCGTAAGCCTGGTAACCTACTTTTATGGGTACATGAACTTCAGCCTAACGAAATCCGCAACCACCCTTACAAATTTCATGGGGACTTCATATTTGTTAGCACTCTTCGGAGGGTTCATATCTGACACCTGTTTGTCAAGGTTCAAGAGTTGTGTCGTGTTTGGCGGCATAGAATTGCTGGTAAGTTTACGATCCTAATTCCTATATCTCCATAACCATTGCCTCAACTGCCGTGATTTGAAAATACGGAAAAGATTGATTCAAGACATGTTTTTCTTCGTCACATGCTCCAGCATGACAAAACAAATAGGTGAAAAGTAAGAAATAAAGTTTAATTAGCAACTAAGACATGGTTTGCTTCATAAATTTGAAGGGATATGCGGTCTTGACAGTACAAGCTTTCTCCCACCAACTACGACCACCCCGTTGCCAAGGTCTTGTAATAAGCCGAACAACTCAATGCGAGGCCGCCAACAGCGGCCAGACTGCCATCCTTTTTACCGGATTATACCTCGTTGCAATTGGCACTAGCGGGGTTAAGGCAGCTTTGCCATCATTGGGGGCTGACCAATTCGATGAAAATGATCCTAAAGAATCAGCCCAATTGTCAAGCTTTTTCAACTGGTTCTTGCTTAGTTTCACCGTTGGAGCCATAATTGGGGTGACTTTAATCGTCTGGATAAGCACAGATAAGGGTTGGGACTGGGCTTTTGCTTCATGCACGTTGGCTGTCTTGTTTTCCATTGTGTTTATAAGCATGGGAAAGTCTTTGTACCGTAACAATGTCCCCAAAGGGATCCCACTCCTTCATATATTACAGGTAATTAGTATCATAAACTATGTAAATGTGCTTGTCATTGATAACCAAAAACGTGCTGAATTTTCTTTGCTTTTATTAGGTATTTGTGGTGGCTATCCGAAACCGAAAGCTTCCACAACCCGAGATGACGGATGAATTACATGAAGTTCGTGACAAAGAAGCAGGGTTGCACAATGAGATTCTCCCCAGAACTGATCAATTCAGGTAACCATTTACAATGATCTTAGTACATTTTGTTATAATAAGTTGTGAATTTTGCTTACATGTACCACGTGCAGGTTTCTAGACAGAGCAGCAATAGTGCAGACCTCTGGCGATGCATCCACATCAATAAGTCCTGGACCCTGGAGACTATGTACAGTGACACAAGTTGAAGAAACAAAGATCATACTTAGGATGCTTCCAGTTATTCTCAGCACCGTTTTCATGAATACTTGTTTAGCTCAACTCCAGACTTTCACCGTCCAACAAAGCACAACCATGGATACTCATATCCTTGGTTTTAAGATGCCGGGTCCCTCCATCCCGGTTATCCCCCTAGTGTTCATGTTCGTTTTTATCCCAATATATGACCGCGCTTTCGTCCCGATTGCTCGGAAAATAACAGGAATCCCAACCGGAATTCGTTATCTCCAAAGAGTCGGGGTTGGTTTGGTTCTGTCAGCCGTATCCATGGCGGTTGCTGGAATTGTTGAGACACGACGCAAATCCGTGGCGCGTGAACACAACATGGTGGATTCTCTTCAGCCTCTGCCAATGAGTGTGTTGTGGCTCGGGTACCAATATGCTATATTTGGGTTGGGTGATATGTTCACATTCGTTGGGCTGCTGCAATTCTTCTATGCAGAGAGCTCGGCAAGGATGAAGTCGTTGGGCACAGCCATTTCATGGTGCTCATTGGCTTTTGGTTACTACTTGAGCTCGGTGGTGGTGGAGGTGGTGAATAAGGTGAGTGGTGGATGGCTGGCGAATAACAATTTGAACCGAGACAAGCTCAACTATTTTTACTGGCTATTGGCAGCGTTGAGCGTGCTGAATTTCGGTATCTATCTGGCCTGTGCTTCTTGGTACAGGTATAAGAAGGTGGAAGTCATTAACCAAGAAGAAAATTATGGTAGCGAAGCTGCTAATGGAAAGCAACTTGAGAGGTTAACAGTTTAGAATCACTGTAACTTTACTATATTTTCCAAATAAAAGCTCAAGATAATTAAGGGTTTTATTTTGATGCACAAGCTGTGTAAATTTTTTTTACACAACCCTTTTATAAAATTTAAAATTTAAATCACAAACCCTAGCAACCTAAAACCTAAACCCTAAGCCCTAAACCCTAAACTCTAAATTCTAACCATAAACCTTAAATTATATACCCTACATACTAAACCCCTAAACCCTAACCTAAAATCTTAAACCCTAAACCCTAAAATTAAAGGGCTTGTGTAAACTTGTGCATCAAAGTATTTTCCGATAATTAAAGCAAACATTTTGTAAAAACGATTCCCTAAAATCTGAATAAATAGAAGGAAAATGAAGTGATTATATGTATACTACTTACTAATGCGTTGGAATCCAAATTACACATACTCCTAATTTATGTGAAAATTGTTAATATCACCGGCCCAACACAGACATAAAACATGAGATCCAGCATAACAAGTAACGACAATGTTGCCCGCATTTTGTTAGACCAGGTTTCCAATCTTGTCTACCTATCTCATGGTTCTAGGGCTTTATTTTAAAACCATTTATCTTGAAGAATTTAATATGATCCAAGGAAATCGAGGGCTGACAATTAATCCATGTAACAAGCCTATGTCCAACTTATAAATGGAGATTAATCATCCTTTTCCACCCTAAAGAGTAATGTAGAGTAGAATAACATTCATTAAAATATGTAATTGGCTCCTATTATTTTTTTAGAACAATCTATGTATCAAATTAGATTATATTTTAATTCTAAAAAAATCTCAAATTCTGATATAAATAATTGATTCAATTTGATCTTACGACGTACTTTCATTTTTATAAATTAATAAAATATTTAAAATATATGATTGGATGAGTCTACCACGTGTGACGAACATTGATGAACACCACTAACGATGAACACCGATGAACACCATTAATTTTTTTTTTAAATTTTAAAAATCTAAAGGACTAAAATTATAATTAAAATTATCTATTAAGAAATAAAAATCAAATTTAATAATTAATTTATAATATTTTTTTAATAGGTTAGAATCAAATATACCCAATTCTCCTAAACCCTAACAAAATCAATTGATTTTAATCTATTAGAAAATTATAATCTAATTTCTATTTTTTTTAAGAGATTGATTTTGTTAGGGTTTATGGTTTAGAATCAAAATCAATCTTTGAGAAGACATCAAATTTTGGTTTCAATACCTTTGTGCCGGCCCTCCATCAACTCCAAATTCATTGAACTCTTGCCAAGCAGATAGGAGAAATATGGAAGCGAAAAGCACTCTTCCGACGAAAGAAACAAACCCCATTTGTTTCCGATTAAAAACCTTGAAATCCGACGAACAACAATCGAGTCATAAAATTGGGTATATTTAATTTTAAATTATTAAAAAAAATATTATAATGTAACTATTAAATTTGATTTTTATTTTTTAAGAGATAATTTTAATTATAATTTTAGTCCTTTAAATTTTTAAAATTTTAAAAAAAAATTAATGGTGTTCATCGGTGTTCATCGTTAGTGGTGTTCATCAATGTTCGTCGCCCGTTGTAGAATTTTCCTATATGATTATATTAATATTTATATATTTTATTATTATTTAAATATAATCTATATCAAAACAAATCAACACAATATTAAACATCACATGTGGTCGAGATAGATCACCCCACTCATAAATGTATCTATTTACAATCTTCTTATCTTATCATTATAAAACTTGTCTAATATTATAAATCTCCACGAAAATGGGTATTCTAAAAAGAATAGGTTAATAAGAATGTTAACCCGTAGGTAGGTCTAGGGTTTTCAGCATCGACATTTTTCTTGTTATAATGAAATTCAAAAGAAGCCCTTCTAAAAGAGTAAAATTTCTTTAAATTATTGAAGATACCATACATATTTTAGGGTAAAGTACACAGACGGTCACTGAACTTTAGTAAAAAAAACAAAATAGTAACAAAACTTTTAAAAATCACAAAATGGCAATTAAACTTTATGTTTTGTAACAAAATGGTAACTAGACGTTAACTGCCGTTAAATGACTATTATAAAATTTGGTATAATAACACATTTAGTCCTTCATATTTATACATTCAATCAATTTAACCCTAATTCGAACCAATTCACTAAATTTAGCCCTCGTAATTTATGCATTCTTTCAATTTGGTCCTTAAAACAAAATTTCAAAGTATGGTAACATGATAAATAATTACAATTAAATTTTTATAGGAACTTGAAAACTCGACTCGACTCGAATCGAAAAAATTTCAAATAAAGTTTGAGTTGTAAAATATGACATGTCAACTCGAATAACTCGAAATTTTTGACTCGACTTGATCGAACGCTCATCTCTATCCTAAGATATGACGCGTCAACTCAAAATATTCGAATATTTTAAATCATTTTTCTTTTAAATCGAATATTTTTTAAAATAGAATATTTAATATTTTCATATTTAAATCACATCAATTATTTAATAACAACTTTAAATATTCGATTTAAAAGAAAAAAATGATTTAAAATATTCGAATATTTAATTAAATTTTTATAGGAACTCGAAAACTCGACTCGAATCGAAAAAATTTCAAATAAAGTTTGAGTTTTAAAATATGACGCGTAAACTCGAATAACTCAAAATTTTTTTACTCGACTCGATCGAACGCTCACCTCTATCTTAAGATATGACGTGTCAACTCGAATAACTCAAAATATTTGAATATTTTAAATCATTTTTTCTTTTAAATCAAATATTTTTTAAAATAGAATATTTAATATTTCCATATTTAAATCACATCGAATATTTAATAACTACTTTAAATATTCGATTTAATTTAAAAATATTCGATTTAAAAGAAAAAAATTGATTTAAAATATTTGAATATTTAATTAAATTTTTATAGGAACTCAAAAACTCGACTCGACTCGAATAAAAAAAATTCAAATAAAGTTTGAGTTGTAAAATATGACGCGTCAACTCGAATAACTCGAAATATTTTTACTCGACTCGATCGAACGCTCGCATCTATCTTAAGATATGACGCGTAAACTCGAATAACTCGAAATATTCGAATATTTTAAATCATTTTTTCTTTTAAATCACTTCGGATATTTAATAACTACTTTAAATATTCGATTTAATTTAAAAATATTCGATTTACAAGAAAAATATTGATTTAAAATATTAGAATATTTAATAAATATTTAAAGTAATTATTAAATATTCGAATATTTAAAAGAAAAAATATTTAAAGTAGTTATTAAATATTCGAATATTTTAAATCATTTTTTTCTTTTAAATCGAATATTTTTAAATTAAATTGAATATTTAAAGTAGTTATTAAATATTCGAATATTTTAAATCATTTTTTCTTTTAAATCGAATATTTTTAAATTAAATTGAATATTTAAAGTAGTTATTAAATATTCGATGTGATTTAAATATGAAAATGTTAAATATTCTATTTCAAAAAATATTAGATTTAAAAAGAAAAAATGATTTAAAATATTCGAATATTTCGAGTTATTCGAGTTGACGCGTCATATCTTAAGATAGAGATGAGCGTTTGATCGAGCAGAGTCAAAAAATTCCGAGTTATTCGAGTTGACGCGTCATATTTTACAACTCAAACTTTATTTGAAATTTTTTCGATTCGATTCGATTCAAATCGAGTCGAGTTTTCGTGTTCCTTTAAAAAAATTTATTGTAATTATTTATCATGTTACCATACTTTGGAATTGTAACACCCCCTTCCCGGCCTGGTAGAGAACCGGGTCGGAGAGCGCTACCGGAAACGATGCGGAGATCGGAGACATAAATTCAAAGTTCAAAAATCATTTCAGATTATTTTTACTAATCTCTTTTAAGACTTTAACACTTAAACTTATTAACAACTTACTCAATTGGGGTCAATTTTAAACTTTTTCAAACTTAGGGACTAAATTGTAATTTTTACAATTTAGGGGTCCTTATCTGAAATTCGTGATATTATACTGAAATTAAACTTACTAGTTATTAGCCTGTAAAATCTCATTACTAACGGAAGTCATTTACCTATCTGATTAGACGATACAATATTTTAGTGACCCTTTTGTAATTTGTCTAAAACTATTTTTTTATTCGAACTAACAAAGTATCTTAAACACTTAAAAATTTATACAAAACATAGGTAACGTATACACAATAGTAGGCCCACAAGACTAATATAATTACTTTAACTACTTTGCCACCATACTAGGAGTTCATAAGGACAAAACACATTACTCTTTAATTGTAGTGACTTGCCAACCTTCCAACTAATCCCGATCTCGATCTGTTACTTTCCTTAACCTGAAATGTTATGCAATGAATGCATTAGACTTACATAGTCTAAGTGAGGTAGTCAATGACAATGAATGAACATATTATGTCATGTAGCATGCTTCCAAAAATGATCATAATGCAATAACATGTCATACTTTATATTCATAACAAAGCATAATAACATATCATGGGAATAACATAGCATAACGTATAAAACACATAATATATTGGTACCATTGGATACGCGGATTCCCTGTACACCATATCATGAATCATAAATGAGCCGTAGCCCTGAGCCGTAGCTCCATGTATATTCATAACAAAACATAATATCATATCATGATCATAACATAGCATAACGTATCAAACACATAATAAATTGGTACCATTGGATACGCGGATTCCCTGTACACCATATCATGAATCATAAATGAGCCGTAGCCCTGAGCCGTAGCTCCATGTATCCCTTACACTTCCATCCTTTTATCTCCCACATATAGGCCGTAGCCCTGGACCGTAGTCCTCCCTTACATGGTGAGCTCGAATAACCCTATGGCATGCCAATTGTATCCAACGTCCATAAATACACACAAATTCACATAGTCCATGGTTTTCATATCATATCATATGAAATAACAAGATGAGCCGTAGCTCCATATCATGTAGTATTTCATAGTCATATTCGAACATATCAAAGTAATACAAGGCACTTACCAAATGCAGATAAATTCATAATTAATGCAACGGGGCAGCACCGAGCCTACCCCTGACACGACTATACTCACATATCAGAACAAAGAAACAAAGATCGGAATGACACCGTGTCACCCGAGACAAATGCATCTACACTCACATATCAGAACATAAAAACAATGATCGGAATGACACCGCGTCACCCGAGACAAATGCATCCACACTCACCTCAATCCAAGCTTAGAGACATTTTCCTTATTCTCCAACTTTGTGGTTTCCTTCATTTCTACTCTTTTCTAACCAAACATTAAAGAAATATATCATTTAGTACATTAGGCAGCTTGCATTGTTCTCAAAGAAATATTTATATAAAATATTCTATAACTCAAAATCTGATTTCGTTTCTTTTAAACGAAACTAAACTGAATAACCTTTTAAACCATATAAATTATAGCTTTTAATTCCTCTTATACAATTTATAATGAATTTTTAAAGTCGATGTTGATGCAGATTTAAGGGCAAACTGTTACCCTGTTTTTATGACATTTACTTACTCAAAAATTCATATCTTTTTACTCACAACTCCAAATAAGGAGTTCTTTACCATTATGGAAAGCTTATAAACACACCTTTACAACCATGTATGGCATATAATTTTATCATTTCCCTATTAATACAGTTTATTACTTGAACATAGGGAATTTTTAGAAACCTAATCTGTCTATGCTTAATTTGTGACTTTAGTGCATTTATAACCTATGTTTCACTACACTATTAATCTTGAGCTTTTAACCACATTTACATTAATCTTATAACATTATTTTTATAATCCAGAAACCTCAAAAATAGGACATGTAAGTCCTCAATTTATCAATTTCCACAAAACAGTCCCCTTTTTATTCTTTAATAATTCTATATGTGATCTAAATGGTTTTAACCTACCAATTGAGACTTAATTCAAGTTTGGACATTTAATTTAATTCATTTCATGAATCCCATGTTTTAATCATAAATTTTCAGAATTTATTAACACCATTTTGACCCCTAAACATTTCGAATTTCACAATTTAGCCCAGCAGTTTCCAATTATTCAGTTTCAGTCCCGTAACTTCTAAGAACAATTCAGAGATCTATACTTAACATTTTTGAGCAAATCATACCTCTATTTCATGTAAAATTTTGTCCTCTACAACTTTGTAGAAGAACCCGTTTTCCAGAAATGACTCTAACATGCTCAAAAATGCAGTTTTCTACAGGACAGTTTACAAGTCCGAATTTCTTTATTCTTTCTACCCTTATCTTTTACCAACCTTTAATTAATCTAATTTCATGCTTAATATATATACTAACATCAAATTAAAGATAGTTGAGACTCTAATCTCAACTCTAATTTATTTCACTCACCTTGATAGACCGGTACTTTATTTTTATTTCTTGGGCTTGACGGTTGTTCCGAATCTACCTTGTATACCATGATAATTAATAAAAACTAATCAATAAAACAGTATCGAATATATATAAAAATATTCATCAAACTCGATACCGAAACTTAAACTTACTAGAGGTTTGAGCTTACCCCGACGTCGGTAGAGATTCGATATTACTATATCAAAAATATCGGACCACCAATCTAATACTGAACCATTTCTTGCTTTCTCTCCTTTAATTTTGTGTGTGCATTCCCGTGTATCATCCCACCTATTTATACTAAAATTTTCCATCCCCAAAGCTTTCCCAAAATTATTTTCAATTCTCTCATAGTGGCTGCCACCGTTTCTTGCTCATTTGCCACATATAGTGGCAATTATATATTATTTTTTTTAAATGGCTAAGTAGCCTATTTGTGTGGCCTTAAATTGGCAATTGAGTTAGTGGATTGACTTTAAACATTTTACCTACTCCACTTCCCGGTGACTCACGGCATTTCTTCAATTTGAAGGATTTGACGTGGGTCCCACCCATATATATTATTTTAATAATAATAATAATAATATTAAACCAAATAAATATGTTTCGAACCTAATTTCTACTAGACCCGAATAATCTAATAATAATAAACCCGAATAATTAATAAGACCAAATAATTTATAGAACCAATATAAAATATTCGATCACCGGAACCTAATTCCGACTAGACTGGTTTTTGGGATGTGACAACTCTCCCCCCCTTAGAAAAGAATTCGTCCTCGAATTCTTACCTGTAGCTTCGGATTGTTCATCCGTGCACTCTTTGGGATCAGAATCTTCTAGAAATGAAGAATTCACCTTTCCTATATATATATATATATATATATATATATATATATATATATATATATATATATATATATTTTGCGACATTGTCCTTCATTTCGTCGTTGACAAAATTTGTACTTAGAAATTCTCATGTCTTGATTTCTTTTCAGACTTATTAAATTTACTAACTTTCCGAGCTCTCTTCGCTACTTCCGTAGCTTTGACTCTATTTACGAGATCTTGAAAATTTTTAATATATAACGCTGTAAACATGGGTCGTAACTCATCGTTAAGCCCTATGATAATCATTTGATACTTATGTACTTATTATGGAACTCTTTCAAGAAGAATTCCCAACTCACGGTTTCCTCGGAGACGGTAAGGATGATAGTCTCCCATCACTGTAAGGCTTCAACGCAAGAGCGCATTCAAGCTTATGTTCATCCGAACATCTTAATTGCTTATAAAAAATCCTTAAAGTATTGTCTAACCAATACTCGGCTATTTCGGGATCATCTACGTTCCGACCAGTAAAGGTGTAAGCTTGGTATTACGATAACTTATCGATTGGGGCTCGAAGAGGTTGCGCAACAGGTGGCATAGGTTGCATGACTTGACTAGCCTTTAACACATTCATAAATTGCTGAAACATATCAGCTATATTCTAATAAAATCCTGCCTGAGCTGTAGGAGCTTCAGGCTCTACACCTCGAACAGGAGGGTTCTGAGAATTCGGAGGATTTCCTCCTTGCACCTACTCGCCATAAGTCGAGGAGATAGCAACAGACTCATTATTACAGGTTTCGTTAGTTCGAGACACATATCTATATTATAAAAGAGATCGGATCAGTTGACAAGTCACAATACTTAACTGATTAACTCCTAAGTGGCAAAGTAACTTAACACATAATACAAACATACTTAAGTTTAGTCCAGAACCGACTAAACTCTAGCTCTGATACCACTAATGTAACACCCCCTTCCCGGCCTGGTAGAGAACCGGGTCGGAGAGCGCTACCGGAAACGATGCGGAGATCGGAGACATAAATTCAAAGTTCAAAAATCATTTCAGATTATTTTTACTAATCTCTTTTAAGACTTTAACACTTAAACTTATTAACAACTTACTCAATTGGGGTCAATTTTAAACTTTTTCAAACTTAGGGACTAAATTGCAATTTTTACAATTTAGGGGTCCTTATCTGAAATTCGTGATATTATACTGAAATTAAACTTACTAGTTATTAGCCTGTAAAATCTCATTACTAACGGAAGTCATTTACCTATCTGATTAGACGATACAATATTTTAGTGACCCTTTTGTAATTTGTCTAAAACTATTTTTTTATTCGAACTAACAAAGTATCTTAAACACTTAAAAATTTATACAAAACATAGGTAACGTATACACAATAGTAGGCCCACAAGACTAATATAATTACTTTAACTACTTTGCCACCATACTAGGAGTTCATAAGGACAAAACACATTACTCTTTAATTGTAGTGACTTGCCAACCTTCCAACTAATCCCGATCTCGATCTGTTACTTTCCTTAACCTGAAATGTTATGCAATGAATGCATTAGACTTACATAGTCTAAGTGAGGTAGTCAATGACAATGAATGAACATATTATGTCATGTAGCATGCTTCCAAAAATGATCATAATGCAATAACATGTCATACTTTATATTCATAACAAAGCATAATAACATATCATGGGAATAACATAGCATAACGTATAAAACACATAATATATTAGTACCATTGGATACGCGGATTCCCTGTACACCATATCATGAATCATAAATGAGCCGTAGCCCTGAGCCGTAGCTCCATGTATATTCATAACAAAACATAATATCATATCATGATCATAACATAGCATAACGTATCAAACACATAATAAATTGGTACCATTGGATACGCGGATTCCCTGTACACCATATCATGAATCATAAATGAGCCGTAGCCCTGAGCCGTAGCTCCATGTATCCCTTACACTTCCATCCTTTTATCTCCCACATATAGGCCGTAGCCCTGGACCGTAGTCCTCCCTTACATGGTGAGCTCGAATAACCCTATGGCATGCCAATTGTATCCAACGTCCATAAATACACACAAATTCACATAGTCCATGGTTTTCATATCATATCATATGAAATAACAAGATGAGCCGTAGCTCCATATCATGTAGTATTTCATAGTCATATTCGAACATATCAAAGTAATACAAGGCACTTACCAAATGCAGATAAATTCATAATTAATGCAACGGGGCAGCACCGAGCCTACCCCTGACACGACTATACTCACATATCAGAACAAAGAAACAAAGATCGGAATGACACCGTGTCACCCGAGACAAATGCATCTACACTCACATATCAGAACATAAAAACAATGATCGGAATGACACCGCGTCACCCGAGACAAATGCATCCACACTCACCTCAATCCAAGCTTAGAGACATTTTCCTTATTCTCCAACTTTGTGGTTTCCTTCATTTCTACTCTTTTCTAACCAAACATTAAAGAAATATATCATTTAGTACATTAGGCAGCTTGCATTGTTCTCAAAGAAATATTTATATAAAATATTCTATAACTCAAAATCTGATTTCGTTTCTTTTAAACGAAACTAAACTGAATAACCTTTTAAACCATATAAATTATAGCTTTTAATTCCTCTTATACAATTTATAATGAATTTTTAAAGTCGATGTTGATGCAGATTTAAGGGCAAACTGTTACCCTGTTTTTATGACATTTACTTACTCAAAAATTCATATCTTTTTACTCACAACTCCAAATAAGGAGTTCTTTACCATTATGGAAAGATTATAAACACACCTTTACAACCATGTATGGCATATAATTTTATCATTTCCCTATTAATACAGTTTATTACTTGAACATAGGGCATTTTTAGAAACCTAATCTGTCTATGCTTAATTTGTGACTTTAGTGCATTTATAACCTATGTTTCACTACACTATTAATCTTGAGCTTTTAACCACATTTACATTAATCTTATAACATTATTTTTATAATCCAGAAACCTCAAAAATAGGACATGTAAGTCCTCAATTTATCAATTTCCACAAAACAGTCCCCTTTTTATTCTTTAATAATTCTATATGTGATCTAAATGGTTTTAACCTACCAATTGAGACTTAATTCAAGTTTGGACATTTAATTTAATTCATTTCATGAATCCCATGTTTTAATCATAAATTTTCAGAATTTATTAACACCATTTTGACCCCTAAACATTTCGAATTTCACAATTTAGCCCAGCAGTTTCCAATTATTCAGTTTCAGTCCCGTAACTTCTAAGAACAATTCAGAGATCTATACTTAACATTTTTGAGCAAATCATACCTCTATTTCATGTAAAATTTTGTCCTCTACAACTTTGTAGAAGAACCCGTTTTCCAGAAATGACTCTAACATGCTCAAAAATGCAGTTTTCTACAGGACAGTTTACAAGTCCGAATTTCTTTATTCTTTCTACCCTTATCTTTTACCAACCTTTAATTAATCTAATTTCATGCTTAATATATATACTAACATCAAATTAAAGATAGTTGAGACTCTAATCTCAACTCTAATTTATTTCACTCACCTTGATAGACCGGTACTTTATTTTTATTTCTTGGGCTTGACGGTTGTTCCGAATCTACCTTGTATACCATGATAATTAATAAAAACTAATCAATAAAACAGTATCGAATATATATAAAAATATTCATCAAACTCGATACCGAAACTTAAACTTACTAGAGGTTTGAGCTTACCCCGACGTCGGTAGAGATTCGATATTACTATATCAAAAATATCGGACCACCAATCTAATACTGAACCATTTCTTGCTTTCTCTCCTTTAATTTTGTGTGTGCATTCCCGTGTATCATCCCACCTATTTATACTAAAATTTTCCATCCCCAAAGCTTTCCCAAAATTATTTTCAATTCTCTCATAGTGGCTGCCACCGTTTCTTGCTCATTTGCCACATATAGTGGCAATTATATATTATTTTTTTTAAATGGCTAAGTAGCCTATTTGTGTGGCCTTAAATTGGCAATTGAGTTAGTGGATTGACTTTAAACATTTTACCTACTCCACTTCTCGGTGACTCACGGCATTTCTTCAATTTGAAGGATTTGACGTGGGTCCCACCCATATATATTATTTTAATAATAATAATAATAATATTAAACCAAATAAATATGTTTCGAACCTAATTTCTACTAGACCCGAATAATCTAATAATAATAAACCCGAATAATTAATAAGACCAAATAATTTATAGAACCAATATAAAATATTCGATCACCGGAACCTAATTCCGACTAGACTGGTTTTTGGGATGTGACAGGAATTTTGCTTTAAGGACCAAATTGAAAGAATGCATAAATAACGAGGGCTAAATTTAGTGAATTAGTTCGAATTAGGGTTAAATTGATTGAATGTATAAATATGAAGGACTAAATGTGTTATTATACCAAATTTTATAACAGTCACTTAACGGCAGTTAACGTCTAGTTACCATTTTGTTACAAAACATAAAGTTTAATTGCCATTTTGTGATTTTTGAAAGTTTGGTTACCATTTTGTTTTTTTTTTATCAAAGTTCAGTAGAGGTGGCAAACGGGTCAATCGGTTCGGGTTCGGTTCGGGTCATTTCGGTTTCGGTTATTTCGGGTCTGATATCATTCGGTTCAGATTCAGTTCGGTTCGGGTTCGGTTCGGTTCGGTTCCAGTTCGGTTCTATTGTTCGGTTGATTTTTGGGTCGGTTGATTTTCGGTTCAGTTGATTTTCGGTTCTGTTCGGTTCGGATCGGTTCGGGTCAATTTCTGGTTGATGGGAGATCGGTCGGTTTTAATCAAGTTTTTAGGTTGGTCAGTTTTTTTACACCCTTTATATGGCTTTATAAAGCCAATATATTTAACTTTTTGGTGAGTTGTGCGATTGTTCATATCTCATCTTTTTTTATTTCTATTAATATCTTTTATTTATTTCGAGTTGTCTTCGGTTCGGGTCCATTTCGGTTCAACTAAAAATCAGTTCGGTTTCGGTTCGGTTTCGGGTTTCGGGTCAAATTTCGGGTAAGCATGTTCGGTACGGTTTCGGGTTCGGTTCGGATAAATCGGTTCGGTTTTCGGGTCTCGGGTCAAGTTTGTCAAGTCTAAAGTTCAGTGACCGTCTGTGTACTTTACCCTATATTTTATATACTCACCTCGATGGAACTAAAATACCTAAAAGAAGGGAGTGCTAGAAAATCGATGCAAGCAAGTGAGGGGCACATGGTGAGACGATATGATAATATAATACTGTAATATTATTCATTTATTCATTGGAGCTCATTTCATACTAAATATTCATTCAAAAGGTACCTTAATTTACGATCAAGAATGGTACACGGCGGGAAACAATGGGTAGTAATTTAAATGCAAAAAATGATGATTGGAGGCTTACAATTTAACAAATGAAACAAGTACTGGTAGATACTGGGAAGAAGGAGTTTTAAAAGAGGGAAAAGGGGATTTGATCCGGATCCACGGCCATTATAATATCATCGAGTCAACAAATTAGGTGAATTTTTCTTATCAGATACTTGAGAGCAGAGAACAATGACAAGTGAAAATATTAATTTATCTTTTCCTAAGTACAAGTAGATGCTTTTTCCCTTTTGTTTATATTGTTACGAGCATCCTTCTCTTTATGTCTTTTATCTTTTCGCATCCTCAAAGGAAGAAAACAAGCTCTCTCAACGAAATGGTACATTTTCCCCACTTAATTTTCAACATTCTCTTTTTCAAATCTTTCACTCATCATATATTTAGCTAGTGACCAGTTTGTTGTGGCACTGCAAACAGGAACTAAAGTATGACAAAGGGGTAGGAGGAACTAAAGCTGCACTTTTCGTCTATGGTAACTAACCCTAACCCTTCCTGGAATGATTTGGTTATGCGATGTTAATTCCTTGATTCATATATGCAGCGACGGAAGGGCTGGAGAGCATGGCCTTTACTGCAAATGCAGTGAGCCTGGTGACCTATTTTATAAGGTACATGAACTTCAGCTTGACGAAATCTGCCAACACGGTTACAAACTTCATGGGAACGTCATTCATTCTTGCACTATTAGGAGGAGTCTTTGCCGATACATGTTTGACAAGATTCACCACCTGTGCCCTCTTTGGATTCCTCGAGTTGTTGGTACGTTACTTATCATTTACGGAATGACTGATGTATGTATTTTGGATGATCAATCAAATTCTTATTACATAATTGGATAATTAAAATCATTTGATCTAACGAGACTTGACCTGGTGCTTACAAATTTTAAGGGATATGCGCTGCTGACAGTACAAGCACACTTCCATCAACTGAGGCCAACTCCTTGCATGGATGATTCAAAGCAATGTGAGCCTGCGAATGCCGGCCAAGCATCGATGCTTTACACTGGTCTTTTCCTGGTGGCGCTTGGAACCGGTGGGATTAAGGCGGCTCTGCCGTTGTTGGGAGCTGACCAGTTCGACAGCAAGGACCCTAAAGAGGCAATTCAACTTTCAAGCTTTTTCAACTGGTTCATGTTTAGCATGACAGGTGGATCTTTAGCTGGGGTCACTTTTGTAGTGTGGGTAAGTTCTAACAAAGGTTGGGACTGGGCTTTTGGAGCCTGCACAATATTAGCCTTGCTTGAAATTGTGTTTCTCTGCATTGGCAAGCCATTTTATAGGGATAATTCACCCAAAGGTAGCCCCATTATTCGAATCATACAGGTAAGTCTTTTCCCAGTTTTCCATCACAATACGCACCACCTAGTACAATTTCTCCATCACAATAATCATGGCCTCCGTATTCCTGTTTCAAGGTACTTGTTGCAGCCATCCGCAACCGAAACCTTCCAATACCAAAGGAGGAAGATGAACTATATGAGATTTATGACAAAGGAGCAGTGGTAGCGCCAAATGAGTTCCTTCAGAGAACCAGTCAGTTTAGGTACAAGGTCTCATTTGTAAGAAATAATATTAATTTTTTTGTGAACTAGGCCCTAACGTGAATATATCAACAAATCCGCAGATTCTTGGATCGAGCAGCCGTTCATGCTGAGCCCTCTTGGGGTGCATCAGCATCAGTGACTCCAGGACCCTGGAGGCTTACTACAGTGACACAAGTAGAAGAAACTAAGATTTTACTTCGCATGCTTCCAATCGTATTTAGCACAATTTTCATATGTACTTGTTTGGCTCAATTCCAAACATTCTCCGTACAACAAAGCATGACGCTGGACACTCACATATTTGGTTTTGAAATCCCTGCTGCCTCCCTTCCTGTCATTCCCCTGACACTCAACTTGATTTTCTTTGCAATTTATGACCGCATTTTCGTTCCACTTGCCCGAAAAACAACAGGAATTCCAACAGGAATCCGGCATCTCCAGCGAATTGGAGTGGGATTGGTGCTCTCAACCATTTCCATGGCAATCTCTGGAGTCATGGAAACCAGGCGTAAATCTGTGGCATATAAGCACGACATGGTAGATTCTAATAAGCCTCTGCCAATGAGTGTGTTTTGGCTTGAACTCCAATACGTCGTATTTGGGTTGGCCGATTTGTTCACATTGGTGGGGCTGCTACACTTCTACCATGCGGAGAGCTCAGCTGGTATGAAAGGTACGAGTACAGCCCTCCTCTGGTTTTCACTGGCATTTGGCAATTTTATGAGCTCGGTAGTGGTGGAGGTGGTGAACAAGGCCAGCGGGGGTTGGTTGGCTTCAAACAACCTCAATAGAGACAAGTTGAACTACTTCTACTGGTTATTATCAGCGTTGAGTGCTGTTAACTTTGTCATTTATTTGGTGTGTGCATCTTGGTACAAATATAAGAACGTGGAGGAAAGGAAGCAAGAAGAAAATTCTATTCAGGGTTATGCTGATTAAGGACTCGTAGGCAAATTATAAAATGTTGATGTAATAATAAGTGATATATTCACAAGTCACATGAATAAAATCAATATTTTAGAAGTACATCAATATGGATAACTACACCAAGAGAACCACTCGGCAACATCATGATCAGCAGCCAAGAGCGTGGCCATAATACATCAGCGTTGAGACCCTCTGCACTTAAAGTACAATATAACTAGCAAACGTAATTCTGATACCACATATAAGAATTCGACAAAAACACAAAACAAACTTTAAATACATATCTCGTGTCATTGTTTGTTAAGAAATCCGTTTTTCTCTATTGACCCAAATTATCTTACCCACACGCAAGTTTGGCATTTCTCAAAAAAAAAAATTAAATTACTTTTGATGATTCATAGATAATATATATTTTACAGTAGAAACTCATATAAACCTCGTATGTTTCCTTCTTGTTAAAATTGAACTTTAAAGAAAAAGGCGATCACTGTCTACAATAATGGATGGACGGGGTTCTATTAAATTTTTGAGCCAAGTGGGGTTTATTTAAGAATATAAGCTCTCTTTATCATCCATACATAGTGTTTGATGTGGTACGTCCCACCAAACTCTGACTGACAAGAAAGTTGTCTTTAAAAAAGAGATGAAAAAGGAACAAGGAAGCAAGCTCCCTCAACCAAATGGTAAATGTCCCCCCTCTCTTTTTAATCTTTATTTCTCTCATCATTTAGCTAATAATCGGTTTCTTGTGACACTGTGAACAGGAAATCAGTAGAGGTGATCGGTTACCGAAGGTAGACAAAAGGGCAGGAGTAGGAGGGATTAAAGCTGCACTTTTCGTCTATGGTAATTAGCCCTAACCCTTGCAGCTCAAATGATTTGCCATTTGGGTTATTTGAAGTTGGTTTACATGCAGCGACGGGAGGGCTGGAGAACATGGCGTTTGTAGCGAATGCGGTCAGCCTGGTGACTTACTTCATGGGGTATATGAACTTTGGGTTGACGAAATCTGCCAACACGGTTACAAACTTCATGGGGGCATCATTCATTCTTGCACTCCTAGGAGGAGTCATTGCCGATACATGTTTGACGAAATTCACCACCTGTGTCCTCTTTGGATTCCTGGAAGTACTGGTACGCTATTTTTCATCCATATTTTCCAAACCCCAAAAAAAGCTATTCAACTTGTACTCTTATCAGGTTTAGAAGCTGTAATTTCTAGGACTTTATCCTCTTTGTATAGTGTGAGTCTACGGTACAACAACCTGATTTACAGCTAAAAAACGGCATAATAATATGTTAGAAAATATAAAACATAAAATATTAACCACACAATCGAAATGTTATTCTTTGAAAACCTTTTATGCTGACGGTAAATTTCGACACTCATAGGCGAGTTCCGAAATTTATCGTGAAAAAAAATATTTGAATAACATTTTTATTGGTGTGAGTAACATTTAAATTCCGTATTTTTAACATTTCGATAGTAATTTTTTTAATCCTTACCGCACTCTAAGCTCACCCCTTTTCATACCAACAACGAAAAAAGGTAATCAATTGCCAGAAATCAAAGTATGGTAGATTAAACTATCTTTCTCTTTACTTTCCAATTCTTTTGTTTTTGCTTAAAACTATCATAGATCAAACCAGACTTTATTCCCCGCTACGCTGGGATTTTAATAATTAATTATAATTATAATAAATAATTACTACTATAAAATGAATAAACATGAACGTACCACAAAAATATACATATATAAAAGAACATTAACAAACAATATTGAAATTATTATCAGGTGAACATGTAGTAGAAATGTTTTTTTTCTCAAACGATATATAAATAATGACAAATGTACTACTTACCATTACGTTTTAGTTCTTAAAGTTATTAAAAGCATTTGTCATAATCATACTCCTCTGCTCGTGAAAAAAAAATGATTTACATTAACCGTCCTAACATTTATCTTAAAACTTTGCAGAAAGAACAATAAATTTCATGATGCTATTAATATATGTATTTATATAAGAAAAATATTTTGAGACACAAGTTTGTGTACACAAGTCTTTCAATTTTAGGGTTTAAAGATTTAGGTTGTGCTTTAAGGTTTTGGCATTTAGGTTGTAAAAATATAAAATTTAAGGTTTATGGTTATAATTTAGAGTTTAAGGTTTAAGTTTTAAGGTTCAAGGTTTTAGGCCTATGAATTTAAGTTTAAGATTTTATAGCTTACATATGAAAGGTTGTGTAAAAAAATTACACAACTTGTGTACCAAAATATAACCATTTATATAAAGGGTTATATTTTGATACACAAGCTGTATAAAAAAATTACACATCCATTCATATTTAAGCTATAAAATCTAAAACCTAAATCTCTAGCCCTAACACCCAAAACCTAAACTTAAACTTTAAACTCTAAACTCTAAGTTCTAATCATAAATCTTAAATTTTACACCTTACAATCTAAACCCCTAAACTCTAAACCATAACCTAAATCTCTAAACCCTAAAATTAAAAGGCTTGTGTACACAAACTTGTGTATCAAAATATTTTCCTCATATAAATATACACAAAACATACACAATTTCTTTTAAATATATATTTTTTTAATTCCTTTTAAGAATTAAATATGTTTTCAAACTTTAAAAAAAACAATCAAACTAGTCCGCCATATCATCATTCAAACCTTGACTACCGTATCAATAAAGATTAACACTCACTTCAACATAGCAATGGTCAACGACATAAACCTCAATTAAAAAACTTATTATATAAAAATTACTGATTTAAAGGTTTAATTGAATGTGAAAAAAGAAATTAACTGATTTTTTAAAATGGTTTTAAAAAATTTATACCTTAAACTTTTTTTAAAAAAATTGTGTTGAGAGATTGGCATCAATGATAAATTCCAAAACGATTTAGTATATATCTGCAAAACACTTAGGAAAACTAAAGAAAAAGTTATTTATTGTTTTAAAATGACATGTCTAAAGTATTTCTTTACATGTTGACTTACCGATCAACTTAAGATATAAAATTTGTTTGGATGAAAGTTTATTTTATAATTATTTTTATTTTTGAATAATATATTTAGAATGGTTAGACAATGACACATGGTTATTTATAGAGGTGACAAACTGACTCGAGACCCAACCAATTTTATTCGACCCGAGATCTGATATCGACCCGAACATAATGATATGAACTTAATTTGAAACTCGAAATAAATCGAATCGAACCGAAATTGACTCGATTTTTAGTTGAATCGGTATGGACCCAATCCGATTTTCAACCGAACCGAGCGGACCCGAATCAATTTTCAAGCGAACCGAACCGAAAGTAACCCGAACCAAAGACAACCCGAAATAAAGAACATATATTAAAAAAATAAAGAAAGATTTGATGTGAATTGTCACACTACTCACCAAAAAGTCAAATATACTAGCTTTATAAAGTCATATATCGATCTCCTATTTAACTAATCTTGACCCGGCCCGATATCAATCAACCCGAAAAGCAACCAAACTGATGTGACCCGATCCGAATCATTATAGACCCGAATTAAAACTAAACCAGACCAGATTTGACCCGAACTAAATCGAAACCAAATATAGTCAAAACCAAACCTGGCCCGACCCGTATGCCACCTCTAGTTATTTATGGTCCATACCCTATATTTTTTTTATTAAGTAGAGAGGTGTTTATTTCATGGTTGTTTTTATCAGTTGGTGTAACGCATCGTGTCACAATACTCTCAATTAAAATTTTTAAAAAAATTTAAAAATTAAAAATCCTAAAAATTCTATAAAAAAAACATAAAAGTATAAAAAATACATTTTTTAAAAAATATGTAAATATCATATTATAAAAAAACTGTCAAGATTTGATGGTTAAAATTTGTTGACTATGATTTCAAGACTCTATATCTCACGTGGACATGGCATTATATCAGAAATTAAACAATCTTGATTAGATAATTTAATAACTAAAATCATCTGATATGACGAAACTTTACCTGATGCATAAAAATATGAAGGGATATGCCCTGCTGACGGTACAAGCACACTTGGATCAACTGAGGCCAACTCCTTGCACAGATATTTCAAAACCATGCGAGGCTGCAAATAGTAGCCAAGAGGCAATTCTATACACTGGTCTATACCTGGTGGCGCTAGGAACCAGTGGGGTTAAGGCGGCTTTGCCGTTGTTGGGAGCCGACCAGTTCAACGGCAAGGACCCTAAAGAGGCAGTTCAACTTTCAAGCTACTTCAACTGGTACACGTTTAGCCAGACATGTGGATCTATAACCGGGGTCACTTTTCTAGTGTGGATAAGTTCTAACTACGGTTGGGATTGGGCGTTTGGAGTCTGCACCATAGCAGTCTTGCTTGCAATTATGTTGGTGTTCATTGGCAAGCCATTTTATAGGGATAATGCACCTAGAGGAAGCCCCATTATTCGAATCCTACAGGTAAACCTATTTGCAATTTTCCATCGTATTAAAATGAGGCGAGTTCAATAATCATAGCCTCTATTTTCCCATTTCAAGGTACTTGTTGCTGCAATCCGCAAAAGATCGCTTCCAAGACCGGGGAAGGAAGATGAACTATATGAGATATATGACAAAGGAACAGTGGTGGTGCCAGAAATTCTTCAGAGAACCAATCAGTTTAGGTACACTGTTTCATTTGTAAAATTTAATAAAAATTTGTTTAAAACTAGCTCTGACGTGAATGTATCAACAAATCCTTAGATTCTTGGATCGAGCAGCCGTTCATGCATCAGCATCAATGACTCCAGGACCCTGGAGGCTTAGTACAGTGACCCAAGTAGAAGAAACCAAGATTTTACTTCGCATGCTCCCCATAGTGCTTAGCACCGTTTTCATAAATACTTGTTTGGCTCAACTCCAAACATTTTCCATACAACAAAGCTTGACCCTGGACACGCATATATTTGGCTTCAAAATCCCCGCTACCTCCCTTCCTGCCATTCCCCTGACATTCAACTTGATTTTCATTCCAATTTATGACCGCATTTTCGTTCCACTTGCCCGAAGAATAACAGGGATTCCAACAGGAATCCGGCACCTCCAGCGAATCGGAGTGGGATTGGTGCTCTCAACCATTTCCATGGCAATCTCTGGAATCATGGAAACCAGGCGTAAATCAGTGGCATTTAAGCACAACATGGTAGATTCTAGTGAGCCTCTTCCGATGAGTGTGTTTTGGCTTGGGTTCCAATACTCCGTATTTGGGCTGTCTGATATGTTCACATTAGTGGGGCTGCTGCACTTCTACCATTCGGAGAGCTCAGGTGGAATGAAAGGAACCAGCACAGCTCTCCTCTGGTTTTCGCTAGCAGTTGGCTACTTTACAAGCTCAGTAGTGGTGGAGGTGGTGAACAAGGCCAGCGGGGGTTGGTTGGCGTCCAACAACCTCAACAAAGACAAGTTGAACTACTTCTACTGGTTATTATCAGGGGTAAGTGCGGTTAACTTTGTCATTTACTTGGTGTGTGCCTTTTGGTACAAATATAAGAAGGTGGAGGAAATGAAGCAAGTAGAAAAGTCGGTTTATTGTAATGCTGAGAAGGACTCAGAGGCAGCTTAAAGATAACATTGATGTATTAACAAGTGATTAACGCAAAATCTTGGAAGTTGACCATGATATGTGAGAAAACAAAATCGATGCAGCATATACATCATTGATTCATTTTAATCAATTTTAGCCTTTTCTTTCCCTTAAATAAACAATTTTGAACTGTTCATCTCTCCATGTTCTAAGCTTAAAAATCGATGACACTTGGGCAAATCGTAAGCAAAACATGGCGATGGGTTTGACTGGAATATAGTCAAAGAGAGAGAGACTTTCATATACATAGTATATATTTATATTAATACGGGAAATATTTAAAATGGTAATGTCCAGAATAATCACAGCCCACGAGCCATACCGCATTGTCCAGATTGTTTGTGACCCAAGCCTGGCATCGTGGGATAGCACCTGCACTAGCCTCAACTGCAGTTAAACTTTGGGAACCTGTAAATTGAAAAAAGATTCAAATCCGATATTAGCCTATTCCACTTTTCTTGTGATGCAGGTAGGCATAGCTTGGGCTTCAGGCCGCCATTCATTGATATGTGGAAATTACACTGTCAGTTTACTAGGAGTTTTGGTCCTAATATTATGAGAAAAAATATGACTACCATTTGGCTGACACTTGAAGTGGCTGATGTTGTCGATAGGTACGTGTTATCGAGTTTGAGATCATATTATATTAATTTTCGTAAAATTATTTTCCTTATTTAGGGAAAATGTTACGTATATTATCAAACTAGAAATTCCTAGGCAAAAGGACTGAGAATGAGAATTAGACAGATAAACTAAAGCATTGGAGGGTTTAGCTTGAATGGTTTACAAATTTACTTGAAATTAAGATTGTATATCGTCACTCGTAAATGGCTCATTTGAAAGCAATCGAACTCTTTTGGACCTTGTTTTAATTTTATTTTTTTAATAGTGTAAATGTGATTCAGAAGTATAGTATCTATTTATATTTATTTTTAACTTGATAAAGCACACACCTAGTAGACAAAGGATTATACTGAGTCTCTCAGGACGAACATCATCCGCTTTTCCAGTGAGACCACTTGTTGAGTTCTTATCAAAGAAAATTCTTAGCTATTTCTCGTTTTATGATAAGTGTGATATCGGAATATGCCGGCAACGAACGATAACGACAAAACAAACGAAGACACTAAGATTTACGTGAAAAACTCAAAACGAGAAAAATCACGGGCGGGATGAGAACTTTTACTATGACGAAGAATAAAAGATTACAACTTGGTTGCGTCTTAAGGCTTTGTAGAGTCCTTGATTTACATGTTGTATCCTGTGTTGTGTCTAAACCTCTAATCCCTACTATAGATCGTTTGTTTATAAAAAGTAAATTGCATAGAAACAAATTCTACTCAAGCTGAAATTTCTATCTTTAATTAATATAAAATTAACAAGATATATTCAAAAAATAAAATTCTTACTTTAAATTAAATTTTAATAAGAATTTAAATTACAACAATAACAATAAGAGAGACGTTGAGATTGGAATCAGCATTTTGGGTATCGGTTTGGTTGGCATTCCAAACGGCTGTAACATGGACAAATCCTCCAGTGGCACTGGTCACTGGTGTATGCGAAGAAATGGAGTTGAAGCTTGGTTGGTGGAATGAGTATGTGTTCCTCCTTGGATTGAAAAAGATAAACATATCACATATGTTATGATTCAAAATCAAGGATATTTCAAAAGATCTGAATGGGACCATTTAATTTCTTGAAAATAGAAGATGAAAAGAAGGTATTAGTGGGCGACTCTCGGCTTTCCTTTCGGCGGGGTGAGGTCCAATTCCTCACTCTACCTTTACCCTTTTATCCTTTTGCAAGTCTGAGGTTCCAAAAGCAACCCAAAATAATAAAATAAAATAAAAAGAGGTTAATTGTCAAGAGGTGATTTAGAATTAGAGCAATTCCACGTGTGACTATGGCATGGGTTTTGTCGGTGAGATGCAAACATAAAGGAAGGCTGTGAAGCATGGGTTTTCCTCTAAATCCTGCCTCTTTGCTTCATTGACTTTTTTTTTCTAAATCAAATAGTCAAATTGGAAAGTAAAAATGGAAATGCCATCTCAGGCTATATAGGACCACATTTTTTTTACAAATTTTAATTTTAATTTTACTTAGACAGAAGGGAGAAGAAAGACTCTAAGAAAAAAAATAAAATACTTCTAGTGAATATAGAACTCATGTCCCATAACTTAAAAAAATATGAAGAAATAAAGATGAACATCTTGACAAACTAGCCAAATGTGCTTGTTAATAAATAACCGCATCTTAAAAACTATAATTAGCATTAGAATTGTAATATATGTAACATGTTTTTATTTCTCAAAGTATTAGAATCCAATGTCTAATTCATTGATTCAAAGTCCTCCAAAAACAATTCATTCAAATAATCCCTTTAAGATTAGTCTAAATAATCCCTTTAAGAAAATATTATTTAATTTATTAAAGATTATATAGCAATATTTGTATTTTTTATTTGTAAATATAAATTTATTTTTTAAAGGGTAATCTTCACCAGTGGTCCCTTTCGTTTAGGGTGTGTTCTATTTTGGTCACCAAAATTCAAAAAAGATTATTCTGGTCACTTACGTTTAAAATCGTTTCTATTTTGGTCCCTTGGCCGTTAGTCTCCGTTACTTAAAAAAATTAATTTCTAATTTAACCCTCAAACTTTTAAAATTTTATTTTTCACCATTTTCCCCAACAACAGTCTTAGCCCCAACAACAACAACAAGCCTTGATGCAACAAGCTCTCCTCCAACAACAGCCTCTCTATCACTCAGGCATTTAGCTCCTCCACAGGTTTTCTACATTTTTTTGAATCTATTATCTACTTTTATAGAGAGTATATGTTCTAAATGCAAACCTATAAAGCCCTTAATATAACCTTTAATGAGTCTTTTAGTTACAGCATCTTAGCTTATTAATATGTGTTCTTTCTCAAATATAATTTTTGCAAATTAAGCGAGGCATTCCTTGTTACTTCATTTTTATTCAAACTCCAGACATACCAAGAGACAAATGAAAATTTGATGATTATTTTTTATCTGCAAGTGCCATAAATTACGTAAAAAGGATTATTATTGCATAAAAGTGTATTCACCATTTAATGGGACCTTTTCTCTATGAAGTAAAAAGATCAAACTTTTCACTAAATACCATATCAATTCTAGGTATCGGGAGTTCCATTCCTGCAACAAGTGACGAGAACCCAACTATAGAATGGACGTCCGCCATGGATCAATACTTCATTGAGATTATGCTGGGCAATCTTAGAAAGGGCAATAAAAGTAAGAACACCTTCAGCAAATAAGCATGGAACAATATGCTTGGTTCATTCAATTCCAAATTCTGTTTTCGGCAAAATTGGGCTAATAAGCCAATATGGGGACAAATATTAGGGGAATAGGGTACATTGGCCGAATATTGGCAAAATAGGCCAAAAACTACAGTGGCATTGAGACCACGCCACCTGCTGCCGGCGCGGTGTGGACAACGCCACCTCCTGCTGGCGAGGTCCCTGGTGACCGGCTGGGAGAGCCAATGGCAGGCGAGTTGTGGCTGGTTGGAGCTGATTGGGGGTTCTGTTCATGCATGTGCCATGCAGGCACGCCAGGGAGAAGCATGCAGCTTCACAGCTGAGCCGTCGACGCTGCCAAGCCTGCGTCCAACAGGACCTCGCCAGCAGGAGGTGGCGTTGTCCACACCTCGCCGGAAGCAGGTGGCGTGGTCCCAATGCCACTGTAGTTTTTGGCCTATTTTGCCAATATTCGGCCAAGGTACCCTATTCCCCTAATATTTGTCCCCATATTGGCTTATTAGCCCAAATTTGCCGTTTTCAGTTCAGAAAAAACTTTTTAAGGCGTATATATAGGAAACTGTTGAAGCACTACAGTGATTTTTAGAGTCTACTTCAACAGAAAGAGTTTTCTTGGGATGATAAACAAAAAATGATAGTTGTTGATGATAGAGAGACTGTTGTTGGAGGAGAGCTTGTTGCATCAAGGCTTGTTGTTGTTGCTGGGGCTAAGACTGTTGTTGGGGAAGATGGTGAAAAATAAAATTTTAAAAGTTTGAGAGTTAAATTAAAAACTAATTTTTTTAAGTAACGGAGACTAACGGCCAAGGGACCAAAATAGAAACGATTTTAAACGTAAGTGACCAGAATAATCTTTTTTAAATTTTGGTGACTAAAATAGAACACACCCTAAACGAAAGGGACCACTGGTGAAGATTACCCTTTTTTAAAAAACTTTTTTTTACAAAAACTTATGTACCTAATGAATTATAAAAATGATACTTAATATTTTTTAACAACAAATATTAGGTACAATGATAAGTCATATTTTATTTTTAAAAAAATTATGTTTAAATTTTAAAGATGATATTGTTAAGAGATGAATCACATACTATGAAGATGGATTGAAACATAAAAAAAATATACAAGTAAAATAAAAAAATATTAAATCAATAAATAAATAAAATAAAATGATCAAAAACATAGTAGTGCTTTTTGTAATAGGGCATGTGAAAAAATAGATTGTTGCCTAGCAAATGAGTAAATTATGTAAATGACAAGGATCTGATTTGTTAGTTAAGCTGGAGAGAAGAAGATTCAGGACAATTTGTCTAAACAGTCTTTGCTTTAGCTTAGAACTTCACGCCAAAGTGCTTAAAAAGCAACGTTGACATCATCGTAACACGCACGACATCGCGTGATCCATTTCCTGACTTACCCTATAACCGTAAAATCCGGGAATAAGACAATCGGACCCACCACATGTAACGCTTTTCATCAAACTCACCAGGGTTTATTGGATTACACCGACTGACGCTGACCCCAGATCAAAGCATCTCCATACTGCGGTCCGTTGCATCCTTCCGCACTCAATCACTACCTCCATCAACTAAAGTTACTTACCCTCTGCCCATCTATCAAAATCATACCCGTCCACGTCACATCCTTTTTAGACTTAAGATTTTATGTTGATCAACGGCGGTGATTAAAGATGTACACAAATTGATGCTGTGATCTTTTTTACTAGTATATTTTTTGTCCATTTCCACTACTGCAAAGTCGCTAGGAACAAATAATATAAGGGCGACGAAGAATTCTTGCAGTGAGACTGAGAGAGTACGTTTCCATTTTGCACTTTCAAGTGATGGAGGAGAGGCCTGAGACAGAGCTGATATCCATACCAGCAACGCCACGTGAGTCGACGCCGGAGATACAGACGCCGTCAGGGCAGAGGTCACCGAGGCTGGCGGGGCAGAAGTCGTCGACAGCATGGACACCAACGTCGTTTATATCCCCCAGGTTCTTGAGTCCAATAGGGACTCCAATGAAGAGGGTTTTGGTCAACATGAAAGGTTACTTGGAAGAAGTGGGTCATCTCACGAAGCTTAACCCTCAAGATGCTTGGCTTCCAATCACTGAATCACGCAATGGGAACGCTCATTACGCTGCGTTTCATAATCTCAATGCTGGGGTTGGGTTCCAAGCTTTGGTCTTGCCTGTTGCTTTTGCTTTTCTAGGCTGGTATGAACATTTTCTCACCTAAAACCTCAGCACTTAAGTTAAAGCCTCTCTTTTAGCACTAGCTTGCATTGTTAAACCCTTTTTTCCTAACATAATAATTCTCTTTAGAATTATTGTTGATTACTAATGATTATCTGTATCCATTTGTTCGCTAGAAGTTGGTTTTTATTCAGCAACTGTTTCATTTTATTACATGTTTATTTATCATGTCTTTACAGCTTTTATCACCTAGGAACATACTCCTTTTCATTTTTCACAGCAACTGATAAGCATGTTGCAGAAATTAAATATTCTTTCTTTTATCGGGGACATGTCTTTTTTTTTATTTACTTTTCATGCTCCCAAGAGCATTGACTTGAACCTAAGTGACATGATTAATCAAACCTTGGTAGAATTTTGAAGAAGCTAAAAAGCGGGTCACATTATTCATGAATTGTAAGGATTTTCCAGTACCCTTTAGATGCAATAATTGTTAAAAGCAAATAGGAGGGTGAAACAAAATTATTGAAATGATAGCAGAAAATGCTGTTTACAAGATTTGTGCCTTTGGCGGTTTTTTGTGCAGGAGTTGGGGTATATTGTCCTTAGCTATAGCCTACTGTTGGCAACTTTACACCTTATGGATTCTGGTTCAGTTGCACGAAGCTGTTCCAGGAAAGCGGTACAATAGATATGTGGAGCTCGCACAAGCAGCTTTTGGTGAGAACAGATCCTTTACACATTGAAGCCTTCTCTGCTTGTTTAAACTCTGCATCTCTATGAATAACAATCTAGTATTCTAGTTAATGGTAAGGCAAGATGGAAGAAGAAAAACTAAAAATGCATTTTCATGTCAAATTCTACAGTTATGCAGTTGATCTTGAGCTTCAAAAGTATTTGATTATCTTCCATTTTGCTACATTTGGAAGCACAGGAAATTAAATGACTTGGAAGATCCTTTCAACTTTATGCAACATGTGAATTTGAAATCATCTGCCATTTTATTAATTTATTTTGCAGGAGAAAGATTAGGTGTTTGGCTTGCTCTCTTTCCAACAGTTTACTTATCAGCAGGAACCGCAACAGCTTTGATTCTCATAGGAGGGGAGACCATGAAACTATTCTTCCAGATTGTTTGTGGCCCTCACTGTTCGTCGAATCCTTTGACGACAGTCGAGTGGTATCTGGTGTTCACTTCGTTGTGCATTGTCCTATCTCAGCTCCCCAATCTTAATTCAATTGCAGGGCTCTCTCTAGTAGGAGCCATCACAGCTATCATATACTCCACTATGGTGTGGGTGCTCTCTGTTAGCCAACAAAGGCCACCCACAATCTCTTATGAACCTATCTCATTTCCATCATCTGCTGCTGCCTTCTTCTCAGTCATGAATGCACTCGGAGTCGTAGCATTTGCGTTCAGAGGCCATAATGTAGTTTTAGAGATTCAGGTATATGTTTACACTGTTAAACAAGTATCAATGTGACAATGGTCATTCTTGTTTTCTAAGGATGGTAATTGTATGTGGCTGATTTCAGGCAACAATGCCATCAACATTTAAACACCCGGCTCATGTGCCCATGTGGAGGGGAGCCAAGGTTGCTTATTTCTTCATTGCCATGTGCCTGTTCCCCGTTGCCATTGGAGGCTTTTGGGCTTATGGAAACCTTGTAAGTGTTCTACCTTTTCAATATCTTCTGTGATATCAATGTATTGCTTATTTCATTTTTTTCCCTCTTGATTTAGATGCCTTCAGGAGGGATTCTGAATGCACTCTATGGATTTCACAGTCATGACATATCAAGAGGACTTCTTGCCTTGACTTTTCTTCTTGTGGTATTCAACTGTCTGAGCAGTTTCCAAATATATTCGATGCCGGCTTTCGACAGCTTTGAAGCCGGATATACTAGCCGTACTAACCGCCCTTGTTCGATCTGGGTTCGATCCGGGTTTCGTGTTTTCTTTGGATTTGTGTCCTTCTTCATAGGGGTGGCACTACCATTCCTTTCGAGCCTTGCTGGACTGTTGGGGGGACTCACTCTCCCGGTCACATTTGCTTATCCTTGTTTCATGTGGGTTCTAATCAAAAGACCAGCAAAATACAGCTTCAATTGGTACTTCAATTGGATCCTGGGTTGGTTGGGTATTGCCTTCAGCTTGGCCTTCTCTATTGGTGGTGTGTGGAGCATTGTGAACAATGGACTCAAGTTGAAATTCTTCAAGCCCAGTTAAGAAGATAATAACACCTAAAACTGGGTTTTTGAATTCTGTTGATGTTTCAATGTCACCAAAAAAATCACTTCTTTTTCATACCTATGTAATGCAAAGTTCACATCCAAATGATAGATTCCTTCTGTTGCTCATTGCATTCTCCAATTCATGGAACAAGAACCAAGCAAATCTTAGTTCAAGAACTCAAACTTATTGAATCTGAGATTCCAGTTTGACACCATTAATATTCCAACTATCTAAGCTAACAGAGACCTTAATTTGAAATGAGATTTCATCGAATTCGATTTAAAATTCCTCTTAACTGGTGCATATCATATCGTATAGGCATTGTGATATCAAGATCTGACTCACTTAAGATAATGGTCTCATTGTTGGCATAACATGATACCTCAAGTATTTGTCATCCGAGAACAGATTATCTCTCATATCTAAAAGCTCTCTAAGAAACATTGATACCTTTTGATCTACCCATCTCTATACAAGAGTTATCTGCATTGTTAGAGTTGCAAAGAAGACTTCTAAATTAAAATTTGGGAGGCTGGTATCGATTTACAGCCACCCAAATTTAAATTAGAAAAAGAAAAATATAGTATTATATTATTTCAGTCCCACCTGAAAATGTCACTAGCTGATATCGAGTGTATTATTTTTTGGAAGGGTCCAGGTGACAATGAAAGGAGAGCGGTGCCCTATGGATTGATAATTGTAAATTGAGTGCTATTATTACCAGTCTAACGTGCGAGTCGTCCTCCCTAAATGGGGATTGTAATCAAAACACTGTACATCATCATTGTGGATAATGAAGGGGGCAACATGTTCGGATGCGCATGCAGACATAGTAACTAAAGTTTCATTTCTCTGTCCTTTCTGCAGGGAAACTCACCTAACAAAAACAAAAAAGCAAGACATGAAGCCACTGGGTTTAAAAGAATGGACTTGGCCTCATCGCAAACGGACAACCTGGAACATTCTACGCCTTTAATTTTGCTTGTTTAAAAGCTTCTCAACATTTGACTTGACAAATTTCAGCTCTTAGCTCCCTGCACTTTGGCTTTTTCTTTGAAATTTAAAGATTTTACTATAAGGTGGGGGCAACCAACTATCCCCACATAGATGATGGAGAATGATGACAAAGTTCCATTTGTTTAACATTTAAAAATGTGCACAGTACCTGGCTGCTGCCACAACATTCAACCTCCCACTATCCAAGAGGAATGATTTAATTTAAGACATAATAATTGAACTCCCCCTCTGCATCCTTATCATTTTGAATACCAATTTCAATACTATATGCACTCATTTTAAATTTACAAGTAATACCAACCTATTCTATCATACATACACGTGTAAAAGCATCTATAGTCTATGATTCTATTCTCTTTGGTACGAAGGTAAACGTTAAAGATATTCTTTTTACGTTATGATGTGATTATATATTATTATATGTCTTTTAGTTTTAGTCATTTAAAAATTTACATATATCATGTAAACATGTTATTTTCAAATAACATGAAGTAGTATTGTGTAATCCAATTCGTCTTTTATTTTCCTGGAAACATGGTCCATGATTCTATTATCTTGGTGTTATTTCAAATCCAACAGCAGTAAAACGAATGTGCTAGTCGGAGCCCATTCTATTTTCTTTTCATGTGCAAAGCATATTTGGTTTCTTAAATCTTAAAACTAGAGTCCGATTACAACTTACGGCATGAACCTTCACCAATCACCATATTATATTCATGATAAGGGCACGTATGAGATGAATTGACTGCCTGGTACCTGCAATTCGAGGTCACATAACCAGTCTAAATCTGAAAATTTGATTACAAAAACCCAAGTTCAAAGAGGTCTAAATTCAAAAAAATAAATTGAAAAGTTTTCATATTTCAAAAAATCCAAACCTCAATGAATTCGAGTCTAAAATTTTGAATTCAAAGTTAATATTTAAAAATAATTAAATTTTATATTATTATTCTATGCATTGGCAGTGAAAATAAAATACTACACAAGTAAGCCTAATTTCGCTTTAAAAACTAAAATCTAAATCCATAATTCTAAAACTCTAAATCTTAAACTCTAACTCATAAAATCTAAACTTTAAATTCTAATAGTAAGTCTTAAGTTTTAAACTCAACCCATAAACCCTAAATTAAAACCACTTATGAAAACCACCGATGAAATATTCTCTCATAAATATTTTATAAAAAAAATTTATTATTAAATTTATTATAATCTGATTTTAATAAATTAATTATATATTCTGTATATAATATAATAGTATTTCTAAGTAATGTTACCACAATCACACATACACAAAAGCTTTATGATATTGGTACCTAATTTTTTTCCGAATAAATAAAGAGAATATTATATTTTTATGACGAGATTTGAACTTATACGAGATGAAATAATATGAGCATCTTTAGTCACTAGATTAATTAGTGGATCTCTTGTATTTAAAATTTTAATTCTTAATTTGTAGTCATTGTATTTTTATCAACCAGAATAAATAGTTTTTGCGAGTCTAAATAAATAAATAAATAATAGAGAGAAGGTTTTTTTCATAAGGATAAATAATTTGTGTAAGTTAATAAAGATTGAATATAAAGTTTTATACTTAAAACGTATAATTTGTCTCATTTAACCATTAGCCCATGTCAACACCCTCTAGAGCAAGTCATTAAAAATTCTCAGTTGACATATTTCTCTCCCCTAGATTATAAGTTTTAAACTCAGCAGAAGCAAATTTTTTCTTCCCCACCCTTAGATAGAAATTGTACAAAAAAATAAACTATTAACCCATGATAATATGAAACCACGTTTTTCATAAGAAAAATTCTTTTACATTTACAAATATATATAAACAGGGACGTGCAGGTATTAGGGCAGTCACACCCCTATTTTTTTTGTTTGTCCTATTATTTAGATGTTTTTGATCAACTAATTTCGCACTCTTTATATTTTTAATATTACTTCTTAAAAGTTCACACCCCTTGCATAAATTTTTTTGTCCGTCTCTGTATATAAAAAAAGTCATTTCATTTCATAGAGAATTAATGATATAAATTATAAAGTAGTTTTGAAATCGAAAGGATTTATATCTTATACATTGGTGGTGAAAACTGAAAGTTTCCACAAGTGCCTTAGTTTTAGGGTTTAGAGTCTTAGTTTAGGATGTAGGGTTTAGAGGTTTAGGTGCATGGGTTTAGAATTTAGGGTTTAGAGGTTGGGATTTTGTTTTTAGAATAATATGGTTATAATTTAGGTTTTAACTTATAAACCCTGAATTATAACAATAAACCCTAAATTCTAACCACAATCACTAAATTCTAAATCACTTGCACCTAAACCCCTAAATCCTACACCCTAAACTAAGACCCTAAACCCTAAAATTAAGGCACTTGTAGAATTTTTCAGTTTCCACCGCTAGTGTATAGTATAATAATCTTAATATTATCTAAAAATTGATTTTAAATATCAGTATAATTAAGGATAATTATCCCATACTGTGAAACCTATGTTTGATTTTGATATAATTAAATCGTTAAGGATCAAATTGAAAAACTTGAAATTGTTTTATAAGTCCCTTAATAAGTTTTAAATCACCAACACTTTAAAACTGATTTGAAAAACTCAAACTCCAAATATTTTCTAAGTGTTCCAAGGCCAAAGTGTTCAAAACCGTCCAGGTGTATCGATACGCTTCCAGCCGTATCAATACTTTTTTTACCAAGTTGGATACTGGAAGGACGTGTTTCGATACGCTCTTAACCGTATCGACACAGTGTATCGAAACAGATTCCATCTATATCGATACGCTCCTCTGTAAAAAGTGAAGGAGTTTGAATGGTGTACCGATACGACTTCACCCGTATCGATACAGTTTTAATTGAATTTTTAATTCGAATTATTTTAAATGCTTTCGACCGTTGGTGTTAGTTGTTAGGTAACCAATATTTAAAATGGCAGTTGACCTGTATCGATACGGTAAACCCTCGTATCGAAACGGAAACTTCCAGTGAGCTAAGTTGAGAAAAAGGTATCAATACGGTCTTATCCGTTTCGATACGCTCCCTGTTCCGTATCGATACACCTACGTGCGTTTCGATACCCCCTCTTTATTATGTACAACGACTCTTTCTGTTTTGAGACAGGTATCGATACGGCTCCCTGTGTACCGATACGGATAGCTGCAGAAGTGCATTTATGGTGGAAAGAGAGGGTCCCAACGGCTCTATTCGATTCCTCAACCACCCAAACAGCTAGAATTGATAGAGGAGGTATAAATTGAAGTTCTTTGAAGACCAGCAACAACGATTGTATTAAAGACAAACATTCAAGCAAAAATCCAACCTCAAGTGTGCTTTATTTCCAATCTTTTGTAATTCCCAAATTGAGTTGTTTCCAATTCTTATTTTATCTTCAAATTTGGGTTAAGTGTTGTACTTCAAGGGATAAATTTGTATTAGAGAGATATACTTCTTGTCCAATTTCTTCTTTGATTATTTGTGAGGGTTTGGTCAATTTTTCGGTAGAAAAATTTGACCGGTTGTGTAAAGGTTACCTCCTAAGCCTTGAAAAGGGGAAGAAAAAATAATGAATTGTTGAAATCCTTAGTGGTAGCTAAGGTAGTGGATGTAGAGTTCATTTGGAACTTGAACCACTCTAAAATCCTTTGTTCTTCATTTTTAAATTGCCCTTTCACTCCACAAAGTTTTTAAATCCCAATTCACCTCCCTCTTGGTCTTGATCATTCAATCGATCCACTCAACAATTGGTATCAGAGCCTACCTCTTTGAAGGATTCACAACCACAAGAGGAGTTCCTAAGAAGAGTGAGATCAACAAAAAATCAAGCCATGGCTTTTACCTCCGGTTCAAGTATGTATGAGTCACAATCCACCACAAAGCCACCATTCTTCAATGGGGACAATTATCTCTTTTGGAAGAATAAAATGTGCCTCTTCATCAAGTTCAATGATTACTTGGTGTGAGATGTCATTGAAGATGATCCTTACATTCCATTGAAGCAAGACAATGAAGGGAAGATGGCGTTGAAGAAAAAGATAGAGATGAGTGAAGATGAAAGAAAGAAGATTCAAATAAATGACAAGGCTCTTCACATGCTTTTTTGCTCCTTTGGACCTGACATCTATTCCAAAGTCTCATCCATTGAGAGTGCCAAGGAAGTATGGGATACTCTTGAGACCACCTATGAGGGAACCAACGATGTCAAGGAAACTAAGATTGGAATTCTCAATCTTAGTTATGAGAATTTCAAGATGGAGCCCCAATGAGACGGTGTCCAAGATGTTTGATCGCTTCTCTACCATAGTCAATGGGCTCAAAGGATTTGGAGAGACTATACCGAAAGACAAGCTTGTCCGAAAGCTACTTTACTCACTTCCCGAATTTTGGGATGGGAAGAGAACCGCCATCATAAAGGCCAAAAATTTGAAGACTCTAAAGCTTGATGAGCTAGTGGGTTCTCTCCTCACTCATGAGATTATGAAGCAAGGAAGAGAAGAAGAGAAGAAGAAGAAAGAGAAGAGAGTAGAGAAGCTAGAAGTTGAAAAGAAGAAGAAAATGAGAATAACTCTCAAAGCTTCACTACTTAAGGAAAGCTCTTCTAGTGAGAAGGATGACCTTGAAGAATTGGCTATGATAGCCAAGAAGTTCTCTCGATTCATGAGGTCCAACCGTAGAAGAAAAATTCAAAGAAAGATGGACTTCAAAGGTAAAAGCAAAGAAGAAGCAAGGGATCAAATCATTTGCTTCGAGTGCAATAAACCCGGCCACATACGTTCGGAGTGCCCTCAACTCAAGAAGAAGGGCTTTGAGAAGAAGAAGAAGCTCAAAGCCAAGCTTGCTACTTGGAGTGATGAGGAGTCATCCGAGGATGACGAACAAGAAGTGGCCAACCTTTGCCTCATGGCACTTGAGGAAGATTCCTCTATGGTAACCTCTAACTCATCATCTTTAGATTTTACATATGATGAATTAAATGATGCATATGATGAGTTACAAGGGGTCTATGATGAATTAGTTGAGAAATACAAGGAGTCGGTCATTAGGAATAAGAAAATTATTTTGGAATTAAAAGATAAAAATGACTCTCTCTCTCAAACTAATTTAAAATTTGAGAAGAAGATTTTAGGGTTGAAAGATGAACTAAAATCCTTCCAAGACGAAAATGTTGACCTTAATAATCTTATTTCTCAATGTAATAGTGAACACCAAAAGGTGTTAGATGAGCTTAACAAGCTCAAAGAGTCTTTTAAAAATGTTGGTAGTGTGAAGCTTGAAATAGGTGAAACCTCTAAAACAAACCAACATAAGAAAAAGACTAATAACTACAAACAAGGTAGCTTTCCTAGACATAGTAGAACTAAAAGGATTAGAAGTATATGGGTTCCTAAGGAACTTGTAAAATCTAATAACATTGTTGCTATGTCATCTTGGATTCCTAAGGGAACCAAGTTATTGGGAGCTAACACTCATGGACCCAAAATGATTTAGGTACCAAAAACAAAAGTTTAATATCTTTGTTTTTAGGGGGAGCATTGCTACAAGGCCAAAGCACAAAGTCAAAACTCATGGTACCTTGATAGTGGATGCCCGAGGCATATGACCAGAGACAAGAGTAGATTCATGGATCTAAAGCCAAAAAGTGGAGGAGTGGTGACATTTGGTGACAACTCCAAAGGTCACATTAAAGGTATTGGCTCCATAGGTAATCACTCTACTATTCTTATTGAAAATGTCTTATATGTCGATGGTCTTAAACACAATTTGTTGAGCATAAGTCAATTGTGTGATAAAGGATTTAATGTTTTATTTGATAAAAATGGATGCAAAATTGTTGACATTAAATCTAATAATATTATGCTCATAGGTCATCGTATAGGTAACATATACATGGTGCATCTAGATGACATACATACATCTCATGCATGTTTGGTAGCACAAAATGAAAATGATGCATGGTTGTGGCATAGGAAACTAGGACATGCTAGCATTAGTGTTTTAGAAAAACTAGTTTCCCTTGATCTAGTTAGAGGTTTACCCAAGATTAAATTCTCAAAACGATAAAATTTGTGATGCATGCTCTAAGGGTAAACAACATAAGTCTTCCTTTAAATCCATTAATGATGTTTCTACAAGTAGATGTTTACAGCTTATCCATATGGATTTATTTGGGTCAATTAGGACTATGAGCTTGGGTGGTAAATCTTATGCATTTGTACTTGTTGATGATTTTTCTAGATTTACTTGGGTTCTATTTTTAAGTACTAAAGACGAGGCTTTAGAAAAATTCATCACATTTTCAAAACTAACCCAAAATGATCTTGAACTTAGAATTTCACATATTAGAAGAGATTATGGAACTGATTTTCAAAATTTAGGGTTTGAAGATTTTTTGAATGAAAATGGTATTAGCCACAATTTTTCGGCTCCTCGAACTCCTCAACAAAATGGGGTAGTTGAGAGGAAAAATAGAACTTTGCAAGAAATAGCTAGAACCATGCTTTGTGAAAATAATTTACCTAAATATTTTTGGGCGGAAGCCACAAACACCGCTTGCTATATTGTTAACCGAGTAATGATTAGGCCAATTCTAAAGAAAACACCTTATGAGATTTTAAAATCTAAAAAGCCTAACATTAGTTATTTTCATCCTTTTGGTTGCAAGTGTTTTGTTTTAAATAATGGAAAAGACAACTTAGGTAAATTTGATGCAAAGAGTGACGAAGCTATTTTCATAAGATACTCTTTAATCTCTAAAGCCTATCGAGTATTTTACAAAAGAACTTTAGTAGTAGAAGAATCTATACATATTGTATTCGATGATAACCTCCTTCCAAGGAAGGATTCTTGTGATGATGATGATGTAGGAATCATAAATGCCTTTGATGGAGGACAAACTTCAAAGGAGGATGAGATTCCAACAAAAGAAGAGGACACACAAGATCCACCTCTTGAGGCCTTGAAGGACTTGGCTCTTGAGGAAAAGGAAGTGAGCTACCCAAGGGAGTTCAACTATGTCAAAGATGGTGAAATCTTGGGTGATCCATCCAAGGGGGTAACCACTCGATCTTCTCCTAGATTAATGAATCATGTTGCATTTATCTCATGCATAGAGCCTAAGAATATAAAAGAAGCATTGAAAGATGATTTTTGGATTATGACTATGCAAGAAGAGTTAAATCAATTTGAGAGAAGTAACGTTTGGACATTAGTTGATAGGCCTAGTAATCAATCTACCATAGGAACTAAATGGGTCTTTAGGAACAAGCTAGATGAGAGTGGTAACATTGTGAGAAATAAAGCTAGACTAGTAGCACAAGGTTACACTCAAGAAGAGGGAATAGATTTTGATGAAACCTATGCACCCGTAGCTAGAATGGAAGCCATTAGGATGTTGCTTGCATATGCATGTTATCGTGATTTCAAGCTTTTTCAAATGGATGTTAAAAGCGCGTTTTTAAATGGTTTTATAAATGAGGAAGTGTATGTGGAACAACCACCGGGTTTTGAAGACTCAAAATTTCCAAATTATGTTTTCAAACTCACTAAAGCTCTTTATGGTTTAAAACAAGCTCCTAGAGCTTGGTATGAAAGACTTTCAAACTTTTTAATTGAAAAAGGTTTTGAAAAAGGCAAGGTGGACACTACACTTTTTATAAAAAAAGGTATAAAAATGACATCTTAGTAGTACAAATTTATGTTGATGACATTATTTTTTGTTCTACTAACGAATGTCATTGCAAAGAGTTTGCTAAGCTAATGCAAGGTGAATTTGAGATGAGCATGATGGGGGAGCTCTCATTCTTTTTGGGACTCCAAATCAAGCAAAAGAAGGATGACACCTTTATCAATCAAGCAAAGTACATAAAGGATATGCTCAAGAAGTTCGGCTTGGAGAATGCAAAGCCTCAAGCCACACATATGAGCTCATCTACAAAGCTTGACAAAGATGAAGGAGGTAAGTGTGTTGACTCTAAGCTTTACCGTTCTATGATTGGATCATTGCTTTACCTTACCGCAAGTAAACCAGATATATTGTTTAGTGTTTGCTTGTGTGCTAGGTTTCAAGCTAGTCCTAGAGAGTCTCACCTTATAGCCGTTAAGAGAATCTTTAGGTACCTTAGAGATACTCCTTGTTTAGGTCTTTGGTACCCTAGAGACTCCACCTTCAACCTTCATGCTTATTCGGATGCGGATTATAGGGGATGCAAAATCAATAGGAAAAGTACTTTGGGAACTTGTCAATTCCTAGGTAGTATGCTCATATCTTGGTTCTCTAAGAAACAAAATAGTGTAGCTTTATCTACCACCGAAGCCGAGTACATATCCTTAGGGAGTTGTTGTGCTCAAGTCCTTTGGATGAAGCAACAACTCTTAGATTATGGTATTAAAGTTGAAACCATACCCCTAAAATGTGATAACACTAGTGCCATATGTTTGACAAAAAATCCCATCCAACATTCTAGAACCAAACACGTAGAAATAAGGCATCATTTCATTAGAGATCATGTCCTTAAAGAAGATGTGGTTATAGAGTATGTTGACACCTTAAATCAATTAGCGGACATATTTACAAAACCTTTATACAAAGAGCGTTTTTGGTCCCATAGGAGAGAGTTAGGTCTAGCTAGCCTATCTTGACCTTCTAGGACCTTTTTTGTGCTTAAAATTGCTTGATCTTGTGAAATTGCATGTTTGTGTGTTGTAACTCTTGAAAATATCCATGCCTATAGCTAGGGGGTATGATTCTATTGAAATATGCTTAGAACTGCTCATTCATCATTTGCATTCCTTTAGGAGGTGTTAGAATCGAGCTTATAGTTGTTCTTTAGGCCTAAAATGTACTTCTGGGCTTAGGGTATCGATACGTCCCTACGCGTATCAATACGCGTACTTCATTAGTTTCCCAGAATACATTTTCCCTTAAACGGGTATCGATACGGTTAAAACCGTTTCGATACGAGCTTCAATCGTTTCGATACGGATTGCATCCGTTTCGATACGATCCTTCAACGAGCATTTTTATGGGAATTACGTTTTTACCCCCGTATCGATACACCCTCTGGCGTATCGATACGCGATTGCGCAGACTGCTTTAATTTTGGCATTTAAAGTCTTCAACTTTTACCAAAACTAAAATTCTCAAAACCCTAAAATCCCTAGACGTTTTCTGCCTATAATTAGGCTCTTCCTCCCTCATATTTTCACACCACAACTCAAAAACTTCAAGAGGGTTTCAAATCAAGCAAAGCTCTAAGGCTTTTTCATCAATTTGGTGCTAGGCTTTTCTTCATTCTTCTCTAATCACTATTAAGGTAAAACCCCTTCTTTTTCTTTTAATTTTCTTTTATTTTTTTAAATTGATTTGTTTTGTTTTTATGTTTGTCTTCTTAACAAAACTTGTTTTTCAAAATTTCTTTTTCCAAATTTTCCTTTGCAATTTTTTTACCTTGATCTTTGATTTCTTAATGACTTGAATGAAGAGATCTTAATGCATACATTTGTTTTCTAGTTCATGGCACCATCTAGGAAGAGATCTCGTCTAAATCAAACCGGTGAATCATCTAATCTCGGAGAGGGTGCTCGTCCGAATTTCACCAAAATCTATGAACACTCTTTTCAATCCCCTGGAGCTCTTACCTATTTTCGTCAATTGCAAAACTACAAGATTCGTCCGGAAAGGGTAATATCTATTCCTTTTCTTGACTCGGAGCGATTCAAGTTTGAATATCTCCCTTTGCTTCAACGTTGGAAGTTTATGGATTTTCTCTCCATTCCCGGGTTTTATTTTCGTATTTTGGTTTTAATCTTTTATGTTAATGCCAAATGTTGTGCTAATCGTGATGGGGTTGTTACCGGTGTTAATTCTTATCTCATGGGCAAGAAAATCACTCTAGATGTCAAATCTATTTGTGAGGTTTTTAAGTTGGAGGATGAAGGCCTTGATGATGAGAATGCTTTAGGCCATGTTCTTAGTGGTTCCGTCACCGTCCTCAATGCTCAAGATCGGATCCTCCATTTGATGGTCTCTTGGTGGCTTAGGCCTTCCGGAGGAAAGTACTCTACCATCCGTCAAGTGGATGACTTTTGGATTCGTTGCTTCCGTGAGAGAAAACGTCCAAACCTTGCTCGTATCATGTTTGCGGAGATTGTTTATCTTGTGCAACATCACCACACCACTCTTGTCACTTCCTTTACCTATGGTACGACCCTAAGCTACTTCTTTCTACACAAGGACATTGATTGCTCGCATGACTTCCCAACTCCCATCACCGATCCCATTGATGAACGCTCTCTTGCAAGGTGTAAGTTCCATTATTTTAATGGTAGTTGGTTACGTCTTTCCGAGCTACCACCTGAGGCCGCGTCACAATTGGAAAATCCTCAAGGTGAACAAATTCCTCAAGCTCCTCCACCTCCTCATCAACCTTCCATTTATGCTCTTATGACCTTTCTTAATGTGCAATTCACAGGATTGCGCACGGATATGTCTTCGGGCTTTACCACGATTGATACACGTTTCACAAGCCTTGAAACACGGATGACGAACGTGGAGAATCGTCTCACCTCTCTTGAAGGCGGTCATAATTCTATGAATATTTCTCTCTCCGCCTTCCATGATGAGTGGCGTAATAGCATGAGGAATGATGATCCAATTGTGGATGAAGATGAAGATAATGAAGAAAGCGATGATGATGCCTAGTAGCTTCTCCTTGCATTCCATGCATATCATCTAGGATATTTTTATTTATGCACCTTTGTTTCATGTTTTTAGGATTAAGTTTGCTTTATTTTTAAACCTATGCTTTGATTTTCTGTTTTGTTGGATTTTTAAGTTTATGTTATGCTTTATTTTGAACTTAATGATATTTATGTTGCTTGCCTATTTATACCTTTGCCTATGTTATGCACTTTATTTTGTCTCAATTATTTTTTGATCTAACAAAAAGGGGGAGAGGGAAGCTCACAACACTTAAAAATTTTGATTTTCAACTTAAAAGTTACCTAGCTCATATTAAGGGGGAGTTAATTTTGCAAAGTTTTTCAAAGTGTTTCAAAGTGTCAAAAATTTCAAGTTTTGGTTTTGTTATATCAAAAAGGGGGAGATTGTGAAACCTATATTTGATTTTGATATAATTAAATCGTTAAGGATCAAATTGAAAAACTTGAAATTGTTTTATAAGTCACTAAATAAGTTTTAAATCACAAACACTTTAAAACTGATTTGAAAAACTCAAACTCCAAATATTTTCTAAGTGTTCCAAGACCAAAGTGTTCAAAACCGTCCAGGTGTATCGATACGCTTCCGTATCGATACCTTTTTTACCAAGTTGGCTACTGGAAGGACGCGTTTCGATACGCTCTTAACCGTATCGAAACAGTATATCAAAACATATTTCATCTGTATCGATACGCTCCTCTGTAAAAAGTGAAGGAGTTTGAATGGTGTACCGATACGGCTTCACCCGTATCAATACGGTTTTAATTGAATTTTTAATTCGAATTGTTTTAAATGCTTTCGACCGTTGGTGTCAGTTGTTAGGTGACCAATATTTAAAATGGCAGTTGGCCCGTATCGATACGGTAAACCCTCGTATCGAAACGGAAACTTCCAATGAGCTAAGTTGAGAAAAAGGTATCGATACAGTCTTATCCGTTTCGATACGCTCCCTGTTCCGTATCGATATGCCTACGTGCGTTTCGATACCCCTCTTTATTATGTACAACGACTCTTTCTGTTTTGAGACATGTATCGATACGGCTCCCCCTGTATCGATACGGATAACTGCAGAAGTGCATTTATGGTGGAAAGAGAGGGTCCCAACGGCTCTATTTAATTCCCCAACCACCCAAACAGCTAGAATTGATAGAGGAGGTATAAATTGAAGCTCTTTGAAGACCAGCAACAACGATTGCATTAAAGACAAACATTCAAGCAAAAATCCAACCTCAAGTGTGCTTTATTTCCAATCTTTTGTAATTCCCAAATTGAGTTGTTTCCAATTCTTATTTTATCTTCAAATTTGGGTTGAGTGTTGTACTTCAAGGGACAAATTTGTATTAGAGAGATATACTTCTTGTCCAATTTCTTCTTTGATTTTTTTGTGAGGGTTTGGTCAATTTTTGGGTAGAAAAATTTGACCGGTTGTGTAAAAGTTACCTCCTAAGCCTTGAAAAGGGGAAGAACAAATAGTGAATTGTTGAAATCCTTAGTGGTAGCTAAGGTAGTGGATGTAGAGTTCATTTGGAACTTGAACCACTCTAAAATATTTTGTTCTTCATTTTTAAATTGCCCTTTCACTCCAAAAAGTTTTTAAATCCCAATTCACCCCCTCTTGGTCTTGATCATTCAATCGATCCACTCAACACATACACAAGCGGTAGAAACTTTTTTGTTTCCACAAGTGTTTTAATTTTAGGGTTTAAGGTTTTAGTTTAAGATTTAGAGTTTAGGGTTTTAGTGTAGGAGTTTAGAATTATGGTTCATGGTTATAATTTAGGATTTATGTTTTAGGGTAAGATTGTTAGGGATTTAATTTTTAACTTATAAACCCTAAATTTTAACCATAAAGTACTAGAAATTCTATCAACAACCATTAAATTCAAAACAACTACACTTGAACCCCTAAACCTTGAACGAAGTCCATAAACCCTAAAACTAAGACACTTGAATAATTACCCTTGTAATTAATATATAACATGGGTAATTATTCCATGCACAAGTGCTTGTAGAAACTTTATTTGCACAAGCGCTTGTAGAAACTTTATTTACACAAGCGCCTCAATTTTAGGGTTTAGATGTATCATTTAGGGTTTAAGCGTGGTAGTTTTGAATTTAGGAGATTTTAATAGAATTTCGGGTTTAGGCTTAATTTTAGGGTTTATAGGTTAAAACCTAAATCTCAAACTATTTTACCTTAAAACTTAAACCCTAAATTCTAATCATAAATCCTAAAGTCTAACCATATACCCTAATTTCTAGACCCCTACACTGAAACCTCTAAACCATAAACCCTAAAATTAAGGTACTTGTGGAAACAAAAAGTTCCCACCGCTTGTGTATGGGATAACAATTAGGGATGACCATGGGTCGAGTTTTTTGTCAATCCGCGCCCGACCCAAAAATTTAACACCTCCATCCAAACCCGACCTGACCCGATATTTTATGATGTTCCACCCGACCTTAACCCGAATTCTAGAGTAAAAACCCGACCCGGCTCAACATAAATAAAAAAATTACCAATTTTCATTATCATTCGATAAAAATAAGGAGCTAATTGTAAAAATACAAATAGAGATGGAGCATTATAATAATTATTCTACTTTTATTAGTCAAAATAGGAAGATAATTGAAATATATATATTAAGAGAGGAGCATTGTAGCAATTATACTTAAATATTTATAATAAAATTAAGGGAAAACTACACTGGTGGTACCCTAATTATGCCTGTATTCCTACTTTGGTCCCACAATTATGTTTTTCGGCAAAAGAGTCCCTTCCGTCACATAATTTTCCTGTTTTGGTCCCTCGACGTTAAAACCCTAACGGTTTTGCTGACTTGGCTTATTTTATATTTTCCCCAATTTACACCTCATTTATTAATAAAATAAAAGCAACTGACGTGTAAAAACACTTGGCTTTATAAAAAGATGTTCATAATTAAGGTCCATAACCCTAATTTCCACCCCAAACTTATTCTAACTCATCAGATTCTAAGTACCATGGCAGTAACGGCGACAATTCCATAAACTGAACCAACAGCGACGTTACAAAGGCAGCCTCGTAAAATATGAGGAATCCAAATCACTAGCATTTCGAAGCTGTTTGTTTCTGTTCGTTATGCGATCTGTTTGGTGACGGAATCTGGTCTTTAGGGTTGATTTTTGATCGGATTTTTTAGTTGAGATCTTGTTGATCGGAAGATGGAGTCGATGATCGAACTGTGCGACATTATAGCGAAAAATCCGGAGAAATTTAGCGATAAAATCGCCTGGATTTGCGGGAGGTGTCCGCAGTCGGAGCTGTTACTGAGCGGATCGCCGCGAGTTTCACGGTCTCACCTCAATGCGGTGCTTGTTGTGGTGCGATTGCTATCTAAGTGCCCTAATTCCACGGATAACCGGCCCAAATCGGTGATGCTAGAGTTTATTCGGGCTATTCTGGCGTCGTTTCATCGTTCTTTTTGGCCGCAGTCGTACAACAACGACTCAATTGCTTCATTTTTCGCCGATTTCTTGAAATACGTGTCTGAATCTGCTGATTCGTCTCCTGATTTTGGTTTGGAGATCGCCGGGCTGGTTGGGGAGGTAGTTACGGCGGCGGTTAATAACCATGATACAAACAGCAATGATCCGGCGATTTCTAGGGCTTTTTTGTTGGCTTTATCTCAGAATTTTCCCCCTGTTTTGCCGTCCGACGCTGATAACTTGATAAATTACCTTTTCGATCAGTTGGCTATGTCAGTTCCGGAATCACCGAGGGAGCTGATTACAGGAAGCTCGGAGACATCGTCTTCTCAAAGTTCACCTTTGAGCGTCAAGCATTTTCAAGGCATTGAGGTTTCAAGCCCGGCCAATGACTCATCCAAGTGTTTTTACACGTCAGCTGCTTTTATTTTATTAATAAATGAGGTGGAAATTGGGGAAAATATAAAATAAGCCAAGTCAGCAAAACCGTTAGGGTTTTAACGTCGAGGGACCAAAACAGGAAAACTATGTGACGGAAGGGACTATTTTGCCGAAAAACATAATTGTGGGACCAAAGTAGGAATACATGCATAGTTAGGGTACCACCAGTGTAGATTTCCCTAAAATTAAACTATTATCCCGGGTCGAGTCGAGTAGGGTATTTTCACCTTAAATTTAAACTCAACCCGACCTCATCTTCAAAAAAATCAAACTCGAACCTAACCCGAACCCAAAATTTTATTTAAAAAAACCCCGACCCTATAAAATCGAGTCGGGTCGGAACCCATTAGATATGGGTCAAATAGCTATCCCTAGTAACAATCTTATATAACATATCACATCTTTATAATAAAATCATTTAAAACAACTTACTTATATAAACAAATTAATGTTAGATATCAATTTTATGCTAATAAATAAGAATAACAAATACTAATTTCAGAAAATATACAATTAAAGAAATTTATTATGAACGTATCCTTTAATTAGTCGAATGATAAAAAATATTCATTTGTTTTTATCTTGTGTGGGTTTGAATTTAGATATTTATATTGAAAAAGAGTTTTTGGAGAAGAACTTTGTCCAGTGAATACTGATAGATGTCCCCATGTAGAAGTAGGGACATGGAAGCAACAACTTTCACTAAAGATCAACTGTGAAGAAGATGCTTCTAAAACGGTCCCTTGGTTGGTAGAATGTCACTCAGGTAACAAGCAAATTTTCAAACTAGACAAGGGCCTGGATACTTGCTTGGTCATTCTAAATTCCGTCAAATTCCAGGTCCACTTGCTACCTGTTTTCTTTGTCTGAAATGTGTGTGTTTGAAAGTTCAAGAGTTATACTGTCTTGGTTAATGTTAACCCTATCTGGTTGGGGAAATGGTCAACATCAATTACTCAAAAATACTAAGCTTGTAACCAAATAATAAATATCCTGTTGGAGTGATTAAGTAGTGGTTCAATGCTGTAACAGAAACCTGCAGATGATGTTCTAGAATCAAAACTAAAGTCTAAAAAATACTGGGACTGTTGTGCTGCAGATTATTCACTGGAATATGGAAATGCATCCTATAACTAAGGAAAGCAAATTCAATTTCTATACTGAAGAACACCAACATTGCAAAAAACGGTGGTTTATCCATTCATATCTTTACCTGATCGGTGCAAAGTATTCAAGACACCAAAGATTTACAGAGTCCATCAGAAAAACGAAACCCTAAGAACATAAGAAAATCACTACTCATTACTCAACACAAGGTCACACTTTGCTCAGCAGTCATCTAATCTTCTACGCTACTATACTTAATAATCGTTTCTTTCTCTTTATAAAACCGACAAACACCATTAACCAGCAAACTTTTCAAACCTTATCCAAATTCCAAAAGGCAAAACAGCAAACAGTTACGATCGACACCTTTTTTTTTTGTTTCTTGAAATTGTCGAATCTTTCTTTCTCACTTCAAACCTTTACCTGGTGCAGAAATCGCAAGACCTGGCCAACCGAAGCACTCCCCATCAACTAACGCCCCGTTGCCTTCAACATCGCCTGTTGCTTGCCATGTATTACAACCAGTACTTCCACCTACGGCAGCACCACCGGACCCACCTCCGCCACTAAGGCCGCCGAGATAACCATTTCCGGGATAAGCCCAAACCCCATCGAACCCTGAAGAGGCTCCGAAACCGTATCCACCAAGCGTCAAGTACCCTTCTCCCTGAGAGTTCAAGAATGAAGTGAAGCCTCCGCTCAAGGGAAGATCCACAGTTTCGTTCAAGTTCACGTCGGGCAGACCCATTTCAGGTTTAATTCCAAGTCCAGGCATAACGGGGATAGGGTTACCAATCATAGGAGGAGCAGACTCGGCTTCATGGGTCACGCTCGAGGAAGAAGAAGCTGCTGCAACAGAGGGAGAAGACCCAGAAGAACATCGAGAGCGCTTGGAAGCCTTGCGGGTACCACCACCGACAGGCACGTTACGGAGAGTTCCACCTTGAGTCCAGTAACGGCGGCATGCCTTGCAGAAGTAGCGAGGCTGAGAGAGGTTGTAGTTGTTGTAGTAGCAGAACTTGGTGTTGGCTGAGTCGCACCTGGGACATGGAAGTGGCTCGGTCAGTTTAGGTGGTGGGTGCGATGCCATAGTTCCTGGAACTGAAACCTGACGCCTGTCACCGGAATCAGCAGGCATTTGCTTTCTTGTTTCAGGGAATATGAATGGGAAGCGGTGAGTAAAGGTTAATTCTTTTACAGAAAAGAGAGAAATTTTTGAGAGAATGAATGAGAGGGAGAGCTGTTTTGGAAGTTATAAAAGAGAATATGTGAGGGTTTTGTTAATGTTGATGGGATATAAAGCAAAAGCAGAGGAATTGAGAAACCTGAATAAAATAATGGCTATGTATATACACAGTTCTACTACGCAAAACAACTTATTATAATTAAATTTAAAAAGCTGTAGTTAGTACAATTATTTTAATAAATTAAGCAAACAAGGTGCGGCAGTTAACCAGAGTGCTAATTGATTAAAGAGGAGCGATTAACTGAAGTATCTGACAAGTTCAAAACGAGGACGGTCAAGCTTTTTTTTTTTTATCATAAGGGACGGTCAAGCATTAACAGCCCGTATAGGTGGAGAAAAAGAGAAGGCATTTAGTGTAGAATGTAAGAGAATCACAAGTATAGTAAAATACTAAAAGCGGATGGACAATATAATTATGTCGGGCAGCGTGGGAAACAATAATTGGGTTTGCCTGCTGGCCGGGTACTCTGAACTCCATCCCTGTTAGCCGGATTTCTCGGTTGCCGAGATCTCTGCTCCTTTGATTTTGCTTCTCTCTCCAATATCTTTATTTGTATAATGCGGTGGAGTACTCAGTTTTCACCCTCCCGTATTTATATATTTAAAAGATCATTCTTTAATAGTAAATTGTCACTATGTATTTCGAATAGTTTATCCGATTTGTTAATGAACATAGGTGATTGGATTCGGGTTAAGGCTGGTTTTGACAAGCGTGGGATTGTCATTGCTTTGGGGACCTGACTTGACCTGGCCCTGGCCCTGGCCCAGTGACCCTCTTTTCAGACTCCGGTGGTGCAGGGAGAGCCAAGAGACTGAGTTTGCCTTGGGTGTACTCTGCAGACAGTGGTCAAGAAGGGCTGTGTCTTTTGATAGTGGGACGCGTGGTAGAAGGAATTGTTGTTACTGTTAATGGATAAGCATGCGTGGGGCTCCAGTTTGTAGCAGCAGTCAGCCAAAGAGGGAATGGTGACTCTGAAAGATTCGCTCGCCTCTTGTCTCTATCAGTTTCTCGGTACGCATAATGTGAATTTCCTTTTGGCACAGCTTTTACAGTTCCAAACCTGTTTTTGACTGCATCACCCTCACAGGTTCACCACTAGCCCTTCCTCATTTTCAGTTTTTCCAATTCACTGCCCCATTTCCATTCCAGGCTTTTAGGGCCAAGATTGGATCTGGTTCTGCATTGCCATTAATGTTTAAGCGAGAGAAGTTACACGAATATTGTAACCCAAGCAAGAAACAATGGTGTTGAAAACGAAATATTCAAGGATGGGAGAGTCAGAGTGCCTAACACTTCCAGGGATCCTTCTATTTGTATAGCACAAACAATCCACATCTGTTATGCAACAGGTTCACAATTGACAACAACAAGACATCTGGTTCAGAAACATACATTCAGCGGATATTTTGCTAAGCCAATTTACTACTAGAGTTCATCTCCAAATGCAAGTATATTCGACTCATAGAAATTAACCTTGGTCTCAAATAGTTGAAAGTAAATTACTTAATGGCCTATAAGCATAGATCAGTTTTGGCAAGAGATTGATGATTCATCACTGCTTCATTCTTTATTAAGCTGAGGGCATTCCCTCTTATTTTCTTGGTTTTAGGATTGCCAACAGTGGATGCAGCTTCTGAGAGGTCAACCCAACTGTATCAACTTTCTCTTCTTCACCATCCTTCAGGCTCCACTCGAATTCCTGCACAAACCTACCGATCGCTGCACAAGCGAGCAACATTGCCTGAAGAGAACCTGCACACACCCTCTTCCCGGCTCCAAAGGCCATTGTCTTGTGTAAATCCAAAGGGTCATATCGTTCATCAATAAACCTCTCTGGATTCCACTCTTCAGGGTTTTCCCAATGATTCTTGTCCATGTTACAACCCCAGATATTAACAGCAATCTGCTCAAGATATAGTGTCAATTTAACAACCTTCCTTTAGATGAAAAAAAAAAAACACTGAATTTCAGGTAAAAGAGAAACCAACCTCACTTCCTGCTGGTATATAATACCCTCCTATTTGAGTATCTTCATGAACATATCTTAAAGGAACTAATGGAGCAGGACTGTGCTTCCTAAGGGTTTCATGGAAAACAGCATCCAAGTATCGGATTTGCGAAAAGTTTTCTTCCTTGACCTTGTTAGAACCACAAACCTTTCTTATTTCATGATAGAGACGATCCTGTTGAATATGGAACAAGAAGTTCAGAATCTGGCTGAAAATTATAATGCACAAAGGGAATTTAGTAATTAAAACAACCTGTCGGGCTGGATCTTTAGCAAGCTGATACATTGCCCACTCTGTTGTGACCAGAGTAGTATCTGCTGTTTCAATGATTGTCTCCCAGAGCCACATTGCTAGTTGCTCCTTTGTAAGTGACTTTGCTTCGGATAACAAGTAATCGAGATAACAATTCACTTCCTGTTTTTGATCCACCCGAATCATCAGAAAAAAAATGAATATAGGGAAAAACAATAACTCAAGACACTCGGATCGGAAGAAAAAGACTACCTCCCCTGATTCGATTCGTTTCATCTGCTCCTTGATGAGGGCATTCATCAATGCCATCCTCCTGAAATGCTTTTGCTGGATTTTCATTTCAAAACTTTTGTTAGGAATCCATTTCAAGTATGGGAAGAAATCACGCCAGTCCACCTCGATTGCACCCTCCATCATATCAAGGACTAGAACTCTATGTATTTGTTTTCTCGAGAAAGTTGTACCAAGTTCCTCCACATAAATCGATTGCACGTCCTTTCCCAATGCCTGCAAATTAATAACAATGTGTGCATCACAACATGTGACAAAAATAATTTATCATTTTTGAATTCGTTTTGTTCCCATTATCAGAAAGCAGAAATCAAACTCACTTGCTTCATTGCCAATCCGAAAAGTTCAGACTCGAATACTTCCCTGAAGTTGACAGGTTGGAGAGGATCACCTCTCAGCAAAGAATGAAACTGGCTTACTATGTTTTCAATCATAGTTTCTCTGTGGTGTCGGTGTCGTCTCTAAAAGGAACAGTAAGACCAAAATGGTAAAAAAAAAACAAATTGAGATTCTCAAAAAATTTGAAACAACTAAAGTAGAAGATCATAGTGCAACGACCCTGAGTCCTGATAGCAAACCTGGGCACTTGAACCTAAGGTATTTGTCAGCAAACATCGTTTGGCCATTTTGTGAAAGTCGTTGTAGTCACTTGTTGCAACCATACATTTATCAAAAGTTAGAACCTTCAGTGCGTTCGATAGCTTTCTGGTTGAAATGGATGAAAACCTAGTCACCATGGCCTATACAGCAACCAAAATATAACAAATAAGATAATATAATCAACCTGGACAGCTTTACTAGTAGCATAGAATATAAATTCCACTGTATTAATTGCCTACGGTACACGAGTTAGCAATGTTTGTAAGTGTCATAAATGAACTAACATTGCGTGTATTATTATGGTACTTCAAGTACCACAACAATACACAAAATAATACTCCAAGTACCATATCAATTTTTTTATCAAAGTAGCTCATCCCTTTGTCCTGGTGGCAAAGGCAGATGTTTATCATCTCTTGGGACTCGGGTTCGAGCACCAATAATGCATGTTGTGTGTGCCGACTAAGAAAGTTGAACAGATGCTATCATTGCATCACACCAGCATATTCAAAAAAAATTATCAAAGTATAGGTAAAAATTGTGGAACCAAAGTGGGCCTCTAAATCAGCCCAAACAGACTCGAAATTTTGACAGGCTTAAAAGTCCGAATCTATGTGTCCATAGAATAATGGACTTTAAACACAAATATAAAGTTAAAAAATAAATCATGCCCATCAATATTTCACGGACCCAAATTCAAGCCTGGTAAACCAAATAAAATTGGACCATAATGAACAACCACCTTTCATCATTATGCACTGTGTTATTCGTGTGTGTTTGGAGTGATGACGAGGTGGGGAAAACAGAGAGGCCAGAAAATAAAAGGCACGAAGGAAACAAAAGCGCTAACCTCTTTGGCCGTCTCGGGAGAATTGATGACAATAATAGTAGAAGCCCCGGTTCTGATGGAATAAATAGGTCCATATGTCTCTGCCCATTTTGCGAACGTCTTGTTAGGCTTCTTCTCTTTCAGCTGCAGCAAATTCCCTACAATCGGTAGCCCTGGTACCTCTGCAACAACAAATCAAAAATCTCATTCTGATAATAACTATGAAACTAATATAGATCTTCAGCAGATGATTTAAAACCCAGAAAGAAAATGTTGAAGAAATCGGAGGGTACCTGGGACGGTTGGAAGGCTGGTAGATCCCATGTTGCGACCCGACAGCACAAATCTCTTGAGGAAAGTCAAGAAGAGAAGAGAAGATAGGCCGACAATAACGACAGAGTTGAGGAAGGGGATAGTTTGCAAGTACTGAAAGATTTGTGCCATTGCGGTCGTTTTCGAGTTTTATAGAATTGAAAAGTTTGCTAGCAGCTTTAGCTACTTGTAAAATGAGTATTATTATATAGTAAAGCTGAAGTGGTAGTATTGTAGAGGACAAAGCTGGAAATGCACTAATTACTAGGAAAATAAAACTGTAATGCTTCTAAAAGGAAGGTATAATTAATGCTGGCTAAAATACAAGAACAAAATAGCTGTCATAAAATCCTCCCATGGTAAGTGATGCTGGGACATTCAAAACATTATCCTTTCCGTTCTGTCTGAGTCTTATGTGAGAATTAGCATCGCCTTATTGAATTAATTTTTATTAATTTTTTTTTTACCAATAATCGGTTAATCTAATGGGACGAGGTATTATATTACTTAATTAAAGTTAAGGGTTTAAATTTTGACATTGTGAATAAAGCAAATTAGTTGAAATGGTCGCTCCCATAATAGACTTCTACAGTACCCTAGTCAGCTAATAGATCGGATATTGATGGTTAAAAAAATTCTATTAATTTTTCTTTCCTTTTTTGTTTGTGGATAAGTTCAATTTTTTTTATATTCAAAGTAAGCAGTTGACTGCTACTCCTGTGCAGCAAAGAACAAAGATACAACACAAACCCCTATATCCCTATGCAATATCCCAGGCGGTACATAAATCCCAATTTACTGTATCAAAACAAATTTTAGTACTACAATCTCATCCTCACTTCCTCCCTAATCCTAATCCTATTTAAAATCTGTTGCCCCAATTGCTGCTTGTTCTGAAACAACCTGTAATTTTTTCTCTCCAGATTAAGTAAAGGCATTCCAGCATAGTTTCAGTATGACAGAAATAAGGGACTTCTGTTTGGGTCTCGACACTAACCAAGTAAATTCCTGCTAGATTTCATAACACCCAAAGTGCATGTAACACAACAACTAATACCATTGTAAATGAATAAAACATAAAGAAAAATGCTAGATGTCAATACTCATGTCATCTACAAACAATGGCGGAGCCACATGTATCATTGGGTGAGCCCTAAACTTTTCAAAGTTCACACATTTAGTTTTTTTTTTTTTTTTTTTTATGAATTAGTCCTTAAATTTTATGTATTGTGCCCACCCTAAAATTTTGAAATTTTTATGATTTAGGCCCATCCTCAAAAATATTTTAACTTGTATCCACCCTAAAAAAAATTTATGGATCCGCCACTGTCTACAAATGCAAGTATATACTGCACTAGTAGCCCAAAGGCATGCATTAGTTTTTGCAAGACGTTGATGATTCCAGGGGTCAGGGTAGTAGAGTTGGTTGGAATCTTGTATGTAAGCTTTGGGCTGAAGGTGGTGTGGGTCTCAGGGACCTTCCCGGTTAGAATAGAGCTTGCATTATATTTCAGTAACGAGACATTCCTGCGCTTGTTGAATCTCGAGATGTCATTTTGGTTCATGTAGGATAGAACTGTAGTTAGAGCTGAAAAAAACTCACTACAATAATTTAGACTTTTAGTGATAATTTGACAGTGACTAGAAGTAATTTTGTCACAATTATTAAATTTTTGTGATAAATTTTTAGTGCGACACTATTAGTATAAGTAATTGTGATGTATTTTTATTTGGTCACTATTATAGTAATAATTGTGACGGTTATATTTTTTCACAATTAAATTCTCACTATAAGTCTATAATTGTGACACATATTTTATTGTCACTAAAACTTTAACACATAATAGTGACGATATATAAAATGGTCATTGTTATTTGATATCTCTTGTGACAATGGAATTGTTTGTCACTTAAAATCTTACTTTTTGTTGTGATAAGTTTTTTCACCAATAGAAAAATAAAATTAATGACAAATTAGATATTGTCACAATAATAAATTTATTTTTATAATAATAGTAATAATTACAATTATAAAAAATTGAAGTTACCATAAACTAGTTTGTCAAAAGGTAAAACAATTCTATTAGTTTCCATGATATGTGTAAAGTGTTGTTTTAGTCATTCTATTTCGATCAATTGTAGTCCCTATATTTTTCAAAAATTAAAATTTCAATCCTAATCCAAATAGACCACGACAATATGACTAAATTACAATGACTAAAAATGACAAAAAATAAAAGAACGAAAATCAAATATGTAAATTATGTATAACAAATAAGCTAAAAAACAAATTTTTACTTAACATATTTAAAGATCGTCATTAATGTCAAGATCGAAATTTTAAAATTTAAAAAGTACATAACTTAAAGTGACCAAATTAAAGTAAAATGACTAATATGTAATCTTGCCATAATGTGTGATAGCAAAAATTTTCCTTGTAAAAAATTTTACACTTATATTTGTTTAAACTTTGCTTGTGAAGTTAAAATTTACATTGTTAGTATACAAAGTAATTATCGCATAAAGGATAAATCTATCAATAATATGAATTAAATTAATTTATGTAATTAATGAAAATATAATATATAATATTTTAAGTATAAATCTTAATAAAATATCTTTATATTTTAAAACCAACGCAATTAGTTATATATATTCTTCGATAAACTTATTTCTTATAAGAAATCATAGAGAATTAATTAAATTATTATAATAATAATTAGTGACTAAATTTAATACTTTTAGTGACCATTTTCAATATCACTAAAAATACATTTTCTTATAGTGGCCGTTGGAATTTCATGTAAAGGCAGCACATAAATCTCAAGTTAGGGAATGGCTTTCACGCGGGGGCAGAAGTTTTAGGTTTACAAAATTTGAAAAGAAATTAGTCTGAGAATTTTTAAAGTAGCTTGGTGTAGCTTTTGATATTCCAGAATGTTCCTTTTCATTTCTAGACTAGCTCTATTGAATAGGTTGCCCACAAAAGATAGGTTGAGGAGTTGGAAGTTGATAATGGCTGCAACCGCAAGTGAATCAAGGGTTCACCTGTTTATTGAATGTCACTGTTCTAAGGAGATTTGGAGTTCTATTATGCAACTTAATGCACTAGAGTTCCTGTTGTTTGGAGTCGGTAAATACATTCGATGGTTACTAAGTTGAAAGGCAAGGTTTTAAATAATAATAATATAACAACTATTTTCTCGTCCATTTCCATTAAATTAACTCTCATTCATTTAACAATGCATTAACACTTCATATATTTTTCTTTTATTTTCTTTAAAGAGAGGATCTCTTCTTCCCTCTCGACTTATTATATTGTTTTTTATTATTTTTTAATAAAGACGATCTACGACTCTTCGCCTAATTTAAAAGAGATAAATTGTCACAATTTTCAACCGTTAAAACTTATATGTAATTTTCCGTCCAAATTAAAAAGTGTGAACTGTCACAACCACTACAACAACTTTTTTCCACTATCTTGCTTGGTATTGACAGAATTTTAAGATCAACAAATAGAAAATAGTCCTATGTTAATATTGATGTATTATTGTATAAAGGTCATGGAATCCAAAGCATTCAAGGCTTAAATTGTTAAATTTAAACTTTATCAATTATTTTAAGCAATTTGATGGATTATATCTAATTTAAGTATTGCATAAAAATGTCGGAAAATTTCAACTCTATCAATTTTTAAGATTAATTTTTTATTATCTAATTTCATGTTTTTTTTTTCTTTTTGATTCAATAACTAACGATTGTAGCAATTTAATCGGGTGCTCAGTGCCCCTGCACCTCACCATTTGCATATGACGAGGTCTTACTATGTCAGCTCCACATGGCGCGTCACTGTAAATTTTGACCTACTTTACCAAATATCCCGTGAAGAATCCTACGTTCCTAAATAATAAACAAAAATGGCTTATTTGCCAAATTTTGCCAAGCAAAAATAAATTATCCATTCAATGTTTCTTGTGCGGCTTTGACATTAAAAATAAGTATTTTTAAGGCTTAATTATGAAATAAGTGTCTAAAATATTTTATTTTTATCTAAGTGTCTAAACTATTTATTTTTGATGAAATTAGTGTTTAAAATTTTTATTTTAGTTTAAAAGTTGCCTGATTTTTTTTACCAAACTATGCACCTAAAGTTTTAATTTTTGGTGGTATGATGCATTCCCAGGTTGAATTTGCGGCTCTGGAGGATCTGATCACTCACCTAGTTTTACCTGGACGGCTAGGCCTATTGTTTCCCTTCCTAAAACTTTTAAGTTTTTTAATTTCTAGAGTTCTCATCCTCAATTTTTAAGAACTGTTATTGCGTCTTGGGGAAAATGTAACACTCTGATTTTTGTGGGTAAAAAAATGAAAATGAAATGAAAATAAATGGAGTAGGGGCTGGTGGGGGTTTGAACCCACGACCTCACCAATCCCTTCCCCCTTGAGTACCAAACCATTGAGCCAAACGTTCCTTTCTGTCATATTTCGCACGAATCAATAATAGAGTTAAGTTTGAAAGGATATCAAATCAAATTTAATATCGTATTTGACTCCTCACCTACCTATTCTTATCTCAAGTCTGGAAACATCCCAAGATCCAAAACTCGTCCCCTCGCTTTCCCCCTTTTTCCCCCCGATCGGACTTAGATCTGCCCTCACCGTGCCGCCGTGGCACTCACCGCCGCTCTTGTTGTGTGCACCGTCGTACCCCGCTCCTAACCCACCGTCCCACTCGTGCTACATCGTCGTCGTTCGACGGGAAGAACGGCTTGAATGTTCGACGGAAATCATTTTTCGCGCCCTCTGTCCATTGCTTTTTCCGGCCGCCTCAGTCAACGGCGCGGCGCGTCGTCGGCCTAGGCGTCCTCACCGTGTGGAGGAGAGCAAAACCCCCTTAATCGATCATCGACCCGACGCCGGTAAGGCCCTCGTCGGAGCCTCGTCAGTTCCGGCGGTTTTGAGTCCGTTTAGGTAAAATCCGACGAAATTCTCAGCTTGTTTCATGTTGGTATCTTGTGGGTTGAAATCTTGGCCTAACGATCTATGTATTTCTGACAGAATCACGGTGATTCGACGTCTCCGGCGACTATCTCAGGTGACCGGTCGACGAAGCAAATTTGAATGGTTAGTGGATCGGTCTGAACCGGCTAGACCGGTCGGCCCGTGAACCAGACCCGAACCGGCCAACCCGAGTCTGACCCAAACCGTACCCGAACCCGACCCGTTAACCCAACCCGTCTGCCCGATCCGAAAATCCGAACCGAGTCAGTCGAGTCAACTCGTCCGAGTCAGCCGAGTCAACTCGTCTGAGTCAGCCCGAGTCAACTCAGTTGACCCATGTTGACTGCTGACGTCATGCTGAAGTCAGTATTGACTTTGACTAGTTGACTCTGACCCCGTTGACCGTTGACCTGCTGACGTCAGCGTTGACTTTGATCGTTGACCAAAAAGTCAAATTTTCCGAAAACTCCTATTTTATGTTTTTGACGTCCTGAGTCCGTTTTGAAGCCCGTTTTGCAAAATTCTGATCCGAAAGCCTCTGAATCTGACCTTGAGCCCGAACTTGTTTATGTACTTAATTATTGGTTAAGAGCTTGTGAGTAAGGTCTGATCTTGGAATTTGTGTAATTGAAGGTATTCTCGGTTCCTTGGATGCACGATGTTGAGGAATATCGAATTCGGGTTCGAGGGTATTCGAATGTCATATCATGAATCAACTGTTATAGCTCGGAACGAAGGTAATACATTACTACCCCTTGTATGCTTTATGTACATGTCGATATCCGATTAACGCATGCATGCTTATGATGGAGTATTTTGTAAACTCTGCTTGAGCCGAATCATATACGAGAAATAAGTATGAAAATTATTAAAACTAAGATATTTGAATAAGAATACTAATAGACCAGAAGTATCGAAAGTTAATAGTAATAAATAATACAATTAAATCTGCAGCTCGATCAATGTTGTCTAAGATTAAATGCCCATAATATGGAGTAAAGGATATTGGATATGAGATTTCAGAAATGCCCTTGAGGTATAAGAATGACTAAACCACCCCTAAAATAGGAAGTGACCCAAAATCTGCATTCGACCTGATTGAAAAACATTCCCCTACCTAAGATGTATGTTCTTTTGGAAAAGACTTCGATATCATTATTCGAACGCGTGTGATACTAAAAGAAACTTGGAGCCCCCCCTAAGCTCTGTATAATCCATGAAGGTGAATTTACTAGAAATATCGTTGTACTCCTGAGCTGATCTTTACGACAGTAAAGAATGAATTAATTGAAATGATCGTAATGACCAAAAAGACTGTAGTGCCTTCGAGCACCGAAATCCTTAATTAATCAGAATGACAATTATGCCCTTAAGTTCTAAATGAGTAAACCGTCTGTAAGGGCTGAAAGGATTAGAACGACCTAATTTCTACCGAGTATGTAAACGACGGGGTGCTAAATAGTAAAATTGACAAAAATGGTGGATTTATCCCAATCTCCAAAATGACTGAAAAGCCCTATTGAGTTAAGTATGCAGTTATCAATTTGATGAAATTCTGAGATTTCTAATAAGACTTTAAGGGCTAAAACGCCCCTAAGGATTAAGAAGCACACTCATGTATGTTTAATCACTCATGATATTAATATAAGGTTGGAAGTTTTCCGCACAAAATATAAGTTCGGCTACTCTGTAGCAAGTCCTGTGGTAATTTATGAAAACAACCGTTCAAATATATATACTAAATATTGTAAATCATCATTTTATGTTACTGGGCTAAATTACAAAAATCACCCCTGATAATTAAAAGACTAAAATGTCCTCGTTGGCCAAAGCAATTAAGATAGCTCTGAATGTATCCGATATCGTGAAAGACCTTGACATAGAAACCTCTAAATGCCTGATTGGAAGCATAATGAGCAAATAGAATTTCCTGAGCGACTGTTTATGCTTTTTTGGTATAAATTACCAAAATGTTCATATGAGATAAAATGACCATAATGCCCTTATAGGCTTAAATGACTAAATAACTCATGATGCGTCTAAACTCTTAAAGATCTTGATGTATCACGTCCTGAATATCTGGGTTAAACCGTTAGTATGAACCCTTTCTAATAGGGGTCACGTTTCAGAAATCCGTTCAAGTTGTCAAAAGTTTAATATGTTCCCTTCCGTAAATGCCAAATATCTCCAAGAAATGATCTGTCCCACCTAGTGTGTTCCAAGTGTGATATATTTTGTTGAATGGATTGTATAATTATTTAATCAAGAATAATATTATGTTTGATGAACTTGATATATGATGACATTCTCTGCCTACCTGATATATGTCTGCTCAATCTGTATACTTGGTATGTGATCGTTTGATCTGTGATGTATTGTCTGACTGTTTGATGAATTTGTTAGCATGATCTGTTAGTTTGACCTACGATTGTACAATCTGTTTGCATGATGAATGCTGAAAATGTCAGCTCTGCTCAATAGTATGCCCATTTATCTGTCAAAAGCATGAACTTCTGTTTCGGATACTCTGAATAGAATATGTTTGTTACATGTATTATGTTACTCATGTCTGGAATCTGAACACCGATTACTATCTGGGGTATACTGTTGGGTTATGTTATGAAGTCTCTGTTGGTACAGCCCTGATAAGCTGGTAAATCCTTATGGACTCAAGGTCTCCCCTTGAGTGGCACCTATGCCCATCGGGCCTAGGGTAAGTCCTTATGGACCTAAGGCATCCCCTTAGGTGGCACCTACGCCCATCGGGCCTAGGGTAAGTCCTTATGGACCTAAGGCATCCCCTTAGGTGGCGCCTACGCCCATCGGGCCTAGGGTAAGTCCTTATGGATGCAGTTCTGGGGGACTACATATTGGTGTAAGGTTGGAGGGTAGACTTCTATATGAACATTGAACATTTGCATTTAATCTGTTATGTGCACATATGATATGATGTGAAGTACTTATGTATGTTCGATCTGCAACTTATTAAAACACACTAGGCTTCGTGGTTTAACTTCTCCAACCCGCCACTCTGTTGATTCTCTGAACAATAAGCTCTCTTTTAATACTCAGTAACATAGAAAGAACAAACCTTGTTGTCCTCAAGAATAGTGCTTCACTAAATTAGCGAAACATAAATGGAGACAAGTATTGCCTGGAACATCATAAAAATGTTATGCCTACCATATATCTGCATGAGCTTATAGCATCTTTTGGTAGTTTTGTATTACTGAGCTTTTCCAAGCTCACGTTGTTTTTACCATAGCAGGTTAAAAGAAAATAGCATGACCTAATGTTTGACATCAGTGTTCGGAGTTCCTTCGGCGTTGCTTCTGGAGTACGGTACTGTGTAGTTAGTGGGCATGTATGTCATGTATGTTACGTATGGTTTTACGATAGAGTCAGTAAAGCACTTTCTTAAAAATTTTGTTATGCGTTTAAATGATTTCCTGAAATTGTATTTTGAACAGAAGTTGATTTTACAGTTTAATAAGTGTTTTGAGAAAGAAAATGTTTTTATGTGTATTTTTACTGTGGGTCGCTCTTGTGACCCTAATGTGACTTCTTAGGATCCGTTGTAACGCATAGGCGGGTCTAGGGGGTTACATTTAGTGGTATCAGAGCTTAGAGTTGCGTCTTTCTAGGTAGATCGGCCGATCGTCTGTCATAGGGTGTCTGGTCTGTGCATGCCCCTAGATCATAATCGTACTCCTCCGAGCTGAAACTCTGATGTCGAAATCCTTGCTCCTGAAATAACAAAATCTGAGTATTCTGCCTTCCATAGCTCAACATCTGCTTACAGAAAATGTCGATAACGTTCATTTGTGTTTTGAATTAAATGGTTGAATTTGAATCTGGATAAGGAACTTGAGATGATTTGTACTTGTGAATCAGATTAAGAATAAATGTTTGATTATGCGGGATAACCGATGTAAGATTTTATGAAAGGCTATTCGGTGATAACGATTGTGTTTGAAAATACCCTAACGGAAATGTGATAAAAAACAAAAAAAAACTCTATGAACTTCATAGAGAAGTGTTGCGATTGTGCTGAAAGTTTATAATCTGTGGTGCCTCTGTTAAACACGAAAGAAATAGTTGTCTGAATATTACGTTGTAAGTGATATCCATTAATGACCTTAGTTGTGTTCGATCAGTATGAAGAAAGATATCTCCTCCATGGTGTGGCTTGGTATATCGTTAAATATCATCCCTGACTGAAATTTGATCTTTACATCCTGATTCTAAAGTCGTCGTTGGAGTCCTAGAGTGCTAATCTGAACTGTAGTTGTAGTTTTTCATCTGAAAATTTATGGTCAACCTAGAAGAGTAATTCGAACTCTGAAAGATATACTTTTGGGTGGTATGATTAACTTCTGTGGTAGATCAGAGTGTCTCTTATTCTTGACTGAGACCGTTTATAATAAAAGTTATGAGACAAATGTTTGTTTTGTATCGTATGAAGTTCGGTATGGATTCAAATGTTATATTCTGATTAATTGGTCTAAAATATAATGAGATGATTTTTGGTCCAAAGTCAATTTGAGTAATTGAAGACACCGCCAGATTGATCTGTGATTGTCTGTGGATCCCAAGAAATAATGATGCTCTGATGGATAAGTTGTATTTCCAGAATGGATGAAAGAGTAATTTCTGCTTCTCTCCGACCCTGATAAATTTCGAGGACGAAATTTCTTTTTAGAGGGGGAGAGTTGTAACACTCTGATTTTTGTGGGTAAAAAAATGAAAATGAAATGAAAATAAATGGAGTAGGGGCTGGTGGGGGTTTGAACCCACGACCTCACCAATCCCTTTCCCCTTGAGTACCAAACCATTGAGCCAAACGTTCCTTTCTGTCATATTTCGCACGAATCAATAATAGAGTTAAGTTTGAAAGGATATCAAATCAAATTTAATATCGTATTTGACTCCTCCCCTACCTATTCTTATCTCAAGTCTGGAAACATCCCAAGATCCAAAACTCGTCCCCTCGTCTTCCCCCTTTTTTCCCCCGATCGGACTTAGATCTGCCCTCACCGTGCCGCCGTGGCACTCACCGCCGCTCTTGTTGTGTGCACCGTCGTACCCCGCTCCTAACCCACCGTCCCACTCGCGCTACATCGTCGTCGTTCGACGGGAAGAATGGCTTGAATGTTCGACGGAAATCATTTTTCGCGCCCTCTGTCCATTGCTTTTTCCGGCCGCCTCAGTCAACGGTGTGGCGCGTCGTCGGCCTAGGCGTCCTCACCGTGTGGAGGGGAGCAAAACCCCCTTAATCGATCATCGACCCGATGCCGGTAAGGCCCTCGTCGGAGCCTCGTCAGTTCCGGCGGTTTTGAGTCCGTTTAGGTAAAATCCGACGAAATTCTCAGCTTGTTTCATGTTGGTATCTTGTGGGTTGAAATCTTGGCCTAACGATCTATGTATTTTTGACAGAATCACGGTGATTCGACGTCTCCGGCGACTATCTCAGGTGACCGGCCGACAAAGCAAATTTGAATGGTTAGTGGATCGGTCTGAACCGGCTAGACCGGTCGGCCCGTGAACCAGACCCGAACCGGCCAACCCTAGTCTGACCCAAACCGTACCCGAACCCGACCCATTAACCCAACTTGTCTGCCCGATCTGAAAATCCGAACCGAGTCAGTCAAGTCAACTCGTCCGAGTCAGCCGAGTCAACTCGTCCGAGTCAGCCCAAGTCAACTCAGTTGACCCATGTTGACTACGGACGTCATGCTGACGTCAGCATTGACTTTGACCAGTTGACTCTGACCCTGTTGACCGTTGACCTGCTGACGTCAGCGTTGACCTGCTGACGTCAGCGTTGACTTTGACCGTTGACCAAAAAGTCAAATTTTCCGAAAACTCCTCTTTTATGTTTTTCGACGTCCTGAGTCCGTTTTGAAGCCCGTTTTGCAAAATTCTGATCCGAAAGCCTCCGAATCTGACATTGAGCCCGAACTTGTTTATGTACTTAATTATTGGTTGAGAGCTTGTGAGTAAGGTCTGATCTTGGAATTTGTGTAATTGAAGGTATTCTCGGTTCCTTGGGTGCACGATGTTGAGGAATATCGAATTCGGGTTCGAGGGTATTCGGATGTCATATCATGAATCAACTGTTATAGCTCGGAACGAAGGTAATACATTACTACCCCTTGTATGCTTTATGTACATGTCGATATCCGATTAACGCATGCATGCTTATGATGGAGTATTTTGTAAACTCTGCTTGAGCCGAATCAGATACGAGAAATAAGTATGAAAATTATTAAAACTAAGATATTTGAATAAGAATACTAATAGACCAGAAGTATCGAAAGTTAATAGTAAAAAATAATACAATTAAATCTGCAACTCGATCAATGTTGTCTAAGATTAAATGCCCATAATATGGAGTAAAGGATATTGGATATGAGATTTCAGAAATGCCCTTGAGGTATAAGAATGACTAAACCGCCCCTAAAATAGGAATTGACCCAAAATCTGCATTCGACCTGATTGAAAAACATTCCCCTACCTAAGATGTATGTTCTTTTGGAAAAGACTTCGATATCATTATTCGAACGCGTGTGATACTAAAAGAAACTTGGAGCCCCCCTTAAGCTCTGTATAATCCATGAAGGTGAATTTACTAGAAATATCGTTGTACTCCTGAGCTGATCTTTACGACAGTAAAGAATGAATTAATTGAAATGATCGTAATGACCAAAAAGACTGTAGTGCCTTCGACAACCGAAATCCTTAATTAATCAGAATGACAATTATGCCCTTAAGTTCTAAATGAGTAAACCGTTTGTAAGGGCCGAAAGGATTAGAACGACCTAATTTCTACCGAGTATGTAAACGACGGGGGTGCTAAATAGTAAAATTGACAAAAATGGTGGATTTATCCCAATCTCCAAAATGACTGAAAAGCCCTCTTGAGTTAAGTATGCAGTTATGAATTTGATGAAATTCTGAGATTTCTAATAAGACTTTAAGGGCTAAAACGCCCCTAAGTATTAAGAAGCACACTCATGTATGTTTAATCACTCATGATATTAATATAAGGTTGGAAGTTTTCCGCACAAAATATAAGTTCGACTACTCTGTGGCAAGTCCTGTGGTAATTTATGAAAACAACCGTTCAAATATATATACTAAATATTGTAAATCATCATTTTATGTTACTGGGCTAAATTACAAAAATCACCCCTGATAATTAAAAGACTAAAATGTCCTCGTTGGCCAAAGCAATTAAGATAGCTCTGAATGTATCCGATATCGTGAAAGACCTTGACATAGAAACCTCTGAATGCCTGATTGGAAGCATAATAAGCAAATAAAATTTCCTGAGCGACTGTTTATGCTTTGTTGGTATAAATTACCAAAATGTTCATATGAGATAAAATGACCATAATGCCCTTGTAGGCTTAAATGACTAAATAACTCATGATGCGTCTAAACTCTTAAAGATCTTGATGTATCACGTCCTGAATATCTGGGTTAAACCGTTAGTATGAACCCTTTCTAATAGGGGTCACGTTTCAGAAATACGTTCAAGTTGTCAAAAGTTTAATATGTTCCCTTCCGTAAATGCCAAATATCTCCAAGAAATGATCTGTCCCACCTAGTGTGTTCCAAGTGTGATATATTCTGTTGAATGGATTGTATAATTATTTAATCATGAATAATATTATGTTTGATGAACTTGATATATGATGACATTCTCTGCCTACCTGATATATGTCTGCTCAATCTGTATACTTGGTATGTGATCGTTTGATCTGTGATGGTATTGTCTGACTGTTTGATGAATTTGTTAGCATGATCTGTTAGTTTGACCTATGATTGTACAATCTGTTTGCATGATGAATGCTGAAAATTTCAGATCTGCTCAATAGTATGTCTATTTATCTGTCAAAAGCATGAACTTCTGTTTCGGATACTCTGAATAGAATATGTCTGTTACATGTATTATGTTACTCATGTCTGGAATCTGAACACCGATTACTATCTGGGGTATACTGTTGGGTTATGTTATGAAGTCTATGTTGGTACAGCCCTGATCAAGCTGGTAAATCCTTATGGACTCAAGGTCTCCCCTTGAGTGGCACCTATGCCCATCGGGCCTAGGGTAAGTCCTTATGGACCTAAGGCATCCCCTTAGGTGGCACCTACGCCCATCGGGCCTAGGGTAAGTCCTTATGAACCTAAGGCATCCCCTTAGGTGGCGCCTACGCCCATCGGGCCTAGGGTAAGTCCTTATGGATGCAGTTCTGGGGGACTGCATATTGGTGTAAGGTTGGAGGGTAGACTTCTGTATGAACATTGAACATTTGCATTTAATCTGTTATGTGCACATATGATATGATGTGAAGTACTTATGTATGTTCGATCTGCAACTTATTAAAACACACTAGGCTTCGTGGTTTAACTTCTCCAACCCGCCACTCTGTTGATTCTCTGAACAATAAGCTCTCTTTTAATACTCAGTAACATAGAAAGAACAAACCTTGTTGTCCTCAAGAATAGTGCTTCACTAAATTAGCGAAACATAAATGGAGACAAGTATTGCCTGGAACATCATAAAAATGTTATGCCTACCATATATCTGCATGAGCTTATAGCATCTTTTGGTAGTTTTGTATTACTGAGGTTTTCCAAGCTCACGTTGTTTTTACCATCGCAGGTTAAAAGAAAATAGCATGACCTAATGTTTGACATCAGTGTTCGGAGTTCCTTCGGCGTTGCTTCTGGAGTACGGTACTGTGTAGTTAGTGGGCATGTATGTCATGTATGTTACGTATGGTTTTATGATAGAGTCAGTAAAGCACTTTCTTAAAAATTTTGTTATGCGTTTAAATGATTTCCTGAAATTGTATTTTGAACAGAAGTTGATTTTACAGTTTAATAAGTGTTTTGAGAAAGAAAATGTTTTTATGTGTATTTTTACTGTGGGTCGCTCTTGTGACCCTAATGTGACTTCTTAGGATCCGTTGTAACGCATAGACGGGTCTAGGGGGTTACAGAAAAGCTGTTTGTTAATATGTGATTGTGTTTAAGCAGGAGGTAGCTCAGCTTGTGAATGCTGAAAAAATCTTCTTGAAACAAAAAGCTAAATTACAGTGTGTGAATAATATGGACTAAAACATTAAGTTTTTCTATTCCATGTAAAGGTTAGAAATTGTAGGTAGACAATAAGTTTCTTGGTCTCTCCAAGGCACGAGGGATCCATGGGTGAAAAAAGTAGACAACTCATTGCTTAGAGAGTTGCTGTCATTTTTTTGTCTAATGAGAATGCAGATTCATTGGTGAGGGAAGTCTCAAATGAGGAGATAAAGGGTGATATTTTTGAGTAGGGGAATGATAAATTTTTTGGTCCAGATGATTACTCTGCTGGGTTCTTCAAGTCTGCTTGGGACATTCTTGAGCATGATGTGTTGTAAGTGGTGATATACTCTTTTTGTAAAACTGAATCGCTTCTTGGTTTCAATGCCACTTCTATAGTGTTGGTGCCCAAAATTGTAAGTCCTAACCGGGTCGAAGATTATAGGTCTATATCTTACTGTTCAATGATATATAAATGTATCACTAAAATTTTGGTGGGTAAACTTGGTCTTCTTTTGCCTGAAATAGTTTTCCTAAGCTAGAGTGTATTTGTTAGGGGTAAGAGCATAGTGGATAACACTATTATGGCACAAGAGCTTGTTAGAGGGTATGAGAGATCTAATATGTTCTCTAAATGCACAATTAAAGTGAATTTAGAAAAAAAATATTTGTTTCTATAAGCTGAACTTCATTTTATCTGTTCTTGAATCTTCTGTCTCAGTTCATTAAATGGGTTGTTGCCTATGTCACTGGCTTTAGATTTTCAGTAATCATAAATGGAGGGCTTTAGGGGTCCTTTCCTGAAGCTAGGGGTGTAAGGCAAGGGGATCTATTATCCCCTACCTTTTTGTCCTGGTTGTGAACGTTCTCTCAAAGTGCAGAGAAAGAAATTTTTCAGTTTCATCCTAAAAGTCGTAGAGTAAAGTTGACTCATCTTTTCTTCGCTAATGATCTGATGATTTTCACCAAAGCCACTATAGATTCAATTTTGGGCATCTGTTGCATATTTGAGGAGTTTTATCAAATGTCTAGTTTGCAGTTCAATTCCTTGAAGAATGAGTAATTTTTTTCTTGCATTCCTAATGATGAGCTTCTGAATATGCTATCTTGCACTGATTTTAGGCTTGAAAGACTCTCAGTTCGCTATTTGGGAGTTTTCTTGGTGGCTAAGAAACTTTCTACAAAGGATTGCCAACTTTTATTGGATAAATTGCAAAGTAAGATTCAACAATGGTCTTTTCTGAAGTTAAATTTTGCTGGGTGATTGGAGCTGATCAAATTCATTTTGCGTGGAATCCAAAAAATTTTGTGTAGGCAACTTATTTTTTCTAAAACAATTTTTAAGAGGCTTAACCAACTTTGTTCTAGATTTTTATGAAAAGGGACTGATTCTTCAGCTACAGATGCTCGTGTTAGTTGGGGTGCAATCTGATATTCAAGTCTGAGGGTGGTTTAGGCCTACGAAAAGTGATAAGTTGAAATGATGTATGTATGTTGCAGCTAATTCGAAGTGTTGCGTGTAAAATAGTCTATCGCAATTGTAGTGCAAGTGTACACGACGCAAGTAGTAAAGTGATACGAAGTATCGGATATCGTCTCCACAGGGATTGGGCTAATGACTTCACCTTGTTTACTGCACGAAAGTAAAGGAAATAATTAAGAGTTGTCACGAGAATAATAAGGTAAAAACGTAAAATAACGGATTGAGAAATCAAGATAGAGAGAATGGGCTGGTATTGAGTTGCTCAGTAGTGCAGATATTGAATTGCTTAGGATCTCCAGTTCTGTCGTCGCGCCCGTCGCCGACAGCACCTGTCGCGGCGGCTGTCCGTTAGCTGTCGCGGCAGCGAACACTAACTCCGTACTTCAAGCTTGGCAAGAATCCCAGATCTGCCTTGCCCTATCCCTAGGTACAAGTCTTTCGATGATCACGTCTTTGATGATACCTCCCGGCGTGAATCGAAGGATGAACACCGATGTGTATGAATTCTTCCTTAGCCACTTAACCTCGCCCTATCCCTAGGCACGAGAAGGTTCAACTATAAACTAGAGAACGCGCTCTTATCTCTTTCGTATACTTAACTCTCCCGATGCTAAGTAAATGGATAACCTCACAATGCTCTCCCGATGCTCTTGCAAGATATTAAAACCAAAATAAGAGAACTTGAAGTTTATTTTATTGAACTGAAAAATCCTAAAAACAAAGCAACCCTTGCAACTACTTTACAAAACAACCCGTAGCCCTAAGGGGGATTTAGAACATGTCGGTGACGGGTGGACGGCAGGGGTTTGGTTTCGGTTATGGGGTAATCGGTTCTGCCTCCTAGGTTAAATCTATGCCCTTATATAAGCTTTGGGCTCAAGTCTTCTAAGGTAACAAGGATTACAACTTTAATTAAAAGTAAGATTCTAATAAAGACTAATCTCTAAAGACTCCTACTTTCCAGCCGCATCCTTGCTTTTGGGAATTTCCTTTCCTTGAGCTTTGGCTTGACATATCTTTTGATCCGGGGCTTGGAAAAATATGTGGCTTTCACACGACAGACGAGCAGATTTTTCTCTATCTATCGAGGTCCACTTTGCTTTTCCTCTTCATAAGTCTGCTGTCACCATGCTGTCACGACAGGTCCATGGCAGCTTCGTCTTCTTCGTCTGCTTGTTCAGTTCAGCTCTTCTGCTTCTCAGCCCTGCGTCTGCCTTCAACGTCTACTATGGCAGATACCTGCAAAAATAGCCATCTTTTAGTAGAATCCGTGCTTTTAATCCATTTGTGATGTTTTACTGAAAACTAACCTAAATGCAATGCAATGATGCTTGAATACAGCAGAAATATGGGTTAAAAAGGGTGTAAATAATAGAACTTTTACACACTCAACACACCCCCAAACTCAAGTTTTTGCTTGCCCTCAAGCAATGAAGAAAGAAAAATGAATTTTTTTTTTGTGTTGGCCTTCAAACAGTGAACTGTCCCTTACCCGTCGCTCATTCTCTATGGCGGCAGCAACTTGTCGGAAAGGTTAGGATCTGTCCGGAATCTCCCTATAGCTCTCGTGCAGTGTGTGCATGCTTGTGAACAGTTATATGCTAAGACTCTCTTAGTTCCACTAGAATATTCAACTTCTTCACTCGAATTTTTATGCCAAAGTTTATTTTTTTAGAAGGCACATTTTCATGCTTCTTTTTCTTCTATTTTCAAGCTAAATTTTTCTAGAGCCAGTTTCGGGCACCTCTAGTTAGCTTCCTAGAGCCGGTTTCGGGCACCTCTAGGTTTTTGATTTTCTTTTTGCTAAACTTCTTTCCTAGAGCCAGTGTTAGGCACCTCTAGGGGCTATTCAAGTTCTAAGTTTCCTATTCTAGTTTGGCTAAAAGAAATCTAAGCAATATAACAGTCACAAAAGTGTTTAAGTTTTCAGAACTATATAAAGGCTCTAAACTTCTCCTTAACCTGTCCTAAAGATGCTGCCACGACAGAGCCGTCATGACAGGTAAGTTAACTTCACAGTTTTAAGCCAACAGTTTAATTTTTTCTGATTTTTTTTAAGAACTTAAATTAAATAAATAAGAGACACAACAAATAATAAAAAGATGTACTTAAGACTCCATTAATGATGGAGGGTTGCCACCCCCAAACTCAAGGGTTGCATTGCCCTCAATGCAAAATGACAGAAAAACAAAAACATGAAAAGAAAAGTACATCACAAAAGATAAAAGCAGGCAGCAATAAGAGAAAATAAAACTTAAATTTTCAGTCGATGTCCTCGCTGCTGCTGCTGACTCGGATCTGCCGGCGGCGTCTGGGCTGTGGAGGAGGCTGGGAAGGTTCAGAGGCAGGTTCGGGGACAGGTTGCTCCACGAGCTGAACATCGGAGCTGCTGCTGAAGAAGATGCTGAGGCAGTACTACGACTGGTCTGTCTAGTAGACATGTTAGTTGCAAGGGTTGAGAGAAATGAGGAAAGCAAATAAAACTAGAGGAGAAAACAAAGAAGAATAAGCAGAAGTGAGAAAAAAATGAAAATGAGAATAGGGTTTTATAGCGGTCGAGTAGCTGCCCATTTAATGCTACAACGGCAGGCGGGAATAACGGAGCGGCAGATTGGATTTAGCGTGTCTGACGCGTCTGACACGCATTTATGCGTCTGTTATGCGTCTGCCGCACGCTTCTGCGTCTGCCATGTCAGTCTGTTGACAGCCTGTCAAATCCGTCCGCGGCGGCAGCCGAAACGACAGGTCTCCATAAATGGGCTTTATTGGGCTGATGGATGGGCGGTGGGCTTGGGTCACTTCTCCTTTTCTTCTTGACTCCTTTATTACCTAAAAATGGAAATTAGAAAAATAAAACATTATTCGAATAAACCTAATTCCTAATAAATAATAAAAATAATAAAAATAAAAATAAAACTTAGGTTAAATTAGGGATGCCTTGTGGGGCGTCTCCCAAAGTAACCACTTCCTGTATTCCTGGGGCTTCAGTCCCCTGATAGTGCTTGAGGCGTTGTCCATTGACTTTGAATTGGTGCCCGTCTTTTAATGATTGAATTGTGAGGGCACCATTGGGAAAAACTTGAACCACTTGGAACGGGCCAGACCATCTAGACTTTAGCTTTCCTGGGAAGAATTTAAGTCTAGAATTAAATAACAACACAAGCTGCCCTGGGCAGAACTGTCGTGGCAGCAGTTTCTTGTCGTGCCACCTCTTAGTCTTTTCCTTGTAGATCATTGCGTTGTCATAGGCCATTGTCCGTAATTCTTCCATCTCGTTCAGATCTAATAATATTTTCTGGCCGGCTTTGTCCAAGTCCATATTCACTGCCTTGATTGCCCAATATGCCTTGTGCTCGATCTCGACAGGCAAGTGACAGGTTTTCCCATAAATCAGTCGGTATGGAGACATGCCCAATGGAGTCTTGAAAGCTGTCCTGTATGCCCATAATGCATCATTTAGAAGTAAAGACCAATCTTTCCTCGTTGGTTTAACCATCTTTTCAAGAATGTTCTTCACTTCCCTATTGGATATCTCAGCCTGTCCATTGGTCTGTGGGTGGTATGTTGTCGCGATCCTGTGCTTGACACCATATTTCTTCAAGGCGGCAGCAATTACCCTATTATCGAAATGTCTCCCTTCATCACTGATAATCGCCCTAGGGATGCCAAATCTAGAAAAAATGTTTTTATGCAAAAACTTTTGGACTGTCTTGGCATCATTCTTTTGAGTTGCGATTGCTTCAACCCACTTGGAGACATAATCCACTGCTAGGAGGATGTACAAATTTCCACATGAAGATGGGAATGGTCCCATAAAATCAATCCCCCAAACGTCGAAGATCTTGACTTCTAGAATATTCTGCAGTGGCATCTCGTTTCTCCTCGAGATGTTACCTGTCCGCTGGCACCTGTCACAGTTTTTGTAAAATTCCTGTGCATCTTTATATAGTGTCGGCCAGTAGAACCCTGACTGCAGCACCTTGGCAGCAGTTTTATTGCCTCCTAAGTGACCTCCATATTGTGAAGCATGACAGTGATGGAGAATGTCTTCTTGCTCTTCTTGTGGTACACACCTCCTTATAACCTGATCTGCGCACATTTTGAAAAGAAGAGGTTCGTCCCAATAATAATGTTTAACATCATTTTGGAACCTCTTCCTTGCTTGATAATTAAGATCAGAAGGTAATATTCCGCTAACTATAAAATTAACGAAATCAGCATACCAGGGAAGGTTAGAAGACTTACCTGCCGCCATGGCTGTCGCGACAGCGATTGCGGCAGCAAAGAGCTGCTCATCTGGGAAGGTCTCCAGTATGTGTGTCTCATCTAACGGTAGACTCTGTTCCATCTCCAACCTCGACAAGTGGTCTGCCACCTGATTTTCTGTCCCCTTTTTGTCCTTAATTTCAAGGTCGAACTCTTGTAATAGCAATATCCATCGTATCAACCTAGGTTTTGCGTCCTTCTTTGCGAACAAATACTTGAGGGCAGAATGGTCGGTGTGTATTATTACTTTCGTTCCAAGTATATAAGAACGAAACTTGTCGATGGAGAACACCACAGCTAATAGCTCCTTTTCTGTGGTGGTGTAGTTCACTTGGGCGTCATTCAACGTCTTGCTGGCATAGTATATGACGTGAAACAGCTTATCTCTGCGCTGCCCAAGTGCTGCCCCGAAAGCATAGTCACTAGCATCACACATGATCTCGAATGGCTATGTCCAGTCTGGTGGCTGTACTATAGGGGCTGTCACTAAATTTTCCTTCAGAACCTTGAATGCTTCAGTACATTCTTCATTAAAGTCAAAGGGTTGGTTCTGCTCTAAGAGATGGCATAGGGGCTTCGTGATTTTCGAGAAATTTGCAATGAATCTCCGATAAAAACCCGCATGCCCTAAAAAACTTCTAATGCCCTTGACTGTTGTTGGCGGCGGCAGCTTCTCTATGACTTCAATCTTAGCCCTGTCGACTTCTATCCCACGGCAGCTAATCTTATGGCCAAGGACTATCCCTTCGTCCACCATAAAATGGCACTTTTCCCAATTTAGAACAAGATTAGCTTTTTCACATCTTTCAAGAACCTTTTGAAGGTTGCCGAGGCAGCTCTCAAAATCGTCTCCAAAGACGGAAAAATCATCCATGAAAATCTCAAGGAAGTCCTCTACCATGTCGGAGAATATAGCCATCATGCACCTTTGGAAGGTGGCAGGTGCGTTACATAGGCCGAACGGCATCCTCCTAAATGCATACGTTCCGTAGGGGCATGTGAAAGTCGTTTTCTCTTGATCCTCTGGTGCAATAGCAATTTGGTTATAACCTGAGTAACCATCAAGAAAACAATAGTAAGGCTTACCCGCTAATCTATCAAGCATTTTATCAATAAAGGGTAAAGGAAAGTGGTCTTTTCGGGTAGCTTTGTTAAGCTTCCGATAGTCCATACAAACCCTCCAACCGGTCACAGTCCTGGTTGGGATTAACTCATTGTTTTTGTTGGTTATTACGGTCATGCCTCCTTTCTTGGGAACACATTGCACCGGGCTTACCCATTTGCTGTCGGAGATGGCGTAAATAATACCAGCATCTAACCATTTAATTATCTCTTTACGCACTACCTCCTTCATCGCAAGGTTTAACCGCCTTTGGGCATCAATGGTCGGCTTATGATCTTCCTCTAGGAGGATTTTGTGCATGCATATTGCCGGACTAATGCCCTGAATGTCTGCTATCGTCCATCCAATCGCCTTTTTGTGCTGCCTTAGCATGTCGATCAGCTGTCGTTCCTGTTCCTGCGGCAGCTTAGCAGAGATGATTACTGGCAGTGTGTCATCACAACCAAGATAAGCATATTTAAGCTGCCCTGGCAGGGGCTTAAGTTCTAAGACAAGTGGTTCAACAGTAGAGGGCTTTTGGATTAAATGGTTATCCGAAGTGTAATTCAAGGGTTCGAATAACTTACCTGGACGATGGTCTAACCAGTTTACCTCTTCATGACTTTCAGTATCAGATGTATCGGATTCAGAGGAGTTGTTATCGTCGGTGCTGTCGTCATTGCTGTCGTCATCGCTGTCGTGACAGGCCTGTAGGTGATTGTCGCAGCAGTGACCAAATTTTATATCACGGCAGCCCGACCTGATGCAGGGGTAATCAAAGGTCACCTCAATGATGGCCTTGCATTCCTCGTCCACATCAGCATGTTTCATTGCTTGGAGAACATTCAACTTAATTTCTTGATCGTTTACGCGCATGGTGAGTTCTCCTTTCTCCACATCAATCAATGATCTTCCCGTGGCTAAGAAGGGTCGCCCAAGGATGACTGGTGCGTTCTCATCTGCCTCACAATCTAAAATAAGAAAGTCAGCAGGAAAAATAAGCTTATCCACTCTTACCAAAATATCTTCAATTTTTCCCTCGGGGTGAACGTAAGAGCGGTCGGCTAGCTGTAGGGTAACTGTCGTGGGCCGCGCCTTGCCAATACCTAATTTCTGAAAAACAGATTTGGGCATTAGATTAACACTAGCTCCAAGATCACAAAGTGCCTTACCCACGAATTTGTCGCTGATTACACAAGGTATGATGAAGCTCCCCGGATCCTTCTTTTTCTGGGGTGGCTGCCGATGAAGAATACTCATGCAACCTTCTTGCATCCTTACCGTTTCAAATTCCCCAAGTTTAGATTTTTTCGACATAACATCCTTGAGAAATTTAGCATAACCGGGCATCTCCCTAACAGCATCTAACAACGGAATATTAATATGAACCTGTTTAAAAATATCATAAATCTTTTTAAGTTGAGATTCATGCTTAGCTTGCTGTATCCGTTGAGGAAAAGGTGGTGGGGGACGGTAATCAGCAATACGTCCTTCCCACTGCATGCGAATCTGAGGACGGTATTCATCTTTCTTCTCCTCTGTCGCTTCTGCTGTCGTGACAGGCTCATCGGCACCAGTCTGTTTATCACCTGTCGGGGCAGCTTCCTCGGCAGGTTTATCCAAGGCAGGTTCCTTTTCTGTTTCAGCTTCTTTTTCCGGTCCTGGTAACTTTTTCCCACTCCTAGTAGTAATCGCCTTACATTGCTCATGTGGGGGCGGTCTAGCATTTTCAGTATTGCTAGGGAAACCTCCATTCTGCCTTGGCTTAATATGCTGCGACACCTGACCCATTTGTGTCTCTAGAGATTTCAAGGTAGCCTCATGATTTGTCATTCTCATCTTGGTTTCATCCATAAAGGTTTCCGTCTTCTTGACAAACTGATTGATATTCTCCATATACGTACCAGTATGAGACATAAAGGTGGCCAGAGTCTGCTCCAATATACTACTCGTGGCAGGTGGTGGCTGCTGTTGCTGCTGCGGCGGCAGGTTCTGCGGCGGCAGTTGCTGTCGCGTCAACAATCTAGGACCCCCCTGATTCTGATGATGCGCTTGCGGATTCAGAGCATTGTTGGGATTACTCCAAGAAAATTTGGGATCTTTCCTCCAATTAGGGTTGTAGTTGTTGGAATTGTAGTTCGGCTTGTAATTTCCAACATATTTTCCCTCTTCTACATTTATAGGGCACTCATCCCTACTATGATTTCCCTCACAGATAGTACAAACTTCCTCGACAGCAAATCCTTGTAATTCATCTTCATTTAATAATCGTTTCATTGCTTTAGTAAGGAATGCTACCTGTGATTTCATAGTGCTGTCGGCCTCATAATCTTTGACAGCAAGTACCCGTTTACCCCCTCTTCTAACTGTCGGAAACTGCTCCTCATTCTTAGCTAGATTTTTCAGAACTTGCAATGCCTCGTCCGGATCTTTATCCAATAATAGTCCATTTGCTGCAGAATCAATTCTAATGCGAGTTTGTAAGTTAGCAGCATTATAAAACTTAGTTACCTGATTCCAGACGGGAAATCCATGCATTGGGCAGTTCCGAAGAAGAGTAGTAAACCTGTCCCAGGCCTCGTGCATCGGCTCGTCATCTTCCTGTTGAAAAGTAGCAATTTCATTACGTAATCGCTCAGATAAATGTGAAGGATAAAAATTCACGAGATAAATCTGCCCAAGTTCTAATTGAACCCGGCGTAAGTTTATTCCACCAAGTCTTTGCTCTGTCCCTCAGTGAATGGGGGAATAACCGAAGCCTCAGTATCTCCGGATTAACTCCTGGTAGTCTAAACGAACCACAGATCTCCTGGAACGTCTTAAGATGCTCCTTAGCATCTTCTGTCACAGCACCACTAAACTGCCCGGCGTTGTTGATCATACTAAACATGACAGGCTTGAGTTCGAAGTTATCAACATCAATACCCGGCAGTGTGGTCTCTAGCTCTACATGATCGTTCAGCATGTAGTCACGACATGACCGTCGTCCAGCTGCTGCGGGCGGGTCGCCGACAGGCGGTACACCATCACCAGCGGGCGGATTACGGGCCATCTTCTCGAGCTGTTCTTCAAGGTACTCGTTCCTGTCTAAAAGGTGGCGAAGTTGTTTCTTGAGATTGAAGGAACGTTCGATTTCCGGATCTAATTTATACTCAGGATCTTCGCCTCTTTTAGATCTGTGCATAAACAAGATAACCTTGTGAAAAGCAAGAGTTTAAAGTACTAACGAAAAATAGAAAAAGAAAAAAAATAGAAAAAAAAACAAAACAAAAACAAAAACGAAAAGTGCAATAAAAGAAAGGTGTAGTTATGTTGCCAATCCCCGGCAACGGCGCCAAAAACTTGTTGCGTGTAAAATAGTCTATCGCAATTGTAGTGCAAGTGTACACGACGCAAGTAGTAAAGTGATACGAAGTATCGAATATCGTCTCCACAGGGATTGGGCTAATGACTTCACCTTGTTTACTACACGAAAGTAAAGGAAATAATTAAGAGTTGTCACGAGAATAATAAGGTAAAAACGTAAAATAACGGATTGAGAAATCAAGATAGAGAGAATGGGCTGGTATTGAGTTGCTCAGTAGTGCAGATATTGAATTGCTTAGGATCTCCAGTTCTGTCGTCGCGCCCGTCGCCGGCAGCACCTGTCGCGGCGGCTGTCCGTTAGCTGTCGCGGCAGCAAACACTAACTCCGTACTTCAAGCTTGGCAAGAATCCCAGATCTGCCTTGCCCTATCCCTAGGCACAAGTCTGTCGATGATCACGTCTTTGATGATACCTCCCGGCGTGAATCGAAGGATGAACACCGATGTGTATGAATTCTTCCTTAGCCACTTAACCTCGCCCTATCCCTAGGCACGAGATGGTTCAACTATAAACTAGAGAACACGCTCTTATCTCTTTCGTATACTTAACTCTCCCAATGCTAAATAAATGGATAACCTCACAATGCTCTCCCGATGCTCTTGCAAGATATTAAAACCAAAATAAGAGAACTTGAAGTTTATTTTATTGAACTGAAAAATCCTAAAAACAAAGCAACCCTTGCAACTACTTTACAAAACAACCCGTAGCCCTAAGGGGGATTTAGAACATGTCGGTGACGGGTGGACGGCAGGGGTTTGGTTTCGGTTATGGGGTAATCGGTTCTGCCTCCTAGGTTAAATCTATGCCCTTATATAAGCTTTGGGCTCAAGTCTTCTAAGGTAACAAGGATTACAACTTTAATTAAAAGTAAGATTCTAATAAAGACTAATCTCTAAAGACTCCTACTTTCCAGCCGCATCCTTGCTTTTGGGAATTTCCTTTCCTTGAGCTTTGGCTTGACATATCTTTTGATCCGGGGCTTGGAAAAATATGTGGCTTTCACACGACAGACGAGCAGATTTTTCTCTATCTATCGAGGTCCACTTTGCTTTTCCTCTTCATAAGTCTGCTGTCACCATGCTGTCACGACAGGTCCATGGCAGCTTCGTCTTCTTCGTCTGCTTGTCCAGTTCAGCTCTTCTGCTTCTCTGCCCTGCGCCTGCCTTCAACGTCTACTATGGCAGATACCTGCAAAAATAGCCATCTTTTAGTAGAATCCGTGCTTTTAATCCATTTGTGAGGTTTTACTGAAAACTAACCTAAATGCAATGCAATGATGCTTGAATGCAGCAGAAATATGGGTTAAAAAGGGTGTAAATAATAGAACTTTTACACACTCAACACGAAGCATACTTGCTGGTCAGGGATTATTGTGGATTGCTTGGGCTAAAGCTTATATTCTCAAAGGTCTGAGCTTATGGCAAATTCAGGAGTAGGCTTCTATGAGTTGATTTTGGAAGAGACTCTTGAAGCTTAGAGACCAGTATGCTTTATTGCTTAAGAGATTAGATGCAATAAGAACATCTTTTCCTACTGCTCGCATTTGGTCTGATATGAGAGCAAAAAAAGATGAGGTTTGTTGGCAGAAACTTGTTTGGACTGGTTTCTATATTTTCAGGCATGTTGTAATTGTTTGGATGGCTATATAAGGAAGATTCCCTACTAGGGACAATATGTCTAAGTGGGGGTGATTGTTGAGAAAAAGTTCATTATGTGTGGGTCTGAGTATGAGTCACGAGATCACTTGTTCTTCACTTGTTTGGGCTGTAAGAGAATCTGGAAGGAGATTCCGACCCTTTGTGCATTATTTAAAAATGTAGGTGATTGGTAAGTTAAATTTGGTTGGGCTATTCGACATCTTAAGGGTAATTCACTCATTGTGACTATCTTTAAGCAATTATCTGGAGTCCTTACGTTTATTTTGTTTGGAGAGAAAAGAATTGCAAGATCTTCCGAACTGTTGAAGATCAATCTGAGTCAATATTGTTGGCCATCAGAGCTGTTATTCAGGCTAGGCTAGGTGGTAAAAAGATAAATATGACTGATTTTGTTAATGTATAACTTTGTAATCGTTGGGGTATAAGGGTACAGTTGCTTGATTTATTGTACATATTAGTTTGCACAGAGTAGTTTTATTGTAGCAGGGTTTCTCTATTTCTTGGGTAATAAAATAAACAATTATTCAAAAAATTATTTTTTGTGTAAATAGGTGCTTAATTCTTTTGTAAATTTGAGTTTTTTTAGACATGTGTCAATTAATAATTGAGTGTTGATTTTTTTCTAAATTAAACATTTATTTCGACAAAAATAAAATCTTTAAATACCTATTTTATAAAAAATAGTTAAACCCCGTAAATACAAAAAATAATATACTTTGATATTAATTTTATATTTAATCTTTTTATTAATAGAAATAATTGAGTTTTATTGAAAAAAAAGTTAAAGTAAATATAAACTGAGAAATTTAGAGATCATGTCAAAACAATTCATACATATAAAAAATCTATAGAGATGGAAAATATAGAAAAAATTTATACCATGGAAATCCAACAACCATTATAAAATTTTTTTGGATAGTCTTCATCCGTGGTCCATTTTGTTTGGAGTTTGTTCTATTTTGGTCATCAAAATTCAAAAAAGATTATTCCGGTCACGTACGTTTAGAATCGTGTATATTTTGGTCTCTTGGCCGTTAGTCTCCGTTACTTAAAGAAGATTAGTTTTTAATTTAACCCCCAAACTTTCAAAACTTCATTTTTCACCATCTTCCCAAAAATTATAAAACTAAAACTCAAAAAATTAAATACCTTCATTTACGTCTTCTCCTCTTGATTTTATTCAATCATTAATTAAAAATAATTTGATTAAATGGACCAAGTTTTCACTTCCGCAAGCCGAAGAAATAGAAATATGAAAAAAGGACATTTGGCCCAAGGGGCGAAGCCAAAAAATTTATTTAAGGGGTGTTATTTTTTCAACGATATTTAAGGAGGGTTAATTATTTATAAAGGAGTGTCATTTTATTCATAAAAGAGGTGTCATTTGTATATATTTTTTATTTTTTATAAACAAATTGTAACCCCTAAACCTGACCAAAAGGTTATGGGCCAAATCTAGGAAGTCGGATTGAAAACGTGTCCCTCAAGTAATTTAAAAACGGTGTCGTTTAACATTAAAATTCATATTTCGAAAGCACAATCGTATAGATAAAGCAATCTAAAATAAAGTAGCAAAATATCCAGTTAAAATTCTCATGCACGCTGAACAATTTAAAAATCCCCAAATAAATATAAAAGTAATCAAATTTACATAAAAAAACCCAAATAATGAAATAACTAGAATAAAACCGAAATAAGTCTGAAAAATAAAAATATTCATACTAAAATAGTAATAAATCTGATAATTGTGGTCCTCCAAATACCAAACTCCTATGTCTGAGAATCTGAAATAGAAGCTAAGGGGAAGTCAGCTATTAAGCTCAGTGTGTCTCTAAAGTGCATCAGACAAGAAATCACAAGAATCATACAGTCAACATAGTCATATCAACAGTCAATCGAATATACAAATATGCAAAGCACGATGCACCTAAGTCTATGTCATGAACCCATCTACACCATCGTCCGAAGAGTAAGGTTCCCCTGAACCACTCTCTACATCGTCACCATCCGGAGTAGAACTCAGCCCGAAGGGTGGAACCACTGATCCAAAGTGGAATTCAGCCCGAAGGATGAAACCACTGAACTTTCGCCGTACATTTTCCCACCCGAATGATATGACATGAATGTTCTGATTCCAATCGGAATGCAACATCATTAGTCTGAAAATGCATGAGCATTTAGTCCGATAATTAACTATTCAAATTCCGATGTATGATGTTTAACATAATGACATACAACATATCACATAGTCCAGATCACAACATATTTTACAGTCAAACATCACATAGCAACAACATATTTCACAGTCAAACATCACACAACATCAACACATATAGTATAGCACAAGCAGAGAACACACATAAAAATCATTTATTTATAGCACCGGAAGAAACACACCTTAGCCAAGCAAACTCAACCTCTTGAATGAGGTGCTTTCTACAATCGGAAGTACTAGGTTCAACTGTATCAGTACGTGTAAACCTCGTAGTACAAGCATAGACGGTTCGAACAAATTCAATCGAATAGTTCAGATCGGACTAGTCAAATAGATTGGTTACGAGTATGGCTTGGTTCACATCAAAATATTGAGATTTCGAATTGTCCGATGAGATAAAATACAAATCCATGATCAGAAAATAAATCAATTGTTTTAGAGAATTACTTCTCTTTGGAAAACAATATTTGAATCATGATAATATAATTAGAATAAAAATATAATGATTTAATGAACATAAGCAATATAGACAAATGGTGTGTTCAGGAAAATCCATATGGAATCTTTGAAAACTGAATTATAAAATGTATATACATATACCATTATAACATAAAATAATAACCGTGTATATATATATATATAGAAACAAAATGCTGGTCATGAACACATACAGTAGCAACATATATATATATGAGTTATAAGGCACATGATATATATATATATATATATAATACGATGTTTGAAATATTAATGATAATACTAATATTAGAAATCAATTGCATTGAAGGGATTTAATGAGCAAAACAAAAACAGTAGAAGAATATCTCACAAAAGGGCGGTGGTTCAGGGGTTTTTCAAAACCGAGTTGTGAATTCACAAACGAACCATTGGTTTTAATGCAACAATGACGATGAGAAGCGAGGGTTCAACATATAAAGAATCGGATCAGGTGCAGACGTAAAGAATGGCGATGACGACACAACGTGGACGGAGCTTTGATGACGAGATTAGAAGGAAAGAAAGAAAATAAAATAAGGGTTTTGGGAGCAAACGGCAGAAGGAAAAATATGACAGATGAAAGAGTTTATTATTGGGTATGAGGGGTTTAAATATTCGGGACAAAAGGGTAAATTACAAGGCGTGTCCTTAAAATAACTAGGGTTTACAAAAGGGAAATAAATTTTAACCTCATCTCACAATGGTCACTAATATTCCGAATTCACACAATCTAGCAACATAATTTTGATTTAAACTCAATTATGTCCGTATAATCTAATTAGGTTTTTTTTTCTACTCAAAATTCTCAAATTTCAATTAGGGTCACAATTCATAATTCCCAAACACTAGGGTTTTTAAATAGGGATTTTAAAATTAGGTTTTTAAATTATGGATATTTTGAATCTAGGGTTTACAATTTGGGCGTAATTTTTTGGGTGTTACACAAATTATATAGAAAAAATAAGTTTTTAAAAAATTTAGGGTGTCTCATCCATTCCAAAGGGTGGCTCCGCCCATGTTTACCTCCCATAAAAAGTAGCTGAGCTGACGAGGAGAACTGCCTCAACCTCGGAATTGTAAAAATGAAACAAACAATGCATTACGTGACAAAACTTCACGTGGGTTGCTGTTGAACCAAATACTATACTTTTTCTTAACAATTGAACTGCTTATCTCTCTTTATGTGAACCACAAATTCATGACATTGATTCAACATTGCAATGTGTTATTCTTAGTTCATTATCTGGAAATGGTTTGCACTGTAGAGTTGGAACTCTGTGGTTAGAATTCTGAGAACCACTAATTTGGTCTCGACTCTTGATCTGTATTGTCCATAAATTGAATTTAAAATCGAGTAATCAAATGAATCCACTGTCTCCTCCAATAAAATAAGATAATCCTATCCAAATGCACCCTAAATCTATCCCTCAAGACTAAAGCTTTTCAATAGGTTAGGATTCAGGTTAAGGCATGGAAGGATTCTGAGTGCCTAAATATTCCATAACAAGGCCATAACATTAAGGATAAAAAACACTAGACCAACTTATCAATCTCGCTTTGGAAACAAATTTAAGGCAGCTGATGAATACGAATTCGAAAAAAGTATTCATTAAACAAGAACAATAAAAAGAGAATGTAGCTCACACATTCTAAACAAAATACACTTAGAAGTCAACTCAAAATGGAAAGGCAATACTGCACCGAACTAGCTAAGTAAAATTCTAACGAACAATCTAGGTGTTTGTTGCCCTAGTGTAGATCTGCTGGCTTGAATGGGCAGACACCAACCTTATCAACCCTTTTGCCATCAATTCCCTAATAGCCTTCCTCGCAAGCGATCCGTTAATTTGAAAGGTGCATACAATGCCATGTTAGACGTATTATTGAAACAAAGCTTTCGTTTAATAGACTTCAGACAAGCACCCACATGCGAGACATATATATAAGGAACGGCACCACAACAGAAGACTAACTACCGCAATAGCTTACAAATATTAATCAGACAACAATAGCCTATGAAAGATGTATTTTAGATTGTCATCTAAGACTTTTAGCTGCCCTATGATACCATTCTATATCTGCTAGCTATTACAAGCCATTCGATAACCAAACATTGGGATAAATCCAAGGAAAATCCCATCATCTATTACAAGAAAGGTATTTAATTTTTTGGGTTTATTTTTATAATTTTTGGGAATAGGGTGAAAAATACAATTTTGAAAGTTTGGGGGTTAAATTAGAAAATATTTTCTTTAAGTAACGGAGACTAACAGCCAAGAGACCAAAATATACACGATTCTAAACGTAAGTGACTAGAATAATTTTTTTTAATTTTAATGACCAAAATAAAATAAATATCAAATAAAAGGGACCACATGTGAAGATTAACCAATCTTTTATTTCCATAAAATAAGTGGTGAAAACAAGTACTTTTGCCCAAAAACAATTCCTCTGAATTATATTTCCAGTACAAAAGCATAAAATAAGTGGTGAAAACAAGTACTTTTGCCCAAAAACAATTCCTCTGAATTATATTTCCAGTACAAAAGAAATAGAGATATTAGATATAGGTTGTGGGTTTACAATATCAGCTTTATCGTGAGATTCTATTCATCACCATCTCTCGGTCACTCTTTATAAACTCACACGTGGTTTTATGCTGTTAGATCGGTAAACTACAAGTATAAAGTAAGATGCATCCATTAGTATCCTGGGAACATTGGTGGAGGCGGTGATGAGTATTCGAAGCCCAGAGTTGGTGGCAGAATGATTTCTTGCACTGGCGGTGGAGATTTTACAACCGGCGGAGGTGGTGAAAAGACTGGTGGTGGTGGTGGAGATTGCACTGGTGGTGGTGGTGGAGATTGCACCGGTGGTGGTGGTGGAGATTGCACTGGTGGCGGTGGTGAATACACTGGTGGAGGTGGAGATTGCACCGGGGGTGGTGGTGGTGGAGATTGCACCGGGGGCGGTGGTGGTGGAGATTGCACCGGGGGCGGTGGTGGTGGTGAATACACTGGTGGGGGTGGAGATTGCACCGGTGGTGGTGGTGGTGAATACACTGGTGGAGGAGGAGATTGCACTGGTGGTGGTGGCGGAGATTGCACGGGTGGTGGTGGTGGTGAATACACTGGTGGCGGTGGGGATTGCACAGGTGGTGGTGGTGGTGAATACACTGGTGGGGGTGGAGATAGCACCGGTGGTGGCGGTGGAGATTTTACGGGTGGTGGTGGCGGTGGAGATTGCACCGGTGCCGGTGGTGGTGGAGATTGCACCGGTGCCGGTGGTGGTGGTGAGGGGGATGATTTTGGTTTAGGTGGTTGAGGCTGTGGTGGTGGTATTGGTTGAGGAGGAGAACTTCCTCCACCGCATTTAGAGTGACTGCAATCAACAGGTCGACTTATTACAGGATGACATTGTTTAGCGGATTTCTGACGAGGCCTGTCAGGCAAGCAATTGTTAGTATCGTCCAACACAATGTTCCTCCCATTTGATGATTTGCACGATTCACCCTCTCCAATGAAATAGTTGCACGAAAATGTGAAGTTGCTCAAGCTCGGAGATCGACATATCTCGTCCGGAATAACACCCGTTAGCCTGTTATTTGCAACATTAAGCGTCTCAACTTTTCTGAACCCTTTAAATGCTAAATTTCCACTGAGAGAGTTGGAGGCAACGTCCAAAATTGTTAAATTTTGCAGCATTCCAATCTCAGGCGGCAAACAACCAGACAGGTTGTTGTTTAGGAAGAGAATCTCGTCCAAGGTGTTTTGCATCTTGCCAATGCTACTTGGAATACACCCTGAAAACTGGTTGTTGGCAAACACAATGACAGAGGCCGGAGAATACCCCAAAGTTTCTGGAATGTTTGATCTAAACCGGTTGTTGTTCAAGAACACCGCGTCCAGGTCCTTCTTGAATAGCTCGGATGGCAATTCACCTTCAAAATCGTTGTACCTTATGTCAAGGTACTTAAGCGAGGGTATTGACATTACAACTTCTGGGAAAGGACCGACCAAACGATTGTTGCTAACATCCAGTTCATAGAGAAGCTCCAGCCTGGAGAAACTCTTTGGAATTATCCCACAAAATCTATTAGAGTTCAAGTGAAGCAGAGCAATATCGGTTAATAGACCCAACTCGACAGGCAGATATCCGGCAATGTCCGCATGGTTAAGATCAACGCCCGCGACAACCCTCTGCTTTGGATTGTCAAGTGCGGGAGCACAGAACACTCCTTTGTAACTGCAAACATTCGGGCCTTCCCAATTCTGTGTGGTTTTTAGAGGGTCGGAATACATGGCTTGTTTCCAGGCTTGGAGTGCAATGTATGCTCTCCTCAGCCTGGGATTCTCAAAAGTGAGATCAAGCTTCACGGTATATTCATAACCATCGGTCAAATCACCGTTCTCCGGAAGCGTTGCGAGTTGGCGGCGGACGATGGATGCGACTTCATACTCGGTCAGAGCATGAGAGTAAAATGGGAATAATAGAATCGAAAATAAAAGTACTAGGAAGCAGCCCGAGGTCTCCCCCATGGATGATAATCCTTTAAGGCCAGTCATGTGTCGGAGCGACCCAAGGCTGCTGAGGAATTGCATTGAAAAATAAGAAAAGAAATGTTTCTTATATAGAAAGAAACAACCAGACGTGGGAAACGCCATTTGAGAGGCTCAGCACAAACCTCTCTGTTAGTTTTTCCTGCTCACCACAAATTTCCTTCTTTTCATGTTCTAGCTTAACTAACATTCCAAAGATATCGTAACCGGTGACTTTTGGTTAAATTTGAGAGCCATTGTATCGAATTGGGCCAGGCTAAGGTGTTCAGTTATTGGGTTTGGGCCTAGCTTGGTGTTTCTTTCATACCAAAAAAATACTAATAATAATATGAATCAGATGTCACGTGGGGATTGGGGAAGTCTCACCTGAAGAGTCTCTCTTAAAACAACTCCAAAGCCAAGACAGAAAGGCTTGTCCTTTTAGATGTATTTACTCGACTGTTAAACTTTCAAAAACCCTAGGTCCAGGCGAGTTGTAGTTTAGCTCCTTAACAACTTCCTCTTGCTGTCGTGTCATGTGTGTTTTTGGTGTCTTAGTTGTTAATCTCGCAAAGCCGGAGCTTATTAGCATTTCAAGGTTAGTGATTTTACAGCAAACATCCTTGTACACGAGTTAAAAGTTAAGCCTGGTCTTTTTATTTTTTTGGTTTGATGGGTCTTCAAATCTATTTTTTTTTTTTTGGTTAATCATCTGGATTTTGGGAGCGGATTTTTGTGGTTAAGAAAATGGGGGATTCTTGTGGGGATTGTAGAAGCAGGGAAGAGGAAATCTTTTGGACCCATTTTCAGTCCATTCATTTCTCTCAAACTCTACGTGGAGATTTTCTTCAGCGGCTAGTAAGTCCCCGTTTTGGCAATTCCTGTTCTCTTTCCTTGCTTGCTTTGTCTTTTGGTTATTCTATATAGGCTAATACTTGTCTTGTTTCTCCTGTTAAACTTGTGCATTTTAGATTTTGGTGTGTTAGGCAGGTTTTAGCAATCAATTTTACCTTCCTTTGGCTTGATCTTTGCTAGAAAATTCAGAAATTTCTGCCTTTGTTAATTTTTATAATGGATTTACCTTGCGTGTTAATGATGTGTGAATCTGCAGGAAATACCAGAAAAGTTTGCAAAGCATACGAAGAAAATGCTTCCTGAAACCGTGACTGTCAAAGGTCCTAGCGGTATCAAATGGGATTTAGGACTGACTGCAGATGATGGGACCTTGTTTTTTGAAGGTGGATGGAAAAACTTTGTGCTCGACCATTCTTTGGAAGAGAATGACCTTTTGATCTTCAAGTACAATGGATCATCCCATTTTGATGTTCTGATGTTTGAAGGCTGGAGCTTGTGCGAGAAGGCATCGTCTTATTTTGTGAAGAAGTGTGTGCACACGGAATCTGGCAACGGTTACCAAACAAAACGAAAGATTGATGAAAATGCTGATGAAATTGTGCACAACTCTTCACAGTGTGGTCTTGAAAGCAGTCCAGAAAAATCTACTGACAACATTAACACAATGGCGTCGACACAACCTATTAACTCCGCAGCTACTAATAAGAGGGTTCGGCAAGCAGATTCATCTGCTAAGTCGCTCCATGCTAGGCATCTCGGAGGCAAAGAACTTTGTACTATTGATGGAGAAGTGAAGTTAGAAACTGGTACGAGTTGTAGCACTTCCAAAAACTTTTTCTATACATTAGACCTGCTTCCATGGTGGATTTAACTTTTGATACAAGTTTGTTGATACTACAAATAACTATGGTCTTTGCAATGATTTTTGGAACTTCTCGGTGATATATTGGATATTCATTTGTTGTGCCTTGCTTTTAGATTCGTGTTAGGAATGTGTGTTTTAATGACATAAATTAAAGTGTAGTATTATTGCCTTGATAGAAAGCTCAAATTCGGTGACCGATGATTTTACTATGTTTTAAATATACCAATGTTTCAGAGTTTGATGGTACAAGAATTGATGAAGATGAGTTCAGCCCTCGCCCTTCATGTTTGAAAGCGCCTTTGACTCAATGTGAGAAAGCAAAGGTCTTCTTAAAGGCACAGGAAGCATTAACCAAAGACGGATTTATGGTGGTTATGAAGCCTACACACGTGTGGAAACGGTTTTATATGGTAAGCCTCACCACTGAACTTGGTTGAGAACTTTGGTAGTTTGTGGTTGTATAAATATCCCTTGCTTCTTCATACAAATTAGATATTGGTGTTAAACCTCGGACTTTTTTATCATTGTCTTTCCGGGTCCATGCAGGCAGTCCCTAATGTATGGAGAGCTAAACATCTCTTAAAAGAAAACATGGATGTCGTTTTACGTATTAACGAGCGTATGTGGAGGACCAGATATAATTATCACAAAGCTCGTCATTGTGGAGGGATTGCTGCTGGTTGGAAGAGTTTTGCAAATGACAACAATTTAACAGAACACGATGTGTGCGTATTTGAGCCATCTGATACGGGAAGAACACCTATCGTCCTGGATGTCCGCATCTTTCGGGTTCTCGATGCACCGGTTCAACCACCAGGTTTTCTGAGCACACACCCTGCCTCTGAACTGGAAGAACCAGTTGAAGCATCATCTCTAGGTACTGATTATGTAAATGTTTGATGTGTTAAGTTGTAGTTTTTGAAAGTCAGTCAATCTGCTACTACCTAACGGAAACTGTCTTGTTGTAAATTATGTATGATCAGATGGTTAGTGTTCTTCCATTTACCTCTTTTCCAGCTTCTGTTACTTTTGTTTGTAGAGTGGTTTTGTCAATCTGCTCCCAAAATGTTGTAATAGCAAAATTACACGAACCAAGTTTATGTGAAATCGTCAGTGGCAACTTTTTTTCATTGGTAAAGAAACTATAATTTCCTGAGCACATAATTAATATATCAGTAAAGAAACCATCATTTATAAAATATTTCGCTAGTCAAGGGTTGAAAATATAATCCTTATGGTATGAAGGATAGAAATGTAAAATAATGAAAAATTTGTAGAAGATGATCATGAATCTCCACCATTTGATTAACAAAGTTTTTATCTTTCATACCAAGCAAAACCTAAAAGCAATTTACATAAACTACAAATTTTGCTTTTAGATATTTTTTCTCCAAAAATTAATTCATTTAGTTTTATTTATGACTTTAAAAGTACTTTTGACCGCGACACAATTTGAGTTTTCTGCCTGGGGGGATCCAATGATTGATGCTATATAGTTCCAACTTCCAACAGTGATCAAACTTTCAAAGTACAAAACTGATCGATATTCAAAGTAGACAACGGCGCCGCCTGATGGAGAAACTGAGCACGAACGAAATTTGCGAAGAGGAATTGATGGACAATGAGTATCGCTTCAAACATCGGACATAAACTTAGTCACTCACGTAGATGGTCTTTGGCATGCAGAAAACAATTGCCAACTTATGAAAGCCATCACCAAAGATGTGAATAATTCAAAGCCTACCACCTTCGGAAAGTGCCACCCCAATCCTCGCCTTAGGTAGCTGCCCAAGGAAAATCGTTTTCATTTGAGCATTTAATGCAAACACCACTTATATAATCTACTAATTAATGCCCATCGGAAGGGTTAAATTGTGGGCAGATGTAGTGACAAGTTAAAACAGACCTTGTAATGGATGGCATGGTTGCAACAATTCCGGCGCATGCATATATTATGGGAATCAAAGTCTTGGGCTTGTTCTTTCGGAGCCAAATCAAAGATCCCAATGCTGCAAGAGATATACTCAATACCTGAAATGAGAAAAGGATAGAGGTGTCTGTGAGAGATATTAGTGGGAATTTCATTCTATGTTAGAGAAACAGAATTCTAAGTGCTGATGTTATGCAATCATTATTTTAATTTTGGAAACACCTTTCCAAATAAACCACCGTTACAAAATCAAGGATGCCCAACAAAGCAGGTCCAAAAACAATGTTCCAAGTCCAACCATTAAAGAAATGAACATACCAAATTAGCATTTGCTTCCAGGCCTTGTAGAATGTAATCCCAAGTGAATTCTAGCCCCCTTGCTCCCACCCAAAGAGGTGCCAATCTATGTAGAACAGAATCGGCAAAAGCCCATCCTATAACCACGGAAAGAAATAAACCATAGTGCCAATGAATCAGGGAAAGTGAAGATAGCAAATATGTTAAATGCAACTCATCTCTAAGTTTTAAAATATAAACTTTTATCCATCTACTATCACAGTTTTCATTTTTTTTATCCTCGAAGGTTTGCTAACTCTTAACATGGGCAAAACTAGCTAAACATTCAGCAATAACAAAAATTAAGGTATTACTTCATGAATACTTCAGAATAGAACAACGAGTGATCAGAAGCTTGTTGCACTAAAATCCATCTGAACATTTTATTAACATCACGATATTATTAATTTGTTGAAAAGGTCACGCCCTTAGTCATAGTAATTCACTCAATTGTTTAGACAATCTGCTGCAGGTGACATCCTTAAGGGTCAAAACCACAAGTGCAAAATGGTGCTCTTTCTTTTTCTCTTATTTTTTTTATTTGAAAGGGGGGGGGGGGGGGGGGGTGATGTATTAGGAAGGGTGCAGAACTGAATTTCAACTTCAAAAACTAGAGACAAAAATCTCACTCACCAAGTCCAACAGCTTGAAATTTATGATTTTGAGAGATATTCCTGTGTGTCAACTGTGTTAAGGCAAAATAAAGTCCAGCAACATCTATAAAACCAATCAGTGCTTTCAAAAGTTCCTGAAAAACGCATAAGCAACAAATTTCTCCATGAGTTTAAAAAGTATAGAGTATAGACTGTTCAAAAGGACCCATGAGTCATGACAGTATTACAATTCATGTCACTATTCAGAACACACCCTTATGCAACTGCAGTTAAGAAAGTAGCAAAAGTTCACATTCGATTCTAGCTAACAATGCCACCAAATCAAACTTCCACAAACTACAACAAAAACTGGAAATCATTTACAATTAGATCAATATATGTATTCCTCCATGTAGATTCCAATTCCAGAACAAGAAAAAAGAAATACCTGGTATGGATCAAAGCCATCGTTCTCAGACACCTGCAAAAATGTTGCAAGGCAAACAAGCTGCCAAGATACAAAAAACAAACAAAACAAATTAACTATCCAAAAACACTTGGTATAAACACCAACGCTGAAATTTACAAGCTGTACTGACCTTTACCAAAGCTGTTCCTAGATAAACAAGAGCAGCTTTAATTGAGGTACCAAGAGTATCATACTCCGATCTGCATAAACATAATTCATTATTAATTATACTGATTTGTATCAAACAGTACTATAATTTAGTAGAAAATAACAATTTCCTTCAACAAATTTAACTAACTAAATTCTCAAAAATCAACTACATGATAATAGTATAATTTTTCACTATACCTAATTACTGCAACTTATAGCTCACCAATATTTTAATCAAAATCGTTTAACATTTTTTAGAACTAATCTTAGCTCATTTTTTCTTATTGCAGGTAGATCTGTTCTTAAAAGAAGAAAATAAATTTATTTTTTTCCTATTTTCAACACAGATCGAAGTTTAAGTTCTAAGTAGAGCTCAGTTCCATGGAAAATCAAGAAATTATATATACTATAAAAAGAAATATATCACAAATTACATGAAATCTAAGTAAATGATCGAGTAAAAAGGGAGGCGGGGCGTACAAGGGAGTGGCGGAGTAGTAGACGGCGTGAGGACCGAAGGTGAGTATCGCACAGTTGAAGAAGTGAAACATCGTCATTTTCCCTTTTTCCAGTGAATTTTTTTCAATTCCAAGTTTCAGTATCACGAAGCGATGCTTTGCTCGTCACTTGAACAAATTTCGCTTGAAACTTAAAATCGGGTCGGAAATGAGTGATCTGTTTTTTAACGTGGGCCGCTAAAGAACCCGTTACATTTGGACCTCAAAGCCTGAATAGCTTCTTATTAGACAAACGTATTAATCTCGTATCATTTCACTTTTGGCTAAATATGTAACTCCATTGGACCTCAACTACGAGCTACACAACCTTTTTAGACAAACGTATTAATCTCGTATCGTTTCACTTTTGGCTTAATAGTTATTTTAGTTCTTGTATTATAGTGATACTTTTATTCTATTTTTATAATTTTTCGGTTTACTTTTTTATTTTTATTATGTCTATATTTTATTTTAACATTTGTTATTTCTCGTATTATATCTCGACTATTTTATGTTTCTTTTTATACTCTGACAGTAAAAAAACTAAACTCACACTCTGATCTTAAATTCTAAACATTAAACCCTAAAACTAAATCCTACAACTCAAACTTTAAACCTTAAACATCTATTTTAATCTATAAACTCTATTTTTAATGCTAAAACAATAAATGAGCACCAAGAAATTTGGAAATTTCTAATTTCAAAATAATCGCTTATCTCCAAACAGGGAAGCTGGCCATTCTAATTACTATTTAGGGTTTGATATCATTTTAATGTCAATGGCCCTGTTTGGCAATTAGCGGATAGCTGATAGCGGATTACATTAGCTGATAGCTGATTGCATTAGCTAATTTGACTAGCGGATTGTATTAGCTGATTGTATAAAAGAGTTTGGTAAAATTAACTGATAGCTGATAGTTGTTTGATTATTTAAATAAGCAAGATGACATATAAGGACATGATTATATTTAATACTTGTTTAAATAATCTATCAGTTATTAATATTTTGTATCTAATAAATATTAATTAGATTTGTAAAAATTATTTTTTAATATAAATTTCCTAAACATATTTGAAAAATTTATATATTAATCTATTATTTATATAATTTTTAAATTTTTTATAATGACATATAAATATGTGCTAATAAAAAATAGAATTAACTTACAAATGTCACCATATAAATTAGTAGTAACAACAAATAAGTCCAATATTTAATATGTTATTATTTATATTAAAAATATTATTATTTAATTTAGGTTATTTGGAAATTTTTGGTATTTGTTAAGGGTAAAAGAGTCATTACAACTCTAATATCAAACCTCTAATCTCAAAAAGTTCATATTAGGAGCTTTTTCAAAATTAGCTTTTTCACCCCAATCCGATCTTTCAATCCGCTATTTACCAAACATTAATATTAGCGGATTTGACTAGTTAAACCTCTAATTATACCTCAAACCTCTAATTTTTACCTAAACCGCTATTTACCAAACATGGTCAATATCTTACAAAGTGAAAAGTCTAAAAGGAATACAAAAATGATGTAATCATCTTAACAATAGTTTTTTTTTTATATTTCCATTTTTTGGCTTTAACGAAATTAGGGAGGAAGTTCATAGAACTTTGAAAAACTAGTAGTTTTGATACATCATGGGGATGTGTTTATTCCTCCATGAAAGTGAGATGTAGAGAATTTTAATTACTTGATGTTGACATTGTCAGTTTTAATTTTCTCACATTCTATTAATGAGGAGTTTGACATTTTACCATGACGAAAAAAAAACTCTGACAGTAAAAGAAGAAACACATAAAGCTTTTGTTCTTTTGGGCCTAAAAAAGAAAAATAAAATGTGTCCTTGTGGTCCAGAAAGGGCAGTGTCACGAGAATGTTGACAATGTACCTGCCGGTATGACTATAGTGAAAACAAATTTATTACTACGATGAATTGGCCAAAAAAAAGAAATATAAATTAAAATAATGGATATATTATATTTTTCTCTTAAATTTGTAAAAAAAATCACTTTAGTTTTTTTTTTCATTTCGATTTTTAATATTTTAACAAAGTAAACTTAGTGATAGAAAAATTCAAAAATCTGTATATCTAAAGCATATATTTAAAATATTAAAAATTAAAAAAAATAGTTGGAGCCTATTTAAATTATATGTAATTTTTTCGTCAATTGATTAGTTTAACTAACAACTAAAAGTTTGACGGTTTTAAAATATATAAAAATAATTCTTTTTAAAAACAATTGAGGGTCAAAATACCGCTAAACCTTAAAATTAATACGAGGGATATGTGGAATTGTGCATGAGGTCACCGAGATGTAATGCTATCTAGTGGCATACTTTTAAATTTTGAACTGCCACTCTCTTCTTAAAAATACAATATATTTTATTTTTTTATTGACTTCATCCATCCAACAGGTGGTTTGAGACTAAAATGAGAAATTAGTTTTTCTGTTTTTTTTAATTATGTTAAAAAATCGTTGATGAATTGGAAACTAGTTTTGTCTAAATGAAATTTAACCGTTAATTTATTTTTATTAAATAGAGATATATTGTATTTTTAAAATAAATATTTTATTTATTTTTTAATTTAAGTAAATAAAAAAAGATAGATCGCTTAAAAACCAATCATTATAAGTGTATATCCCTTCTTGAAGCAAAGCAATATATCCTTTCAAATCTTTAAATTTAAAAGTATTGTGCTTAAACAACTTGAATAAATCTCCTAAATGTTACCCGATATTAATTGAAATGATCCCAATCGGTTGTATTTTTTAAAAAAATCAAACAAATTAAAGATATTTTTACGTGTTCCGCGATCATCCAAATAAATATATTTAATACACTAGATGTGAAAAAAAATTACAAACATCTTAACTTTAGTGATTAGGGATTTAATTTAGAAGTTTAGAGTTTAAGAGTTTAAATGTTAGGGTTTATAGTTAGAGTAGGATTTATGGTACTATAATTAGAGATTTATATTTTAACATATAAACCCTAAATTCTAAGCTCCTAAACTCTAAACTTTAAATTAGATTTCTATATTTTAAACTAATACGTTTGTGAATTTTTTTTCCAATAGCTAGTGTATGAAATAATTACCCAATTAATATTGATATTTTCTTAAAAAATCATTTGAGATTCACTTTGGCAAAATAAATGAAATCGAAAATTTCACTCTTAATTTGCCGGTTAATTTAGATGGGTAAGCTCGAGCTGTCGAATTTCCGGTGGCCACTGTTAAATCCCAACAAAGAACTGATTGCGTGCACATGAGCTGTATGGAAAGTGGGTCATCTAATGTATAAAGGAACAAATCTTTTTCAAGTTTTTTGGATTATTTTTCCCCTTTAATCAATAAAACCATTTCATATGATATATAAGCAATGATAATAGTAATAAAATAAGTCTGAAAATTGGTGATTACTGGTTTTGTTGGTTCATCTGACACTCTGGTCCAACATTTCAATATTCATCATGATATAGTGGGACTGGGAGGGGATAGGTCCGGTTAAGATGAGTTTACGATACAAAAGTTAATCTACAGATAAAAATCGGCATAATAGAGATGTTAAAAAATATAGAATTTAAAATGTTATTTATACCAACCGAAATTTTATAAAATATAACATTTCGATTGGTATGAATAATATTTTAAATCAGATATTTTTTTAACATTTTGATTATATTGTTTTTAGTTATATATTAAGTTGTTGTACTGCAGACTCACTCGTACAGTTATTTGCTTTGTTGTTTGTGTTGAGTTGTTAGGAAGTTAGAAATGCTGTTAAATTTGTTAAGTAGGTTAGTTAAGTGGTTAGCCTAGCTTATTATGTGTATATAAGATACATTTGTACAGTTGATTAAGATATATAAAAGAATCATTTAATTTTTTCAATTACTATTCTACCCTTCTCAACATGGTATCAGAGTTAGGGGTTTGATCCGATTCTTTCAGCTTTTTTCCCTCTTTTCGGTTCTAGGGTTTTTTTTCCCCTTTTCATTTCGTTCGGTTTCTTTTTCGATTTCCTCCGTTTTTTTCTGCCATGCCTCCGTCAGTTGACGCCATCGATTCCAATCATCCGTTGTATCTTCATCCTTCTGATACTCCGGGGATGATGCTTGTTTCACAGCCGTTGCTGGGCTTGGAGAACTATGGCGTTTGGTGTCGTTCGATGCAAATTGCTTTGCTCGCCAAGAATAAGCTCGGTCTTGTCGATGATTCCTGTCCTCGGAGCAATTATGTGGCCGCCTTGCATCCTCAATGGGATCGGTGCAACGCGATTGTGTTGTCATGGATTCTGAATGCTGTTTCCCGTGAGCTCTCTGCCGGGATCGTTTTTGCTTCAAGTGCTGCGTCGGTGTGGGCTGATTTGAAGGAGAGATTTGATAAAGTCGATGGATCGAGGATTTTCTTTCTTCATCGCGAGATTGCAACGCTTTCACAAGGGGAGTTTTCTATTTCTGAGTATTTTTCCCGTTTAAAATTACTTTGGGCTGAGTATGAAACGCTGATTCCGTTTACTTCCTGTGAATGCGAAGTTTCTCAGCAAAAGTTGAAGCATCTTGTTCGTCAGAAACTTTTTCAGTTTCTTATGGGTTTAGCTGAGTCGTATGCTGCCGTTCGGAGCCAGATTTTACTTATGCAGCTGTTGCCGAGTGTTAATCAAGCATACTCTATGCTTCTTCAAGAGGAGTCTCAGCGGTCCCAATTTTCTCTTATTTCTGGGCATGATTCCTCGGTGATGCTTTCCAAATCCGACATTTCTGCTTGCCGGCGTTTCTCGGGTTCCTGTGACTACTGTAAGATCAAGGGTCACAAGCGAGAGCAGTGCTATCGCTTAATTGGATTTCCGACCGATTTCAAGTTCAATAAAAGACGTGGATCTCAGGCTGCTGCTATTACTTCTGCTCCTACCTCCGGTGATGCGTCTGAGGATTTTTTGGTCTCTCCGGCTGATGTTTCGGTTTCTTCTTCACCGACGTTCACTCGTGAACAATATTCTCAAATCTTGACTCTTCTGAAATCTGCTCCTTCTGGTGATTCCGCTGTGAATCTTGTAGGTATGGCTAATAATGATTCTTTTACTTCTAATGCTTCTCTTACTTGGATTGTAGATACAGGGGCAACAGATCATATCCTTTCTGACTTTTCGAGTTTGATTCATCCTGTACCATGTTCTTCCCCTTCTCGATTAATCCATTTACCCAATGGTAAAACCGTTCCTGTCACCTTTGTTGGTTCTGTTAACCTTGGCTCTTCTTTTACACTTCATAACGTTCTTTTTGTTCCAAACTTTAAGCATAATTTGATTTCAGTTTCTAGGTTAACCCATGATCTTCATTGTTCTTTAACTTTTTTTCCTGATTTCTGTCTTCTACAGGATCTCTCCAGTGAAAGGACGAAGGCGATTGGTAGGGTGTTCAAGGGCTTATATTACTTTGAGTCGTCTGATTTTAGGTCTGGTTTCTTTTCTTCTGTTTCTCGTTTGCTTTCTTCTTTTCAAATTTCTGGTTCTTGTATGTCTTCTGTTTCTTCTACATGTATTTGGCATGCTCGTTTGGGGCATGCCTCTTTTGGCAAATTGAATAAACTGGATTGTTTGTCTTCTGTTAGACTTGATTCTGATTCTGTTTCTAAATGTGTTGTTTGTCATTTAGCTAAACAGACACGTTTACCTTTACCATCTAGTTCTTCTAGGTCTACTGTTCCTTTTCAGTTAGTCCACTTAGATCTCTGGGGTCCTTATAGGGTTTCTACCCATTCTGGTTGTAGGTTTTTTCTAACAATAGTTGATGACTTTTCTCGGGTTTGTTGGGTTTACCTGTTGAAGCACAAGCATGATGTTCTTTCCTCTCTTAAAAAATTCTTTGTCCTTGTTCAAAATCAATTCTCTACTTCAATTAAGGTCGTTCGTAGTGATAATGGGTCAGAATTTTTTAATTCTGACTGTGATTCGTTCTTTTCTTCCTGTGGAGTTGTACATCAAAGTTCCTGCGTGTATACCCCTCAGCAAAATGGTGTTGCTGAGAGGAAGCATCGCCATATTTTAGAAGTTGCCCGTGCTCTGCGTTTTCATTCTAAAGTTCCCCTTAAGTTCTGGGGTGAATGCGTTCTTACAGCATGTTATCTCATAAACCGTTTGCCAACTGCTGTTCTTAATTGGAAATCCCCATTTGAATTACTTTACCATAAAATACCCAATTTGTCTCATCTTCGAATCTTTGGTTGCTTGTGTTTTGCCACTCGCCCTAATTTTTCTGACAAGTTTGCTTCTAAAGCCATTCCTGCTGTTTTTTTTTTGGCTATTCTTCCACACAGAAAGGTTATATACTATTTGATATTGAACTCAAGCATTTTTTTGTTAATCGTGATGTTGTATTCCATGAGGACATCTTTCCTTTTCATGATGTTTCTTCTTCTTCATCATCCTTTTTTCCTCCTCAGTCTTTTGATCATACTTCTGATTTTTTGCTTCTTCCAATTCAGTTTCTTCTCATCCTTCAGTTTCATCTCCACCTCATGTTCCATCTTCCCCCACTACTCCTCATCCTTCCACTACTGTTCTTCCTCCAACTTCCATTCCACAACCTTCTGATAACATTGGTTCTTTACCTGATGACCCTGGTTCTATTAATCTTGTGCCTGCTTCAACAGGGATTCCTGCTACTCCTTCTGAGTCTTTTCAACCTTCACGCCGTGTCTCTTCTCGTGTCTCTAAACCACCTAGTTGGTTAAGTGATTTTGCTTGTGCCTGCTAGTCACCTTCCCTTCCAGGTCCGTATTCTCTTTCTAATTTTGTTGCTTATTCTCATTTATCTCCTTCCACCCAATCTTTTATTTTTTCTACCTCTCAAGTTTTTGAACCTTGTACTTATGATGAAGCTAAAACTGACCCTGTTTGGATAAAAGCCATGCAAGATGAAATCCATGCTCTAGAGTTGAATAGGACTTGGTCTGTTGTTTCTCTACCTCCTGGGAAGGCTTGTATTGGTTGTAAATGGGTCTTTAAAGTCAAATTTCGTGCCTCGGGTGAAGTTGAGAGGTGTAAAGCTCGGCTTGTTGCCAAGGGTTACAATCAAAAGGAGGGAGTTGATTTTGTGGAAACCTTCTCTCCGGTTGTTAAGATCACGACTGTGCGATTTGTATTGGCTCTTGCATCCATTTTCTCTTGGCCTCTTTGGCAAATGGATGTCCATAATGCTTTCCTCCAAGGTGATCTTCTTGAAGAAGTGTACATGGAGTTGCCTCAGGGCTTTTGTAGTCAGGGGGAGAATCTTGTTTGTCGACTACAAAAGTCACTCTATGGTTTAAAGCAAGCGTCTCGGCAGTGGAATGCCAAGTTGACTGAAGCTTTGCTCACTGCTGGTTTTATACAGAGCAAGTTCGATTATTCTTTGTTCACAAAAAAGGAGGAATCAAAAATTGTGGTACTTCTGGTTTAGGTAGATGATCTTATGATCACTGGGAATGATGCTGGTATGATTGATGATCTCAAATCTGTTTTACACAAGAATTTCAGAATGAAGGACCTAGGGGAATTAAAGTATTTTCTTGGGCTTGAGTTGCTGAGGTCTAAAGAATGGATCATTTTGAACCAGCGAAAGTACACACTTGAGTTAATTCAAGATTCTGGTTTAGGGGGAGCTCAGCATGCCTCAACACCATTGGAGCAGAATAGTAAGCTTACCACAGTAGAGTTTGATCAGTTTGTTCAGCAAGAAACAAATGATGGTGAGATGTTGGTTGACAAGACAAGTTATCAAAGGCTCATAGGCAGGCTCTTGTATCTCACACACACGAGGCCTGACATTGTTTTCTCCATTCAGCACTTGAGTCAGTTTATGCATCAACCGAAAAAGGGACATATGGAAGCTGCTTTAAGGGTAGTTAGATATCTAAAGAAAAATCCTGGGTTAGGGATTTTTTTGAAAGCTTCAAGTAGTTGCCAAATAATTGTAAGCTGTGATTCGGATTGGGCAACTTGTCCAATGAGCAGAAAATCAGTGACTGGTTATTGCATCAAGTTGGGAGAGTCACCAGTTTCGTGGAAGTCAAAAAAATAGTCTACAGTAGCCCGTTCTTCAGCAGAAGCAGAGTATAGAAGCATGACTATGGCTACTTCAGAGATTGTTTGGTTGAAAGGACTTTTGTTGGAGCTTGGGGTGAAAGATGAACAACCTGCAATGTTGTACAGTGACAGCAAATCAGCACTGCAGATAGCAGCCAACCCAGTGTTCCATGAGAGAACCAAACACATAGAAATTGACTGCCACTTTATTAGAGAGAAGCTACAAGAAGGGTTAATAAGGACTGAGTATGTGCCTACAGCAGAACAACCAGCAGACTTATTGACCAAAGCCCTTGGTGTATCACAGCATGAATATCTCCTATCCTAGTTGGGGGTTAAGGATGTGTTTAGCCCTCCAACTTGAGGGGGAGTGTTGAGTTGTTAGGAAGTTAGAAATGCTGTTAAATTTGTTAAGTAGGTTAGTTAAGTGGTTAGCCTAGCTTATTATGTGTATATAAGATACATTTGTACAGTTGATTAAGATATATAAAAGAATCATTTAATTTTTTCAATTACTATTCTACCCTTCTCAACAGTTTGGCCAACGACCAGAATCTTGAACTCACCCATCAGCTTCGTTTTCACACTTAACCCGATGAGGGCCCTTTTATGACACAGATTTAGACACCAGTACCAGGTAAATGTTGAAGGGAATGGTTTTCACTTCTGAATGCAGTGAATCGATGCTATTTTTGTTTGCTTCATTTTCACTTTCTATTTAGATTTAGTACTGTACTTGTTGTGCAAACCTAGCTAGTGTCTGGTCTAGAGAGCTCGTAATTACTGACACAAGTCATAACTTAGAACAACGAACTCAAACTAAATTAAGCTCTTTCAATACACGGAAGCATGCCGTTAGCATCGTCAAATTAAATTATGTTTTCTTTTGTTAGCAAATATAGCTGTGGTTAGTTGACGAAACCAACCGGTGAGGCCTGATCTAGTCTAGGACAGTAACACCAACATCAGGATCCAGATCTGTTACATGTACAGTATTTGTAAAGAAAAAGATAAGATTTCAAGTCTCAAGGTCGGAAATCGTTTTCAAGCTTTGAGGTATTTAGCTTGAGCTGGTTTCAACGGCACCTAAAATAAATATATCCTTAGGGCTGCGTAGGTTCTGACTTCATTCACCTTAGTAAATATAGTTGTTACACTATATATTATTTTGACTTGTTTATTTATAGGATAAACTACATTTTATGTTACTCAATTATGATTTTAGTAACCAACCCAACAAGTGTTTCAGTAGAAAAACAAACGATTTTCATTTTAAGATATACGGGTTCAAATCGTTTTGTCTACGAGATGTACGTCTATTGTCAAAGGGTTAAGAATATGCATGAACAAATAATACCTTGTAATCACCTTTAGACTATTCAAAAAAATGTGATTTTAGTAACAAATATGTCATTTTTTAAAGTTCTAAATAGATAACTCAATCAATATATTTTTACAAATAAGTCACTAATTGTCAAATATTATAAGGAAATAGTGGTGCAGCCTGGTATAATAACAATTTTATTCGTCAAAATTATACAATACATTAATTTGATCTTAATTCGAAGTAATTTAATAATTTTAATCCTTCATATTTAATTTTTTATCATTTTATTTTTATTCTCCTAAATTGTTTGTTATTCTCTCATAAATGTGAAGAGTTAAATTTATTAAATTGTTTAAAATTATAACAAAATTAATAGAATGTATAAGTTTTGTAAACTAAAAATAATGTTATACTAAGTCACATTAGATGCTCGTTTCATTTTAACAACATAATGACATATTTGTAATAATATTTTAACTAAATAATTTATTTTAAAATTTTAAAAAATTAAATTCATAATTAAGTGATCTTAGAAGTAATTCACCCTCGCCTATAATAACTTTTTTTCTCTTCTGAAAACTCATCACTTTACTTTGGAATACTCTATTCTCAGTTTTTACCTCTACAGCCTATCCTTCTGGTCTCTTGTTATTACATCCACCATCATTTATCAATTATTGAACCTTTTCCCTCTGAGGTTTTTATTAATATTAATTACTGTCCTGATAGCAGCTTTTATAATGGTAAGTAAAACCCATATTTAAGTCTATAACTTTTGTGGTGGAAAAGTTAGTTCAAAAATAAAATTTATTTTTTTACCTTTATAATTTATTGTTAAAATAATGTTTATGCATACATAATTATAAAATAATATATTTTTTATAATATTTATATTAAGAATAAATTTATTTTATTATTAATTTATAATTGTTATGACTGTATATAATCTAGAATATAGTTTATATTTTCAAACTAAATTTAACAAAGAATTAAAAAATTTATTATAATTTAAGTTGATTTATTTCATATATCATAACATTAATGAATTTGAACATCACCCAAGTTCACTTTTACTTTACAATATCATGTCTAAAATAGACATCTTTATCTTCTCAAAATCACTTTTTGACACCAATAACAAACACTAATCTTTAACCCAACTTTTCAACTGCACATTTTAAAATCATTTTTTCAACCGCACATTTTAAAAGCAACATCAAATCATGTATTAATTTAATTGGTTTGGAATTCAAATTTCACTTCATTTATATATATAAAAGGAGCCGTATTCTTGTTATTTGTAAATTAATGAGTAAATAATAACTGGGACTAAGATATATATTAAATAAGTTAGAGTTATGTAGTTATGTTAGTCTTCATTTATTATTCTACTTTTATACTATATATACTGATGTAATGTCGTGGAGCACGTCAGCCTAAACGGCGTTGATTTCGGTGATTCCTTCCTTTCTCTTTTGTCTTCTCCCCGCAATTACTCTAAAAGGAGTGGGAGAAGGTAATATATGTATGTATATGTTCAACTTTCAAAGCAAACACATGCATGTCCGGTTAACCTAATCTCACGAATCACCATGAAGAAGCTAATATTCTTCCAATTGGAAATACACATTTTTTAATCTTCAAGACAAAATAATTAGTATCAAAAGAATGAAAAAAAAAACCCTCCTTTCTTCTGCATGATTTGCAGATCATTACTTGGTCTTTAATGTTGGACTCTTCTCTTCGCTTCAATAATTAAAACTTACCTTTTAACCAAGTTGAATTTTTTGGGTTTGAAATTATAATTTATTAAACAAGTCGAGCGTGGTTTACATACAGTGAGATTCTAACTTAAAATTTGAAAGGATCACGGCCTCGACCTCTGCCAAAATCGCGAAAAACCTTATTCTCTAGTGTTTATTTTTGGGTTTAGATAAGAATGGCAAGTGATTTACAAATTGGTGACAAATATTGAGGGATAGACCATGAACGTGGTAGCTCGGGAGATGTCGTTGTTAGGTGGATGCTATGAGAAAACTATGGTTAGGCCTTGCAATTTTATATCTTCAGTCATAGAACAGTAGTAATTAATTAAAAATATTTATACATTATAAAATCACATCCATGTACTACAAGTCTACAAAAAGAATAAATTTGCAGCTGCCTACCACCTACCGGTATACCCACAAACTTGAATCTAACTCCGAACCCAGAACAGATTTATCCAACCCGAGACTCATTATAGACCCGAACATTGTGGTCTAAACCAAAACCGAACCCGAACCAAAATCAACTCAGAATTTATCAAACCGCAAATCAATCTGAATCGAAAGTAACTGAAACCGAAAATAATCGAAATTGAAATCAACTCGAACCGAAAGTAATATGAACCGAATCAACCCGAATATAATTTACCTAAATCAGATCTAAAACGAACATCAACCTGATTTTGACCAGATAGTTGAACCAGAATGAACGAATAAGTTATTTTTATTTATTTTTTAATAGTATGATAAATAGTAAATATGTATAGTTTATTATCCTTTTTATTATATTATTTATTAGCAACCAATTTTAGTAAAAGTTTAATGGTTTAAAATATCTTTTTTTCCTTTAAAAGAAAATTTTCATATTTAATTAGAATAATTTTTCATTTAAAAAATATTAAATATGTAAGATTGTTAAATAAAGTTACTCTGTTTCACGCCAACTTTTTTATATATATATATATATATATATATATATATATATATATATATATACTTTTAATTGTTTATTTGGTTTAGTCTTTTATTTAATTTATAATATTAATTAATTATTCGAGTCAAAAATTTAAATATCCAATTAAATCTCAAACAATTAAAACATGCCTAAATTGATTTTAATCCATAAAAATAAATATGATAAAATTATATTTTATTAAATAATTTTCAAATACTTTAATTCTAATTTCGTAAAATTAAATTTTTCCGTCTTAGAAATTATGTAAAACTTTATTTTAAAAAATAGAAAACAATCAATTCAATCTCAATAATGAACATAATATTTACGAAACTCAAGTTTTAATCTTTAACAAGTCTTATAGGTTGAGTTTGTGTCATATTATCATCTCTTAATGATAGTTTAATTCGAAACATTGAACGTCCAAGAGTTGAAATTGAGCCTAAGTGATAAGATTGACAAAAAATATATATTTTATGTGAATATATCAATAATTCTATATATACGCAATTTAATACATATCCAACTCAACTCAAATTGACCTAGAGATCCGAAAATTGACTAAAACGAAAAACAGATTCGACCCGATATTGACCTGACCTGAAACATCAAATGAACTAGCATTGACCAGAACCGAAACCAACCGATCCGATACCGACTTGGCCCGAAAATCAATCGATCTGATATTGACTCGACCCGAAAAAGTAATCGATCTGATATTGATCTGACCCGAAATTTAACAGATCCGATATTGATCGACTCAATACCCGACCCGACCTGGAATTGCATAGACCCGATCTAAATCCAAATTAAACATGACTTGATCCTGAACCGAATACGACCTGAATCAAAAATTAAACCGAACCGAATTGACTCGAACCGAACGACCCGATGGCCACCTCTACTTATCGGTGAAGGTGTTGAAACCTGTTGAAATTATAAGAACTTACTCCATGCGATCAATTTAAACGGTACTGTAAATTTCTATCGATGACGGTTTTGTATTAATTTTTGACATAGACTTTTGTTACTTGTATGGTTCTACACGATCTGATAGGATTTGTGTTTGATTAGACCATTAAAATGAAAATATGAGAAACACTCATCATTCACATCAATGATAACGTGTAAACTTTTGAATAGTATCAACTTCAATATAAATCAACAGAACGCGGAAAGTTATTCAATGAAATCGTTCAAATGTATATCCAAAAAAACACAAATGCAAGATTCGACAAACCAATCCAAATAAAAAAAACTAAAAAAGTGGAGTTTTCAAGTTTTGAAATTTTAATAAAATAATTTTAATACTTTCAAGTCATAACCTTAAATTCTAAATCTAATTTTAAGTATAAACCTTAAAAAATACACCATACTCTAATTTTTATAAATTCTAATCCTAAACACTAAACTTAATTTTTTTAATATAATACATAAATAATGGCAAAAAAATACGATTTCTATTCGTATCCTCTCGCTCTAAATTTCTATTTTTAAATAAAACTTTTATATATATTTCACCTCATTACACCAGTACTAACAATATCATGATGATAAACATATAAAAATTTCTCAACAACAATGCTAATGACCGATCCGTATTGAATAGTGTTATATAAATTAAGTGTCCAGTGGCCTAAACTATTGATATATTATGGGGACCTTCTCGGAAAATTATATAAATAAATAAAAAGATACAAGTTTTCAAGATTTGATGTATACAACAAACAATATAGAAATGAAAGTAGGAATTGATTGTCGTTATAAGACAAACACATGGAATATGGAATATAACCCAAAGAATTTGACAGGATAGCAAGTGAGGCATAGAGGGACATGTTGACCGGATATTCATATTACCCCTATAATCTAATAATTTAAATCCCTAAACACACACAAATTAAAAAAAAAAAGGTATCGAATAAGCTGAACAGGGGAAAGCAACAAAAAGTTTCCAATTCCCGGAGAATCTAGAGCGCATCAGGCGCTGACCCTGGGTTTCGGAAACTAATAATAAAGCAATAAAACACATATCTACCTTTTGATATTTTTTCTATCTGGTTATCTTGTTGTTACTGTTTGATCAACATGTTAAACAAATGGGATTAAATAAATCAGGGCCATGGAGTTCCACAATCTCAGAATATATTAAATGGGACATTTCAGCTAATAAAACGGGGATTTGAAGAACAGAACAAGAGCTTCAAACCTAGACAAGACAAGGTTACACTCACGTGATAAGAACCATGTTGACCCCGAGGAATATGATCTTTTTTATTAGTATTACCTAATTAGTACTTTATTGTTCTTAATATTAGCATGAGAAATATTTTTATGTATAGTAATATTTATTTATGAAAAAAAATATTTGATGTAATGTTAGTGTAAACTTTACTTTAACAAAATCGATTTTTTTAGAAGTTTAAATATTTATTTAGAATTAAAATTTTAGAAATTTATGTTTTAGAATTTAAAATGTAGTGTATAAGATATATGGGAAAAAGTGTTAAGGTTAGGATTGAAATTTTATATTTTATATTTGATAAAAGAATGAGATTTTATATTTTATAACTTAAACGGACATACTTATGAAAAAATTCAATGCACCAATATTTTTTCTTTATTAATAAAGAATAAAAAATATAGAAGTAAAAAAAGAAAAACTACCAATGTATGAAAATTTTGTTAATATTTATTAAAAAATAAAAGGGTAGACCGATCCCACGCGCGAGTGGAATGGGTACTATACAGCAAGATTTTTTTATGTTAAAACAGGAATATTTGGACCCGGAGAGGGAATATTGGGCATTAGGAAATTACATATTAGACAAATACTACCCGTTGAAACGAACGTTTTGAATCTGGGCATTGTCTTAGAGTTTCTACCTGCTTTTCCTCTCACATTTTCCCACGCGCTCCCTACCTTTCCATCAAAGTATAGTAAAAAAATTCCAAGTTCTATAAGAACCGATAGTCCCAAGAAGAAAGGTTAATAAAGATTAGAGGGGCTAGGAATTAAAACTATGTGTCATGTCACTGCATTTAAGGTACAAATTATGTACACGTTCTTGTTTTTATATCATTCCTCATCTTCCCCAAGAACATGTCAAAATCAATGCAATTCCGGATTCCCCCTTTTAATATTTGTTCTCACTCATTGTTGCACATATGTTATACTACAATTTCCATTTTACCCAATATAGTAGTACTGTGCACACATTTAATCACTATTTTGTATCGATTATAATGAGTCAGTTAATGTGGCAGATCACCTAAGTAATTTTGATTCTTTTTTCATACTAAATAAATTTGATTTAATTAAAACTGTAAAAACAAGTTCATTATCAAGCTGTTCTATTAATGTATTGCTACTCGAATGAAAGCGGGCTAAGGTTCAAGGAGAAAAATAACAAACGAAAACAAAATTTAGTGTGAGAACTTGTTAAGTACATTGATAAAATATATTATACATTTTCAAAAAAATACATGTTTAAAATTCGAATGGGATAGTGTAGAAAGAACACTTGCTAACTCTAAACAGTGAATTAGACATGTGTAATAATAAAAGGTATAATGTCAAAATAATATCCCTAATATTTGATTAAATAGTAACTTTGACTTCTATATTTTTAAAGCAATTTAACTCTCAACATTTTATTTTGGGTCAAAATAGCACCTCTGCGAATGAAAATTGTTAATAAACCGATGTTAAATATTTTGAAATGACTTGAAAGAATGTCACTTATTTGACATTCTTTCAAGTCAACATCTTTGTATAAATGATATTGTCATGTAAATTTGTCACACAATTTTAAGTCATTTATCGTTAGTTGAATAACAATTTTCATCCGCGAAGGGATATTTTGACTCAAAATAAGACGTTAAAAATTAAATTAATAGAATAGGAGTAAAAATAACTATTAAATCAAACATTATTTTTTTTTTACTTTATGCAGTGATAAAAATAGTGTGGGCGCGTGAGAAAATAACAGAGCAAAACATAAATGAAATTAGGGAGGGGGCTTAGCGAAGAGTTTGCATGTGGGTCTGCGACCCTGGTGTCGCCGGACACCCCAACCAATCTGACACCGCTAACCCCTCTCTTTAATTAGGCCATGCTAGCCTTCTCTCCCTTTTACTCATATTCCCCCACGCTTAAATATCTCCATCGCCAACTTCTTCGCACGTGTACAGCTCGATCCATGCTCATTTGCAGTTTCGCACCAGGACCCTAACACCACCACTCACAACTCACAAGAGTTGCAAGGTTTTTCCAATTCCTAGTAAAAGCCTCATTAATCCCACCAAAGTTGGCAAACATGGTCAGTTTAATCAACAATTAAGAGGTGGGGTTAAACCTAAAACCCCACTATTAACTGCTATGTATTTGTCGCTTTGCACTCACTGTTTCTTGGTTTTCTATTTTTAAGCATGAAACCTCCTGCAAATCTGGTTTTTGATGAGCATCGAAGAAAGGGTAAGTATGTTTTGGTATATATGGCATGGAAATCGACTTGTGCTTGATTATCTACAACACAAAAACAGCTAAAAGCATAACCTCATGTGTTTCGGCAGAGAGGAAGAAAAAAACAAAATGTAAACATTTATTAGGGGATTATATATGCCTCGTCTGCATGTAAAAAGAGCTAGTAATAAATTAAAGCAGCTGCATATTTTGAGCTAAGGGGATAAGATATTTTTGGCCCTGCCAGTCAATCCTGGTGCATGAATATTAAAACCGATAATGTTCTAATTTTAGGAAAAGTTAGGATATTATTAAATTACTAGGAAGAAAGATACAAACTACTATCTGATATATACTCAAATTTCCATTATATATGAAGACGAATTTTAATGGAGTACTACATTTTTGTCAAATAAGAAGTTTAAGTCATTTCTTTAATTTTGTAAAATGAAAATTAACCCTTTTAAGTAGAAAATAATGGAATGGCATTGTGATGATTTAAGCTTGAATAGTAAATTTTTTTGTTTTTGTTTTTTTCGAATTCAATATATCCCTGGCTCATTGCTGGGCGGCACCTCTTTTTTCATTCCCCCATTATAAAAGATAAAAGGGAAATAAGACTCCTTCTTCCTTCACTCTCTTCCTCTTTCTCTTTCCCTGTGTAAGGAAGGATAGGTCTCTGATCCTTCTCTGCATCTTTAAATACATAAGTTGCCCTTTTTTACCAACTTTTCCTTCGAACCAGCATCCCCAAAACAAGTCTGATTCTTTACTCTCTCTTCACCTGCAATTCTTTCTTCTTTTGTTTAACCTGACTGGTTAATGGTTGTAGTCTCTGCAATCTTTTTTCTTTTTCCATCAAACCTAGACGGATCCTACTAAAAAGCCTATATTGCTCTCATCACTCGCTCCCTCTTTCATGTTTCACACTCCATGCAACATAATCATGTGGCACTCATGATATAATCACACCACTTCCCTTGCCTTCCTTTTCGGCACTTCCAAGTTTCAAACCCACTTTTCCTGTCGATTTTCTTTTCCTTTTTCTTGTTTTGGCAGTGTTGTTGCTTACGTTTCTCTTCATTCATTCTCCCTATTTTAATATCTTGTCTCTGTTAGCACATCCTCCAGGGGCTTTTTGACTAAGATCTTCACCTTTTTCCTTATGTTCATAAGCTCAAATACCATGATGAGAACCGCACCTTTGCCTGATCTATCCTTGCAGATTAGCCCTCCATCCGTTTCGGATTGTAAAGCTAAGGAAATGGCTTACGATGTTTTATCAGGAAAAACAACATTCTATAGTGATAGGAGCTCGACGACTGATTCTGGAAGTAGCGGAAGCGATTTGAGCCGTGAAAATGGATACGGTAATCCAGGCCTTGGAGAACCAATGTTGAGCTTAGGGTTTGAAGTGGCAGATTTGGGTTCTCGCCATTTACAGCAACCAAGAAACCTCCATCAACATCATCATCAGCAGCAGCCTTATCAGCCTCAAATCTATGGTCGAGATTTCAAGAGAAATGCAAGAATGATCAATGGAGCTGTGAAAAGAAGCGTCAGAGCTCCAAGAATGAGATGGACTACAACACTCCATGCTCATTTTGTTCATGCAGTCCAGCTGCTTGGAGGCCATGAAAGTATAATATTTACCTTTTTTTCACCCTTTTTCCTGTTAGTGCAACTGTGCAAAATACCGAAAGTATAAATCTTTATATTGAAAAAAGCATATCAAGCTTACATATTTGTATTGGCAACTGTCACAGGAGCAACACCAAAATCAGTCTTAGAGTTAATGAATGTCAAGGATCTAACCCTAGCTCATGTGAAGAGTCACTTGCAGGTGAGGTTACTGTGGGCAATCTTCATTTCTTTGAACTTATTTAGTATATCATAATTCCTCTTATAATTACTTGTATGATTTCCCATAGTTGTTTTGGCATCTTTATCGTGTTCTATTTTTGTATTTCTATATGATTCAACTGTAGTGGTTGTGGTTTGTGGACTGGGGAAACAAATGGTAAGGACAAAAGGGCATCTAGAGTAATCTTAGCAGTGTGGACTTTTTTCTCATTTTTTCCCCTATGGGTGTTCTGTGTTCATGCAGATGTATAGAACAGTGAAGATCACTGGCAAAGGACCAGGTAATTTGGATTTTCCCCCAAGGACCATTATCATTTTTATTTCTCTTCTATTATTAGTTTCTCTTTGTTTTGTGACCAAGTATGACAGAAAGTTATATCATCTGATCCACAATTCCCAACTAAACCAGAAACTTTTGGATTTATTAGAGTGACTAGAGTGTAGCTAAAATCTAAACTGTGAATTATTTGGTGGGTGTTTCAGGTCAAGGGCAGACAGACATGAGTTTGAACCAAAGGATGGGGATTGTTGATTTGGATGGAACACTGTTATCCGCAAAGGCTGATCCTAACGCTTCTTATTCTTCTAAACTATCAACAACTTCACCACAAAGGACCCAAAGGTAATCCAGCATGCCTGCAACATCTCCTCTCTTTGTATCAGAAGCTAAATATTATGATCTTCTCTATTTTCGCAAAGTTAGAAGATGCGATAAGCCTAATCTAAACATATGCATTAATCCAAAGCCATCGTATATGCACGCATATACATATATCCTAGGCCATGGACAGCTTTGGTCCAAGTGTCCGACTGTCCATCACTGGTTATAATTAGGTAGATGAGGCCATTTTATTAGTCACAAGTACATAGATTTTGATGAAGATCACCAAGGGTTTTTTTAGGCTAGCTAAGCTATTTCGTGTTCCATTCCAAAAACAAATCCCATCCATCCATTTCCACTCGTTAGATTTCAAATTTCCATGACTTTTCTATTTATGTATTAATATAGTAATAAACTTGCTGTTTGCTGCCTCGTTTCGTTGACTTCCCCAAACAATTGCTCAGTATAATATAGAGTTGCTTGTTTTCCCCATGCTTTACTTGGTAGAATCAATTACTCCTATATGAAATTTATGTCTATAGTCTTGTAATATATGTCCAAGAAACTTAAGATGAGTGCCATAGATCATAGATATATTCTTAGCAGGATATTTATAATCAGCTTCCAGTATGTTCCACCATGATAAATTACCATAAAACAATTAGAAATGAACTGCAAATAAGATCCTGTTTCCAGTATAAATCTTTTCTGGGGTATGAGAGTGCAGTATTTTTGGTGTTTCTTGCTTGTTTGCAGCAGTTCATTGTTACCCTCAACGGAGACAAATAATTTGAGCATATCAAACCATGGAAACGACTTGACTTTTGAGCCAAATAATGCTAAGGTATGATTGTATCGCTAAAAACAAAACCCAACATGTTGAAAACTCGAAACCTCGTTTTGCTATCAATCTTATGATTAACTTTTGGTTTTGCAATAGGTGGATGGGGACAAGGCAGCGCTTCATGTCTCGGATAGATTAGATTCCGGCCCATTGTCACCTTCAGACATGTTCCTTAACCTAGAGTTCACCCTCGGAAGACCAAGCTGGAAAATGGACTACGCTGAATCTTCAAAGGAGTTAGCTCTTCTCAGGTGTTAGACACCATAATAAAACCAGCTAATGTAATGTTTTTTTCCCTGTAATTTGGGTTGAAATGCATGTCTAACTTGCATGAACTATTTTGTTCCACGTAAGCTTTGCTGGCATTGTGAACGTCGTGGGATCGTGTTTGTTCCATGTAATTTTGATGGGATTGTGGAAAACAAAGAAGGTTAGAATACTAAAAATCCAGCAATGATGTTGATATTTCCGGGCCTTAGCCTATAGTGGTGCTAGTGTTCTGCAGACTTTCCAGGAGGGTCCCCAAGCATGAACAAGCGGGTCAATCCCTTGGGCGAAATTAATATCTGAGACAGTTTATGTCATCATTTTGGCATTCGGTGCACACTCTGAAACATTGAGCTGGGTATGGCCCCTGCTTGCCTCCATGACCAACATGATTGTAGCCAAGATTTGAATGCTAATGTCGCATACAGGGAGCTGACAGGCAGACAGGCCTTGGAAGTTTGAACGTACGACGAGATAAGAGATGGGTCCAATCCACGCCCACTGAATATCAATAATAACGACCCTATATATTAATTAACTTGCAAGTACTCCAAAGAGATAATCATCCTCTCGGGACCCCATTTTTCAGTGTGGTCATCAATCAATCATTCTTCTTCTTCTTCTTCTTTAAATTACTATATGGCTTGACACTGACAAAGGGTAAATCTTATTTATACCCTGTCATCAATTGGTGTCCAATAGATACGACAGAGTCATAAATGTTGCGGAAGCTTTTTACGAACATATAAATTTTGGCCATTGTTAGTTGTCGTGTAATTGCCCACGCCCTTTGCTTCAGTGATGGAACCGGGAAATGAAACCTTGTACTTTTCCAGTTGGATTTATGGTGCACAGTCCCTATCAATCTTTTACTACCCAAAGACTTCAATTCCTGCCCTGCCAATGCCATTTTTCTTCAACATTGAACAAAAAAGAAAAGCCAATCGGATCCAATTTCGATTCTATTGTGAAGGTGGGTTCCATTCGCTGAAAATCAAAATGATTACGGGCCTTGTTCGACTCTGTCCTTGCCATCATTAGGCCTTTCAAAGCTTTGGAGTCCAAAGAAAAATAAACAGAGGGCGTTGGAAATTGGGAGCTGCTGAACTGGTCCTCGTTTTCATCGATAATGATTGCATGGTTGTCTGTTCCATGGAAATTGTGTCTGTCAAAAAGGACTGCCTTATTTTTCTTTAGAGCACCATTTTTAACCTCACATTTGGTTGAATATTCTTCTTTTTTAATTTTATTGAGAAAAACATCACCTTTAAATAACATTTGGACAAATACTCCCCATTCAAGACATTATAGGATAGACTCGTGTTTTGTAAAACGCGAGTGGATATAATTTCGAAGGAACTTCGTCAATGAGGAAGATGACGATGAGCCTTAGTTCTTTGTATTCCATTGCATATCATCTAGTTTAGGATTTCCCCATTTTTGCACCTATCTATGTTTTTGCTTTAAGACTTATGCTTTGATTTATTGTTTTTAGGTATTAAGTTTGGCTCATGGACTTATTTTGCTTTGGTTTATTATGCTTAATGAAATTATGTTGCTTTAATTATGCTTTGTTTGGATCTTGTGCTATATTGCTTTATCTCGTGATTATTTTCCTTCATTGATTTTGATCTAACAAAAAGGGGAGAAGGGTTAAGCTAATTTTTTTTTAAAATATTTTTCAAAACCTAGCTTTAATTTAGGAGGAGTTTACTTAAAAATTTGCTTTGGTTTTGTTATATCAAAAAGGGGAGATTGTAAAACCAATATTTGATTTTGATGTAACAAATAATTTAAGGACTAAATTGCAAAGTAAACAACATTTTAAGTAATCAAAATACTTACATTTGACAAGTAAAATTTATACTTAAAATGTTTTGAAGTCAAAACTTAAACCCCATAAATTTTTCTAAGTTCTTCAAAGTCAAAATACACAAAATTGGCCAGGCGTTTCGAAACACCCCCAAAGTGTTTCGATATGTTTTGCCACTCGAAGGATCCGTTTCGATACGAGCTATTCCCGTTTCGATACAATCTTCATCTGAGCTTTTGATTTTTAACTGGTGTTTCGAAACGGCTCATACCCGTTTCAATACAAGGGTTAAGTATTTTCAAAATCAAGCATTAAATGAACTAGCCGTTACTTGTCAGAAATGAATTTTTGAAAATTTGGTTAAGTGTTTCGATACACCCCTATGCTGTTTCGAAACAGACGTTTACAGTTTCAAAATGTTTCGATATAGCCTATTCCCGTTTCGATATGACCCTCTTTTTGCATTTTACTGTTTCGATACGGCCTATAGTTGTTTCGATACGGGCCCTTTTTACACACAACGGCTCTTTCATTTTTTGGTGTCCGTTTCGATACAAAGTCTCGTGTTCCGATACGAATAGTTGCAGAACAACATTTATGGAAGGAAGAGAGAACCCCAACGGCTTTATTGATGATCTCAACCACATAAACGGCTAGAAATCAATGAAATGGTATAAATACAAGTCTCCAAAGCTACATCAACAACTATTGAACCTTCAAGCAACATCAAAGCATTTATTCCAAACCCTTGAGCCTATTAGAGTCAAATTATGTACCCAACTTGAAAAAAATCTCAATTGTTCATATTTCTTTCAAGTTTGGGGAATGTTGGTTTGTTATTGGGCAATATATTAGAGTGAGAGATACATTTTAAATTGCCTTTTGTTCTTTTTAATTAAGAGTCTTACCATTCAATCTTTGGGTAGAAAGATTGAATTAGTAAAGGTTGCCTCCTTAGCCTAGAAAAGAGGAAGAACAAATTGGTCAAGAGTTTGTTGAAAATTCTTAGTGGGAGCTAAGGTAGTGGTTGTGGAGCTTGTTTAGAAGCTTGAACCACTATAAGTGCCTTGTTCCTTATTTTTAATTGTTCCTTTTGCTCTCTTCAATTTTTTGAAGTGCCAATTCACCCCCTCTTGGTTATATCGGTTAAATCGATCCACTCAACAAGACATCATATTGAGAATTTCTCGAAAAATCATATAACACTTTGGTGTATTTATATAAAATAAATTTTATATTTAACTATAATTATATATTGTATATTTTTTATGGAGACCATACGAGGATCCGGAAGTGCACGACTGCAACCCAGAATTTTCGGACGAGACGAAGCTTCTTTGGCCGGCCGTTGTACCACTCGTCTGCTACACCACAATTGAGTGACATCCAACCGACCGCTTCTTACGGCAGTTTGGTTGTTTCCAACGTATCCCAGTGAACCCTCCAACCTATCCCAGCGGAGGAAGAACTTGTGGAAGTTGTTGCCCAGGGCAATTTTACTGGAACTCGCAAAAGCTCCGCGTATTACAATCCCCCCTCCCACTTCACAACAGTGGATATAGAAGGTTTCTACGCTACAAACTTTTCAAAATTTCCACAGTTGAACCAGTTGAACGAATGAAATAATGGTGAACTATATGTTGGGATGGTCTTTAGGAATAAAAAACTTGCGGAGGCTGCCATCAAGCATTACAACATACGCAACTCAATGACGTCCACCGTGAGGAAAACTGAAGCGGGCAAATATATTGCCGAATGCCCCCACAAGTACGACGGATGTAACTGAAGGGTCCGTGTATCATGTTTGAAGAGGATGAACAACTTGTGGCAGATAACGAGATACGACAGACCTCATACATTCTTCGTGGCAAGCCTGAATCAAGACCATTCTAACTTGGATGTGCATGTGCTCTCTGATCATATCCTTTCACTCGTGAAAGAAAATACACGCGTATCTGTGTCGATATGTATAACCTCGATCAAATCTTGTTTCATGTATACGGTTAAATATGATAAGGCGTGGTTTGTAAGATATCGTGCCATCCAACAATTGTATGGGTATTGGGAGGAATCCTACAACGAGTTGCGAACGTAGCTGAACTGTATGCAAAAATACAACCCATGAACTATTGTGGAACTTGAGACAATGGCAAGATACGAAATGGATCGTGTCGTACCTGGGCAGCGCGAATTTTTCCGCCTATTTTGGATATTTCCGCAAAGCGTTAAGGCATTTCACCACTGCAAGCCGATGCTGCAGATCGACGATACATTCTTGTACGTCAAATACACCTAAATCTTACTAGTGGCAGTTGCATTAGACAGCAACAGAAAATGCATTCTGGTAGCGTTCGCAATCGTTGAAAAGGGAGATATCCCTTCGTGGACGTTTTTTCTTACCAACCTGCGCACCCATGTCTTACGCTGCGTCCTACGGGAAAGAGAAGACGATATATGTTTTATTTCAGGCAGAGGCGCAGGGATCTGAGGATCAATCTAACATTTGAGACCGTTTTGAGAACCTCCGTATATTCATCATCGGTACTGTTGCAACACATTGCTGCAAATTACTACTAGAGGTATAAGAACAATGATGAGCGTATAATGGTTCTTCGCATGGGTACGCCTTTCACTCTCGAAATTATTAATTATCTTGCCTTTTATTATTAATTCTCATTAATTATTCTGTATTTTTTTGAATAGGCAACGCACATCGAGTAGAGCTGGTTGAGGAGCTACTAGAAGAGTTGAGAGTTAGAAATCAATATGGATATAACTATCTTCTCGATATCCCGAGGGAGAAATAGTTGCGATGTTATGATGGAGATCATCGATATGGTCACGTGACGACGAACTCAGCTGAGGCGATCAATTCGTCTCTAAAGGGAACGTGCCATTTACCTATCACATCAGTTGTGAAGGCAACATATTATCGACTGGCTACCCTTTTTGCAATCCTCGCTACGAACTGGATGACAGGTGGCCACAAGTTTCATCCAGATCTCCAGCAAAAATTTTAGGTATATCGTGTGCAAGCAAACGCGATGGGTGCCGCATCCTTCTCTTGTCACGAACATTACTTTACGATTTCTAAATTTTTACGACCACTTGAAGGAATTATGCACCACAACTACGTCGTTAATCTACAATAGAGAACATGCGATTGCGGAGTCTTCCGGACATTCAAGTACACGTCTGCGCACGCATTTGTTGCATGTGCATCCGTTCATTTCGACGCAATGACACTCGTTGATCTTGTATACCGACTTGAAAACGTTTTCAAGGTATACCGCTCCGAGTTTTCTTCGATCGGAAATGAACGTCATCGTGATGTTGGTGACAATGAACCTAAGATACGGCCAAATGAATCCATGCGACGCAACAAAAAAAGGTCGCCCAAAGTCAAGTAGGATTCACTGTGTCGAGGATATGGTTCCTCAAGAACGAACCGACCAACATAAGTTGTGTAGCAATTGTAGGAACCCTGGACATGACATCAGAAAATGTCCTTATAGGACCCGCCCTCGAATCAACTAATTGTAATTGTAACTTTAATGTTTTAATCCTAAATAACATTATCAACCTTCGAAGCTACGTTTTCTAGGCACCATTGTAAGCATGTGTTCTCGTACAACCACGTGAAAGTTAAATAACAAAAAAAAAACCACGAACATATAACAAAATCGACTAAAACATGAATACCAACCCATCTTTCCATTTTCTTAATGCAAAATAATAAACCAAGATAGCATTTTTAACACAATTTCTACACCCTGTAGGATGCCTTATACACACCATTTTCTATACCATTGTAAACATGTGTTCCCGTACTACGATGTGAAAGTTAAATAACAAAAAAAAAACCCGCGAAATTACCACAAAATCAACTCAAACATGACTACTGGCCCATATTTCCATTTTCTTTATGCAAAGAAACATGGCAAGGTAGTGTTTTTAACGCAGTTTATACACTGATTTAGATGCCTTATATACGCCTATCGAGCTTTGTTTAAACAACATGATTACACAAACTTTTGCATATATCACGATAAATTCACGACGAGTCGTTTAAAATTCTCGTAGAAGTCGTGTCCTGTAAAACGTGACTTTATTTTATTTTTGAAAAAAATTAATATCAGATAATATAATCCACATCGGACCGAAGTCGCACCCTGTAGAACGCGAGTTTGAAAATCACATCTTGCAGAACGCGAGTAACCCTTACGTAGAATGAATGGAGGGCATTTTTCGAAATGTTGTTCTTACGGATATTTATCCAAAAAAATCTCAAAAGAAAATATTTGGCCAAATTCTCCATATTATTTAGAGGTGTTTTTCCCAATAAAATCCTAAAAGGAAATATTCAGCCAAATCACCTCATTTCTAACAACATCGAAAAATCCTGACAAAACTTTCATCGTTTAATCAACTCTTCTTCAGTTGTTCTCAACGAAATTTCCAAGGGGTGTCGTTACGATTAGAAAGATCCTGGGGACAATGTACTTGTGTACTCTGTTTTCCTTTTCTTGCTTTGAAGCTTCTTTCCTTGTCTTGAGCTCCTCTGCTTTTCTCATTTCCTAACGCATTCGATTCTTTTGGTTTTTCTTGTAAAGCATTGTTTTGGGTTATATATAAAATAAATTTCAATCTTGTGTACCATACATACAGTCTCCGGAGAAATTATTGAGAGTTTTGTTGATTTAATTATTGGTATCTTTTTTCAGTGGATTTCTGGTCCATATTTGATATTATCAGTTTTGGGGCATTTAAATTCTCTCTTTTTTTTTTACCACCAATGCCGCTTAATCCTGATGTAATATAGAAAGGAAAGTCTACACTGTACATTCATGTGACTAATGATATGAACAAGTTAGTATTGGCGAATTGAATCAGTTTAGCATAGATGAGAAATCCGATCCTATGTCAATGAATCAATCCGGTCGGAGATTTCGACGGGTGTTCCAAAGGTGGAGAAACTAGGGAGGCTCCTGCATAGGGATGGCCAAATAACTCGAACCCGAACCGATTTGGTGTGTTCTGAGTCGATCCGATCGAATTTTTAGTCTTAAATTTCGCGAATCAGGGCGGGACAGGGCAGGTTATTTATAGTGTTGAATCGGGGAGGAGCAGGTTTGAGTATATGCTAGAAATTTCTTGCCCCGCCCCGATATATATTTAAATGAATATATATATTTTTATTATATTTATAAAAATACCAATATATAAACACTTTTATGGTTGTTAAGCTAGTTTTTTTGTTTGTGCTTATCGTAAGATGTTTTTAGATGTTGTTCAAGTTTTAACATATCTTATTCTGACTGTAAATGGTTCAAGTTTATTTTTTAAATATGTAAATTTTCATGTAGGTAATTTAAATTTGATTTTTATTTGATTTTATTTTTATATAGGTTTGAAGTCTTTTGAAACTAAATTTTTGTAAAACCTATGTTTGATTTTGATATAATTAAATCCTTAAGGATCATTTTGTAAAACTTAAATTTGGTTTTATAAGTCCCTTAATAAGTTTTAAAACACCAACTCTTTAAAACTGATTTATAAAACTCAAACTCAAAATATTTTCTAAGTGTTCCAAGACAAAACCATTGAAAATCGTTCAGGCGTATCGATACCGCACCAAGCGTATCGATACCATTTTACCAAACTTGGTTACTGGAGGAACACGTATCGATACGGTAAACCCTCGTATCGATACGCCCCTGTGTTAAATCTCAAAGAGTTTGAATAACGTACCGATACGGCAAACCCCGTATCGATACGGGCTTTATAATTTTTAAAGAATTTAAGTCGGTTTAAAAATATGACCGTTGGTGTCAGTTGGTTGGTAACCAAACTTTAAAAGTTCGTTGACCCGTATCGATACGCCTAACCCCCGTACCGATACGAGTTTTGACAGTGAGCTAAGTTCAAAAAATAGTATCGATACGGCCCTTGCCGTTTCGATACCCAGTACCGATACGCTTACGCGCGTATCGATACCCTTTATTAAATGCACACAACGGCTCTTTCTTTTCTGAGACAGGTACCGATACCCCTTCCCGCGTACCAATACCGGTAGCTGCAGAAGTGCATTTATGGTGGTAAGAGAGGGTTCCAACGGCTCCATTTATGTCTCCAACCACCCAAACGGCTAGAAATCAATGAGGAGGTATAAAAGACACATCCAAAAGCTACAACAACAACTATTTGATCTTCAAGAAAACACTTATTCATCAAATCCAAGCAATTGTGCCAAAATTCATATTTGTCTAGAAACCCATTTGTAATCTTCATTCATATTTTGTCAAATTGGGTTGAGTGCTTGTATTGGGGCTATCATTTGTATTGAGAGATACCTTATTAGCCTTCAAATTTCTTTGTTCTCTTGTGTGAGGGTTAGGTTGATTTTTGGGTAGAAAAATCAACCGAAATTGTAAAGGGTTGCCTCCTTGTCTTAGAAAAGGGGAAGAACGATTTAGTGGAATTGTTGCAAATCCTTAGTGAAGCTAAGGTAGTGGATGTAGAGTTCATTTGGAACTTGAACCACTCTAAATCTCTTGTCCATCAATTTTTAATTTGCAAACTTCCACCACAAACCTTTAAATTTCCAATTCACCCCCCTCTTGGTCAATTTCGATCTTGCGATCCACTCAACAATTTTGTTAATGATAGATTGATCGGATTTAACTTTTATCGTCGTTAAAGATTAAGATATTTTTTTCAATTTTTTGGGTCAGGTCAATTTGGGGTCGAGTTTAAGAATTGGTATATCGAGAAAGAATGAGACGGGTAAACTAATATTTTAATCTGAGACAGGGAATGGTTAGGTTTAAGGGCTTATAGATCGGGGTGAGGTCGGGGCGGCCAAAAAACCGGCCCGCCCCGCCCCGTACCCATCCCTACTCCTGCATACGTGTTTAGTATACTTGAGATGATGATGTTATGAGTTTTGGTTATGTTTATGGGCCTTGGGGCTTCACTGGTTGTTTTTGCTAGGCCCATTTGTTTAAATTAGACTATATAAACCAACAAATGTCCGTTTGATTTTAAAGAATGTAGTCCATTTTTATTTTGTTGAAAAATAGAAAACGGTGAAGAAAACGTGTTTGGTTGAAATAAAAAAAAAATGAGAAAAAAATTTGAAAACATAAAAAAACATTTTCATTGTTTTCATTGAAAATGTTTTAGGAAAGTAGAAAATATAAAAAATAATAGTTTTTTTTAATTTTTAACTTTATTTTAAGTAGGGTTCGAATCCTTCTATGCCATTTTTTAAACTTTAGCTTAGTTACTCATATTTTATTTATTTATTACTATACTAATATTCTCTAACAATATTTTATTTTAATTTTTTATTCTATTTTGAAAAGCTAGATACCAAATACATTTTCAATATTTTATTTTTGAAAACAAATTTTCATCTCTATTAACCAAGTATATTTTTTAATTTTTAGAAAACAAAAAATGAAAATTATTTTTTAAAAATAAAAATAAAAATTATTTTTTAAAACTAAACCGACCCTAAGATTTTGTAATTATATCAATGTTGATCACAGTAGTTATAGAAACTAGTATAAAAAAATAAAAAAATTACGTTCTAAGGATTTAAAGTATAGTATAACAATATTTTAAATGAATCATGTCTGACTTTATGTGTCGGTTTCTTTTAAAAGATACGGAATATTTTTAAAGCATAAATATTCTACATACAAGTGGTTGAAACTGAAAGTTTCCACAAGTGTTTTAGTTTTGTGGTATAGGGAGTTAGTTTAGGGGTAAGTGTTAGAATTTAGGGATAATTGTTTCAATTTAAGTTTTAGGGTTATAATTTAGGGTTTATAGGTTAAAACCTAAATCTTCACCATATTACCTTAAAAATTAAACACCAACCTATAAACCCTAATTTTTTTATAGGACTATAAACCCTAAATTATAACCTTAAACCTTAAATTGAAACAACTATCCTTAAATTCTAACCCCTGCCCTTAAACCCATAAACTCTAAACTAACTCCATATACCCTAAAACTAAGGCGCTTGTGGAAACTTTCAGTTTCCACCTGTGTATAGGATATTAATCCATTTTTAAAATGATGTTAATATTTTTTAAGGGTATGTTTTGATAAACAGTTGTGTAAATATTTTTATATACCTATCCTTCAAAATCTAAACTTAAAATTCTAACCTTAACATCTTAGATTTTAAATTCTAACCTCTAAAGTATAAACCCTAAATTTTACATTTTAAACTTTAAAATATAAATATCTAAACTTTGAACTAAACTCTTAACTCTTAAATTTGAGAAGCACGTGTAAACTTAATTTATATAGACCATTTATCAATTTATTTTAAAATATTGTGTATATAAAATTTAAAAAAATTATTTTTAAAAAGAATTTGAAGTTCGTCAGTTGATACCTCAACTATATACATGATTCTGCCATGAATATCTGATAGCATTTTTAATATTTTATTTGAATGAAAAATAACAGGTATAAAATAAGGAATAGAAAGGTACACGTACACAGTCTAAGTTGAACACAGAGAGTTTTGTTCCTTCATTCTTCAGAACAGAGACATAACATAATAAGATTAGATACCTGACCCCCTGAATAAAATATTATTATTACGACTCTTGACACTTTTAAAAATATTTATTTTACGCTCTTAAATTTTTTATCTTTTTAAAATAAAACAAAACAATTCAAAAAAATAAAAACAATATATATATATATGAGTTTAATTTTGATACATAGGTATGTATAAAATAAATTTTACACAAATATGCATATTTATACTATAAACTCAAATACTAAACTCAAACTCTAAACCCTAAATTTTAAATATTAACCTTAAATTTTAAATCATACAACTCAAACCTCCAAACTCTAAACCCTTAACTCCTAAAATTAAAAGGCTTGTGTATACTAAAGTTTACACAGCCTGCGTATTGGAGGTTTTTTTTCCTCTATATAGGGTTAAGATCTACTTACGCATAGTAAAAAAATTTAAATTTTATACATTTTTAAATCGTTAGATGAGAGAAATGGATGAAAGATTCACTATACATATGACACGCCAGATATTATCGGACTATTTTATCAACGAAAAGTTTGACTAGGATACAAAATTATTATGCATTAAAATATGAATCATGATTTGATATTGGCGACAATATTGACCCAAATTATTCATCACTGATCATCAATGTTGACTAATTAATCACCAATAATAGTAAAGCAAATATAATTAGAACTTGCTCTCATTGTGTTTTTGGAAATATGATTAAAATTTTTAATTTTTTAATAATTTAAAGATGATTATAAAGTAATATATGTTCATACATACATATTTTTAACCCTTTGACAATACACATACATTATGTAAACAAAGCGATTTGAGCCCGTATCTCTTAGCTTAATTTCATACGCTTTTTCACTAGTACATTTGTTGGGTTCAAAATTTTTGAATTTAACGTCCAACAAATTAAAGATTAAAATAAATCTTGCGTAATAATTTGACTTTAAAAAAATAAAATAATATAAATATGTCACATAAATACAATATATAACGAATGGAAAAGAATGGAAATATATACATAACATGAAAAAATAATATAAATATGTCACATAAATACAATATATAACGAATTATTAATGTGTATTTTCTACATAAATTTATAATATTGGGAACAAACAGAAAATAAAACGGTATATATTATATATATTTGGATAAGTCTACCACGCTCGACGAGCATCGCTGAGCACCACTAACGATGAGCATCATTAAATTAAATAATAATAATTAAAAATCTCAATGATTAAACATATAATTATAAATTATTTAAAATAAAATATTAATTAAATTATTTTCCATATATTTATATTGTTAATTTTTTAAAAAACCATTAAACCAAATATCGACCACTAAACCCTAAACTCGAAACTCAAAACACTAAAAACTTAAACCCTATTTTTTAATTTAGGGTTAGTATTTACAATTTTGAATTTTGAGTTTTGAGTTTCAAGTTTAGGGTTTTAGGATTTTAGTGTTTAAAGCTTATAATTTAGGGTTTCATGTTTTAAGTTTAGGGTTTTTATTTTTTAAATTGACTAAGGTTGATATTTGATCCAATTAATTTTTAAAAAAATAAAAAATATTATATATATGGAAAATAATTTAACTAATATTTTATTTTAAATAATTTACTTTTATAATTTTAAATAATTGATAATTATACGCTGAGTCTTTTAAGTTTTTAATCCTTATAAATTAATTTAATAGTGTTCAACAGTACTCATCGTTAGTGGTGCTCAGCGGTACTCGTCGAGCATTATAGAATTTTACTATATATTTATGTATTTTTTTGACTTGTTATTAAACAATGCAAAACATGTAATGATTTGATATCAATATTAATGCAAAAAATTTCTTTAAATTGAATCATGATGATAATTGATAAATTATGTAAGGATGTGTCAACAACGCTCGACGAGTACCTATAAGCACTACTAATGACGAGCACCGATGAGTATTAATGAGCACTATTAATTTAATTTATAAAGATTAAAAATCTAAAGGACTCGCCGTATGATTATAAATTATTTAAAAATCAAAAGGAAAATTAATTAAAATATATTATTTTATTTTTAATTTTTTTTAAACATTAATCAAAATACCTATTTACGCCTAAATTATAAAACCATAATTTTGTTCATTTGAAATTTAAGCTGCCGTCGCCGGCGCTGCCTCACGAATTTAGAAAAAAATCTCTCTTAAGTTATATTTTTAAAAGAGAGATTCAGATTCCAGGGGCCATAATTATTGGCATGTATTTTATTCGAAAAATTAGGGAATTTGTCTCCGGGTTCTAAATAACAGTAAGAGATTACTTTTTGATGTTAAAAGAATACAACTTAAGAGATGATTTTTTAAAAATCTGTGAGGCAGCGACCGCGGCGGTGACTTGAATTTCAAATGAACAAAAATTAGAATTTTGTAATTTAGGGGTAGATAGATAGATTGATCTATGTTTTAAAAAATAAAAATAAAATAATATATTTTACTTAATTTACCTTTTAACTTTTAAATAATTTATAATTATACGATGAGTCCATTAAATTTTTAGTCTTTATACATTGAATTGATGGTGCTAGTCGTTAGTGGTGCTCATCGATACTCGTCGAACATGGCAAAATTTTTCATTATGTAAATATAAAATAGATTAAGACATGGCACAAATAAAATGAAAAATCATTTAAGTAAAATATGAAAAATAGCATAAACATAGTGTTTAGTGCATTGGCGTTAAATCCCTGACTTAGTTTTCTCCATTCTTGTAGCAGAATAGATTATCACTCTCAAAAAATAAACATTAGAGAATATAAAAATCCAATGAGAAAGAACACATTATAAATGAGGATTTATCTTTTAAAACAAGCTCATCACATTTTGGGATTAATTAAATCGAACTAATCTTGACTATTCATTAAATTAATGTGTAATTATCAATCTAAGATGATTTAATTTATGTTACCAAAACACTCTTGTGGACTTAAAATAAACTTTCAGTGGTAGGCGGCTGCTGGAGATTTGGAACTGACCTTGACTGCTCTGCTATATATTTTTTTCTAATATTTTAAACAGCAAATAATCTTTGACTTAGAGCAGCGTGGAAGGGTGGGAGTATTCGATTGAATATTATGGTTTTAAAATTTGACCATGTTTTTTTTTTATTTATTGTTTTTCACCTCACGAGTCTTCATTCAAAAATTCTTACCAATTTGGTCGTGGAACGTGTAAATTATGGGTAAGTAATTTCTCTCCGATGATTCAACTGTGGAGAATAAATCTTAACATGTTAACAAATCTAAATATTTGAGTCGATGATAAATTAAATTAATTAATTAAATATTTATTAACATTATGTTAAGAATTAAAGTTCAAATCTGAGCAAAAATACATTGATTTATGAATAAAAAGGTTAATATTTGATATACAAACAATGGATTTTCCACAAACAAGCTTAAAAAGTTTTTAAATTCTAAATCTTAACTTCTAAATCTTTAATCTTAAAATTTAACTATAAACTCTAATTTCAAAACGGAAAATTCTACAACGGGCAACGAACATTGCTGAACACCACTAACGATGAACACCGCTGAACACTATTAATTTTTTTTAAAAATAAAAATCATGAGGACTATAATTGTAATTAAAATTTATTTAAAAAATAAAAATAAAAATTAGATTTAATAAAAATGTTATATTTCTTTATTGTATTAAAAATTGATATTTTTGAATTAAATATACCCAAATTTCATAAACCCTAAAATCGCAATTCCTGCTGCAGGTGCCGCCTCCTCTGCATTCGTGATCGGTCGACTTGTCTCGTCGGCGTTAATACAGGTCGCTCTGCTGCTCGTCGTCTTTCTGTGCGCATCGTTCCAGCATCGAATCGTCCGCGGCCTGCCCTTTAATTTTCCGTCGGTATTGGTCAGTCATCGCAGCCGTCGCCCGCGGCCTGTCTCCGACGAACCAAACCCATCGTTGGCGACCCTAAATCCCAAATCAAAAACACTAATTTTTTTATTTTCCCAAATTTCATAAACCTAATTTAACCAATTATAAACCCTAATCCCCAAATCAAAAACACTATTTTTTTAATTTCCCCAATTTCATAAACCTATTTTAATAATTTTATTAAATCTAATTTTTATTTTTCTTAAATAAATTTTAATTACAATTATAGTCCTCATAATTTTTAGTTTTTTTTAATTAATGGTATTTAGCGGTGTTCATTGTTAGTGGTATTCAGCAATGTTCGTCGCACGTGGTAGACTTATCCTTTCAAAACACTAAAACCTAAGTCTAAAAACGTAAAATTAAACCTGCTTGCATAAACTAAATTTCACGCGGTGTATAAAAAAAATTCTATCGATAAACGGTTTAAGAAATGAGAGTCAGCATTTTGAAATCCCCAACTTACGTATTATGTTACTTGTAAGAATATGCATTGCATGCATTATCTCTTTTTGTTTACTCGTTTTAAAAACTAATCCAAATTTAATTAGTTTCTATTTTTTTAATTATGATGATGTGTTTACATGATAATATCTGTTTAGTTTTCTTAGCACTTTAATAACGCACACACACCGTACATATATAATGCTTGAACCCAAATTACCTGAATAAAATATATCATACTTTACCACTAAAATCTTATAATTATTTCATATTTAATTACACGCCTTTCCGTATCTTTTGTCAAACCCCGTGCCTTTTTTTAACAAATTCTCGCCCATTTTCCCATTTTGTTAAACCCCATGCTTTTGTTTATACGAAATGAAACGAGATATTATAATATATGATATTTATACATAGGTAGATTGTTGAACTCGATAATATAGTAGTCTCCTATCACTCTCCACCGTACATGTAAATATCGACGAATCCAGTAATTTAAATTTAGTAATTCACCGATCATCGTAATAATTTAAAATTAATTTACTCTGTTGTAATAATATATTAATTAATCATAATTGGTGTGCAAGCAGACATAGTTTACAGTCAGAGACATATTGATATTGAAGAATTAATCCGTGTAAATTTGTTTGATAGATTAGAACTATCTTAAACAGATGTAATTGTGTTAGTCATCAGATCAACTTGAAACTAAACTATGTTAAACTTTTGGCAAAACGAATCTTTCCCATCCTTGGAATTGATTGACCATTGTTCCGTTAATCAAAATCATGGCATCGACAATAGTTGTAACTTTGAAAAATTAGGATTCTAATTTTTGGGAAGATAACTTTAACATGCCACGCCAACATTTTTAATTGGATTAACAACACTACAACAACAATCATAATGAATTTAAATTAAAAATTTAGTAACTATAATGAAGGGTTTTCGATTTTAGTGACTAAAACAAAAACACCCTAAAAATTTAATGATTACAAAAAAAAATTTATTCTATTTTTAATAGTGGGTCAAGTTACCCACCGTACACTAGGGTGCATCCACCCCTACATGTAAAGGCAGTAAAGCCGTAGAATATGGTATGAGAGTATTATTTCTATCCTATATTTAGATTTAAATTACCTAATAGAGAGATAATTATTTTATTTTAATTTTAAATTTAGCATGCATAATTAAATGAAAAGAATTTAAAATAAAATGGTCTAGTGAACTTTTGATTAAGTTTGTGTCACGGCTAGGAGCAGGTTAAGATTAGATATTGGGAGGGATAAAAGTTTATTAAGTCTTTATATATAAAAATTGAAAGGAATAAAAATTTTATTTGACTAATATTTAAATTAAAAAGACATCAAATGTTATTATACTAAAAAATTGGAGGGGTAAGAGCTATTTTCAACCTATACATGGTTTCGTCCCTAGTTACGGTTCACGAGTTAACCGAAAACCAACTCAATAAAAAATTTGAGAGAGAAATTAGAAGACTTGGGGGAAGGAATTGGAAGTCAACAGTAGTCTTTAATTATGTTGACAAAACATGAACTATTTAAAAGAACAAAATAACAATCATTTATTTTAAAATATATAATATACAATTTTACTATTTCACTCAACTTTTATAAAAACAAGTAAAAACTATCTGCTCTTTTTTTGTGCTTATATTTATGCTCTAACATTAAAAAGTAAATTTATCTCTATTTTTTTTAAGTTTCAAAGATCTTCTTCTTTGGCTATTTTTTCTTCGTCTGTGGCGGTCGTTGACCGTTTTGCTGGTTATGTACATAAATAAGATTTATCTTTACTAGTGAATTTTAGTTTTATATTTTTCTTGTTTCTTTTTTTGTTTTACTTTGTCAAGTTTATACCATTTATGCTTTTATGACAGTTCTTTCGTCTGCTTGTATGACAGTTCTTTTGTCTGCTTTTATGGCAATTTCAGTCTATCTTTTGATAGTTTAGTGTTCGGGTGACGAGTATCATCGAATTTTTTTGTCAACGAAGGAGGCCGACTGTACATGTTATGATTCCCTTTTTGTGGTTGTGCCGATACGTCAAGAACAAGTAGTAGAAGAATTTTGCTTTTTTCAAAGAGCATTCAAGGCAAAGTAATAATTTTCTGGATTAAATTTCAAGAACTTTTTCAAGTTCTTCTGAAGGTGTTAGGTTTGGTAATTTAACGTTTCTAACACCTTTAGATTTTACTGCATTTTTTGCTTTGCACAAAACTTCCAATGTTTGAGGTGTGATTCTTTTGTAATCCTTTCACTATTGAATATAATCCAGTTTCAAAAAAAGTAGATTTAAGGTTTGGAGTATTGGGTATAGCTGGATGTATTTGTTACGATTTAATGTTTATAATTTAGAAGTTAAGGTAAGAGCATAAAATTTATTTATTTTAGCCTTAAAAAAAAAGAAAACATAATATTTTTAGGATTAATATCCTATACACTGGTGGTGGAAACTGAAAGTTTCTACAAGCGCCTTAGTTGTAGGGTATAGGGACTTAGTTTAGGGTACATGGTTTAGGGGTTTAGGTGTAGAGATTTAGAATTTAGGGATAATTGTTTCAATTTAAGGTTTAGGGTTATAATTTAGGGTTTATAGGTTAGAGTTTAGTTTTTAGGGTAATATGGTGAGAATTTAGGTTTTAACCTATAAACCCTAAATTATAACCCTAAAACTTAAATTGAAACAACTATCCCTAAATTCTATCCTCCTACACCTATACCCCTAAACCCTATACCTAAACTAACTCCCTATACCCTAAAATTAAGGCGCTTGTGTATAGAATAAGTTTCCACTGTCTGTGTATAAAATATTTATCCATATTTTTATTGGGATTCTCATTATATAAATAAAAATTAGTAATTCCAATGTAAATGAATTCTCCAAACAAATCATATTAATGACTATTTTTAATCCGAATTATTTTACGCAACTTGATTTGAATTACAATCACTTGAAAATTTATGATTAAACCCAAATGCTTTATCTTCTATTTTAATAAGTTAACTTTTCAACAAAAAGAATGAATTCGAATCCTACAAAACTTAACTTTCTTAAGCTTTGATTTTTTTTGCTCAAACAAAAAACCTACGTTACTCTGGTGAAGTTTGAATTTTCAAAGGCTAAATAAATAAAAATTCAAACCACGATGGGCGTCGGGCGATGAGTGACGACAAGCATCTAAAAAGTCTACGGAATCCCTGAAAATTCAATTAAAGTAATACTAGTAAAGGCCGCCAAGCAGGACCCTCGACAAGAGCACAAAACACATACCTTTCTATCTTAATTTGGTCGTCATTATTGACAACCATGGAGAAAGAAACGCTACAAGGCCTAGATCAGTATGCCACGGAAACTCTTTTCCACATTGATGACACAACGACCTTTAATAAAATATAGTAAACTTCTTTGAATTCCCTCAACGACCGATAAGCTTGACCTGCTTGGCCAGAGCAGCTATATTTATAAGTGCTAAACACAACAATTCTCACCATCAACTTCTGAAGATCATCTCTGCACTTTCTATCTCAGCAGCGATGGATCTTGATCTCCCCACTTTTGGTTACGCAGTGGTGTTAGCCATCACACTACTGTTTTTGTACACCAAACTCATAAAGTCTAGCGCCAGAAGCGGCGGCAAAGCTGCACCCGTTGCAGGTGGTGCGTGGCCATTAATCGGTCACCTCCCGCTGTTAGGGGGACCGTTGTCCCCTCATGAAACATTGGGAAAATTGGCTGATAAATATGGACCTGCCTACATGATCCGCATCGGTGTTCATCCAGCTCTGGTGGTGAATTCCAGAGATGTGGCCAAGGAGATATTTACCACTAATGATATGGCTGTTTCCTCTCGTTCCAAATTTGCAGCCGCTGAACACCTGGGTTACAACTATGCCATGTTCGGGTTCTCTCCCTACGGACAATACTGGCGTGAAATGCGGAAAATAACAATGTTAGAGGTGCTATCCAACCACAGGATCGACCAGCTCAAGAAAGTCTTTGTGTCGGAAATACAAGGGTCACTAAAACAACTATACAGGACTTGGGGTGAGAAAAAGGATGGCTCCGGTAAGGTGTTGGTTGAGATGAAGAAACATTTTGCGGACTTGACTTTGAACGTCATTCTCAGGACGGTTGCCGGAAAGAGGTATAATGTTGCCGTGGAGGAAGACCAGAAGGTGGTGTCCAGATATCGTAAGGCTTTACGAGATTTCTTTCACTTGTCGGGTATATTTGTGTTGGGTGACGCAGTCCCTTTTCTCCGACGTTTGGATTTGGGCGGCTACGAGAAGTGGATGAAGAAAACTGCTACAGAGTTGGATGTTATTGCCGATGGATGGCTCGATGACCACAGGAAGGACGGACATTGGGAAGAGAACAAAAAGGAAAAGGATTTCATGGACGTTATGAACTCTGTTCTTAAAGGTGCAAGCCTCGCTGGATATGATGCTGACACCATCAACAAAGCCACTTCCTTGGTACAATCTTTTTCCTTTTCTTTTAATAAAAATCGATTTCACCATTAATCGGTTCTGATTTCTAAACTATGAAACTTGCACACTGCAGAATATGATTTTAGCAGGCAGTGACACCACAACTGTTACCTTAATCTGGGGTCTCTCGCTTATGCTAAACAAACCTCACACGCTGAGAAAGGCTCAAGAAGAACTAGACGCCCACGTTAGCAAGGACAGGTTTGTGAATGAATCAGACATCGGCAAATTAGTGTACATTCAAGCCGTCGTTAAAGAGACATTAAGAATGTATCCACCTGCACCTCTTTCAGCTCCTCGTGAGCTCAGTGAGAGCTGCACTATTGGAGGCTACGAAGTCCCCGAAGGTACTCGTCTGATCATTAACCTTCATAGGATCCAACGGGACCCTAACGTATGGCCGGAACCATCAGAGTTTATGCCGGAGAGGTTTCTCACAACCCACAAAGATGTGGATGTGAGGGGTCAACATTTTGAGCTGATGCCCTTTGGCAGTGGTAGGAGAAGCTGCCCTGGAACATCGTTTGCACTTCACATGCTATATTTAACGATGTCTAATTTCTTACACGCCTTCAATTTCTCCACGCCAAACAATGGTTTGATTGACATGAGCGGCACTGTTGGATTGACCAACATTAAATCTACCCCGCTTGAAGCACTCGTCGCTCCTCGCCTTGCTCCTGAGCTCTACAACTAAAATCCAGGTGAAGATTACAATAAAAAAGTGTGTGCTCACATTTTGTTTCTGCATGTTGTATTATTTACTCCGGCATATCGCTTCTGGTACACCCCTCCCCCCTTCTTTTCAATATTTAATAATGGTAAAATTCCCCATAAATGAATAAATAAAATGATTCATGTTCTAATGTATTCAGTTGTTCTGTATTTCGGAAACAGTTCATTTTCTTAACCCTTCTCTAAAACAAAAATTATCAGAAAGACTCCAGCACTGATATTTTTTTAACATAATAATAAACTTCATCGAAAGAAATAAAACAAATTACGGCAGAAGCTGCAAGTCAGGTGAGATTGTACTAAACTAATTCGCCGGGCAGGAATTGGTTCTAGTTCTTCCTGCTATCCAATCGGCAACCAAATTATAATTTCTACGAACAAAAGAGAAAGAGATTGTTTTCCCAGCATCAATCTTTTAATCAGACTCTCATTTTCAGATTCCAAAATATTCTTGCGGAATTTTTAAATTTCATTCCAAGACGAACAGCGATAGAAGAACTTAAGCAGTCCTTGCTTCAGTCGTACTCCACGATATGGGCATTGATATATTATACACATTCCACGAATTTTGGAAATGCTGTGGGATCCAAAGCAAATATAATGGCAACACAAGAACATAAGCAGTACTAAATCCCAACAAGTAGCAACTTTTAACATTTGATGCGTAAACCTTGAATGTGGGCTAAACTGTTTGGGTCATGCTCTTTTCTTTATTCTATTATAAGGTATAACGATAATTTTAAGGGTAAACTACTTCGGTGATCACCGAACTTTAGAAGCGTACCTATTTTAACCATCGAATTATTGAACTCGTCAATTAAATCATCAAACTTATTAAATTAATCTATTTTCACCACCGCCGTTAAAAAACTAACGGAAGGGTGATGTGGCAGTTAACAGAAATTTGTAAAATTACACATTTAGTCCTTGTTATTTACCTATTATATCAATTTAATCCTAATTTTAATTTAATTAAATAAAATTAACGAACCAATCAAATGATGACACGTGTCCCATCTATTTTTAAGTTTTAATTTATTTAATTTAATAGATTTAATTAACCAACCAGATGGTGACACATGTCACCATCTGATTGGCTATAAAGAAATGGAAGAAATAAAATGGAAGGGAGTTTGCTCCCTAAGGGATTTAATCCCGCGTCTCAAGCATGGAAAACCCATGCTCCAGCCACTACGCCAAGATTAAATATTCGATTTAATATATTCAAATATTTTTTCATATTTAAATTAAATAGAATATTTATTAAAATATTAAATATTTGATTTAAAAAATATTCGATTTAAGAAATATCAGATTTAAAAGAAAAAATTGATTTAAAATATTAAATTGAATACTTAAAGCATTTTAAGTTCGATTTAAAATATTTGAATATTTTTTAAAATCAAATTTCTTTTCTTTTAAATCAAATAATTTTAAATCGGAGATTTAATATTTTAATAAACATTTGATTTAATTTAAATATGAAAAAAACATTCGAATATATTAAATAGAATATTTAACAATCTTTAGATTAAATTAAATCGAATATGTGTGTGATTTAAAATTACTATCAATTATCTTGTAAACATTGATGCATATTATGCAATAATATTACGTGGCATAATCGATAATTTGAGTATAAAATTAAATTGTTCAAAAACTTGAAAATCAAATTAAAATGAGTGATTTGAGGGTAGAATCAGAATATCAAAAAGTTTAGAGGCTAATTCATTACATAAATGAATTTCTCGCGAAAAGACTTACTATAAATTTCTTTCGTCCACACAGCTCACAGCTGCCCTTTCATTTTTTAAAAGACGTAGTGTATAATTTTCTTTACATAACTATTTCATTCATCATCTTCTTCCGATCGAGTTCTATATAATATGATGTGGTAGAATCGAAATTGTGTATCTCTTGCTTACAACTTATCAATGGATACTTTTCTTTCTTTCCCACCAACTTCAACTATTTTACTATCTACACTTCCACTCGTTCTACTCTCTATCGTATGGATTTTTAAAAAACTTTATCGGAAGTCAAAACCACCGGAAGCTGGTGGCACATGGACGATAATCGGTCATCTCCACCTTCTAGGGGGTTTCCAACCAGTCCACATTACACTGCCAACATGGTAGATAAATATGGACCAATCTTCATTATTAAGCTCGGTGTGCATAGAGCTTTGGTCGTAAGCGATGCGAAAACTGTTAAAGAATGCTTTACCATCAACGACAAAGCATTCGCCACTCGTCTGAATCTTACTGCCTCGGTTCTTATGTGCTACAACAAGTCCATGTTTGGTTTCGCCCCGTATGGACCTTACTGACGTCAAATGCGCAAGTTCGTCACTCTCGAGCTCCTCTCTAACAGCCGCCTTGATATGCTCAAGCACGTCCATGCAAGAGGTACATCAGCACTGGAACAAAATTAAAAAAAAATTGGCTCTGGTAAGGTGTTGGTAGAGATGAAGAGATGGTTTTGGGATTTAACTCTTAACGTGATTCTAAGGATGATTATAAGGAAGCGCATTCCGAGTTTCGACAATGATGCAAATATTCATGCGTTGAAAATGGCTTTGAAGGACTTCGCTGAGTTGATTGGGAAGTTCGTGGTATCTGATGCTTTGCCCATTTTCAGATGGTTCGATATAGGAGGCAACGAGAGGGCTATGAAGAAGGCAGCTGATGACCTAGACCGATACGCCGAGGAGTGGCTAGATGAGCACAAGCGAAGGAAATCGTCAGGTCAGTTCAAGGGTGGGGAAGATTTCATGGATCTGATGCTCTCTAAACTCAGAGATGAACGGGACTGCCCCGCAGATATCATCAACAAAGCCACATGTCTGGTAAATTTTACTTAATTTATAGAGTAGTATAATTGGTGTTAGATTTATATTGTTTATGACAAATGTTTAAGTAGTTTTTGCCTAATTTTACAGGCTCTAGTCTTAGCGGCTGAAGATACGACAACAGTTACAATGACATGGATTTTATCTTTGTTACTCAACAACCATGATGCTTTAAACAAGCTGCAGAATGAACTAGAAATCCATGTGGGCAACAATAGGCTAGTGGAGGAAATCGACACGAAAAATTTAGTATACCTTCAAGCGGTCATCAAGGAAGCAATGCGTTTATATCCTGCCGCACCACTATCGTTATTCATGCAGCCACCGATGTAACCCCTCGTCCCGGTCTGGACGGCTGACCGGTCCGAGTAAGCTACACGAGGAAAACCGAAGTGAAACCCGTTAAGGCTCCCCTTCGGTTAGCAACCCTATTCTTTTTTTTTCTTCTTTATCTTTTCTAGATGCCTTTATTAAATCATATGTGATGGGACACGCAGCGAACAAACACAGATACAAAATCCACAAGACATGCAATTAAACAGCCCAATTTTCCTTATTAAGCAGGTCGTATCGATACACCTACAGAGGGTATCGATACGCCTTGACCAAAGTCAACCCTCTCAGTCAACTCAGGGAAGACCGTATCGATACAGCCCTTGAGCGTATCGATACGCCCCTCTCGGTCAATATTTCGAGGTCAACGAGATGGAACCGTACCGATACGCTAATACACCGTACCGATACCCTATTAACTCACGAAAATCTCATAATTTCAGTGAACAAAAACCGTATCGATACACCCCCGCGTATCGATACACCCAACCAAAAACTGAGTCTTGTAGGCAAGACCGTATCGATACGGTCCTTAGGCGTACCGATACGCCCTGCTCTGCAATTCTCCATTTTCAGCACAAACATACAAGATTTACACTCTAGATGCATAATAAGACCTCCCTTATAACACCCCTCACCCCGGATTAGGGGCAAGGAGCGTTTTGTTAACATGTGACGGAATCGTATTAGGCAGCGGAAGTGGGTTAACAATTTTTCGTGTAACATTTTTTTTTCGAATACAATATATTTTAATTTCTTATCACATTCGATTATCCCATGGACATACTTCATCATATACATATATATATATATATATATATCATATCCTATAATATCATCCATAGTGTTTTAGTTTCCCTTAATTACATATCAAGATGTAAGGTAACTTCTTATAAGTTTATACAATACTAAAGAAATAGTTCATGAACATAACCATTATGCCAAATTGATCTAACATGCTGAACACTAGGCCACCCATCATGAGTATGAAAAAGACAGGGAAAATCATACTTAAGCTTCGTACGAGTAGAATACGGGTAGAGGTCAACAATGTTAGAACCTGAAATTTAGGGGAAGGAAGGAAGGTTCGAGTGGTAAGTACTTCTCGTACTTAGTGAGGAAACCCTATTCTATTCGGTTTCCAATTTAAACATTATGATCAAACAATTTAATTTCACTTTGCACATTAGCTCATTCGAATGATTCAAGCAATATAATCAATCCACAATTAATAGTGCACCATAGAAATCATTCGAATATATACACCAAGGAGTCATGTAATTCTATTCTAATACATGCAAGTGATTACATATCATTCATATCATGAATACACATACAAGCTATGAAACTTGAATTAACTTCCAATTATCAATTATCACAATTAAAGTTTCATAGCATATCAAGAATAGCAAATCATGAAATTCAATATTTCATTCTAATGATCCAACAACCAATTTCATGAATTTACTTTCAATCTTCAAATTTCATTCCTTAAATTGTTCATTTAATTTATTTAGCAATGCCTTGGATAGTATAGTATGATAGGTAATCAAGTCACGTATAACAGAGGTTGTGAATCAAAATTCACCATGTAATAGGTACCACGTACCAAATCGTATCACATATAACATATCATAATGTCCGCAGACATTAAGCAAGAAGGTACACTTACGTACCACAATATCGAGTACACTAACGTACCGATTTTCTTATTGAGCTCAGACTCTAGGCTAGCCGTACTACCTAAACAGACTGTACACACCAAGGGCTTTGCATTTAAATCTTTAATTTAATCAGATACTTAATCAATCAAATTTTCAGAAATCCTTAATTATTCCTTTCGATTAATTGCTTATAATTCCAATTCCAATAACATGTTATCACACATGGTCATATAATAATTTACATGCTCAATTCGCATTTTTCAGATCAACTTTCATACAAATCCAAATCCATATCATATAAATCAGAATCACATTTCATAGTTCAATACTCAATTGAACTTGTCAAATATAATTATAACATGTAAGAGCATTGCATACTCACATACTATATCACAACTTCATTGTTTCCATAAGAAATCAATATCACAATAATTTTCCAATAATCAGCATGATTAATTCATCCAAAACAGTAAGATTAACCAAAAATCAGATTCGGAATCAAACATATCAATCATCAATTTAATTTCAATCACATATGCAACAAAATCGCATAACACAAGCATAAAATCCGAATTCCATTATTCCTTCTTCCCTTACTAAAATCGAATAATTAGTTAGTCCAAATTGCATGCTTATCATAACTTAAAAATCAAATTAAGGCAGTTGGGACTCTAATCCCAACTCTAAAAATCGTTTCACTCACAGTTCGCCGAGCTAGTTTTGGATCCGAACGCCCTTCGCTCGATCATAAGCCGATCCCGGTGCAATTTCCTCTTCTACCCTTTCACTTCTAGGATCTAAGGCATTTAAGCCAAGCAAATAGTAATTTTTCAGAATTCAATTTATGCAATTAGAGACTGAATTTTGCATTTTTATTCAAAACAGTCCCTATACTTTTACGGTTCGATAAGACTAATTTCCATTTTCCTAATTTCTTTAATTAATCACTTAAACTTTCAAATTGATCATTAAAATTGGTGGATTTCACATCCTACAGATTGTTAATCAATTTATTAACACTCCATTTAATCAAATTTTTACATCTTTAAAAATTCACAAATTCTTAATTTTTCTTCTTTTCATTTATACACATTTCTGACCACCTAATTTAATTAATTTCTTATTTCCTGTACACAACTCCAAATCGAACACCGTTTGTTCCTAAATTCAATTAACATACCCAATTTTAACATATCAAAAATTCAGGTCTAAAAACCTAGTAGATTATTTTCTACAATTTTACAAAGTTCACTGTCCAGCTAGGAGCATTACTGGACAGTTTTGCATGCTGTTCGAAATGGGTTTCCAGATTTTACCACAGTCATCAAAACTCCTTTTTACAATTTTTATACCATTTTAGACATGTCAAGGTAGAACATTTCAAAATTTCATCACTAAACTCTTACTAGTGAATTTTCTACAATTTTCTAAAGTTCACTGTCCATCTAAGAACAGTGCAGGACAGTTTTACATGTTGTTCGTATTAAGCTTCCAGATTTCACTAAAATGATCAAAACTCAGATTTATAATTTTTATACCACTTTATACATGTCAAAGTAGTACATATCAAAAATTCATCACGAATTTCCTTTTAATTAATTTTCTATAATTTTTCAAAGTTCACTGTCCAGCTAGAAGCATTGCTGGACAGTTTTACATGTTACTCCATTTCACACTCCCAGATTTTAACACAGCCTTTAAAACCTTGTTTTATTATTTTTCTATGATTCTAGACATATTAAAGTGAAACATATCAAAAATTCAGATCCAAACTTCTATCATAACATTTTCTAAAATTTTTCAAAGGTGCATGTTATGAATCTTAACAAATCTGTCAACACACTTTGTATGTATGTTATTAATGTTTTATGACTCTTAATCCTTAAGGATTCATATGGATCTTTACATTTTCCAGCAACCATACTCAAGAACATCAGATTTATGAATTTCTAGACACCTTAGAACACATGATTTAATAAACCTTTTACCATAATCGAATTGAGAAGAGGATGATCTACTTACTTCCGATTTTTCCTTGATTTTTCTAAGTGTTTTTCACCACCATACATGCTCTTCTTCTTCTTCCTCAAGCTCTCAACTTTCTCTCAAGTTTTCTAGGTTGTATTATTGGTGTGAAAAAGCAAATGGAATGAGTAATTTGGGTGGTGATAGCCGGCTATGTAGTGTGAAAATGGGGGGCAAAACTAATTGGGATATGGCTTTATGTCAAATCTCCAATAATTACTCATTTTAATAACACCACTAAAACTTAATAAATCATATATATATATCCTATAATTATACAATGATTTTATCCTATTAATAATGTAAATACATGTATTTCCATTTTAGCATGCAAATCCTCAACTTTTCCAACTTATTCAGTTTGGTCATTAATGAACCAAATTTTAAATTCGAAAGTTTGGAAAAATCAATCTAATTATTCACTTCATCATTTAATGTAACCCCCTCGTCCCGGTCTGGCCGAATGACCGGTCCAAGTGGGCCACACGGGGAAAACCGAGCGAAAACCAATTAAGATTCCCCCTCGGTTAGCAACCCTATATTTTTTTTTTCTTATCTAGATGCTTGTATTAAATCCTATATGAGAGAACACGCAGCGAACAAATACTGACTCAAAACTCACAAACTTACAATTAAACAACCAATTTTTCCATTTTAAGAAGGACGTATCGATACACCTACATGGGGTATCGATACGCCTTGACCAAAGTCAACCCTCTCCTAGACTCAGGGAAGGCCGTATCGATACACCATTTAGCGTATCGATACGCACCTCCCGGTCAACATCACTTAGTCAACAAGATTAAACCGTATCGATACACATGACCCCGTATCGATACGCTCTGCACTCCACAATTCCCTTAGGATTCCAGAGAGTTTGGACTGTATCGATACACTCCGTGTATCGATACGCTCAGCCTAAAATGAATCTCAGAGAGTTGAGGGTGTATCGATACACAGGGGTGTATCGATACGCCCTGCTTCACAATGCTCTGTTTTCAGCTAAAACATATAAGGCACACACTATAAATGCATAATTGGACCTCCCTAGACCCAACAACACACAAACAACCTTTAATAATCAAAATGTCAACACTCATGGCATTCAAACACACAAGGATCATGCATCTAATGAATTCATACAACAAGACAACCTAAGCATTTACAACATACCATCCCCTTAACCTTCAACAAAGTAATTCATGCTTTACACCCCAAAACATCATATATAACAAAGAGTTATGAAAACTTATACAACAACCCTTTTTGCCACATTGCTAACTAGTACAAAATTACCACCGTACTTGAGTTACAAAACTTGGAAGCCCTTCTTGCCTTGCTCCGAGCTAACGCCACACTAATGATCTGCATTGTTGAACATAGAGAGCGTAAGCTATAAGCTTAGTGAGGATGCTCTAAAACGAAAGCAACAACAATACAGGGTTCAAGCATGAAATCCCTAAACCTCATATCTAACATGCATAGACAACATCACAAGTAGTCCTAGCTAGTCCATCAAGTGACATAATATGGCATATTACCTCATACTAAGCACCAAGCATCAATAACAATAGTCATGTTTCACCACCATATATCACCATATATGAATAAGTTAATTGGCCACTTTAAATTACCCCGATTGTGCGGATTTAACTCAACAACACGTTACCTCGGTGGGATTACACTCATCACCGGCCTTGCATGGACAGGATTCCACTCATCGCCACATGCCCTACGGATGGGATTCCACTCATCATCACGTAGAAATGAATAAAAGCTTCCGGTAGAATATTACATTACCGTACTCCTCCTTGGTGCCTCAACGCCACCAAGGCCACGTACGTTTTGACTCAATTTGTGTGCACACTAATCCTAATGATCGATCATTTACAACCGGTAATTGTTTAGTGCCAATTATCATTTACCACATCACATTTTCCATTAATCTTAACTCATGCTCATCACATATATATACACCTCATGAATATACATGTACAAAACCACCAATATCACTAAAGCATAGTTAAGTAAGCACAATAGCATATATGGATATCAACGGATAACTAACAACTCGAATTAACTATAAGTGGCCTACCAAGCACACTTTACACAAACACACTACACATACTCGAACCAACTTTAGAATAAGTTTAAAACCACTCACCGCCCTTCCTTTGTCAATCGAAACAATCCTCCTACGACCTCGTATTCGGCTCCAAAGCTCCTTCAACGTTTCTTCTTGCTTCTAACCAAACAAAACACACTTATTACACCACAATTCAATGCTAAAACTCAACTAACAACTCACTTCACAAACATAAGCCATATTCTTCAATTTCTCAATCCACCATCATCCAAAAACTAAATTTTCGTACTCCCCAAACACCTTGCTGAAAACTCCACTTCCAAACACCAAAATGACCTTTAACACATCCCAAATCACTCTCATATCATACCCTAACCATCAGCCCTTAGTTTTCAACATAAACTTCACCAAAAACCAAGTTTTAACACCTTAAAATTTACCCTATGAGTTTAATACGAATTTTCATCCAAATTTAACCAAATTGACATATAATGTGTATTTCATCATGATTAAGCTAAATCCCAACTCAAAACATTAAAACAATTTGGAAAACCACCTAAAATCCAAACTTTAACATAAAACCATAATTTCTCAAAGTCTCATGTTTTTAAATTTTAAGACCAAATATAGATAGAGAATAAGGAGGAGAGTCGGAAAACATAATTTACCTTCCAAAACGAGGTTGAAATCAAGTTGTATGATCAATGGAATAGTGATAAGCTTGAGAGTTTTTTAGAGATGGTGATATCGTTGGATGAGGAAGATAATAGAAGGGAAAAAGAAGATGATGACTCTTATATAAATTAAGAGTTATCTTACTTTTAATAAAAGTTTTGGGTAAAATCGCAACATAGGTCCCTCCCCTTTTATTAAAGCTCAATTACACCACAACTTAAGTTGAGTTGATTCTAATTAAATTTTATTAACTCGACTATAAACTCGGTTTACTCCTAGGCCCAAAACACGGGTGTTACAACTCTCTCCCATTTAAGAAATTTCGTCCCCGAAATTACCTGGTGGAAACAAATACGGAAACTGCTCAATCATATACGCTTTCCTCTCCCACGTGGCCTCTTCTACACCTCTATGTCTCCACAACACTTTGACCAACTCTATGGTCTTGCCACGCAACACCTTGCTATCAGTAGCAAGTATCTCAATGGGTTCTTCAGTATAAGACAAATCTGGATTTAACTCTATCTCTTCAACGGGCATCACATGAGAAGGATCTGATCTATATCTTCTAAGCATAGACACATGAAAGACATCATGGATCTTCTCTAACTCAGAAGGTAACCTCAAACGATAAGCTACAGGCCCGATCCGCTCAACTACCTCATACGGACCAATGAACCTCGGACTCAGCTTGCCCTTTCGGCCGAATCTCATTACCTTCTTCCAAGGAGATACCTTCAGAAACACTTTCTCACCCACTGAGTACTCTATCTCTTTCCTCTTCAAATCTGCATAAGATTTCTGACGATTGGAAGCTGCTTTCAAACGGTCGCAAATCAGCTTCACCTTGTCGGTAGTCCCCTTAAGCAAATCTGGCATAGGTAACAATCTCTGACCTGTTTCAGCCCAACAGATTGGAGTCTTACATCGTCTACCATACAAAGCCTCATAAGGAGCCATCTGAATGCTAGATTGATAACTGTTGTTGTAAGCGAACTCAACCAACGGTAGGTGCTTCTCCCAAGAACCTTGGAAGTCAATCACACAACAACGGAGCATATCCTCTAGAATCTGTATTACTCGCTCTGACTGCCCATCAGACTGTGGATGATAGGAAGTGCTGAAATGCAAACGGCTACCTAGGGCACTATGCAAGCAACCCCAGAACCTCGAAGTAAACCTAGGGTCTCTGTCTGAAACAATAGACTTCGGTACTCCATGAAGCCTCACAATCTCGCGGATGTACAAGTTTGCCAACTTGTCTAAGGAATCAGTAGTGTTCACTGCTAAGAAGTGAGCACATTTAGTAAATCTATCAACAATCACCCAAACTGAATTCTTCTTTGAAGGAGATAAGGGCAATCCCGATACAAAATCCATGGTGATCCTCTCCCATTTCCATTCTGGAATCTTCAAAGGCTGTAATAAACCTGAAGGAACCTGTTGTTCTGCCTTCACTCTTTGACAAACCATACAACGGCTCACATACTCGGCTACATCTTTCTTCAAACCAACCCAGAAGTAATCATTCTTCAAGTCACAATACATTTTGGTACTACCCGGATGCATAGAAAAGGGACTCGAATGTGCTTCACTCAAAATCTGACGTCTCAACTCAACATCTCCGGGTACAACAATTCTATCCTTAAAGCACAACAAGCCCTCACCACTGAAACTGTAATCGGTTGGTCTTCCTTCGGCTATGTCCTGGACATGAGGAATTAAACTCTCATCTTGCATTTGCTTCTCTTTAATCAATTGTATCAAAGAAGGCTTCACTTGCAATTCGGTGATCAAACCACCATCATCAGACACACTCAATTTAGCAAACATAGCCCTTAACTCTATGGTCACTTTCCTACTCAAAGCATCAGCGACTACATTCGCTTTACCCGGATGGTACTCGATGGTCAAATCATAATCTTTTAGCAACTCAAGCCATCTTCTCTGTCTCAAGTTTAACTCCTTCTGTGTCATCAAGTACTTCAAGCTCTTGTGATCGGTGTAAACAATACACTTCTCACCATACAAGTAATGACGCCAAATCTTCAGTGCAAACACAACTGCGGCTAGCTCGATATCATGTGTAGGATAGTTCTTCTCATGAACCTTCAATTGTCTAGAAGCATAAGCAACAACCTTTCTCTCTTGCATCAGAACACATCCTAAACCTATGTAGGAAGCATCACTGTAAATTACAAACTCTTTACCTGAAACAGGTTGTACTAACACTGGGGCATTCGTCAAAGCTTCTTTTAATTTCTCAAAGGCTTTTTGTCTTGCCTCTGACCATTCAAACTTAACTCCTTTTTGCAACAGTTTAGTCAAAGGAGCAGCTACTCTAGAGAAACCATCAACAAATCTTCTATAGTAGCCGGCTAATCCCAGGAAACTCCTAATCTCTGTCACAGACTTAGGTTGTTTCCACTCGATAATAGCCTCGATCTTCGATGGATCAACACGGATACCTTCGGCCGAAACAACATGACCAAGAAATACCACCTCTCGTATCCAGAACTCACATTTACTAAGCTTAGCATACAACTGATTGCTCAGCAATTTCTGTAAAACAACCCTCAAGTGCTCGTCATGTTCTTCTTCCGTCTTCGAGTACACAAGTATGTCATCAATGAAAACAACTACAAAACAGTCTAGATAGTCTCTAAAAATTCTGTTCATCATGTCCATGAATGCTGCAGGTGCATTCGTGAGCCCAAATGGCATCACAAGAAACTCATAGTGACCATATCTCGTCCTAAAAGCTGTCTTCGGCACATCACACTCTTTCACTTTTAACTGGTAGTATCCAGATCTCAAATCTATCTTCGAGAACACTGAGGCACCTCTCAATTGATCAAACAAATCATCTATGCGAGGTAACGGATACTTGTTCTTCACAGTCAACTAATTCAACTGTCTATAGTCAATACACATACGCATACTACCATCTTTCTTTTTCACGAATAACACGGGAGCACCCCACGGAGAACTACTAGGCCTAATGAATCCACGGTCTAATAATTCTTGCAACTGGTTCTTCAACTCTTTCAACTCCTTTGGAGCCATACGGTACGGTGCTATCGAAATTGGATTAGACCCTGAAATGGTCTCAATTACAAACTCAACATCTCTGTCAGGAGGTAAGCCTGGCAACTCTTCAGGGAACACATCCGAAAAATCACACACTGTTCTGATATCTTTTGGCCTAACTTCACTCATATCCGGATTCATAACATAAGCTAAATAAGCCCCGCATCCAGAGTCCATCAACTTGTGAGCCTCTAAAGCTGACACTACATTAGACAAGAACTTAATGTTCTCGCCTACTACTACTACCTCGTAGTCATCAGAAAGTTTCAAAGAAATTCTCTTTGTTTCGAAATCCACACTAGCCCGATGCTCAACCAACCAGTCCATACCCAAAATTATATCGAAACCATAAAAAGGAAGTTCCATCATGTCAACTAGGAACACATGACCCTGAATCTTCAGTGGACATCTTCTATATATACGTCTAACCACTATTGTCTCACCAAAAGAACTAGTGACATGCATACCTACATCTAAGATCTCAACAGGGATATCTAACTTCTGTGCATGCTCACTCAAAATGTAGGAATGCGTAGAACCCGAATCAACCAGAGAAAGCAAAGACATAGACCGTAACTCGAAATTACCTGCTATCACATCAGTGTCGTTCCCGGCCTCTCTCTGAGCATAAACTCTCGCTGGTCCTCCTGCCTCTGGCTGCACTGCCACAACATGAGCAAGATTCCTCTGAGCATCCACCCTAGGTGCATCTATCCTAGGTTGGAAGTAGCCACGACCGCGCCCACGGCCTCTCTGAAAATCATTGGCTCTAGCAGGAGCCTGTGCTGCTGCCTGTCCCACTGGATGTGGACAGTTACGCCTCATGTGGTCTCTAGCCCCACAATTCCAACAAGAATGGAAATTTCCCCAACACTCACCGGTGTGGTTTCTCCCACAAGTAGCACATGTAGGCAACTTCCCACCAGCCTTCTGGTTTTGATGGCCTTTACCGTGGTTACCGCCACCACGCCTATTATCATACTGAGGTTTGTTGTCCCGATGCCTCTTGGCATCATCTCTATCAAAATTACTGGACCTTTTATTCGAACTAGATCCACCTGACCGCCTGGTCAGACTTAAACTGTGCTCCAAGTCCTTGGCCCTCGAAACCAAGACATCAAAATCAGTGTAATCTGGAGCTAGAGTATATGTCTTGATTTCTTCATTCAACCCATAACGAAACCGGTTACAGCGTTCCACCTCAGTAGGAACAAGTTCAGGTGCATACTGACTTAGTCTGACAAATCTAATCTCATAGTCTGTCACGGATCTAAGCCCCTGAATCAAAGCCATGAACTCCCTCTTCCTCTCGTCGATGTATCGTGGACCTAGATACTTCTTCCGGAATGCTGACTCAAAGAACTCCCAAGTGATCTCAGCGTCATCCATACTCGAAGTAACAATGACCCACCAAGTGTAAGCATCGCCTTATAGCAAGGACTCAACACAGCCCAACTTGCGATCACCAGTACACCCTATCTGAGCCAAGATACGGACGGTCTTTTCAAGCCATAACTCTGACCTCTCCGGAGTAGACCCCCTGAACTCTTCAGCTCCAAGACCCCGAAGTCTCTCTAATGGCAATCCGGTGCCCTCACCAGGATGATGTGCTGCCTGTCCTCCAGCTACTGCAGCCTGAAAAGCCCCGGCTATCGCCTGAACCAACAGAGCTAAGTCAATCCCTGCCGGTCCTTGGCCACCTTGGCCACCCTGACCTCCTGGTGGTCTCTCTCCTCCGGCCTCAGCCTCGCCTCCAACTCCCGGTGGAGGAGGTGGTGGTGGTGGAGGTGGTGGAGGAGCTCCAATTCTAATCACAGGCTCTCCCACTTGAGCCTCAGCTCTAACTACTGGCTCTCCTTCTGGAGCCTCTGCCCGTGGTTCCGGTCTAAACCTCCTAGGCCTCCCACGTGGTCTCATGGTACAGCTAACAAGGTATAAACTACAACAAGAAACATATAAGGATTTCGTTAGTCAAAGCAAGGGTCCAATAATGCTCAAGTACTCCTCTTTTCAAAATCTTTGTAAATTAAGTAATAGTAGCAATGGGCACACACACTCTACACCAAACACATCAATTCATGCTTCAAAACATCATGCGAACAGTCAAATATCAAAGAATCCATAGCAAGACATGCATCGAACAACATAATTATTCAACATAACAAGTTTACCTCACTTACCTGCCCGAGGTCTCGATAACCTCAGGCTCTGATACCAACAAATGTAACCCCCTCGTCCCGGTCTGGCCGAATGACCGGTCCAAGTGGGCCACACGGGGAAAACCGAGCGAAAACCAATTAAGATTCCCCCTCGGTTAGCAACCCTATATTTTTTTTTTCTTATCTAGATGCTTGTATTAAATCCTATATGAGAGAACACGCAGCGAACAAATACTGACTCAAAACTCACAAACTTACAATTAAACAACCAATTTTTCCATTTTAAGAAGGACGTATCGATACACCTACATGGGGTATCGATACGCCTTGACCAAAGTCAACCCTCTCCTAGACTCAGGGAAGGCCGTATCGATACACCATTTAGCGTATCGATACGCACCTCCCGGTCAACATCACTTAGTCAACAAGATTAAACCGTATCGATACACATGACCCCGTATCGATACGCTCTGCACTCCACAATTCCCTTAGGATTCCAGAGAGTTTGGACTGTATCGATACACTCCGTGTATCGATACGCTCAGCCTAAAATGAATCTCAGAGAGTTAAGGGTGTATCGATACGCCCTGCTTCACAATGCTCTGTTTTCAGCTAAAACATATAAGGCACACACTATAAATGCATAATTGGACCTCCCTAGACCCAACAACACACAAACAACCTTTAATAATCAAAATGTCAACACTCATGGCATTCAAACACACAAGAATCATGCATCTAATGAATTCATACAACAAGACAACCTAAGCATTTACAACATACCATCCCCTTAACCTTCAACAAAGTAATTCATGCTTTACACCCCAAAACATCATATATAACAAAGAGTTATGAAAACTTATACAACAACCCTTTTTGCCACATTGCTAACTAGTACAAAATTACCACCGTACTTGAGTTACAAAACTTGGAAGCCCTTCTTGCCTTGCTCCGAGCTAACGCCACACTAATGATCTGCATTGTTGAACATAGAGAGCGTAAGCTATAAGCTTAGTGAGGATGCTCTAAAACGAAAGCAACAACAATGCAGGGTTCAAGCATGAAATCCCTAAACCTCATATCTAACATGCATAGACAACATCACAAGTAGTCCTAGCTAGTCCATCAAGTGACATAATATGGCATATTACCTCATACTAAGCACCAAGCATCAATAACAATAGTCATGTTTCACCACCATATATCACCATATATGAATAAGTTAATTGACCACTTTAAATTACCCCGATTGTGCGGATTTAACTCAACAACACGTTACCTCGGTGGGATTACACTCATCACCGGCCTTGCATGGACGGGATTCCACTCATCGCCACATGCCCTACGGATGGGATTCCACTCATCATCACGTAGAAATGAATAAAAGCTTCCGGTAGAATATTACATTACCGTACTCCTCCTTGGTGCCTCAACGCCACCAAGGCCACGTACGTTTTGACTCAATTTGTGTGCACACTAATCCTAATGATCGATCATTTACAACCGGTAATTGTTTAGTGCCAATTATCATTTACCACATCACATTTTCCATTAATCTTAACTCATGCTCATCACATATATATACACCTCATGAATATACATGTACAAAACCACCAATATCACTAAAGCATAGTTAAGTAAGCACAATAGCATATATGGATATCAACGGATAACTAACAACTCGAATTAACTATAAGTGGCCTACCAAGCACACTTTACACAAACACACTACACATACTCGAACCAACTTTAGAATAAGTTTAAAACCACTCACCGCCCTTCCTTTGTCAATCGAAACAATCCTCCTACGACCTCGTATTCGGCTCCAAAGCTCCTTCAACGTTTCTTCTTGCTTCTAACCAAACAAAACACACTTATTACACCACAATTCAATGCTAAAACTCAACTAACAACTCACTTCACAAACATAAGCCATATTCTTCAATTTCTCAATCCACCATCATCCAAAAACTAAATTTTCGTACTCCCCAAACACCTTGCTGAAAACTCCACTTCCAAACACCAAAATGACCTTTAACACATCCCAAATCACTCTCATATCATACCCTAACCATCAGCCCTTAGTTTTCAACATAAACTTCACCAAAAACCAAGTTTTAACACCTTAAAATTTACCCTATGAGTTTAATACGAATTTTCATCCAAATTTAACCAAATTGACATATAATGTGTATTTCATCATGATTAAGCTAAATCCCAACTCAAAACATTAAAACAATTTGGAAAACCACCTAAAATCCAAACTTTAACATAAAACCATAATTTCTCAAAGTCTCATGTTTTTAAATTTTAAGACCAAATATAGATAGAGAATAAGGAGGAGAGTCGGAAAACATAATTTACCTTCCAAAACGAGGTTGAAATCAAGTTGTATGATCAATGGAATAGTGATAAGCTTGAGAGTTTTTTAGAGATGGTGATATCGTTGGATGAGGAAGATAATAGAAGGGAAAAAGAAGATGATGACTCTTATATAAATTAAGAGTTATCTTACTTTTAATAAAAGTTTTGGGTAAAATCGCAACATAGGTCCCTCCCCTTTTATTAAAGCTCAATTACACCACAACTTAAGTTGAGTTGATTCTAATTAAATTTTATTAACTCGACTATAAACTCGGTTTACTCCTAGGCCCAAAACACGGGTGTTACATTTAATTTGACCTCTAATCTTCTAGGCTAATTTTTGGGATGTTACATCCCTAGACACATCCAAGCATTCATACCACCTCTATTTACCAAAATCTAGTCATACAAGGCACCCAACATGGATGAACATCATTCAACCAAGGAACTCATGTAATCATTCAAAAGAAGGCATACATATAGCATACATGATTTTCATACCTTAGCAAACAACATAAAACATTCATATGAAGCAGTCTAAACATGGTTTTACAAGCCAAGCATGACATCCCATACCAAAGCAACACAAGCATCCCAAAGACATGGCTATAAGCCTCCCAAACAAACACTTAGGCATCAACATAAACATGGTTTACAAATCCATCAACATAAGGCATTAACAACATAAAACCAACACAACGGAGTCTAGATACACGCTCCTAAAACACGTAGCATTTCCCATTGCTAAACTACCACATTATTTAATAAACCATACTTGAGCAATTACCACCCGCTTGGACGCCCTTTTCTTGCTCCTTGCTAACTCCAAGCTAAAAATCTGCATTGTCGGAAAAAGGAGAGCGTAAGCATAAAGCTTAGTGAGCGGAGCTCAAAAACATAACTACGACAATGCAGGGTTCAAAGCTTTCTTTAAATAAAGGCCAACACAAAAGATCCATTCAACTACCTAATCCTCTTACTAACATGCAAGTTCAACCACAATTCAACAATATAGGCATTTATCATGGCATTACACTTCATGGTATGCATGAGGACATAATCCTAGATTAAAGCAAGACCATAAAAGAGAATGATATAGTGAGATACAACATGAGCACACATGGTATGCACAAGCATAACCAAAACACACACGGTGGGACTACACATCACCGTTTCGACTAGTAGTTTTCCAATGGGACTACACATCACCGTTTCGACTAGTAGTTTTCCAATGGGACTACACATCAAAGTACTCTTCTACTAGTCACTACCGGTGGGACTACACATCACCGGAGTCTTATACCACTCGCTACCGGCGGGACTACACATCATCGGAGCAACGACAACCATCACGTGAGGTTCGACACCAACCATGCAACACGATATGCAATCACTATCATGCGACATGTACCCACTATATCATGCACAACCAAGACAAGTTGTAACAAAATCCACAATTAGGCAACACTTACTACTCACAATCTTACCAATCACAAATGGTCTTACTCACCATTTTCGTACATAACCTGCACCAACTTACACACATCTTGCAAGGCATATCAACAACACCATTATTATCATCATACATAATCAACGATTTAATAAATAGCAACATGCTTCCTCCCAAAGTATTGGAATTTCATGTATAACAAAATATCATTTCAAGCAATGAAAAACAATGATAAAAGGGGAAATTTAAAGAGGCGTTTCACATCAACCTATTCTTTGAGTTTAAATTACTTTCAAGCCCAAATCTAAACCACTCTCAAAATTATCTTTGAACCAAAACAATACTTGAAAACATTTTCACATCTACATGCTTGAACCAACCTTTGGAAGTCAAGTTAAAACATTAACCACTCACCTTACTTCCTTAAGCAAGCCAAGCAAAGCCGACTCAAGCCTCCACACTTCCGGATTCGATCCCAAAGCTTTACCAACGCAAATCCTTGCTTCTAATCGCCCCAACACAAGTAAATTAACCTCAAATCAGTCCACAAAACAATGTAGCAAACCTGGAATACAACCCAAGCACAAAACACATGTTTTTCGAGCCAAGAACAACCCCAAAAAGCCATTCCCGAGCAGCCCCTTTGCACAGTCCAAAACCGATGATTCCAACACTTAAACTACTCCCAAAAGCTTCCAAAACAACCCTTATACATAGCCTAACCACCAGCCCACAAATTCTCACACAAAACAACCCCAAAATTCACCATTTCAACACTCTAAAACCTCCCTAAAACCCAATTTCGGGAAACACCATAAAACCATGTAAAAATCGGATATGTTGAACCTTATAGATAGTAAACAACTCATATAACATTAATAAATCAAAAGCTTTAGTTTAAGACAACAAAGATGACATTTTTAGTCTAAACTTTCAAAACACCAAAATGCAAAATCATGAGTTTTAATGAAATCTAAGAGTACAAGCATGTAGGGGAAAGAGAGGACAAGTCGAATATATGTTTACCTTTCGAAAATCACCAAGGATGAGGAAGAATGGTGATGGAATAGTGGTTCCAATGGAGGGGGAGGTTTTGTCGTTGGAAAATTTGAAGAAGAGGGAAGAAGGTGAGTTAAATGGGGGTTTTAAAATAAAATGAGCTTTTATTTTCCAAGACCCAATATTTACAAGAGTGCCATTAATGAAATGGCTATTGGGCTTTGGTTTAAAAATTGGGTCCAACACCTTTGTTTTATTTGTAAACAAAACCCGAACCATTATTTTATTTATTTAAATTATAAAACTGAACCCGAATAATATTAAAACATTATTTTCATCCGACCCCTAAATCCGGGTGTTACAACCGAAGATTGTACAGTTAGTGGTTACCATGTGTCTACCGGAACATGGCTGATCACCAATTTTTACAAGCTTCATCGTGACCCACGAACATGATCAGACCCTGACGAGTTTAGACCCGAACGGTTCCTGACAACCCACAACCATGTTGATGTTAGAGGACAAAATTTCGACCTTATACCGTTTGGTAGCGGAAGAAGAATGTGCCCTGGGGTTTCATTAGCGCTCTATGTTTTGCAGCTTACTGTCACGGACTTATTCTCTCAAACCAATCCGTGCGGCGCTAACACTCTCGACACAATGTTAGCAAGCCTTTCCCACGCGAATGCTATGGCTAAACACACACAAGAATGGAAAAGGCAAGAGAGTTACAAGGAAATGAACCTTGTATTGAACTCTTAAGAAAGCTTTACAAGAGAGAACTTATGTGAATTGTAGGATGTCTTACAAATGAGAGGGGTGTCCCTATTTATAGGCTCCCACCTCCTCAATAGACGGCTAGGATCTATTTGATCCAACGTCTATAATGTTGCCTTTCAAAATATCTTCACAAGGGACTACAACATTCTAGATAAGTCTATCCTTATCTACATCTATCTCTAAGACTCTAAAGTGTTCTAGAATATTCTAGAGTTGTCAATATAGATCTACACTTGTCTATAGTCTTCTAGAATGTTTCGGAGGTGTCCAGACTAGTCCCGAGCCTTCTGGAGTTGTCCTGATGCTTCCCTGAGCTTTCTAAGCCTTCTAGGTCCTTCCGGGTGGGCCTAGATGGTTGTGGAGCGTCCTGGAACCTCCTAAAACCTTTTGGAGACGTTGAAAGAGAGTTGTAGGCCTCTTTGGGGCGTTCTAGAACCTTCCTTAGCTCATGCTTTGCCTTAAAACGCCCATGGGTGCATTGTGCACGCCCAAAGTTCTTCATTTGACCTCGGTTGACCTCGGTGCTTAAGGATGGAGCGTGACATTACGGTTGCTAATTTGACCCACTAGTTCGATTTTGCAACCCCGTTAGATGAACCCGTTGATATGCGACAACTGACAAGTGACAAGGCCATCGTTGACACTTTCTAAAGTTACTCCACTCGATGTCATCATCACTCCACGTCTTCCGGCTTTTGTTTATGATATTACCAACTAATTATGTTTAGCCCGATTGTTCATACTCAAATTTGTAGATCAGAACGTGCTTACTAATCTAATATTTTATAAATGATAGTAGTAATTTTTGATTTAATAATATAATATTTCAAAGTTGGAGCTATGTACTTATGGTGGTTCCACTAATTTCGGCAAAGTCAAATAATTGATGCTTATGATGCTAGCTGACTAGGGCCTATTGGCTACCTAATGTTTTTAAATAATTTCATAGTATGTTTATTTTATGAGTTTTTATTTGATGTATTCTAATACTAATATATTAGTGAGTCAAATAAATCATTTCATTAAAATTGATTCATTAGAATTTTTTTTTTTGAATGAATAAGTTGGTTGTATTAATAGGGTTTAAAAGTAGTTTACAACTATAAACTAAACAGACAACAACTATAAGACCAAACAAAAAAACTATACAAGGAACCCTTCTAACAAACTAAACCAGCAAATTTCCAAACTGAAATATATCGGAGAGCATTTAAAGAATGCGTATAAAGGAATACTCCGAGAAGAGACCGAAAATACAAGTCTCAAAACAGCAAACATGACATAACCACCTAAGGCCTTATCACTTTGAAAACTCAAATTAAGTTTTTTGCATCCAATATTGTTGCCTCTGTTGTCTTTGGTGGAGCTTCTTCAATCCAAAAACACTCACCTCGTTGTCCTTTACCCTCTTTAGCTAGGTTATGAGCAGCTTTGTTACCCAATCTATGGACAAACTAGAAAGTAATACTCTCAAACTGCCTGGCAACAAATTTGATGTCATGAATAATTGGACTAATTAATGATCCATCTACCGATGACGAACAAGCTTTCTTTATCACTGTGAGATTATCGCCCTCAATGATAACCCTTCTAAAATCAAGCTCTTTTGCATAAGTAACAGCCTCCAGACACGCAAGAGCTTCGGCCACAAATGCATCTAGAACATGACTATGAGGAATTGTGCATGAAGCCATAATGAGTCTTGCATGATTACGCCTAATAACTACAGATACAAATTTCTTGGTATTTTTATCAAATGCCGAATCAAAATTGAACTTAATAATATTCATTGCAGGAGCCTACCACTTATCCACCCTTTCCACTAATACTGGAGTACAAAGTGAATTAACTGCTTCATATTCTCGAATAAAAACTCTGATAAAAAACTTGGATCCATTCACTGAAGCTATAGTTCCATCATAAATCAACTTGTTACGCTCATACCAAACCGCCCAAAAAATCATCATCATCACAACTTTGTGCTTAGCATTTAGGCTACAAAAAACTCTTACCAACCATTCTAACCAGTCAAGACCAAGAGGACAACAGGTGAAACTATCGATATAATGTATTTTTATTAAATTTTTTATTCTCACTGTAATTAAGGTTATACTCCTATATCTTTTGGTCTTCTTTTACCTATAAATATAAAATTTGTTTCTTTTTATTTTATCACCTTCATCATTGTTTACTTTTAACAACTTGTTCATTAAAAACTTGAAAAAAAAAGTAAAAAAACAATTTTGAAATGTTAATGATCCATGACCATAAACTATTACCAATACTAAAATCCCAAATTGATCCCTCCCATCTGTCTTCTATGCGAAATGTACTTGTGCAGAATCACGACCCCGTAATTTTCCACGTGTAAACTTTGATAATTTTGACTATTATAAACATACACGTGGCAGCATACGCATGTTGATCAGTATTGTCTATGCTGGTTGGAAGAGGGGCTCACATCAGATGCGAATGGGTTAAAATCCGTTCCGAAGTCGAATTGTTGATGATGATTCTGGTGCCCCGCTGTTACCTGGGCATACTCCGCCACGTTCCATACCTTCACCGAATTATCAAGGCTCCCACTGTACACAATCCACCGCTGCTCGCTCCGCGATTCGTGATCCTTTTCCACGGCCAAGCACTTCACCGGCCCCATATGCCCCGTCAGCACGCACAGGGATGTGTGGATGTTGCCATCCTTTCGCCAAACACATATAGTCTTATCAGCTGACCCGCTAAACACCAGATTCTCAGTCGCCTCAAGGCAAAGAACCGCCTGCTTGTGCCCATTAAGGACGCCGCCGTGGGCTAGTTGCCTTTCAACTTCCCAGAAATTAACCACTCCGTCACTGGAGCCACAGTACAATACTGAACCCTTGGTGTTGATTGCCAACGCCGTAACAGCACAGTCTTGTTGTAAAAGAGTTTGGGCCAACATATGCTTTGCTCCTTTCCGGTGTTGTTCCCTTTTCCACACTTTAACGCTTCCATCTGCGGAGCCAGTGAAAACCATTCCACTCAAGGTCGAAACCACGGAGTTAACGGCGTCGTCGTGTGCAGGAATCGATTCAAGGCATTTGGAATCAGAAATCCTCCAAACTTTGAATGTCCTATCCCATGAAGCGGAGTAAAGAAGACCTTGTTCCTCACTCAAGCTCAAACAAGACACCGCGTCCACGTGTTTGATCCATAGAGACCGCTTATGCTTCACTTCCACGTAATTGCTTGGTTTAAAGGAGCTTTTAAGGACCTCTTTGAGAGTTGGCAAAGTTCCAGTTCGTTTGTAAACCTTGGGGTCCTTGGGAGAGATTTTCCAAACACGAATCTTCCCATCTTGATGACCAGTAAAAATCTTTTTCCCAGATAGCACAATGGCCTTAACCAACCCACTGTTTGATTTAAACCCTGTAAATTCTTTCAAATTCTTCCACACACGAATGTTCTTACTATCGGAGCCGGTGTAAAGAAGATCCTTTGTGGCTGCCAAGGAATAAATGTGACCCTCTTCACGTGTAAGGGAACCGATGAGACTGTTAGCCGGAAGGTTGTCGTTGTCGGAAAAGAGAGCTGGATGTTTCATGAAAGAAGTGGTTTGGTTCCAGGGTGACATGGTCAGGGGTGAGCCTTCCAGGCTGGTCCTATGGGATTCACATAGGGCAGGGCCCGAAGCGGATGCGCTGCTATAACGTATGTACAAATCGTCTTCACTCCCAGGACCAGTGATGGGCATGTTCGGGTCGGAATGCAGAATGTTTCCATACTTGGGTCTCGAAAAGCTGTCAGCCTCTACAAACATTGTTCCAAACTATAATAAATATAGAAACAAGAAAGAAGATAATGCGTGGAAGAGATCTGAGAGGATATTAATATTGTTTAAACAAGTCAAAGCGACGAGAGGAAACGGAAATGGAAATGGTTGCATTTGCATTGGGAGCATACGTATATTGGCAATTACAGAAGTTGGAGAGGAACGGTAGAGCGGATTTGGGGATATTAGATTCTGGACAAGTGTTTGACCGAGTATATAGAAAAGAGGGGCATTGTCCAGGGAATCCGGGTTCAGTTGCCTAATAGCGACGTGCTCGGTAGTTTTAAGGATTTAAGTTTTATTTATTTAATTGGATAAGTTATTATTTTTAATTATCATCTGGAAATTAGTGACAAAGAAGTGTGTATAAAATTAGGATTTGCTATAAAACAACTTATGCCTAAAATGACATAAGAGTTTGGGACTGAAAAGGATAGCATCATATATAAGCGAAAACTATGGATTCTGGCATATTTTAGTATGGATTAATCAAGGGGATTATTGTTGACAAGATTTAATAGATGTAAATACAACATAAATTGATATAATGTAGATAATTTCTAGTCATCACTCTTTCAATGGGAAGAATTCGTAGGGTTTGTAACGGCAGAAGAAAAAAAGTACTCACAAGTAGAGGTAGCAATCAGGTCGTTCGATTCGAGTGGAGTCGTTTCGAGTTTATTTAGAATCGGTTTAAATTCGGTTTGGTTCGGATTCGGGTATGTGACGAGTCAGATCAGATTCGGGTATTTGATCGGGTCAAAATCGGATCGGTTGTTTTCGGGTCGGGTCAATATCGGATCGGTCGCTTTCGATTCGGGTCAAAATCGGTTATGTCGGATTGATTTCGGGTCGGGTCAACATTTGAATTTTCGGGTCAATTCGGTTTGAGTTGGGCTTAGGGTTTGAGGTTTAGTATTTATGGTTTAGTTTAAAATTATTGGTGTATGAGAATCTCATAATGAGATTAATTCTGATTTAACTTGTTAATCTATGCATTTGAATTTGATTAAATATTTAAATCAAAGCTTCATGTATCCATATCAAAATTTTGTGTATAATTATATTAAATCAAAGTTTATTATATGTAATAATAATAATAATAATAATAATAATAATAATAATAATAATAATAATAATAATGTCTTAAATGAATTAATTTATTAAACTTAGGATCTAATTGAGCTAACTAAAATCTAGAAGCATAAATTACGGACATAATTAAAATAATTCTAAAATTAAATGTGAAATTTCAATTAAATTAATCTAAATTGAAACTCAATTAAATTAAGAAAAAGAAAAAGAGAAAGACAATTGGTAAAAATATAGAGGGAAAAGATAAAATTTTGGAGGAAAATAAGCCACTAATTTTTTATGCTAGATTGAAAAAAGAAAAAGAAAAAGACAATTGGTAAAAATAGAGAGAGAAAAGACAAAATTTTGGAGGAAAATAAGTCACCAATTATTTAAGCTAGAGATTAATTACTTTTTCGGTCATGTTGCATTCAAAAATGTTACATTTTAGTACTAATATTTTACTTTAAGTTTTAGTTTAATTTAATTTAGTCACAAGTATCCCCACGGTTTAGACTTCAAATATAGAAATCCCCTCCCCATAGTGATACTTAGTCTCTAAAAATTTAATTTTAGTCAAAATTAACTAATTTTTGTAATTTAGTCTATTAATTTAATATAATGATATTTTTGTTCAATTTAATTTCTAAGATTTAATTTTTAGCCAAAATTGACCCCTATTTATTTATATGGTATAATTATAAAATTGGTCATTGGACTCTCAAATTTCTCCACTTCCAAATTGTTAATTTAGTCCACAATTTCAGTTTTATGCTATATTTTATGGTGAAATTACAAAATTGGTCACCAAGCTCTCAAATTTCTCTACTTTCAAATTGTCAAGATAGTCTCTAACTCCAGTTTTAGCTATATTTTATGGTAAGATTGTAAAATTTGTCTCTAATTTCAGTTTATGGTTTAGGCCTTAGTGTTAATGGTTTAAGGTTATTGATTTTAGATTAATTTCTATGGCTTAAAGGTTAACAATTTAGGTTTTTAGGCCTTAGTGTTAATGATTTAGGGTTTATGGTTTAGTTTAAGGGTATTGGTTCATGAGATTAATTTCTATGGCTTAAGGTTTATTGTTTAGGATTTATGGCTTAAGATTAAATATTGGGAGAGAAAATAGTACATTAAAATTCTAAATTTAAAAATTAGTAGGGACAAAAGTTTTATTTAATTCACATTTAAACGTAAAATGACATAAAATGTTATTATACCACAACTTTGACAAGAGCAAAGATCTCTTCCATGGTATAGTACAAAAAGAGAATAAAACATACTTTATTTTATTATTTATTATATTGTTTTCGGGTTAAAATCGGGTCGATATTCGGTTCGGGTAGCATTCGGTTCGGGTCAAATCAATTCGGGTCCATTTCGGTTCAACAAAAAAATTCAGTTTGATTTCGGTTCGATTTACTTTATTTCGGATTTCGGGTTAAAATCAGGTCTCGGTTTGAGTCCCGAAGTTTGCCAGGTATACTCACAAGTCACAACAAGTAGGCTAGGCTAATCTAATCCCACAATCTGCTTAATACTAAATTGACTCTGCAGGCCATAATCAATACCTAAAGAACAGCCCACATCAGTTGTTAAGCTTCATGGAATAATTCCAACCCATCAATTATGGAATAGCCCATATCAATTGTCAAGTGTCAACCCTTCTTTTCCAAGTTCTAAAACCGGGTAATTTTAGGATAAGGAATTTGAAATAAGGATGATAAATTGCATGAATTATTTTTTGAGAAAACATTTCATAGACATGGAGTGAAAATTTGTTTTTTTATTAGCGGGTCTAATTTAGAGTTTAAAATTTATAGATTTAAGTCGTTATAATTTAAAGTTTATGATTAGAATTAAGTGTTTAGAGTTAGATGTTTAAATTTTAATTTTTATAATTAAATTAGAGATGCTTTTGGGAAAACAAATTCTACTACTTGTGCATTTTTTTAGTTTCTCAAGGTGTTTACTAGAGCGAGCTCAACGATTAATCTTTTTGGGTTATGTTGGCCCATATATGGGTGAAATGTTGGCCACAAATTTTAAAGTTGTTACATGCCCAGTGCTAGGATCGAACCCTCGACCACTAGTTACGGTAAGAGAGACCCGTACTATCTCACTTAATTCCCATAATTTTATGCATTAAATATTAGCTTATACTTCATTTTATGTAATTAGTAATTGATTAAAAACATATTGCATAAGTAGTTATCAAATTACATAGATTATTACAATATCCTTACTGGTTCTGTAATTACGAAAATATTAATATTTTGTGTAACTAATTGGATTGCTACTTATTTGTGTTTAACATATCATTATTTTAAGTTCCTGGATTACCTAAAACCTCTTTCAATATGAAATGATGATGCCTCCAAATCAGACAATAACCATGATACCTCAGGTACTGAGGGTGAAAGTCCCGAAATTTCAGGAGTCAGATTAAAACATTTCAAACAGGTTTAAAAATAATGGAACAAAATCTGGTTAATTAATCATGCCAACTTGGAGAGATGAAAGTCAAAGAGGATGCAGGCCAGAACGACACCAAGATTTTCTTCAACCGAAATCATTATCCTCATTATTTACTAATTACTTTGAAAGATCCAATGCATATATTCAAGGCTGCTACAATATAATAATGCCAATAAAAGAAACACAGCAGCTGCTTAAATCTTAATTAAAATCGCAATCCTAAAATTGACCGCATCTTCCGCGGCTCTCATGCTTGTGACCTACGGTATCATTTCTAGCTCGGCTGGCTGTTACAACGTACAAGTTAGAAGCAAGCGGAACTATAGCTCAGGCCTTAGATTATAGAGATATTATATTATCAGATAAATAAATAAATAAACTTATGCAAATATTATTCAATTATAAACTCCATTAATTCCTGCTGTAATTACTCGCTAATTTACATAAACTAATCATTTATTACCTGGCTAACATAGACTCTAGATTTGGAAAAATTATATCATGGGTGATTCCCACCACGTCATCCATGGGACCAACCAATGGAAATCACCCACTTCACCATGATTTTTCCATGTCATTTTTTCCAACCAATGAATCTTCACTCAAATTTAAATAATGATGAAGTGGGTGATTTCCATTGGTTGTCCCATGGATGACGTAGTGGGAATCACCCATAATATAATTTCTCCTAGATTTGTTTGTTTTTTGTGTTTTTTTCTTCCCCTTGACTAGAATTAATTAAGATAGTGAACTATTAAACCATTAGACTCGATCTATGGAGTGTATTCTCAGACTCAGGTTTTTTCTTTCTTTCACTTTGCCAAATAATTGATATTTAAAAATTAATTATACATATTCTTGAGAAACTATTGAATAATTCTGCGAGGTTGAAGTATTTTTTTTTAAACAAGTGTCGGTTTTATTGAAGTGGGATAACACGTGGGTAACAAAGCAAAAGTAAATGCAGCACAAACGGCAAAGAAAAATAAAGACAAGACAAAGATAGGGAAATCAAAGGACACCCACAGAGAAGCTAAACCACACCGACAGTTCGTCTGAGACCAAACTCTCCGGCAAGGGGAGCAAGATAGGGCTGATACTCAAGCAGACGAAGGTTAGAAACAAAGGCCATGATCGGAAGCCTAGGGATAGGACGAGACTCCGTTCATCAGATAGAAGAGCTTAAACGACGGCGATCGCGAACTACAATGATTTCGACCTGCGACGGTGCCTCTTCGATTCATATCCGAGGTTCTTGACAAGATCGGCTCAGGCAAGCTAAGGTATGAGCCGCTTCGTTCAGATTTCTATTAACAAAACCAAATGAAACTTTTCCAAACTGACCACAGAGGCGTTTTATGTCAGAGACCACCGCAAAGGTGTCGGATTTGTCGATTATCGGGGAGGAGACTTTTCGGATGATGGTTTAGGCATCTCCTTCCACTGCAATTCGACTGAAACCCAGATCTAAGGCCAGCACCAAGGCTTTGTAACATGCAAGGCCCTCTGCAATTTCAGGGCTGGGAACATTACGATGCGGGTAAGTTGCCGCCGCCATTATCTGACCCTCTGAGTTTCGAACGATAATCCCTGAAATTGAAGTTTTATTGTTAGCATTAAACCCTGCATCAAAATTTAACTTCATCTCTTCCCCAGATGGGGGAACCCAGTTCGTGACGATATGGGAAGCTGGTTTCTGAGAAGAGGCCTCATGGCAGGCACGCCATTCTGCTAAGTACTTATTAATAAAAGTAGCTACTTCAGCTGGGGTTTGGGAGGCACCCTCATGAATCTTGCGATTGCGGTAAGTCCATATAGCCCATATTGCTACAAACAAAGCTTCCAAAACTGTTGATGAGTTACGTATGAATAGATTAGATAGCCAACTCAACCAGTCCTGTTCTTCTGATACAGGAGGTAGAGATATGTTCAATCTGCTAAAGACAACCAGGGAGAACTGACACTCTGAAGCAAGATGGTGGATTGATTCCGCACCAGCACCACACAAGTTACAGTCCAATTGTACCTGGATTCTCCGAACTCGTAAATTGACATTGGTTGGGAGGTAATTTCTGAAAAATCTCCACACCATTACCTTAACTTTTGCTGGTAGATTAGAGGTCCAAAGCTTCTTATAGATAGATGGAGAGTCAGACTGTTGTAAATATCCATTACTATCAGACATAAGATGCACACCACTCAGTAGTTTATATCCACTGCGCACCGAGTATAAACCCGATTTATCCGCACGCCATATGATTAAATCTTCACGACTAAAGTGAGGCAACTGAATACTTAGAATACTGCTTGCTTGTGATGGACTGAAGATAGAAAAAATAAGATCCGTATTCCATCTATTAGTATTAGGAATAATAAGATCAGAAACCTTCGAGAGGGGAGGGTTGCTGTCCAAAGATTGCAATCTACCAGAAGTAGTATCCAGGAGCCAGGGATCTGTCCAAACATTGATCGATTTCCCATCACCCACTCTCCAGCCATAGCCTTTCTCTAGGAGACCCCTAGTGCACCAGATGCTTTTCCACGTGTAAGACGGATTAGAGCCGAGAGAAGCGTTAAGGAAATTCTCATTAGGATAATATCTCCCTTTTAGAACTTTGGAGAGCAAACTGTCCGGGTTTGTTAGGAGTTGCCAACCCTGCTTAGCTAAGATAGCTATGTTGAACTTAGCAAGGTCCCGAAAGCCCATTCCCCCATTTTCTTTTGGGGAACACAGAGAATTCCAACTAGCTCAGTGAGTACCTTTCCTAGTGCCTCCATTGCGCCACCAAAAGCGGCAATATATAGATTCTAAAGCACGGTAGAGGGTAATAGGGAACAAAAAACATTGCATAGCAAAGACAGGGATTGCTTGCAATACTGCTTTGATAAAAACCTCTTTGCCTCCCATAGATAGGAATCGACAGCTCCAATTATCCACCTTCTTATTTGTACTGTCAAGAAGATGAGCGAAAGCACCTCTTTTGTTTCTACCCACCATTGTGGGAAGACCCAAGTATTTTTCCGGGTTTGTAGATATTCGTACACCAAAGAAATCACCAATCTGTATACGAGTCGATGGAGGAACATTCGAACTGAAATATACTAGGGACTTTTCAAAATTAATCTTCTGCCCCGAAGCTTTCTCATACACATGTAAAAGATTTTTTAACGCAAGAATACCATTAGGCGAAATATCACCGAATAAGATGCTGTCGTCCACAAAGAAGAGGTGCGTCAGGGTGATCCCACTGCGACCTACCTTGACCCCCTTAAACTCCTTCCTCACACGAGCTGCCTTGATAAGAGCAGATAAACCTTCCGCACAGAACAGAAATAAATAGGGACTAAGGGGGTCCCCCTGTCTAAGGCCACGGGAAGGTTTGAAGGTTTCACCAGGCACGCTATTTAAAACAATGCGGTAGGATACTGAAGAAACACATTTAAGCACCAATTCTATCCAACGATCAGAAAATCCCATGACAGATAAAATCTTACGAATAAAATCCCATTCAACGCGGTCATACGCTTTACTCATGTCTAACTTTAGGGCAAAGGCTCCATTAGAACCTTGTTTACGTGACTTTAACGAATGTAGGACCTCATACGCAATAAGTATATTATCCGTAATATGGCGTCCCGGAACAAAAGCACCCTGAGTAGAATCAATACACAAGTCCAGCAGTCCACAGAGTCTATTAACAATGGTCTTAGCAATGATTTTATACAGAACATTGCAAAGACTAATGGGACGGAATTGAGAAATAGAGACTGGATTAGGTACCTTAGGGATGAGGACGACGTTAGTTCCATTGATGGCAGAGAGATCTCCACCCTCATTAAGAAACTTAAGGCAAAAAACCGTAACCTCGCTTCCCACTATATGCCAGTAGTGCTGGAAAAAAAGAGCAGGATACCCATCTTGTCCTGAAGCTTTGAGAGGTGCCATTCCCTTAAGAGCGTTATAAATATCCGCAGCATTGAAAGGCAACAAAAGGCTTCTATTAATATCTGGAGAGATAACCGGTTGAATAATCTCCTGAAGAAAATTCAAGTCGCTTGTCCCCGCACAATTGAAAAGATTTTTATAGAAGTCAGAAGCAATGCAAGCCATGCCTTCATCGCTGGAAACAGAATGCCCATCATCTGCACGAAGGCTAGAAATTCTGTTTTTCTTTTTTCTGTACGAAGCCCAATTGTGGAAGAACCGGGTGTTGCGATCCCCATGCTTAAGCCAGTTGGAGTGTGCACGCTGCTCCCAATAGAGCTCATCTTTATCAGCTTCAAGATTTAACGCTAATTTAATATCCAGAATCTCTGCCAAAGTATCATCATCCGCGTCCAAAGTGGACAGATTTTTAAGTTTTTCATTCAGCTCGTGAGTGCGTCGACGCCTAGACAGAAAATTCTCTTTACTCCATTTATTACTAAGAGAGAGCAATTTATCTGGTAAGTCACCCGTATTGGTACTCCAGAAATTTTTAATAAGATCCTCACATTCCTTCTCAAGGGTCCAATTGGCATCAAAACGGAAAAAAGCTCTAGCATCGTTTTGTAAAGAGTGGGACTCAGTATCAATGAGGACGGGACAATGGTCTGATATGGTGTGAGAAAGATGTTCGACAGCAAAATCCGGGAAAACAGTCCTCCAGATCGGGTTAGCAATACCCCGATCAAGCCTTTCCCGAACATTGTTACTAGAGAGGCGACCTCTTTCCCAGGTATACCAATTACCCGAGAAACCCAAGTCAGTCAAGTCACAATCACGCATAGCACTTCTAAAGGCCTCCATATTTCTTTCAGATCTAACACGTCCACCTTTCTTTTCGGAAGCAAGCATAACTTCGTTGAAGTCTCCCCCCACCAGCCAAGGAGAAGAACGGTCAGTATCAAGTGAACGAAGAAGATCCCAGCTATATGAGCGTTGGCTTTCTACTGGGTTCCCATAAAAACCAGTGAACCGCCATTGTAAATCTGAATTAACATCCCTAATATCAGCGTCAATATGGTTGATCGAATAACTTCTGATCGAAACAGCCAGGCTAGGAGACCAGGCTAGAGAGAGTCCCCCTCTTGAACCTTGAGCACTTACATCAAAACCAAGAGTAAAACCACATCGAATACGAACTCGAGCCATACGTTGTGAAGATAATTTTGTTTCCATAAGAAACAAGAGTTGGGGAGAAATAGACCTCAGTTTATTCCTGAGTCTGCGTGTGGTCCGTAGCTTCCCCAGGCCACGGACATTCCAACTGATTATTTTCATTGTGACCGGCGGGCCTGAATAAGGTCGGCCGATGAATCAGATGGGGCACCATTCGGGTCAATCACTTCAGAAAAACCAGCAGATGCATTCAGGGTGCGGGCCCGTTTAGAACCCTCAATACTTCCAATTAGGTTGTCCTCCTCTGAGGAAGTCATTAGCGTGTCAAAGCCATCAAGGCGGCCCAATATCGGAGTAGTTTGACCAATAAATGGGGATTGCCCCATTACAGGAGGTGAAAAATTAGTGGCTGTCAAATGCGCAGAATTACTCCCTCCAACAATTCCTCCCGAAATTGTGCCCAAATGAGCAGGATTTGCGGAAACATTTATAGCAGATAGATCTGGCTCTTCACGGAGCCAAGGACTGGTCGGAATAATCGATCGCCGCCGTGGAGCACGAAGGGAGGCATCCCAGGCCATCGGAATCTCTTTACCCACGTTAACAACTCGGACTGGGCAAAAGCTTTCACCATGTCCTAATAACCCACACACAAAGCAAAATAGGGTCAGTTTCTCGTACTCGAATCTAACATAGTGAGGTTTACCATTCGGAAGCATAATCTTTTTCCTCCTTTTCAATGGCACACGACAATCCACTCTCACACGGATACGCACTATCCGTTTATAGCCCAAAGAGGAATCAGAAGAATCATACTCTACAAACATGCCAACAAAGTCTCCAATGAGTCGAGCAAACTTTTCAGACAAAAAGCCAATCGGCACATCATTCACTAAAATCCAGAAACAAACATGATTAAGGGGGATCGATTCTGCTAAATCTCCTTGCTGAAGCCTATGCATAACCAGTAGGTGAGAATTAAAATACCAGGGGCTCCCCAGATCTACACGATCAGCATCAATATGATTAAAGAATCGAAATAGAAAACGGCTATCCCCAATATCAGTGAGTTGAAGTATTTTTTAAAAGTGAAAGGTTGACGTAATTAACAATCTCTTGATCGAATTATAAGAAAAATAAAGAATTAAACGTTTTATTATTCCTACAGTTTGAATATCATTTAACCCAAAAATAAACTATATAAAATTGAATTTGAGGCCATCCATTCTCAGTGAAATAATAAAAGAAAACTAAGACGCAGCCATGGTCCAAAATGGACATGTATTATGGAAATTAAGAAAATTTTACAAATATATAATATATATGTGTGTATATTATAAAGCACAAAAAGGATGCATTGATTTGCCGTGTGTTGTACTGCAAGTTGGGGCCTCTAAGGTATCATCAATAAGGATAATCCGTTATGTCGTTCAAAGGGGATGGTCCCACAAGGCCAATCCAACCCGACGACTTAATCCTTAATATTGTTTACAAAATTTTTTTAAATCTTCTCCATCTTTTCTTTTCGGTACTTTTATTTATGTCATTAAAAATTAAATTTAAGATTAAATAAATATTTTATACACAAGTGGTAGAAACTGAAAGTTTCCACAAACGCTTTAGTTTTAGGATATATAGAGTTAGTTTAGGGTATAGGGTTTAGGTGTAGGGGGTTAAAATTTAAGGATAATTGTTTCAATTTAAGGTTTAGGGTTATAATTTAGGGTTTATAGGTTAAAACCTAAATTCTCACTATATTACTCTAAAACTAAACCCTAACCTATAAACCCTAAATTATAACCATAAGCCTTAAATTGAAACAATTATCCCTAAATTTTAAATCCCATACACCTAAACCCCTAAATCCTATACCCTAAACTATCTCATTATACCCTAAAACTAAGGCGCTTGTGGAAACTTTCACCGCCAGTGTATAGGATATTAATCCTTTAAGATTTAGAGTTTAGACTTTGTGATTAAGGTTTAAAAAATTTAGAGCATGGTATATTTTTTAAGGTATAAAGTATAAGGTTTAAGATTTAAAATTTAGGTTAGGGCTTGAAATTTAAATTTTTAGTATTCTTTAATATTGAGGATATAAAAAGGAACATCGAAAAGGGCAGATAATTTTTATCCAATAAGGGGAATATAACTGTTTGTAGAGTCGAAGCATTTATGATATCATTCCATGTAAAAATAAACTACCACATTGCAAGACAACCCACAATGTTTCATTCGTTTATCTGTTTTTTTTTTTTTTAAATGATCATTAATTGATATATATATATATATATATATGAGGTTTATATCATGACCAATTATATTTTATCTACAACGTCGCATATCTGGGTCTCATTCTCCAGCCTCCTGCCAATTCAAGGAATCTCTGGTCAATTAAATGAAAAAGAAGGGTTATATTTAAAAGCTGGGTTTCTCTCGTATAGAATTAGAACCAGGAATAGGATAATAAAGACACGATTAGTTTATCATTGTTGCAGACAAAACTGTTGATCGCCGCTGTAAAAGTTTCAATCTCCTGCAAAAACATGATCGTCAACCAGCCCATCCTTTTGTTCATACCAATCTTTCTGCTTTCACCAATCATCACAGCTCAATCATCCAACTACTGTAATCGATCGTGCGGTGAAAAGTCAGTTCCTTTTCCATTTGGATTCTCTGCCGACTGTGAAATCCCTCTAAATTGCAGCTCAAATAAGCAGCAGCTGATTGCCGGTTTTCCCATCTTGACAATAAACGCTGATCGTATAAAGTTAAGTATTGAAGCCACTTGTGACCGTCCACTTCAAGCTCTTCGTCGTCTCTATGGCCCCGGCTATGCCCCATCGTCTTTGAACGCAATTCTGTTGCAAAACTGCAGCTTGCCGAAGCCATGCAAGATTCCTACAACGACCGTTTACACCCATTTTGAGGCCATCGGTTGCTCTCCGAATAACAGCAGTATAAGTTGTTATTCTGAGAACAAAACGAATGGTTTCGTTGATTACGATAAGGTGACTCGAACCAATTGCAAGTCCTTTCTTTCGTCCATATCAGCTGAATCTTTCGATGAATCAGATGTCCTGGAGATCCAGGTGGTTGAGCTAGGATGGTGGCTTCAAGGAGGGTGCCCGGACTATTGTTCTGAAAATGCCTTCTGTGATGAAATTGTTCCTCCGTTCAATGGACAGCCGGGATTCCGTTGCAGGTGCAAAAACGGGTTCATTGGTGATGGATATCGTGCCAGCCATGGTTGCCGGAAAGGTCAGTTCTTTCTTTTTTCCCGAATTACTTTGAAACTTTCACACTTAAATTATTATCCAACTTGATTTTATTTATTTCTTTCTTTTGATGCTGCATTCAAACTTTGCATTAAAAAACACACCTTTGCTAATGCCAAAATAGAAGTCTTTAGGCAATTTTTTCAACTTTTAGAAATATTTTAAAGTGCTTAACATTGTTTCAAAGCAAACCTCTAAACCAGAAGAGCTGGCCATAGAAGTAGATTCACGTCGACACTTACGATGGCAAAGGACTGTCAACTTAGGAAACAATAGTTCAATGCAGCGAGATCGATCGATCTTTCCCGATTTTCTTATGTCTGATGAAAACCACAGGTTGTGGTAGTAAGAGGTTAGTGATTTACCTGAAATGGGTTGTTACACCTAACGCCACTGAGGGACCCCATGGTGAACTTTTTAGTTATTACAGCAAACCCCACAGTGTTAGACCCTTTGACATATCAGGGAAGCTGGAAACGAGACAACAATCGAGTCATATTAGTAAAAAGCTAATTATCGTTTATATAATTCATATACAAGCCAGGAAAAAGATAGTCAGAGAAAGCAACGGCCCTGGAATCCAATGGTATTAGGTGGCTCCAGGCTTTTGATTGTGCAAAGATTAGAGCTTATCTCTTTCCAGTGAAAAGGAAGTCATTAAGCAATACACCCCAATGATGGTCGATTTCATATATTGAGAATCGTAAGCAGATATGATTAGTTAGATGCCTTAATGGAGAAAGAACAAAATTTGATGGAAAATTATGGTTACCCTTGATCCTCAGTAACATCAAATTTTAGAAAGATTAGAGCTTATCTCTTTATCTTAGAATGTTGTTGTCTTACCTATGAACTGCAAACTTCAGATTGCAACACTGCAAGATACATTTCTGGAAAATGTGGAGGATCGACTGGACTCGCTCTTCTGATTGGAGGTAATCATGATTTATCATCAAACATTCTTATTTTATTGCCATATGATATGATTGGAATTTAGGCATTCCACTGAAGATGACTTGATGTTACTCATACAGTGAATAAAATTGCAATTGTTTTGTAATCCTGTATATGTAGCACTGATTTTGGTGTTCATTTTTTTTCCCAGGTATTGCAGTTGGAGCATTTTTGATGATCTGTGCAGTGCTAGTATGCTGCTTTAGGAAGAGACAATCCAATTCGAAAGACAGACATAGTGCGAAACGCTTCTTATCTGAAGCTTCAGACATCAGCATCCCCATTTATACATACAAAGCAATAGAGAAAGCTACAGATGGTTTCTCAGAGAAACAAAGGCTTGGAACTGGGGCCTTTGGAACAGTGTATGCAGGGAAACTCCATAACAATTCATGGGTTGCTATTAAAAGGATTAAGCATAGAGACACTGATTCCATTGAACAAGTCATGAATGAGATCAAGCTAATTTCGTCTGTCAGCCACCAAAATCTAGTGCGCCTCTTGGGTTGCTCCATAGAAAATGGTGAACAAATACTTGTGTACGAGTTTATGCCCAATGGAACATTATGCCAGCATTTACAAAGAGAGAGGGGTGATGGACTTCCCTGGCCAGTTCGCCTTACTATTGCTGCGGAAACTGCACAAGCCATCGCTCATCTGCACTCGGCTATAGATCCCCCAATATACCACAGAGACATCAAGTCAAGCAACATTCTCCTAGATTACAATTTCAGGTCCAAAGTAGCAGATTTTGGTCTTTCTAGACTTGGAATTACTGAAATATCACACATCTCAACAGCCCCTCAAGGAACTCCGGGTTACCTTGATCCTCAGTACCATCAGAACTTCCATCTTTCAGACAAAAGCGATGTTTATAGTTTTGGGGTAGTTCTCATTGAGATCATAACAGCGAAAAAAGTGGTGGACTTTTCTAGGCCTCCAAATGAAGTTAATCTGGCTTCTGTTGCTACTGACAGAATCGGCAAAGGTCGTTTAGATGAGATCATAGATCCATTCCTAGAGCCAAATAGTGATTCTTGGACGTTATCTTCAATCCACAAGGTGGCAGAGCTGGCTTTTAGATGCTTATCATTCCAGAGGGAGATGAGACCTACAATGATGGAAGTAGCAGTGGAATTGGAACAAATCAGACTAAGTAGATGTGTTCCTGCAGAAGAAATCACTAGCGGAACTTCATCAGAAGTATCTCCTTGCTCCTCCTCATCCAATATAAGCGAGCAGCCACTGAGCATAGCGGTAAATAACAAAGTTGGACTGGAAAATAGAGGCCTATTCATGCTTGAGATGACTAACGTTGGTTGTATGAACTTGATCGAAAAGTTGAAGGATAATTCTCCAGTATCAACCCAGGACACATGGTTGAGTGAACAAAGCACACCTTCATCGAGCAGTTTGCTGAATAATGTAACCCATTAACCATAAGTCACTCTTTCTTTGGATTTCAACTTCAGTTTAGCCTGTTAATACTTAGTTCCATCAATGCAGTACCACAGTTTTGTCCTCTGCATTGTTTGTAAGAGTCCCTAGTGTATGTATATGTGATATGTCTGTAGACACTACACACTGCTGAAACTGCTCTCTTGGATGTCTTTTTCTCATTTAAATGTATCATAAAAATGTTGTTCGAGCTTGTGGACACGAGAATTGAGTGACAAATGAAAAGAGCATAACTACAAGAAACATGCAGATATGTTAGTGTTATACACAAAATTGTAGAGTTATCAACTACTTCATCAAAGTTATATTCTAAACAATACGCTATTCTCTCGCCAAAAAGTTTATTTTTCTATAATTAGCTTGACATGTATGCATTTCTCAAAGCCTTTACCTTGTGTCACAAGTAAATCCATGAAAAAACTGATTAATGGAGGGCTAAGATTGTTACATTTGCCCGTGGAAAGGGTCCAACAGCTGGCCTACTTCGCGTCGGATAGCCTTCTAATTGCCTAGAAACTGAAAATGACCACGCAGTTGTACCCATGGGAGAACTTGGGGTTTAAGCGGTGGCCGAGACCAACAACTTCAATCGACGCTGCTAAAACCATAAAAATGGAACTTCAATCGGTTTGCCTTAGATTTTGTGTACCAAAGTTCAGCATTTTTTATCATCATCGATTCTTTAATCAATCCGTAAGTAAATCTATCCTAATTTTCGCTCAGGTTTGTTACTTTCATTAATTTTATTGAAGTCGGAATCTCACTCTCATCTTCAATGATCAAATTTTGAAGGCTCCTGTAAGCAACATCATAGGAAGAAATGGAAATGTTGGGCTTGGAGATGCATCAAAGTGTACATCTTTTGCCTCTTTTTTTCTCAAATTTTCTAGCGTTTAATGTTTGTTCTTCCCTTCTTTGTTTGAATTAAAAGAATCCCTTTGTGCAGAAATTGTGTCCTCATTTTCTTTTGAAGTGTTATTCTATATTGGTCTCGGGGTGTTCTTTCTGGTGACTGATTATGTTCAAAGGCCCTATTTGCAATTCAGTCCCAAGATGTGGGGTCTCATTACAGGGCTCAAGGGTTACCTATCATCCTCTCTCTTCGCAACGGGTTTCAAGGTCGTTACTCCTCTTGTTGTGGCCTTTGTAACTTGGCCAGTGCCCGGTTTCCCTGGTTGCAGTAGCTCCTTTCCTGGTAGGCTGTGCTGCTCAACATGCATTTGAAACGTTTCTTGATAAGTGTCAGTCATCTTGTTGGCCCCTGGTTCCTATCATTTTCGAGGTGTTTGATCTTTGTATCAGACTCATTTTCGTTCGAAAGACCATATAATATGACTGACACCTTTGTAACTGATTTTGCAGATGTATAGATTGTATCAACTGACCAGAGCTATTCAATTCATTCAGAACTTCATGTCCTCGATGAAAGACTCCCTCAGAACCCCGGAGATGATCAAGCGAGGCAGTGCAACTGTTGGGATGGTGTTAACTTTCCAAGTCCTAGCCGTGGTTTGCCTTTGGTCGTTGATGACATTTCTCCAACGGCTTTTTCCTTCTAGACCGGTCGCAGAGAACTATTGATGATTGAGAGGGTGGTATATAATCCATGGTTCTTTCTTAGTTTTGAAATCTGAATCTTCCCGTTATACTCATTGGATATCCATGAAGCTCCAGTGCCCAAGGCATGTTTTCATCTGTAGTACATAATTGGAGAAATTGAGGGTATTATTTACTTGCTTCTATTGCTGTCTGATTTATTTTATCCTTTTGTCATAGTTCAATAAAGTTGCAGCCATTATTCATGACTACTAAATTACATTAGTATGCATATCTAAACTTATATTGAATACATTCATAAACAAAACTAAATACCTGCAGAATTTTTCCTGAATTTATTAGTGAGGGTAAAACCATATGATTTCATGATTTCCATTTTTTTCTTTATAGAGTTGCAATCATACAAAAATAAAATTAGAAAATTTCTAGCATTATTCAATTCTATAATCTGTATATTTGGACTTATAATTCTACAAGATAAATAGATCTTACACAAAATGTTCTGAGAAGAGTTAACTAGTTCATGACTTGCAGAGTATAGAAGCATAAAACATATCTTATTGGATTGAGGTAATTTACTATTCTTTCAGGCTCCTCCAATCTGATTAATGTTCCTCTCCAAAATCAATAGCCTTTTGATGGGTTTCAAGATTGAAAACTTCAGAAAACTCCTTAATCAAGGACTTGTAGGAGATATCAATCAACTCATCATCATCAGAAATCGGTTTAACCGCTTCACTGCATCGTGTAGATGACTGAAGTTCTTGAAGCAACCCCTTTATGCTTCCAACTTGACGATCCTGTAACCCACAAGGAACTATCCAACTGAATGGAGTTAGGTCTGTGGTGACATTAAGTGCCAACCCATGGTATGTTATCCACTTGGATACTCTTACACCAATTGCAGCCAATTTCTGATTTCCTGTAGCAAAATTTTCAAAAGATCAAAGACAATCACAGAGGCCAAGATTCTTTTCTACTAATGAAATTAGATTAGAAAAATGAAATTGTAATATGGATACAAGTTCAATTGTGGTAGACAGTGACGAACTCTTCATATTACCTACTGCTAGTCCAAGCAGCTAGACATCACAAAAACTGCATGGTCCGAGACTTAAACACCATTCACCATGATGCCAGGACCCTCAATTTCATGGAAATTAACAGATGGAAAATAACAAATCATAATGATTGTTTGCTATCTTTAGTCGGGAAATTCTAAAAAGAGACCGCTAAAATGCAGCTAAAAAAAGGCGGGTACACAAATACTTACAAAAATCGTAAGGATTTATGCATATGTACCGAAATTCTTACAAAAACAGTAAGAATTTCGGTATATACACAAATGCTTACAAATTTTGTAAGAATTTATGTACATATACACAAATACTTACAAAAATGGTGAAACTGAGGGTATATACACAAATGCTTACAACTTTTGTAAGAATTTCGGTATGTACAAAAAAGTGGTAAGCATTTATCTATATACCGAATTTCTTACTATTTTTGTAAGAATTTCAGTACACATGCATAAATCCCTACGATTTTTTGTAAGGATTTGTGTACACGCCTTTTTTTAGCCTCTTTTTAACGGGTCTCTTTTTAGAACTTCCCATCTTTAGACTTCAATTGGAAGACTAAAATGAATGGGGCAAATCTCTAAAACCTCTTTGTTCCCTTCATTTATAACTTCCAGCAGACTGGCAGTGAATGCAATTTTTTATCCCTTGCCAATTTGAAACAACACCCACTTTAACAATAAAATATCAATAATCCTATGCCTATTTCCTCAGCCTGCAATAACCTACAGTAAATGTTCAATTTCAAAGGTAAAGAACTGTGAAACCATGGCTGACAATCTCAGAATAACATGCTTTCTTAGACATTCGCTAAGTGAAAACAAATCAAGCATCAAAAGAAAAAGAAATCTTACCAACCCAAACACCCGTTAAACCTTCGATCCTAGAAGCTTTGATGGAAAATGTTGATGAAAGAACACGAATCACTACCTCTTCAAGTGTCCTAAGATACCAATGAAGATCCATCTTGTGATTCCGGAGATTAATAATAGGATACATAACTAGCTACATTTAAATACACATAGCGTAAGAAAAGATGTTAGTCCAAAGAGAAAATCACCCATAAATCAAAATAATTTAACATTCTTAGTCATGCAGGTTTCGAAACAATACCTGTCCAGGACCATGGTATGTAACTTCCCCGCCGCGTTCAGTTCGATAAACATCGAAAGGAGCTTTCTTCATGTCAAAATTCAAAAACTTTTCCGAGCTACCAGTGCCCATTGTATAAACAGGTTTATGCTGAAGAATAATTAAAGAATCTGGGCAATCCTCGTGTTCTTGAATCAATGCTTGCTTTTGTTTAACAATTTGTTTCTGCCAAGACCATGCCTTTCCGTATGGAATAAGCTCCTTGTGTAAATCAAAACACTCGCACCTATTGAATTTAAGTTAAAGAGCTTGAGTTTTCGGGGGAAGGGGGGTGAATGGAGTTTGTTTGTGAAAATGCCTGAGAAAAAACAGAGAAACTTACGCTTTTGTTTTTGTTGGAATTACAGGGTTGAGTTGGTGAGGAGGATCCTTCTGTTGCTTTAAGGTTGTGCACGTTGTTGGGATTGTTCTGAAACCCAGATTTGGTGCAAGAATCATAGCTTATGAATCTCTGGAATCAAGCATGATTGAATAACATTGGTCTTTTCACTGAAATGCCAGATCCTCTGAAGATAGAAAGCAGTGCGCGAATACATCTGACTATTTAGTTGGGGATTTTAAGGTTAAGTCGGACATTTCACTTGCTGATTTATGGGCTATTTTGTCTGTCAGTTGATAAACCCAAAGCCCTAACACAAAATCACCGAACGCAAAGCAATCCAATCTTGAGCTTCTTAAATTTGCTGTGTCTTGTATGTACTCTTGTTTACATTGTCGTTTCAATTTTCTTAAAGAATGTGGGTTAGAGAACTTTATTTCTTGGCTCTATTTGTATGTGTCCGCAAATATTTACTTATTCAGAGTTGATATCATTAGTTTTGAATTGCGAAAGCAAATTAGAGATTTTAGGAATTAACGGTACGATGATCTTGAAATGACCTTTTATAGACGTATCTTTTATGATGGAGTCTCAAAGTACTTTTTGAGCCGCTTCTTGATAATATTGCATCAATTATAGTTGCGTAAAATTCGACTCAACGTTAAAAAAAATGATTTGTTTTGGCTCGAATAATAATTTTATAAATTTGACTTAATTTGAAAAAATTTAAATTATAAAATAAAAATTTTAATAATTCAAAAATTTTAGTAATTAGTTGATCAGTTTTAAAGCTGTAGTAAAATTTCTCCATTCTTTAAAATATATTATGTATATCACATGTGAAATTATGAAAATATATATGTATATTGTATATGAATATAAAAAGTCGTTTAAATTAGAATCAATATGTATTGTAACTTTATAAATAGGCTAAAGGGTCAATTTTGTCCCTATAATAATCTGTAATTTTGCCTTCAAAGTCATTCAATTGCAGTAATTTTGTTCTTTGACCGATGTTGACCGTTAAAATGTTGATGTGTCAGTTAATGGTGTTGACGGAGCAATTTTGCCCTCGAAGTCTTTCTTGCCCTTGATTTATTTAGTTTTTGAATAAAATTGGATAAAAAATTTAATTTTTCGAGTTGAACTTTAACAAACAGACTATATGAAAAATCGATTAACAAATTAGTTTTTATTTTCAATAATTTTTAATATATTCTTTATTTTTATTAAGTTTATGATTTTTTTTTTAAAAATAAGAATATTTTGTGAAGGTTCTCACTTTTCTTATTTTTAAAATTATCAGGGACCTAAAAGATATATACACCAATTTATTAATCGATTTTTTATATATTTCTTTGTTAAAGTTCAACTCGAAAAATTAAATTATTTATCTATTTTTATTCAAAAACTAAATAAATCAAGGGCAAGAATGACTTCAAGGGCAAAATTGCATGAATGACTTCGAGGGCAAAATTGTTCCATTAGTATCATTAACTGTCACGTCAGCACTTTAACGGTCAACATCGGTCAAGGGCAAAATTGCTGCAATTGAATGACTTTGAGGGAAAAATTGGGGGGGGGGGGGGAAGTAGGGGCAACATTGCTAATTTTGGACAGGGGCAAATTTGACCGTTTAGCCTTGTAAATAATTACAATTGAATTTGTACAGAAATTCGAAAACTCGTTTCGACTCGAATTTCATAAACTCGACACGAACTAAAAAAAATCAAATAAAGTCTGAGTTGTTAAACATGACTCGTAAACTCGACTAACTCAAATTTTTTTGACTCAACTCGACTCGATCGATTGCTCAACCCTAACAATAATAGTCTATTTTACTAAAGTTTTTTCCTGAAAAAAAACAATAAAATATATGTAAAGAATATGATTTATTTTTCGAATAATAAATCATATTTTTTAGTTGCAATGGACAAGTCAAAATTTGAAGAGGAAATTTTTGTGGGCTGATTTGCATAGCTTGACATAGAATTGCTTCAATGGATTGAAATAGAGAGAGCGGAATGCTCGGCATTTTAGGAGAGCTACTCCGACTGGCGACTGCCTCTTCTTTGATTGGGAAATTTAAGATTTTTTAGAATGAAAGTTAAGTTTGGTAGTCATTTAAACAGGGCCCTGTGTATAGCTTGGGGGCTTGAGAGTTATTTTTGTTTTTGATAAGTGTACTGGCTATGTATAAGGGAAGTATAGTTTCCTGGTAAATTTTGGAACTGTTTGTCCGGGTTGAAATTGAAATAAATGCACAAATTCACCTAACCGACATTTTTCAAATTCACCTTACCATTATAAAAAAATTAATATCCTATACACTGCCAGTGTAAAATAAAATTTCCACAAGCAGGTTTATTTAGGGGTTTAGGGGTTTAGTTTAGGGTTTAAAGGTTAGGGGTTTAGGTTGTATGATTTAAAATTTAGGATTTATGGCTATAATTTAGGGTTTGGGGTTTGGGTTAGGTTTTTAGAGTTTTAAGGTTAGAATTTTAGGATTTAAATTTAGGCTTGAAAAAAAGTCATGCTTGTGTAAATTTTTTTTACACTAGCAGTGTATCAAATATTAATTCTTGGCTACAATTCTGAAAGCTATTAATCTGCCTGAGAGATTTAGAATGTGAATTCTTGCTTGTTATACTGGTAGCAGATTCTCCATTACTCTGAATGGGAGTCTTGTTGGTTTCTTTGAAGAGAAAAGGGGAGTGAGGCAAGGGGACCTATTGTCCCCTTACCTATTTGTATTATCTATGAATGTGCTTTCACATTTATTGGACATTGCTGCAGCAAATAAGATATTTCAGTACCATCCGAAATGCAAGAGAATTGGACTCACTCATCTGTGTTTTGCAGATGATCTCCTTATATTCTGTAAGGGGAATTTGAATTCTCTAGTTGGTATTCAGTGTGTTTTAGAGAAGTTTTATGAGTACTCTGGTCTTAAGTTGAATGCTGCGAAGTCTGAGTTTTTTTACTGCAGGTGTTTCCCTTGACCAACAAAATGAAATAGTTAGTTTTACTGGGTTTAAGGTAGGCCATTTACCTGTGAGGTACTTAGGCATCCCTTTAGTTACCAGGAAACTTACTGAGAAGGACTGTAATAGCCTGTTGGAGAGCATTAAAGCAAGATTGGGGCATTGGTCAAGCAGATTATTAAGCTTTGCTGGTAGGATCCAATTGATTAGAAGTGTTCTTTTCAGTGTTGTAAACTATTGGTGTAGACAAGTGGTGCTCCCTAAGGGTGTGATTAAGAAGATTGAATCTCTTTGTATGAGGTTTTCTGGAAAGGCAAAGATGTTGCTGCTGCAGGTGCTAGGATAAGTTGGGATTCTATCTGTAAGCCTAAGAGGGAAGGTGGCTTGGGCATGAGGAATCTGCATGAATGGAATACTGCTTGCTTTGTGTTGCTGCTGAGACAAATGCTAGCTGATGAGGGTTCACTATGGGTTGCCTGGGTTAAAGAATATGTTCTCAAAGGAAATGAGGTGTGGGATGTTGAGGGAAAGCCTCACCATAGCTGGTACTTGAGGAAGATGTTAAAGCTTAAACCTGTTCTTTCTGCTTCCCTAGCTACAGGATCGGTTGATAAGATTAAAGCTGTCTGGGACTTGATTCGTGAGGGTCATCCTACAGTAGTGTGGCACAGATTGATCTGGTTTGGGGGCCATGTGCCAAAGCACTCGATTCGAGCCTGGATGGTTATACTGGATAGGCTACCAACCCTGGATAGATTGAAGAGGATGGAGATTCTACCTTCTGATCAGAATGAGTCTTGTGTGCTGTGTTGGGAGGCTTGTGAAACAAGAAACCATTTGTTTGCTGAGTGCTCTTTTTCGCGTGGAGTCTGGAATGCTGTTCTTGAGAGATGTGGCCTACAGCATAGGATGGTGGAATGGGAAGAGGAACTTGCCTGGTTGTGTTCTCGTTTGAAAGGCAAGTCTTTGCTTGTTTACATGTTGAAATTAGCCTGGGGCTCGTTTGTGTATTGTGTTTGGGAGGAACGCAATCGAAGACGGTTCAAAGGAATAAATAGGGAGATAGATTCTTTAATTGCTTGTATTCAATCGATTTTGAGTGTAAAGATTCAACATAGACATGTTCATATTGATGATGTAAATAGGAACTTACTTGAGGCTTGGGGAATTCCTTGGATGGATGCCTAAGTCCTAAGTCTTGTATGATGTATGTTTTTTCTTGTCTTGGATAAATAAATACAACAATTATTCAAAAAAAATATTAATCCTTATAAAAAAATAAACATACTTCCCATCACTTTATTTTTCTATTCATCTAACTTCTTTTCTTTCTGTTTTTCACTCCCTAGCAAACAAAGCAACATATCGATAGGATAGTATTCATCATTCTTGTGGATGAAATATGGAGCACAAAATAGAATAAAAAGATACTTTTATTTCAAAACCATTCCTAGTTTATCTAGAAACTAAAATTATGCTATTTTCTTATCATCTCTATGGATGAAATCCTAAAAATGCTTGATAGTGGCAAATGATGAAAAGACAAATTAAATCGGACTAATCTACAGTTCCAATGCTTCTGAACACATAGCGCATGTGGTCGAGGTCTTGCTGTTGGCGAAAGTGCAGACATCGCAAATCCTAGAACCTCGTCCACACACTGTACAAAATGTTGAAGAGCCCTCATTTTCAAAGGAACAATATGCACAAGCCCATGGTTCCATGGAAGTGGCAGTGGCAGTGTTAATGTTGGTATTAAAGTCTGGAGCTCCAGTGAGAGTAGCAGCAGTACTAATCATCTTGCCTTCCGAATTTACATCAGACAGTCCATTCTGCAAAGCAGTAACCAAGTTGTCAAAGAACTTTCTAGTCACACTAGTGAGCAAGGTAAGCTTTTTGCGGAAGTCGATGAATTCCATTGTTGAGCGCTTTTGTTGAAGGAAGGGCAGCAGCACCTTTTCTGCACAATCATGAAGCCTCTCCAAGCCAGACTCAGCCTGACCTTGCAAGTACTCAAACAAGTTCCTTTTGGCCTGGCATTCATCCGGCAAGTAGAATCCGTATGCGTAGGTCCATGCAAGTACCCTCCTACATTCAATTATCTGTTGCCATGCCTCTGGTATAAAACTGATTTCGGCCGCAGATTTCTCTTGAATGCGACGGACAATCTCAATCTGTTCCGATTGCACATTTTGCAAGTCATCAGCAGCCTTTATCATGGACTTCTTGTTGGTCGCCCAACGTTCAAAGTAATGGGCATATTTCATCATGTATTTCTTGGCCTTCTCTTTCTTTTCCTTCTCGGGGTTCCCCTTGAAACGATTACAAACGTCATGGTTTCTCCAATCTTTAAGGCAGAGCCAGCAAAATTCGAAATAGCAAGGATCCCTACACGTCATATGCGAACACCCCATGTTTTTCTCGATCGGTCTTTTGCATTTGGGACAAGGCTTGGTGAAAGCCAGTATGTAAGTCACATTCTCAGACTCCGAGCTGTTCTGCAACATCCATTTCAACACAGTTTCACAGTCCACGGGACGATGAGCTTCTTCACTGCAATTCCAGCAGAAGGAATGAGAACAAAGACAAGAAACACTGAAACTTTCACTACCGGCGACAAATTCGACGGCGTTTTCACAGCCTGGACCAGGACACCACTTGATCATCTTGTTTGATTCAATATATGACATAACAAAGTAACCGGAATACTTATTGTTCTCTTGCTCGGACGCAAATAGACTCACCATATCTTCGCCCACAGCAGCATGACAAGATGGGTGGGGACACTTTAGCAATAAACTTTGAGGGCCATCAGCAATCGATATTTTAATGTAGGAAGTCCAGCAACCATTGCAATAAGGATGCCCACAAGATGCGGACTTCAACCCATCACAAGGGTAGTATTCAAAGCAGATTTCACAAAGAACGCTGCCGCCATGATCGGGTAACTCGATCAATGGTTTAAGAAACAAGCCTGCCTTTTCACGGGCTAGTTTTTCATCAGCAAACCATGCATCAAAAACATTACTAACACTCCACTTATAGCGAAGGAGTAAGGTACCTGCCTCCATTCTCGATAAAGAGAGGACTGAGGAGACTTCAGCGATAGTATCAGTTACACGCCGACGTATATCCGCCTCAGTAAGAACAGTACAGTTTTGGCGAAATGTCGGAAGATCATCGGATTCATCTTCCTCGAGTGCATTGTCATCATCACTATCGCCATGATCATCTCCGTGGCTGGAGCTGCCTTGGAGTGGATGCAAGTCATCATCTGTGTCTCCGTGGTAGGAGTAGTCGTCACCATAGGTATCGTCGTGGTAGAAGTAGTCGTCATCATAGGCATCGTCAACATTTGAATCAGCCATCGAAAAGATAAAGCTAACCTAAAAGAAACTGGGAAACCTAGGATACTACAATAGAGGAGAGGGGGTTCGTTTTGCTTGAAAAATGAAAACCCTTTTTCTTTCTTTGCGACTGGAAAATAGAATCCTATAAAAACTGAAAAACCTATGATAAGCAGAATGAGAACAAAGAGGTTTATTATTTGTTTATTGATGATAAATTATAAATCCCAAAGGAAGCGAAGCGACTTTGTTTTTAATTGTTATATATAAGCGATAAACCCTAGTAATTTTCTCCTTCTCACTTGAGTAATTGACACGATCTCCAAACAAAAAGGAAAGAATAAGATACGGAATCCTTGTGAGACATCATCTACTTATATGCTCACAGCCTCGTACCCACCAATAAACACCTAAAACTAGAGGAGAAAGAAACGGTTTAGATATGTTCTGCTTGGATGAATTAGATTTAATTAAATATCGAGCTTACACAATTTTCACTCAGAGATGAAAAATTGGTTAATATTTGATGTGCCAACAAACATAAAATTTAATGTACCATCAATACCCAACACAATATAAAACTTAATTAGTAGTACATCTAATAATTTTTCGAAGTACACATAAATTGATTTCGAAACTAAATACGCAAAGAGACAGACAACATCGTCCATGATGTGGCAAGTGCAGTCCATCACCATTCAGTGATAACATGGATTATGCATGAAATTTGTCAATGAGTGTGAACTTGTATTGAAAATTTGAGTATAAAATTATAATATTTGAAAGATATTAAATTAGAATATCAATAAAATGTTATAAATAAAAGGTTAAAGGGGTACTTTTGTCCCTGAGTTCGACCCAAAAATGTAATTTCGCCCCTCGCCAAAAAGTGAATTCAATGTGGCCCTCCAGTCCATGAAATCGATCAAATTGACCCTTTGACCGACATTGACCGTTACGGTGTTGACGTGACAATTAACAGTGATGACGTGACAGTCCATGATGCTAATGTGGTAGTCAACGGTGCTTACATGGCAATACACGTGGGATGATGACATGGCATGAGGGGCTGAATTGATTATTTTAATCGAATTCGAAGGCATAATTGATTTCCCCCGAGTATAGGGGCGTAATTAAAAGTTCAATAACCTATTTAATCTTTAAGCTAAAAAAATAAAACTATTAATATTTAAATATTAAAAATATATAAAACACCATAATGAATTAAATATAAGTAAAAACATTAAAGTTATAAATATAAAAAATTAAAAAATATTTATAAACTATTCGTCACTTTGAGTATTACTATTCGTTAAAAAATTTAGTTGAATCAACATTGTACTATTCGTTAATTACGCCCTCAGGAAAAAAAATCAATTATGCACTCGAACTCGGTTAAAATAATTAATTTCACCCCTCCTACTACGTCATCATCTCACATGTACTGCCACGTCAACAATGTTGACCACCACGTCAGCATCATAAATTGCCACATCACCACTATTAACTGCCATGTCAGTACCATAACAGTCAACGTCGGTCAAAAGGTTAATTTGATCAATTTCATAGACTGGAGGACCACATTGAGTGCACTTTTCGACGAAGGGCGAAATCGTATTTTTAGATCAAACTCAAAGACAAAAGTACCCCTTCAGCCTAAATAAAATATCTAAACTATATGAAAATTTAAATTTTCAAAAGTACAACTGTACCCAACACCCTTCGGTCGTTGATGCATGTTAACGTGTTGGTTGGCATTGTAATCTTACGAAGGATAAAATAGAACAAACATGACTCTTCAATCCAACCATGGGGTGAGTTGAATTTAGTAAAGAATACAAATTGTATAAACAACACAGCTAAACTAAAGCAGATAAACAAACGATTTTACATTGAACATGATACAAATAAACTTTATCCGATAATGAATGAATATAATGGGCAACTTTCAAATAAATTGAAATATCGGTTTCCTTTGGGGGGGGGGGACGGGGGAGGGTTGTCTATTATAATACAACAATAATAACAATTAGAGCAAGCTAATACGGCTCCCTACTCCAAATTGAAAATACAAGAAGATTATACAGAGGGCAAAATCTCTCCCTTTACATGGAAGCAAGAAGGTCTCTCATTTCACTAACCGATGGGATGGTTTCCGTGGGGTAAATTTTGGCAACAAGTTGGGCAAAGCTATCGTACTTGTCCAGAAACTCTTTCTGTCAAATTTCCAAGAAAAAAAAAAAAACTAGTAAGAAACCAGCAATATATCGCCAGACCAACTCAAATTCCCTCCTTCCTTCACCCTCACAACCCTCCCGGGTTTTGTTCATTAGCCACTTTGTAAAATACTTTGGCAAAAACACTGAAGCCTCGATGGGTTTTAGAAAAAGCATTTAGCTTACCTTGCACTTGTCCCACAAAGACGGTAACAGTTCCTCGGACGTTAAGTTCTTTTGCAACTTCTTATACATAGCAGCAATGGATTTGTCAACCTGTAAAAGACAAGAAATCAAGATATAAATTCCACATTTGAAACTAAATGACAATGTGTTCCAAAAGTTGATTAACTCACCCCAGATAAACTGGATTTTAACATCTTCCGTAGATCCATTTTAGACAATCCAAGCTGAAAAGGTATCTGAGATTCGTGAAGGACAAAGTCAGTCAAATCATTCATTTATTAACAACCTGCAAACGGCTGGAGATGACTATTGCCACTAATTTCACCATAAAAAATGTTCATTCCAATTTCTCATGGGATTCTGGATATGTCTAAAGACAACAAGGGTAGGAATGCACATTGTGACTTGTTCGGTAAATTTAGTTAAAAGTGGGATAGATGCACTCTCGAGAAGCTATCTGATGAAACTCTGTGCATAAATTAAGAACCCGGCAAAGTAAAATAATTAGCATGCTAACCTCTTCTGCTGAAATTGTAAACATCAAATCCTCGATCTTTTGATAAAACTGGAAAAGTCGTTCAAATTGCTGCAAAGAGAGAACAATTGTAAAGATCGAATCACTGCCTACCAATAACAGAGTGAAGCAACTAAAAAGGCCACTAAGGTGGACTACTTACATAGTATATTATCATGCTGATATGACGTGTACACGCTTGTTCATATGCTTCACTTGCTTGGTGATAAAATTTGGCTAACGTGGGCACAACATTGGCCAGGTCATACAAACTGTAAAGAGTGCACGGAAAGGACAAAAAGAGTTGGCCTCAAGAAACAAGAGAAATATTATATCCACAGCCATAGGAAAAAGAAGATCCAGACCTATTCTGAAATGCTGCATAATTTTCTAAAAGAAGTATGTCAGCGTATTTTGGATCCGCTTGTGCAAGTTTTTCAAGAGTAGCAAACATAACGCTAACCTGCCAAAAACTTTTGCAATGTGAATATTCTTTCAGTAATGTAGACGTAGATATTCAGAAGATAATAACATGGAGGAGGAGAAGGGCAGATGACCGAACATGCTTACGCCTTATCATGATTCTAAAGGCTACAATATGATCCATCAAGAGCCCACTTAACCACACTATTCAACTAATCCAAAATAACAAGAATATCAAGTTGAAAATGACTTACAAATTTGGTGTATGCTTGATCAACCAAGTCTCGTGATTGTCCCTGAATGTACTGTTCCATGCGGGTGGCTAGAGTTGCAAAGCTGTGCATAAGTGCATATAAACTGTTTAAAGCCAACTGAAGTAGAACATGGCAAGCAAGCAGATAATCAAGACTAAAATAATAATGTTAAGCTAGCTATTTTGGAAATAACATTTATAGTCTACTGATAATATATGCCTATAAAAGCAAAAACATTTCAGACCATAAAGGGGAACAGCTACTTATATTTTTTTTCTCTTTGCATTTTTATCAGCTTTGATCTCAAACTATGTTGCTCAGACTCATCATTTTTATTGAAGTACCCACGTCAGACAATCATCTTCGACACATGGATATGGGGATATGACCTCAAGGATCCTCCACATACATGGAAAAACTTAGATCTAACCATGGATACATAGCCATATCCGACACTAACACCTGAGTTTGAGTAACATAGGTCTCAAATTTGCCATCTCTGACATCTTATAAGGGCCATGATTCACTTTACCGAGGGATGTAAGACAAGGCTCCCACTTGTCGCACATTACGTTCATTTCTTTCAATTTGATGACAAGCCTCATCAACAAACTGCAAATGCAATTGCAGCTAAAACAGGTTAGATCCATACTAAAAGCAAAAAGTCGTAAACTTTTCAGTTTCCATATAAATGTACCCGGCTGAACTGCATAGAAATTCTTGATTCAAGGGCACCAAGCAGGAGACGAACAAATCCTGCTGCATCAGCTTTCTGGCCAGATAGATAGCGCTCTGTTATCCCATGCATGGATATGCAACGCAAAGGGTCAATCTTGTATGCCCAATCAACTACAGCATAAAAGTCTTCCTGCAGTCCAGGGAATTTTTTTTAGAAAAAAAAAGAGAGAAAAAGGAACAAAGAAAGTGAGATTGCAAATAAGAGACTGCCTACAAAGCAACATCAGAAAGACAAAATATAAACAAGGAAAACAAGTACAACGAATGAAAAGAACACGTTGGCAACCCTAAAATAATGAGAATTACCAAAAAAACCAAAATTTGGTAAAACATTCTGGTTCCAGAAAGTCAGAACAATAAGTAGTGACAGTAAAACACTCAGCACATGACTGCAATACGATTACATACTTGAATTCCATCGAGCAAATCCTGTAGTGACTCATTTAGTGATTGCAGATCAGCAGAAGTTTTACCTAGTAAAAAGTTTTAACAATTTTCAGTTTGAATTAAAGGAAGGGAGATTTATTACCACAAATTATAAAGGTCACAAGAGAAATCATTACCAGCTTTACTATCATTGTCATCAATGTCCATAATGCCCAGATCATCATCATTGGTATCATCATCATAGGATCCACCTTTACTACCGTTAGGAACAGCTCCTGTAAGTGCAGGAACTTCAAAGCACATGAAGTGTGAAAAGAAGGAACTCTGCAGTTTGAGCCATGAAGGAATAAAGTTTCAAATAAAGACAGAATTGGGAATACATGTAGCCTCTTGTACTAATAGCGCAGGGAAGGACTACCTCGTCTACAAGTAAGGGAATAAAAATCGTCAGCATTTTGGCATAAGCATCAGACACTGCAGAGGTGTCTGCACTATTCCCACTTTGACTGCCACCTGTGGAAGCCTCCAGCCAGACAGTTGGATTTCTTGATGCTTTTGTACTAGCACGAAGCTCATTGGCAAATTCACGAGCCTAAACAGAATTCAACTATTTATCAAGCATTGTAACCAGCATTAAGTTCAAATGAGAATGGCATTTCTTTTTCTGCATAATTGAAATTTTTATTTCGCATTCCCAACCTCTCGACGCAGAAGTAAGTTAAGGGAGCTACAATAAGCTTTCCTCAAATGACCCAAGCAACTCTTATCAAGACTCTGAGAATGAGCAGGAACAAAAAAAAAATATTAGAAAAACTGAGATGCAATATTTTACAAATTTTAGAGTTGATCAGCAATTTGACCTTTAAATGTTGCAGAAGGCGAGCATATGTCCTGCATTTATACCGCAAGTCAGCATGATCAGGCCTCTTCAGTTGTCCCCTCTGTTCAAATCAAGCAGGTGACCAACGTTTAGGAACCTTAGAAACTATGTTTAAACTTATCATAAAAAAAATGCAAATAAAATGAAGGGAAAACCTGAGAGAAATAACTTTTGTCACTAATCATAAAATCCACCAAACTGGCAAAGTAGTTTCTCAAGAACTCAGAAGCTCTCCGTACAAATGTAGCTTTTAGTTTTTCAAGTTCTGCCCTCTTATCTTTAACCTAAAATAAAGACAAAAAAGGGGGGAAAACTAGGATCCAAGTTAGGTATTTCAAAAGTTTATGAACCCAGACCCAATGGCAATACCATGTGCCATTGCCTAACAAACTTTAAAACTGGGGGCATGAGAGAGGGGAGTTCTTACGGCTCGCATTTTTGCATAAGCTGGATCCAAGTTAGGTACTTGAAGGGCACGTAAAGCACCAGTTAACCACTCGCATGCTTCAACATTTTGAGGCATGCGAGCCTCGTCAAACGAACCTCCTGTCAGACATGCTGCATACTACAACCAATAGAAAAACATTGTTAGGGGAAATGCAGGCCACATACATAAGCTGAATATAAAATATATACAGTCATCAATGACATACCTCGGAAGGGACACGCATTCGTTCAAGAAGCTTATCAAGCTCCTCAATGAGTGCTTTATTATTAACAGATTGCATCTCTAACTTGTTATTCCGGGTCTCTATCTGGTATATGGTGAAATGAAGTTCGTACCAACACAAGAGATCAGATGTTGGAAGGCAAGAATATACATAGTTTAATCTTCATAATTTAGTTTCATAACAAAATTAGCAAGCATATAAATAATGGAATAATGACAGATTATACATGTTGAAAACAGATCCTACATATTAATAGACTGTATACAAAAGTTACCTACCGACTCAATATCTTCTCTCATATGTCGTAACTTAACATTGAACATGCCTAACCAATCATCCATGTCGTCAACACAACTTGTTGCTTCCTCTAGCCCTTGCAAAACCTGAAAGACGAAGAAAAGAATAATTAGTTAGCTTAGTAATTAAGAAGAATTTTGTTAATAGTAGAGAATATCAGCATCACCAAATTTGATCAAGATTTTCAAATGAAAAAAACAAAAGAATGTCCTAAACGTATAAAACAATTTAAAAAAGCCACAAGGAAAGAGAAAAGCAAAAGTTCCTCAAGCACAGCAACATCTTCATAGGAACTATATTGGAGTAGGCAAACATAATAAGGTGCTCTCGGAGAAGAAACTGGAAATCAAGGGGGTGGGACTAAACCAGATGAGCCATAAAGAAAAGGAACAATGCAGGCTATTTTTCTTATTTATAAGTCCCGACATGGTACAGGTGAGACATGAGAATAAAAATAATGTGAATAAAAACACAATTAAAAAGTAACCTCATCTACTAGAGGTTGACTTTCCAAAATGGCATGCACATTTGCAGCTTCCAGAGCCTGAAGCTCCCGCTTCAACCGCTCAGAAAATGCTTCTGCTTCACCAATGCCCATGACATAGCTGTGTACCGTTTTAAGATAAAAAAAACTTTAGGACATGATTGAGAAGCTCCAACATTTACCAAACACTATATTGTTTTTTTCAATTATGCAAATGAAACCAAAAAAAAGAAATCAACAGTAATTTGGAAGATGTTAATGAATATTTTAGTTTAAAAAATGCAAATGCAACATATAGATATTAACATCTTATATTCACGGAAGAACCTTAGAGCAGAATAAAAGAACATACGTGCCCAAAAGAGCCTCCATGTCCTCTTCCTCAGCTTGAGAGACAAGTTCCTTTTCAACACTCACTTTCAAGTCACTTTCTGTTACTGCAGTTGCAACGGGCCCATCTTGCAGATTCCTTTGGGTAGTAACTGAAGGTGTATTTTCCTAGATGCAATATACAAGTCAAAGACACAGAAAACACAGATTCGTAGAATTATGGACATGGTCTTTCTTAAGTTTTAGGGGGAAACATATCTGCTAGATAATCTAAGCAAAATCTCAACACTATTAAATTATACGCCTCAGAATGACCACGGACCACCAATCCAAAAGGATCAATAAGTTAAAATATTCTTAATTTTTTTACCACTAGGCATCAGTAACTAAAAGCTTATGTTAACCCCTGCATAATTGCGCCTTTTCTGAGTACCATGAAGAATTTCTATTTGCTTAAATCAATATTCAGTATCAATTCAACTCAAGAATCAAGAAATCAGAAAGAATAAAATCATCAAGCTCACCTTAGCCCAAAGTGCCATTTCCACGATATCTACACCAACAATTTTGGGAAGACAACCGAGCACATCTTTGCAGATGTTTAATATACATAATAAAAGGCGGTTCCTGCAAAAATATTTAAGAATAAATTAAGCCACAATCAAGAAAAGAAGATCAACATTAATTTTGTCGGAGTACCAAAAGGGGGCAAAATGAAACAGCAGACAGAAAAAAAGGGTGATATCTTCATTCCAGAGCTATTTCAATCTACCTGTCATCAATGTTGCGCATAGTCCACTGAGGTGGGGCAACACTTTGACTTCTGAGGTTATCAAATCCCTATAAGAAGTTCAGTTAGAATCTGGAGAAAAAATCCCTTGCAAGGAGCGCAAAGAGAAGAAGTTTAAGGTACACATATATTCTACGTCTGCTCAGTTGCTCCTTTAAATCACATAGGAAAAGATCAAATAACATACAGCTTTCAAAAAATATTCTTATTCAAATAACCAATAGAAAATGAACAAAGGAAAGGGCTTACCAAAGTAAAAGTACATCCACTAGGATCATTAGTCACAACCTCCACCTTTGAAAGATGCTTCAGCTTGTATAACTTAGCAGGCTGCATAATTTCAAATAACGCATATGTCAACATACGATTTTAAAAATAATAAAACTAGAATACCGAGCAGTTAAGACTTAGAAACTTCATCCTTCATCAAATGGTTTCATGCCCTTTGGAATGAAACTTAATGAATTTTGCTTTAGGCTTACAAGTTACACCAATAATATTTTCTTCTCAATAATGCTAAAAGCGATTATATAAATTATTCTGTGTTTCACATGAAGAGGTAGACAAATGGCAAGCCTATGTTTATCATTAATTTCATCGATAGCGAACTTCAGTGAAAAAAGGAAAGACATGATCCATAAGAACAATGAAGGAGCTATATCCTAATTTCTTAATCTTATGACTTGATTCAACATTAATGTACGCAAAAGCCAATAAATCACACACTGGTATCCTTCTGGTAACATATAAACCTGATGTATGATGAACAGTAATCAACTATATTAGCATAATAAAGCCACAGATGCAAGCAACTGTACCAGCAAGTCCTAACAAAAAGTAAATGGGCCAGCACAACCTCAGAGATAGAAAACTGTTACAGTTAAGTGCAAGTATGCAACCTCACAATGACCACAACAATCATTCCAAGTTCAGCTGCAGTAACCTTACTGCATAGTAACACTATTACAAGGCTTAATCAATAAAGAATGGCAAACTCATCGGATCATCTTTCTGCACTTATTCATGTCTGTCCTAACACACATTGTCTGAAAGATTATACAAGAGATAATTACCTCAAGAACTCCTCCTGAAGAATACTTCAAAACACGCAGAAAAGCTTCAGTTTCCTGACCTTTTGATTTCACTGCACAAATCATAGCTCTTTGTAAGGGCAAGGAAAAAATAAACACTACAAGAATCCAATATTTTCCAAACAAGAATCACCACAGTAGACAATAAGGTAACACATGCCACTTCAAATCTAATCAGATTATTTTAATTCAAAAATCTTTCCAAAAGCATAGCAAATATTCCTCGAATTTGAACTGTCCTACCAGTTTTACACAATTCTACAACCGTAACGGTTAGTTCATAATTCAACATCGTATTTAACATAATTCTAGCGCAATCAACAAAATTCCAGTTGAATATAAGTGGAAAAAATAGAACACCACGCATCCTAAATTGAAGTAGAGAATATTATAAGTGGAAAAGCCGTACCGGAGAGAGCGAGGACTCTAGGTTTAGCCATGTTGCGACCTAATCTGCCAGATTTTCCCCAGATCCCGCGACTTTTGGAGACGCGAATTGACATCACGATCTTCTGCTTCGTTCCTTCAATTGCGGCCTCGCAAGCTCGCCTTAACTCCTCATCGTCTGCGCTAGACTTCGCCATTTCGTATTCCTTCAACTTTCTCCTCCCTTCCTCAACCGATGCGAGCTCCCCAGTTGCCGAATCTCTAAGAAAGAACAGGGATAAAGCGAGAGAGAAAATGTGAAAATTGATTGACTAACTCGTTACCAGACACAGACCAAATAAAACATGTACTAAAAAGAAAAGAAAGTTAATATGAGCCGGCTTATACGACAAAATTTATAAATTGAAAGGGTCGGACCGGTTTGTCTCGTGAACCGAGTTCGAAATAAAATAAGTTTCTTTCATTAGTTTTTTTTTTTAATCCTAATCTTACATACAAAGAAGAAGAGGGTGCTCATAAATCATAATAATTTAGAACTCTGACCTAAGGGAATATGAGAATAAAAATAAGCAGTTTGGTTAACCAGTTAAATATACTTGCTCAAACTTTAGTTAAAACAAGGAACAGAACCAAAATTCAAGGTTAAAGGATAAAATATAAATGTTTAAAGTGTAAAGTAAATTCATAAATAAATTAATTTTAAAAAATATACATATAAAAGACAACTGTGAAAAATAAAAATTAAGAAAACAATCTAAATGAATCTTAACCCATATATATTGAGATTTTTGTATATTTTTAAATTATAATTATAATTATAATTATACAATTTTAGAATAATCAACCTAATACACTAGCAGAATAATAAATGTAACCATAAATTTCTAAAAGTATGACTTTAATCCATCAACAAATGAACAAAATGAAAATCAAAATAATTTTAAATTGATCATATATAATGAAAATTATAAAATAAATATAGATAGAGGATCACAATAAAACCCGATCTTGAACTCTCAATGTCGCAGACCTCAACGCCATAATAATTAGCTTGCTTCTTTTATATATTTAAACACCATAATTTTTTATTAATTACAATGAAACAATCTAACCGATGCAATACAAGAAATATTATTAGGATCAAAACTCAAAAAGTATACATTTCCGTTCCCACATGCCCCAACCATTAAAACATATCATTGTAATGCTCCACTTCTAATATTACTATTACAACAATTTGAATCAGGGCTCATGTCCTTTTAGCAGGCATCATACTTGGTAAATCATCTTCCTTTTGTTGGGTTTTGTTTACTTCAGGCAGTTCAAAAATTTTCAATAAAATTTGGAGCTATGAAAACAAGGATACCTCCAATATGATTCTAGTTTGTTGCCTCATCCCGGAATGGTCTGAGATTTATTGGGAAATTTAAGCTGGAGCTTTACATGATAAGCAGGATCAGCTACAGATGATTGGGATTTAGTCTGCATAAAAACTGCAAGCCCACGCGCAAATGCAAAATAACATGTTCCTCCGACCACCGTTAATTCTTGTCTATCCTCGTCTTCGACATGCTTGGCCTCGACACTTAGGCTCCCATTAAACTCGGGAGTTTCGAAAGCGAGATAAATTATGTTGAATGCAGAATTGGCGAAATGCTTTAACGGGATAATGAACCCTCGGGCTTTTCCGACTACACGGGACGTGTTCTCCGACCCCTCTGTGAGAGTGCGCTGAAAAATGAAGGCTCCAGCATCTGACTGGGCAACGGGGTGGATGCTGGAGGTTGAAATATGTGGTTGTTGAATGTACATGGAAAGGGACATCCAAGGCCTGGAAGGGTTCTTTGATGAGCTTTTGTGGCTTAAAGGTGAGAGCAAGGATAGCAGGACCACCACCACAATGGCTAAAACAACCGCAAAGCAAAATATGATTCTGGATAGCATTTTTGTAGAATTGGAGTAGGCTCAAATCGATTGCTTGTATCGATATGCCTAAACTGAGATCACTTTAATACATAGATATTGAAACAAACATGTTCTACAATGCTAAGTGCATTAGGCTACCTAATGCACTTATTTAGCTTTAAAACCTAAACCAATGGAAGTTCATGGAAATGAGTTGAGTTGGTTATGTACCGCTGGCATGGCAATGTCACCGTTTGTGGTTTCTCCAGCACAAAATGCACAACACATTGTGAATGATTTCATATTTTTTAAGATGCAGATATTTCGGACCTTAAAAAATGCAGTATCTGTAAAAGAACTTGCACAAAATTTACTTCGTTTACTCAAGCACATCGAATTCTCAGTTCAACACACGAAAGCATATCAGCAAGAGAAAAGTACGACATTTGATAGGCAAAAAAGAGCTGACATATAGACAATAGAAATCACTCACATTTTCCATGCTCATTCTGTTTAGCTATTTGGTTTAGCAGCCGAAATCTGAAATTGATAAACAAATGCATTTGTACTTATATTTGCTCCAACATGTAATTGTTTATAAAGGAATACATCTTGCAACTTCAATTAGTAACTATAAACCAGTGTCCCCACAATAAGCAATCCTTTTGACTAAAAAATGTACATGAAACGAAATTAGATACTGGTTTGAGTAACGTTTGAAAGGTCAATAAAAATCATGAGCAATGGTACTTCAAATAATAAAGTATTGGTTTTTAAAGTAGAAAAAAAGGGTACTTCTCAAACAGAATCTAAAAGCGAACAAAGTATGAGAGAACAGAAATGGCCAAAAATAAAATTGGGGAATTTTCAATTCTTGGAACATAAAATAATATAAATGCTCAGATTTTTGCTGTTGTGATGGGAAAAAATATCTGGGGAAGGAACAAAATAGGCGGAGAAGGAGAAGAGAGAATATGATAAGAATGGAAGAAGTAAAAGCATAGTCGTATACTTAAAGAGTAAGAAGTGGAAGTGAGTGCCAATGCGACTTCTTCTGAAAAGCTCAGAACTCGTAAAGTTAAAGCCGTGAAACGCCAGTGGGAGAATAGGTGCCGGCGGTGCAACTGAGCGCGGTGTACCCTTTTACACGCAGTTTTTTTTCTTCTAATTTTACACGCAGTTTATACGAGAGAAAATAACCTCTCCGGTCTTGACGAGCTTGAGCCTGGTAAAAGTATTCTCAAGTGGGTTGGGTTAAACAATAGAAGACAGAGTTATAATTTAAGTATTTAACCCAAAAAACAAAAAGTTGCTCTGTTATCCATATTCTCAAGTGGCTTGGATGAATTAGATTTAATTAAATATCGAGCTTACACAATTTTCACTCAGAGATGAAAATTTGGTTAATATTTGATGTGCCAACAAACATAAAATTTAATGTACCATCAATGCGCTACACAATATATAATTTAATTAGTAGTCCATCTAATAATTTTTCGAAACACACATAAGGTGACTTTTGAGGAAAGAAACTAAATAGGCAAAGAGACAGACAACATCGTCCATGATGTGGCAAGTGCAATCCATCACCATTCAGTGATAACATGGATTATGCATGAAATCTGTCAATGAGTGTGAACTTGTATTGAAAATTTGAGTATAAAATTATAAAATTTGAAGGATATCGAATTAGAATATCAATAAAATGTTATAAATAAAAGGCTAAAGAGATATTTTTGTTTCTGAGTTCGACTCAAAAATATAATTTCGCCCCTCGCCGAAAAGTAAACTCAATGTGGTCTTCCAGTCCATAAAATCGATCAAATTGACCCTTTGAACGACGTTGACCGTTACGGTGTTGACGTGACAATTAACGGTGATGACGTGGCAGTCCATAATGCTGACATGGTGGTCAACGGTGCTGACATAGCAATACACGTGAGATGATGACGTGGCAGGAAGGGCTGAATTGATTATTTTAACCGAATTTGAAGGCATAATTAATTTATTTCCCGAGTTTAGAGTCGTAATTAAAAGTTCAATAACTTATTTAATCTTTAAGCTAAAAAAATAAAACTATTAATATTTAAATATTAAAAAATATAAAACACCATAATGAATTAAATATAAATAAAATATTAAAGTTATATATATATATATAATTAAAAAAATATTTATAAACTATTAGAGAATCTTTCGATTGTTTCTCATTATGCTACGCGTACTAATGTTCTTTGAACATATTTTCAATTGAGACATCTTTGCATTAAAGTATTAATAAAGCCAAAATTCTCTTTCATTTCTCTACATCAAATATTAATGAGCATCAATTTGGTGTAAAAAAGCGGAAAAAAATTAAATTCTATTGTTACTCTAGTACAATGTTGATTCCACTATTTTTTTTAACGAATAGTAATACTCAAAGTGACGAATAGTTTATAAATATCTTTTAATTTTTTATATTTATAATTTTAATATTTTTACTTATATTTAATTTATTATGGCGTTTTATATATTTTTAATATTTTATAAATATTTAAATATTAATAATTTTTATTTTTTCAGCTTAAAGATTAAATAAGTTTTTGAACTTTTAATTACGCCCTTAAACTCGAGAAAAAATCAATTATGCACTCGAATTCAGTTAAAATAATTAATTCAGCCCCTCCTGCCACGTTATCATCCCACGTGTACAGTCACATCAACACTGTTGACCACCACATCAACATCATGAATTGCCACATCATCATTGTTAACTACCATGTCAGCACCGTAACAATTAACGTCGGTCAAAGGGTCAATTTTATTGATTTCATGGACTAGAGAGCCACATTGAATACACTTTTCGACGAGTGGCGAAATTACATTTTTAGGTAGAACCAGGGACAAAAGTACCCCATAGCCTAAATAAAATATCTAAACTATATGAAAATTTAAATTTTCAAAAGTACAATTGTACCCAACACCCTTCGGTCCGTTGATGCATGTTAACGTGTTGGTTGGCATTGTAATCTTACGAAGGATAAAATAGAACAAACAGGACTCTTCAATCCAACCATGGGGTGAATTGAATTTAGTAAAGAATACAAATTGTATAAACAACACAGCTAAACTAAAGCAGATAAACAAACGATTTTACATTGAACATGATACAAATAAACTTTATCCGATAATGAATGAATATAATGGGCAACTTTCAAATAAATTGAAATATCGGTTTCCTTTGGGGGGGGGGGGGGGGGACGGGGGAGGGTTGTCTATTATAATACAACAATAATAACAATTAGAGCAAGCTAATACGGCTCCCTACTCCAAATTGAAAATACAAGAAGATTATACAGAGGGCAAAATCTCTCCCTTTACATGGAAGCAAGAAGGTCTCTCATTTCACTAACCGATGGGATGGTTTCCGTGGGGTAAATTTTGGCAACAAGTTGGGCAAAGCTATCGTACTTGTCCAGAAACTCTTTCTGTCAAATTTCCAAGAAAAAAAAAACTAGTAAGAAACCAGCAATATATCGCCAGACCAACTCAAATTCCTTCCTTCCTTCACCCTCAACCCTCCCGGGTTTTGTTCATTAGCCACTTTGTAAAACACTTTGGCAAAAACACTGAAGCCTCGATGGGTTTTAGAAAAAGAATTTAGCTTACCTTGCACTTGTCCCACAAAGACGGTAACAGTTCCTCGGACGTTAAGTTCTTTTGCAACTTCTTATACATAGCAGCAATGGATTTGTCAACCTGTAAAAGACAAGAAATCAAGATATAAATTCCACATTTGAAACTAAATGACAATGTGTTCCAAAAGTTGATTAACTCACCCCAGATAAACTGGATTTTAACATCTTCCGTAGATCCATTTTAGACAATCCAAGCTGAAAAGGTATCTGAGATTCGTGAAGGACAAAGTCAGTCAAATCATTCATTTATTAACAACCTGCAAACGGCTGGAGATGACTATTGCCACTAATTTCACCATAAAAAATGTTCATTCCAATTTCTCATGGGATTCTGGATATGTCTAAAGACAACAAGGGTAGGAATGCACATTGTGACTTGTTCGGTAAATTTAGTTAAAAGTGGGATAGATGCACTCTCGAGAAGCTATCTGATGAAACTCTGTGCATAAATTAAGAACCCGGCAAAGTAAAATAATTAGCATGCTAACCTCTTCTGCTGAAATTGTAAACATCAAATCCTCGATCTTTTGATAAAACTGGAAAAGTCGTTCAAATTGCTGCAAAGAGAGAACAATTGTAAAGATCGAATCACTGCCTACCAATAACAGAGTGAAGCAACTAAAAAGGCCACTAAGGTGGACTACTTACATAGTATATTATCATGCTGATATGACGTGTACACGCTTGTTCATATGCTTCACTTGCTTGGTGATAAAATTTGGCTAACGTGGGCACAACATTGGCCAGGTCATACAAACTGTAAAGAGTGCACGGAAAGGACAAAAAGAGTTGGCCTCAAGAAACAAGAGAAATATTATATCCACAGCCATAGGAAAAAGAAGATGCAGACCTATTCTGAAATGCTGCATAATTTTCTAAAAGAAGTATGTCAGCGTATTTTGGATCCGCTTGTGCAAGTTTTTCAAGAGTAGCAAACATAACGCTAACCTGCCAAAAAATTTTGCAATGTGAATATTCTTTCAGTAATGTAGAGATAGATATTCAGAAGATAATAACATGGAGGAGGAGGAGGAGGAGGAGGGCAGATGGCTGTACATGCTTACGCCTTATCATGATTCTAAAGGCTACAATATGATCCATCAAGAGCCCACTTAACCACACTATTCAATTAAACCAAAATAACAAGAATATCAAGTTGAAAATGACTTACAAATTTGGTGTATGCTTGATCAACCAAGTCTCGTGATTGTCCCTGAATGTACTGTTCCATGCGGGTGGCTAGAGTTGCAAAGCTGTGCATAAGTGCATATAAATTGTTTAAAGCCAACTGAAGTAGAACATGGCAAGCAAGCAGATAATCAAGACTCACATAATAATGTTAAGCTAGCTATTTTGGAAATAACATTTATAGTCTACTGATAATATATGCCTATAAAAGCAAACACATTTCAGACCATAAAGGGGAACAGCTACTTATATATTTTTTCTCTTTGCATTTTTATCAGCTTTGATCTCAAACTATGTTGCTCAGACTCATCATTTTTATTGAAGTACCCACGTCAGACAATCATCTTCGACACATGGATATGGGGATATAACCTCAAGGATCCTCCACATACATGGAAAAACTTAGATCTAACCATGGATACATAGCCATATCCGACACTAACACCTGAGTTTGAGTAACATAGGTCTCAAATTTGCCATCTCTGACATCTTATAAGGGCTATGATTCACTTTACCGAGGTATGTAAGACAAGGCTCCCACTTGTCGCACATTACGTTCATTTCTTTCAATTTGATGACAAGCCTCGTCAACAAACTGCAAATGCAATTGCAGCTAAAACAGGTTAGATCCATACTAAAAGCAAAAAGTCGTAAACTTTTCAGTTTCCATATAAATGTACCCGGCTGAACTGCATAGAAATTCTTGATTCAAGGGCACCAAGCAGGAGACGAACAAATCCTGCGGCATCAGCTTTCTGGCCAGATAGATAGCGCTCTGTTATCCCATGCATGGATATGCAACGCAAAGGGTCAATCTTGTATGCCCAATCAACTACAGCATAAAAGTCTTCCTGCAGTCCAGGGAATTTTTTTTTAGAAAAAAAAGAGAGAGAAAAAGGAACAAAGAAAGTGAGATTGCAAATAAGAGAGTGCCTACAAAGCAACATCAGAAAGACAAAATATAAACAAGGAAAACAAGTACAACGAATGAAAAGAACACGTTGGCAACCCTAAAATAATGAGCATTACCAAAAAAACCAAAATTTGGTAAGACATTCTGGTTCCAGAAAGTCAGAACAATAAGTAGTGACAGTAAAACACTCAGCACATGACTGCAATACGATTACATACTTGAATTCCATCGAGCAAATCCTGTAGTGACTCATTTAGTGATTGCAGATCAGCAGAAGTTTTACCTAGTAAAAAGTTTTAACAATTTTCAGTTTGAATTAGAGGAAGGGAGATTTATTACCACAAATTATAAAGGTCACAAGAGAAATCATTACCAGCTTTACTATCATTGTCATCAATGTCCATAATGCCCAGATCATCATCATTGGTATCATCATCATAGGATCCACCTTTACTACCGTTAGCAACAGCTCCTGAAAGTGCAGGAACTTCAAAGCACATGAAGTGTGCAAAGAAGGAACTCTGCAGTTTGAGCCATGAAGGAATAAAGTTTCAAATAAAGACAGAATTGGGAATACATGTAGCCACTTGTACTAATAGCGGAGGGAAGGACTACCTCGTCTACAAGTAAGGGAATAAAAATCGTCAGCATTTTGGCATAAGCATCAGACACTGCAGAGGTGTCTGCACTATTCCCACTTTGACTGCCACCTGTGGAAGCCTCCAGCCAGACAGTTGGATTTCTTGATGCTTTTGTACTAGCACGAAGCTCATTGGCAAATTCACGAGCCTAAACAGAATTCAACTATTTATCAAGCATTGTAACCAGCATTAAGTTCAAATGAGAATGGCATTTCTTTTTCTGGATAATTGAAAATTTTATTTTGCATTCCCAACCTCTCGACGCAGAAGTAAGTTAAGGGAGCTACAATAAGCTTTCCTCAAAGGACCCAAGCAATTCTTATCAAGACTCTGAGAATGAGCAGGAAAAAAAATATTAGAAAAACTGAGATGCAATATTTTACAAATTTTAGAGTTGATCTGCAATTTGACCTTTAAATGTTGCAGAAGGCGAGCATATGTCCTGCATTTATACCGCAAGTCAGCATGATCAGGCCTCTTCAGTTGTCCCCTCTGTTCAAATCAAGCAGGTGACCAACATTTAGGAACCTTAGAAACTATGTTTAAACTTATCATCAAAAAATGCAAATAAATGAAGGGAAAACCTGAGAGAAATAACTTTTGTCACTAATCATAAAATCCACCAAACTGGCAAAGTAGTTTCTCAAGAACTCAGAAGCTCTCCGTACAAATGTAGCTTTTAGTTTTTCAAGTTCTGCCCTCTTATCTTTAACCTAAAATAAAGACAAAAAAGGGGGGAAAACTAGGATCCAAGTTAGGTATTTCAAAAGTTTATGAACCCAGACCCAATGGCAATACCATGTGCCATTGCCTAACAAACTTTAAAACTGGGGGCATGAGAGAGGGGAGTTCTTACGGCTCGCATTTTTGCATAAGCTGGATCCAAGTTAGGTACTTGAAGGGCACGTAAAGCACCAGTTAACCACTCGCATGCTTCAACATTTTGAGGCATGCGAGCCTCGTCAAACGAACCTCCTGTCAGACATGCTGCATACTACAACCAATAGAAAAACATTGTTAGGGGAAATGCAGGCCACATACATAAGCTGAATATAAAATATATACAGTCATCAATGACATACCTCGGAAGGGACACGCAGTCGTTCAAGAAGCTTATCAAGCTCCTCAATGAGTGCTTTATTATTAACAGATTGCATCTCTAACTTGTTATTCCGGGTCTCTATCTGGTATATGGTGAAATGAAGTTCGTACCAACACAAGAGATCAGATGTTGGAAGGCAAGAATATACATAGTTTAATCTTCATAATTTAGTTTCATAACAAAATTAGCAAGCATATAAATAATGGAATAATGACAGATTATACATGTTGAAAACAGATCCTACATATTAATAGACTGTATACAAAAGTTTCCTACCGACTCAATATCTTCTCTCATATGTCGTAACTTAACATTGAACATGCCTAACCAATCATCCATGTCGTCAACACAACTTGTTGCTTCCTCTAGCCCTTGCAAAACCTGAAAGACGAAGAAAAGAATAATTAGTTAGCTTAGTAAGTAAGAAGAATTTTGTTAATAGTAGAGAATATCAGCATCACCAAATTTGATCAAGATTTTCATATGAAAAAAACAAAAGAATGTCCTAAACGTATAAAACAATTTAAAAAAGCCACAAGGAAAGAGAAAAACAAAAGTTCCTCAAGCACGGCAACATCTTCATAGGAACTATATTGGAGTAGGCAAACATAATAAGGTGCTCTCGGAGAAGAAACTGGAAATCAAGGGGGTGGGACTAAACCAGATGAGCCATAAAGAAAAGGAACAATGCAGGCTATTTTTCTTATTTATAAGTCCCGACATGGTACCGGTGAGACATGAGAATAAAAATAATGTGAATAAAAACACAATTAAAAAGTAACCTCATCTACTAGAGGTTGACTTTCCAAAATGGCATGCACATTTGCAGCTTCCAGAGCCTGAAGCTCCCGCTTCAACCGCTCAGAAAATGCTTCTGCTTCACCAATGCCCATGACATAGCTGTGTACCATGTTAAGATTAAAAAAAACTTTAGGACATGATTGAGAAGCTCCAACATTTACCAAACACTATAATGTTTTTTCAATTATGCCAATGAAACCAAAAAAAAGAAATCAAGAATCATAGACTTCCTAGGAACCATGACCACAACAAGAACCAACCCGTATCCTCAAACGTTTTCCCCTTTTCCAAGAAATGACAGATATTATGGCTAGAATAAGGACCCCCCCCTTTTTCCCTTCTGGAGAAATAGATAGAACTATGACTTTAGCCGTGATTTAACCATCTCAGTAATTTGGAAGATGGTAATGAATATTTTAGTTTAAAAAAATGCAAATGCAACATATAGATATTAACATCTTATATTCACGGAAGAACCTTAGAGCAGAATAAAAGAAAAACATACGTGCCCAAAAGAGCCTCCATGTCCTCTTCCTCAGCTTGAGAGACAAGTTCCTTTTCAACACTCACTTTCAAGTCACTTTCTGTTACTGCAGTTGCAACGGGCCCATCTTGCAGATTCCTTTGGGTAGTGACTGAAGGTGTATTTTCCTAGATGCAATATACAAGTCAAAGACACAGAAAACACAGATTCGTAGAATTATGGACATGGTCTTTCTTAAGTTTTAGGGGGAAACATATCTGCTAGATAATCTAAGCAAAATCTCAACACTATTAAATTATACGCCTCAGAATGACCACCAATCCAAAAGGATCAATAAGTTAAAATATTCTTAATTTTTTTACCACTAGGCATCAGCAACTAAAAGCTTATGTTAACCCCTGCATAATTGCGCCTTTTCTGAGTACCATGAAGAATTTCTATTTGCTTAAATCAATATTCAGTATCAATTCAACTCAAGAGTCAAGAAATCAGAAAGAATAAAATCTTCAAGCTCACCTTAGCCCAAAGTGCCATTTCCACGATATCTACACCAACAACTTTGGGAAGACAACCGAGCACATCTTTGCAGATGTTTAATATACATAATAAAAGGCGGTTCCTGCAAAAATATTTAAGAATAAATTAAGCCACAATCAAGAAAAGAAGATCAATATTAATTTTGTCGGAGTACCAAAAGGGGGCAAAATGAAACAGCTGACAGAAAAAAAGGGTGATATCTTCATTCCAGAGCTATTTCAATCTACCTGTCATCAATGTTGCGCATAGTCCACTGAGGTGGGGCAACACTTTGACTTCTGAGGTTATCAAATCCCTATAAGAAGTTCAGTTAGAATCTGGAGAAAAAATCCCTTGCAAGGAGCGCAAAGAAAAGAAGTTTAAGGTACACATATATTCTACGTCTGCTCAGTTGCTCCTTTAAATCACATAGGAAAAGATCAAATAACATACAGCTTTCAAAAAAATATTCTTATTCAAATAACCAATAGAAAATGAACAAAGGAAAGGGCTTACCAAAGTAAAAGTACATCCACTAGGATCATTAGTCACAACCTCCACCTTTGAAAGATGCTTCAGCTTGTATAACTTAGCAGGCTGCATAATTTCAAATAACGCATATGTCAACATACGATTTTAAAAATAATAGAACTAGAATACCGAGCAGTTAAGACTTAGAAACTTCATCCTTCATCAAATGGTTTCATGCCCTTTGGAATGAAACTTAATGAATTTTGCTTTAGGCTTACAAGTTACACCAATAATATTTTCTTCTCAATAATGCTAAAAGCAATTGTATAAATTATTCTGTGTTTCACATGAAGAGGTAGACAAATGGCAAGCCTATGTTAATCATTAATTTCATCAATAGCAAACTTCAGTGAAAAAAGGAAAGACGTGATCCATAAGAACAATGAAGGAGCTATATCCTAATTTCTTAATCTTATGACTTGATTCAACATTAATGTAAGCAAAAGCCAATAAATCACACACTGGTATCCTTCTGGTAACATATAAACCTGATGTATGATGAACAGTAATCAACTATATTAGTATAATGAAGCCACAGATGCAAGCAACTGTACCAGCAAGTCCTAACAAAAAGTAAATGGGCCAGCACAACCTCAGAGATAGAAAACTGTTACAGTTAAGTGCAAGTATGCAACCTCACAATGACCACAACAATCATTCCAAGTTCAGCTGCAGTAACCTTACTGCATAGTAACACTGTTACAAGGCTTAATCAATAAAGAATGGCAAACTCATCGGATCATCTTTCTGCACTTATTCATGTCTGTCCTAACACACATTGTCTGAAAGATTATACAAGAGATAATTACCTCAAGAACTCCTCCTGAAGAATACTTCAAAACTCGCAGAAAAGCTTCAGTTTCCTGACCTTTTGATTTCACTGCACAAATCATAGCTCTTTGTAAGGGCAAGGAAAAAATAAACACTACAAGAATCCAATATTTTCCAAACAAGAATCACCACAGTAGACAATAAGGTAACACATGCCACTTCAAATCTAATCAGATTATTTTAATTCAAAAATCTTTCCAAAAGCATAGCAAATATTCCTCGAATTTGAACTGTCCTACCAGTTTTACACAATTCTACAACCGTAACGGTTAGTTCATAATTCAACATCGTATTTAACATAATTCTAGCGCAATCAACAAAATTCCAGTTGAATATAAGTGGAAAAAATAGAACACCACGCATCCTAAATTGAAGTAGAGAATATTATAAGTGGAAAAGCCGTACCGGAGAGAGCGAGGACTCTAGGTTTAGCCATGTTGCGACCTAATCTGCCTGATTTGCCCCAGATCCCGCGACTTTTGGAGACGCGAATTGACATCACGATCTTCTGCTTCGTTCCTTCAATTGCGGCCTCGCAAGCTCGCCTTAACTCCTCATCGTCTGCGCTAGACTTCGCCATTTCGTATTCCTTCAACTTTCTCCTCCCTTCCTCAACCGATGCGAGCTCCCCAGTTGCCGAATCTCTAAGAAAGAACAGGGATAAAGCAAGAGAGAAAATGTGAAAATTGATTGACTAACTCGTTACCAGACACAGACCAAATAAAACCTACAAAAAAGAAAAGAAAAGTAATATATGAGCCGGCTTGTAGGACGAAATTTATAAATTGAGAGGGTCGGACCGGTTTGTCTCGTAAACGAGTTCGAAATAGAATAAGTTTCTTTCATTAGTTTTTTTTTAAATCCTAATCTTACGTACAAAGAAAAAGAGAGTGCTCATAAATCATAATAATCTAGAACTCATGATCTAAGGGATTATGAGAATAAAAACAAGCAGTTTGGTTAACCGGTTAAATATACTTGCTCAAACTTTAGTTAAAGTTAGGAACAGAATTAAAATACAAGGTTAAGGGATAAAATATAAATGTGTAAAAATAAATTAATTTAAAAAATATATATACATATAAAAGACAAATGTGAAAAATAAAATTTTGAGGGTGGTCGGGGCAGGCCGAAGGGGCATGTAGCTCCGCCCTAAATAAATCTTAACCCATATTTATTGAGATACTTATATATTTTAAAATTATAATTATAATTATACAATTTTAGAATAATCAACATAATACACTAGCAGAATAATAAATGTAACCATAAATTTCTAAAAGTATGACTTTAATCAGTCAACAAATAAACAAAATGAAAATCAAAATAATTTTAAATTGATCATATATAATGAAAATTATTTAAAAAAATATAGATAGAGGATCACAATAAAACCTGATCTTGAACCCTCAATGTCGCAGACCTCAACGCCATAATAATTAGCTTGCTTCTTTTATATATTTAAACACCATAATTTTTTATTAATTACAATGAAACAATCTAACCGATCCAATACAAGAAATATTATTAGGATCAAAACTCAAAAAGTATACATTTCCGTTCCCACATGCCCCAACCATTAAAACATATCATTGTAATGCTCCACTTCTAATATTACTATTACAACAATTTGAATCAGGGCTCATGTCCTTTTAGCAGGCATCATACTTGGTAAATCATCTTCCTTTTGTTGGGTTTTGTTTACTTCAGGCAGTTCAAAAATTTTCAATAAAATTTGGAGCTATGAAAACAAGGATACCTCCAATATGATTCTAGTTTGCTGCCTCATCTCGGAATGGTCTGAGATTTATTGGAAAATTTAAGCTGGAGCTTTACATGATAAGCAGGATCAGCTACAGATGACTGGGATTTAGTCTGCATAAAAACTGCAAGCCCACGCGCAAATGCAAAATAACCGGTTCCTCCGACCACCGTTAATTCTTGTCTATCCTCGTCTTCGACATGCTTGGCCTCAACACTTAGGCTCCCATTAAACTCGGGAGTTTCGAAAGCGAGATAAATCATGTTGAATGCAGAATTGGCGAAATGCTCTAATGAAATAATGAACCCTCGGGCTTTTCCGACTACACGGGACGTGTTCTCCGGCCCCTATGTGAGAGTGCGGTGAAAAATGAAGGCTCCAGCATCTGACTGGGCAACGGGGTGGATGCTGGAGGTTGAAATATGTGGCTGTTGAATGTACATGGAAAGGGACAGCCAAGGCCTGGAAGGGTTCTTTGATGAGCTTTTGTGGCTTAAAGGTGAGTGCGAGGATAGCAGGACTACCACCACAATGGCTAAAACAACCGCAAAGCAAAATATGATTCTGGATATCATTTTTGTAGAATTGGAGTAGGCTCAAATCGATTGCTTGTATCGATATGCCTAAACTGAGATTACTTTAATACATAGATATTGAAACAAACCTGTTCTACAATGCTAAATGCATTAGGCTACCTAATCCACTTATTTAGCTTTAAAACCTAAACCAATGGAAGTTCATGGAAATGAGTTGAGTTGGTTATGTACCGCTGGCATGGCAATGTCACCGTTTGTGGTTTCTCCAGCACAAAATGCACAACACATTGTGAATGATTTCATATTTTTTAAGATGCAGCTATTTCGGACCTTAAAAAATGCAGTATCTGTAAAAGAACTTCTACAAAATTTACTTCGTTTACTCAAGCACATCGAATTCTCAGTTCAACACACGGAAGCATATCAGCAAGAGAAAAGTACGACATTTGATAGGCAAAAAAGAGCTGGCATATAAACAATAGAAAGCACTCACATTTTCCATGCTCATTCCGTTTAGCTATTTGGTTTAGCAGCCGAAATCTGAAATTGATAAACAAATGCATTTGTACTTATATTTGCTCCGACATGTAATTGTTTATAAAGGAATACATCTTGCAACTTCAAATAGTAACTATAAACCAGTGTCCCCACAGTAAGCAATTCTTTTGACTAAAAAATGTACATGAAAAGAAATTAAATATTGGTTTGAGTAACGTTTGAAAGGTCAATAAAAATCATGAGCAATAGTACTTCAAATAATAAAGTATTGGTTTTTAAAGTAGAAAAAAAGGGTACTTCTCAAACAGAATCTAAAAGCGAACAAAGCATGAGAGAACATAAATGGCCAAAAACAAATTTGGGGAATTTTCAATTCTTAGAACATAAAATAATGTAAATGCTCAGATTTTTGCTGTTGTGATGGGGAAAAAATATCTGGGGTAAGCAACAAAATAGGCGGAGAAGGAGAAGAAGGAATATGATAAGAAAGGAAGAAGTAAAAGCACAGTCGTATACCTGAAGAACAAGAAGTGGAAGTGAGTGCCAATGCGACTTCTTCTGGAAAGCTCAGAACTCGTAAAGTTAAAGCCGCGAAACCCCAGTGGGAGAATAGGCGCCGGTGGTGCAAGTGCAACTAAACGCAGGTCTTTTCTTCTTCTAATTTTACACGCAGTTTATACGAGAGAAAATAATGTCTCCGGTCTTGACGGGCTTGAGCCTGGTAAAAGTATTCTCAAGTGGGTTGGGTTAAACAGTAGAAGACAGAGTTATAATTTAAGTATTTAACCATGCGTCCTTATATGTCCCTACTAAAAAATATCTAAAAATTAAATTTTAAGCCCTAACCCTAATTTTTATATTCTAAACCTTAAACACTAAAAATACACTCTACCCTAATTCCCTACACCATAACCCTAAGCCACAACCTTAAACCCCAAACACTAAACATGTTATTTTAAAATGGAGGCACTAATGGAGACATAGTTAAGGAGTAGACGATTTTCATCCTAAAAAGCTGCTCTGTTATCCATGGTCCTGTTTGGCAATTAGCGGATAGCTGATAGCTGATAGTGGATTACATTAGCTGATAGCTGATTGCATTAGCTGATTTGACTAGCGGATTGTATTAGCTGATTGTATAAAAGTATTTGGTAAAATTAACTGATAACTGATAGCTGTTTCATTATTTAAACAAACAAAATGACATATAAGGACATGGTTATATTTAATACTTGTTTGAATAATTTATCAGTTATTAATATTTTGTATCTAATAAATATTAATTAGATTTGTAAAAATTATTTTTTAATATAAATTTCCTAAACATATGTGAAAGATTTATATATTAATTTATTTTTTATATAATTATTAAATTTTTTTATATGCACATATAAATATGTGATAATAAAAAAATAGAATTAACTTACAAATGTCACCATATAAATTAGTAGTGGCAACAAATAAGTCCAATATTTAATATGTTATTATTTATATTAAAAAATATTATTATTTAATTTAGGTTATTTGGAGATTTTTGGTAATTATTAAGGGTAAAAGAGTCATTACAACTCTAATATCAAACCTCTAATCTCAAAAAGCTCCTATTAGGAGTTTTTTCAAAATTAGCTTTTTCACCCCAATCCGCTCTTTCAATCCGCTATTTACCAAACATCAATATTAGCGGATTTGACTAGTCAAACCTCTAATTATACCTCAAACTTTTAATTTTTGCCCAAACCGCTATTTACCAAACAGTCCCATATTTCTTTTTTTCTTTCCTTTATAGTTTTCATTTCTATTTTACTGTCCATATCCAATATTTATAATTATTCCCAAAATATAAATCTCATTCTCTCTTTAATATCGCGAATGATGTTCATTCAGGAGACTCGAATTCAATCGCAATATCTGTAAAACGTATGTGCATTGTTAAAGATTTAAAAGTATTTATGAACAGATAATATCTTATAATCACTCTCATACTTATTAAAAAAAACTTATTGATCAAAAAGTTTTAAATGGTATTACGCCCATGTCTCAAATGACCATTCATTTCCTCCTTCCCAAGTTTCAACTATCTATCGACAAAAAAGTCATAACTCGACGACCTCTTCAATCACGACTCTGCTGTTCGCCTCCAGAAGTTCAATCATATCTACATTATGGTGTATATATACGTCTTGCACTCATAAACATGATAAGTGATAATTGGGAAAAGAAACATCCAAGCTAAGCACGAGAATCCATCTGATTTTAGATAGAGTGTTATGTTATTGTTCGACCAAGATACTAAAGAAAACGGTCGATACGGTTGAAAGTAGAGAAACCCATTGAAAATCTGCATCAAGAGTCTGGTTTAGGGTGACCGGCCGGCCACGGGACACCCATTTTAGTTTAGGTCAACGGACATAGACATTTAAGTATGATGTTCATTCAGTCGATGTCTTTGAGAGGGTTTGCTTGTTAGATATGGTGCTGATGTACGGTCGTTGTCAGCTTTGATATTGTCAAAAACACCCAAACCTAACTTATAGAGAAAAGTATATAGTCTTCAAATAAGAGATCATTCATGCATGCATTGCCATTTTTCAGACATTTTGACTTTTTTGTTTCCAAATCTCCACGGCCAAAAGCCAGAAATTTCTGCCTTTATAGTAATCCAAACGTTGATTCATATCGTCTTCATTTTGATAGCTGTCTTTGGCTGTCTCTCTTTCTCTTTCTCTGTCTTTGGCTGTTTTGAGTTTTTTTTTTCTGTCCAAACATTGATTCATATCGTATTCATTTTGCTGCTGGCTATATATGGTAATCCAAACCAAAAAAGGGAAAAAAATATGGGAAATTTCAGCACAACTCAAGTTTCAGGTAAAGGGTACGTGAATTTAAATCTTCTTTTAATTAGATTATCAATATATATTTATTCTCCTAATTACAAAACAATGGAGATTACTGATAAATGATTATGCCTTTACTTAGCAGACGAAGATCAAAGCTTAAGAAAAAATCAGCTGTGGGTTCTTTCAGCAACCCCGTTGGAACTCATGAAGGAATAAAAACAGTGGAGGCGGATAATCTTTGCATCTTCTCAAGAAATTCTGGCCTTTGCATTTGCATAGTTACATGGAACATGAATGGACAGGTTTAAATCAATTACACCTTGTAATCTTATTAGCCAATGAAACCAAAGCAAAGCAAAACATATGGTGTGAATTCAAATAAACTAATCATCATCCTTCAACAGTACTGCTGTTAATTCGATTTGATCACTTTCTCATTACTTATTAGTATATGTATATGTATATGTATAATATTGTATATCCTCCTGTTATAGGTCTCGTCTGAAGATCTGGTCGAGCTGATTGGGAGGAACCGGCGGTTCGATCTACTTGTCGTTGGTTTGCAAGAGGTGGCTCGAGACAATGTTGCACAATTCTTGCAAGATGCTGTAGTTGAGACACACGAGTAAGCATGCAAAAAACAAAACCTTTTTGTTTTTATTTTCTTTGGCGCTTCAGTCAACTCGCCTTTTAATCTGGCATATATATCAGGTTGGTAGGAAAGGCAGTCATGCAGTCTCTGCAACTGTATGTGTTCGGACCAAAAAATTCAGACTTGTTCATCAAAGGCAAGAGATCCTGTCAGTTTTTTTGTGTGAAATTCATAATTAATTCTCTACTTTAAATTCTTAGTCCTTAGATGAGAGTAATTGATTTGTGTATTTAATTAGATCTTAAGGTGGATAAACATTCTGTTGGAGGCTTTGGAGGAATGATGAGGAGAAAGAAAGGGGCCGTCGCAATCCGTATCTGTTACAAAGAATTCAGAATAGTGTTCATCACTTGCCATCTCTCCGGTAACCCCTCTTTCATTCCATCATGTAAATCATTAGAAGAATAACCGGTGAATATGATTTTAAGACGTGACATGTCTGTTATCATTATAGATGTGATAAATAACAATATCACAATTAATTGTGATAAATATTGGTAAATATATCTTTTAAATTCTAAATTAGGTGAGCTTATCCCTTTAAAAACAATTTAGTTTATGTAAAATAGCAATTCAGAACAAATTGACTACGACATTAACAAAAATATGTATGATTTTAATTGATATGATAATAATCTAGCCCTCAATTGTTTTAAGTATTATGCCAATTAAATCTTAATTATTATGTAAAATTAATGGAAAACATTAACATTGTAACTAATTATCTTTAGTTACTTACTTTAAAATAGATAAAGAACTAAATTATTACTCCCTCTATCTCACGAAGATTGTCTTTTATTGACTTTATAAAGCTGATATTTTAAAATTGTGACTATAATTATATTAAATATTTTAAATAATTAAATTTTATAAGATATCTATTTAAAAACTATTTGATCAGAGATTTTTAAAATATATTTTGGGCCGGTAATGATCTGATTCGATATTCTCCCGGAAGCAGCTCATGCTCGAAATGTAGAAGAGAGAAATGCACAGTGCAGGCACATATCTCAGTCTCTCTTCTCAAAGTATTGGAACCCTTACGCCAGGCCGCCACAAATCACCATATGGTTAGGAGATCTCAATTACAGGCTACAAGGCATCAATACACATCCAGCCAGAAACTTAATACAAAGAAACCTTCATGGAGTCAGTTCTATCTTTTTGTCATTTTTTTCTCAGTTTATCTTCCATGCTTGCATCATACCTTTTGCCTAAACTCTTCTTGCAGCTCCTTAGAAGCAAAGATCAACTCCACCAGGAGGCCGAAAGAAGGCAGATTTTCAATGGATATTGTGAGGGAACACTCACATTCAAACCAACGTATAAGTATAATGTAGGAAGTAGCAACTACGATACAAGTTACAAGGTGAGGTAATAAACTAATAATGTTATTTTAGAATCAATCTTTCAAAACCATATATTATCTGTAATATTAATTTTTGACAGGTTCGAGTTCCTTCGTGGACCGATCGAATCTTGTTCAAGATCAGAGATCCTGATAAAATCACTGCAAGCTTACATTGTTACGAATCAGTTGATGACATTCATAGTTCTGACCATAAGCCCGTGAGAGCTCACATTTGCTTCAGAGTTAACAAATAATCAATGAATTCCCCCGGTGGATATGTAATTTCTCTGCAGATATGTTTTCCAAATCAAGCTTCCATGTCAGCACTCAATTTCTTGGCTAAACCAGGTGACTCACCGCGCGCCCATAATCCACAATCCAAGAACGGTCAATGAAGATGATGAAGACTTCAAGTTTTTTATGCAACGCGTTTACAAGAAGCACAAAAGCAATTCACATTGGGAAAATTAACGTCAGCAAACCAAATATTTGATTCACATTTGAGAAATGGTCAACTGCTGGTATAGATTTATACAAAGGCAGCTTAAACTTAATCACATTCCATTTCAGTATATTAAAAGTAGGGTGTTAAAAAAAATACCCAACCCGGTTGACTCGGCCCGACGACCCGAACTTAAAAAATGGGTAATTCTTTAAAAAAATTACCCGACCCGATAATTTTTTCGGGGACACGGGCCGAAAGTTTTCTCTTACCGGGTACTCGACCCGACCCGACCCGAGAATTTTTAATATATATTTTTTATATTTCAAATTATATTTTTATTTTAAGTTTTTTAATATTTCTACTCCAAAACTAAATTTAAATCCCTAAATTCTTTCTATGTTTGTATTGTATACTTTTAAGTTTAAATTTTTAAAAAATATATTTGTGTTTAATATATATTTTTTAAAAAAATTTAGAATTAAAAAAATAAAAAATATGAAACGGGTACCTGAGTAGCGGGTACGCGGAAGTAATGGGCCGGGACACGGGCCGAGCAATGGTACCCGGAAAACTAGATACCCGATAATGAACACCCCTAATTAAAAGTATAAGACTTAAGAGTGAAATAAGTACTCAAATTATACCTTTTTCTGTTATCCATTTAAATTTTTTTCGTGACAAACGTTATTTTTCTGTTATCCAATGAAATTCTAACATGCGGCATGGTTTTATCATTTTTTTTTGAAATTAAAGTCCAAAAAAATAGAAAAATAAAACATATTGATTAACCCAACTATCTTTAATTTCTCTAAAAAAAACCCCAACGCAACCATAAATCCTTAAATTCCTTAACTCTAACCACCGATCAGACACTCTCTACCAAAATCTCCATCATCTCATCGTCGAAAATTAACGAATGAACCGCCGATTTCACCGTCGATGAACACCCGGCAATGAAGAAAAAAGATGTCAATTGGGTTCTATCAACGACTAGATTGTGGTTAGAGGTGGAAAAACGGGTCATTTGGTTCAGATTCGGTTTCAGTTCGGTTGTGATTCGGGTCGATTGATTTTCGATTCGGTTATTTTCGGTTCAGTTGATTTCGGTTCTGGTCAATTTCGGGTCAACGGGAGATCGGTCGATTTTAATCAAGTCTTTATTTCTATTAATATCTTTTATTTATTTCGGGTTATCTTTAGTTCGGGTCCATTTCGGTTCAGATAAGCTTTAGTTCAGTTTATTTAGGGTTTCGGATCAAATTTCGGGTCGATTTTGAGTCTCGGTTCTGGTTAATCGGTTCGAGTCTCGGGTCAAGTTTGCTAGGTCTAATGGTGGGGAATGTCAAACGATGATGTACCCGACACTTGGACGGTGAACCATCGACATGTGGGGATGTCAGACGGTGAAGGAGATGTGATTTTGGGTTTGATTGAAAATAAATTAAAACTTAGGGACTTTTAAAGAAATTTATATTTCTAAAGAAATTTAGAAATTAAAAAATAAAAAAGCCACGTGTCATGTTTTGATTGGATGACGAAATTTTTTTAACAGTTGTTGACGGAAAAATTTTAAATGGATCACAGAATAAAATGTTGATACCTATTTGGCCCAAAATATAGTTCAAGCACCTAGAAAAAGGATATAGTTTGGACTAGGGGTATTCAATATTACTCGATCCGAACTATCCGACCTGACTACCAGAACATAAATAACCGCGTATTTACCCGAATTTTTTTTCACTCGGGTCGGGTACCCGGCCCACCATTTCCTGGGTCGGGCCTGGGTCACAAAATATAAAATTCTCGGGTACCGGGTACCTAGTTCCTATTTTTTTATTAGATTACTTAATATTTTTACCTTAGAACTATATTTAAATCCCTAAATTCATTCTATATTTGTATTATATGCTTTTTATGTTTTAAATTTTTCAAAAAAAAAAACATATTAATTTGTGAATATGTAAGATTTGAAAAAATATGAACTTTTAATATTTTTTCTTTAAAAAATATTAGATTTGGAAAAAAAAAATCACCATCGAGATTAGACCTGGCAAACTTGACCCGAGACCCGAGACCCGAACCGAATTACCCGAACCGAAACCCGGTTTTGACCCGAACATGATGATTCAAAGTTGACCCGAACCGAATCGAACCGAACCGAACCGAAATTTTTTGTTGAACCGAAATGGACCCGAACCGAATGCTACCCGAACCGAAAGCTGAACCGAATATCGACCCGATTTTAACCCGATTTTAACCCGAATATCTATTTTTAACAATATAATAAATAATAAAATGAAGTATAGAAATTTGAGATCTTGGTGACCAATTTTATAATTTCATCATAAAATATAGCATAAAATTGAAATTGTAGACTAAATTGACAATTTGAAAGTGGAGAAATTTGAGAGTCCAGTGACCAATTTTGTAATTATACCATATAAATAAATAGGGGTCAATTTTGGCTAAAAATTAAATCTTTGAAATTAAAATGAACGAAAATATCAATATATTAAATTAATAGACTAAATTACAAAGATTAGTTAATTTCAACTAAAAGTAAATTTTTAGAGACTAAATATCACTACGGGGAGGGGATTTCTATATCCGAAGTCTAAACCGTGGGAATACTTGTGACTAAATTAAATTAAATTAAAACTTAAAGTTGACTAAAATGTAACATTTTAAATGCAACATGACCTAAAAAGTAATTAATCTCTAGCTTAAAAAATTGGTGGCTTATTTCCCTCCAAAAGTTGTCTTTTCTCTCTCTATTTTTTCCAATTGTCTTTTTCTTTTTTTTTTTCTATCTAGCTTAAAAAATTGGTGGCTTATTTCCCTCCAAAATTTTGTTTTTTCCCTCTCTATTTTTACCAATTGTCTTTCTCTTTTTCTTAATTTAATTGAGTTTCAATTTAGATTAATTTAATTGAAATTTCACATTTAGTTTTAAAATTATTTTAATTATGTACGTAATTTATGCTTTTAGATTTTAGTTAGTTCAATTAGATCCTAAGTTTAATAAATTAATTCATTTCAGACATTATTATTATTATTATTATTATTATTATTATTATTATTATTATTATTATTATTATTATTATAAACTTTGATTTAATATAATTATACAAAAAAAAATATGGATACATGAAGCTTTGATTTAAATATTTAATCAAATTCAAATGCATAGATTAACAAGTTGAATCAGAATTAATCTCATACACCAATAACTCTAAACTAAACCATAAATACTAAACCTCAAACCTTTAACCCAACTCAAATCGAATTGACCCGAAAATTTAAATGTTGACCCGACCCGAAATTGACTCGATTTTAACCCGAACCGAAAGCGACCTGAACGACCCGATTTTGACCCGAACCGAAAGCGACCGATCCAATATTGACCCGACCCGAAAACAACCGATCCGATTTTGACCCGATCCAATACCTGAACCGAATCCGACTCATCACAAACCCGAATTAGACCCGAACCCGAACCGAACCGACCCGAACCGAATCTAAACCGATTCTAGATAGACCCGAAATGACCCGAACCGAAACGACCCGAACCGAACCCGAACCGAATGACCCGATTGCCACCTCTAATCGAGATTACTATTTTTAAAGTCTTTCTTATGGTTATAAATTTTAAATCATTAATTTTTTTTGTTTGGATCATGTGTTATGAACTTTTAATTTTTTTTAATTTTAAAATAAAAAATAAAAAATGTAAACCGGGTACCCAATAACCAATTTTACGAGTACCCAGATTTAATAGGTACCCAATTTTAAAGTACATGGTACTCACGAGTCAGGACACGGACCAAAAAAATATAATACCCAAAAATTCAGGTATTCGATTTTTTTAAGTAACCAAATTTAAACGCCCCTTATTTATTTAGACACTTATTTGACGGTAAATTATATCATAGAAATAGTTCAAGTTAAACTCAGAAACAAATGTATAGATACAGTAAATTCTAATCCGTGTATATTTGTTGAAGAATATCAATCATTGGATATCAAAGTTTCTATTTTAATAGACGTATAGCCGAACCCAAAAGCCCATTTACTTTACCTGTGAAGCGGCCCAACCGGACCCAATCAACTTCAAGTTTTCTACTCCCTTGCTACAAAATTTTCATGTTTCTTCACCGGCGGCCGAAAATGCTAATAGTACTGCATTTCTGATAGAATCTCTAAACCAATGTTCAGGTACTTCCAGCTCTACCCTCCTTCCCTACTCTCCCATCTCCACCTCTCACTCAAATCCTTCCACGCGTCCTCTCCGCTCTACTGGAAGCTCCGGGACGAATACAAACTCAACCGACCCGAACTCCTCTCACGGATCACCCGGATCCTCGTCCTAGGCCGTTACAACGCCCTCAACGACCTCTCTTTCGACTTCTCCGATGAACTACTCGATTCCGTTCTCCAAAACCTCAAATTGAACCCGAAAGCTTCTTTGTGTTTCTTCAAATTAGCCTCCAGGCAACAAAAGTTCCGACCGAACATCACGTCGTACTGCAAAATCGTCCACATCTTGTCCCGAGCTCGCATGTACGATGAAACCAGAGCTTATTTATCCGAACTCGTCGTTTTATGTAAGAACAAAGGCTCTTCCTCTTTAATTTGGAACGAGATCGTCAGGGTTTATAAGGAATTTAATTTTTCGCCCTTGGTTTTCGATATGTTATTGAAAATTTTTGCTGAAAAGGGGTTGATTAAGAATGCTTTGAATGTGTTTGATAATATGGGGAAGTACGGTCGTGTCCCTAGTTTAAAGTCATGTAATTGTTTGCTGAGTAATTTGGTGAAGAATGGGGAAAGTTATACAGCTTTGCTCGTTTATGAGCAGATGCTTAGGATTGGGATCGTGCCAGATGTTTTTACGTGTTCCATTATTGCTAATGCGTATTGTAAGGAAGGGAGATTGAACAGAGCGGTGGAGTTTGTGAAAGAAATGGAGAATTCGGGTTTCGAGTTGAATGTGGTTAGTTATAATAGTTTGATTGATGGATTTGTTAGCTTGGGAGATATGGAGGGAGCTAAAAGGGTGATGAAGTTGATGTCTGAAAAAGGGATTTCGAGAAATGTTGTTACATATACGATGCTGGTCAAAGGACATTGTAAAAACCATGAGATGGAGGAAGCAGAGAAGGTGATTAAAGAGATGGAAGCAACATTGATGGTTGTGGATGATTATGCTTATGGTGTGCTGTTAGATGGTTATTGTAAAGTTGGTAAAATCGATGATGCTATCCGGATTCAAGAAGAGATGTTGAAAAGGGGACTGAAGATGAATTTTCATGTTTGCAATTCGTTGATCAATGGGTACTGTAAGGTTGGTAAAATTCATGAAGCAGAGAGGGTTTTGATAAGTATGGATGATTGGAGCATAAAGCCAGATTCATATAGTTATAATACTCTTGTGGATGGCTATTGTAGGGTGGGCCGTATGAGTGAGGCTTTCAAGCTTTGTGATGAAATGCTTCGGGAAGGAATTGAACCAAGTGTTCTGACTTACAATACACTTCTCAAGGGTTTATGTCATGCAGGTGCTTTTAATGATGCTTTGAACCTTTGGCGTATGATGCTGAAAAAAGGCTTGATCCCCGATGAGGTTGGTTGTTGTACTCTGCTTCAGGTGTTTTTCAAGATGGGGGATGTTGAAAGTGCTTTAGGATTTTGGAAAAGAATTTTGGCAAGGGGGTTTTCCAAAAATAGGATTATTTTTAATACAATGATTATTGGACTGTGTAAGATTGGGAGAATGGATGAAGCAAAAGAGATATTTGGCAAAATGAAGGAACTAGGGTGCTTACCAGATGGAATAACATATATAGTCATGAGTGATGGATATTGTAAAATTGGAGAAATTGAAGAAGCTTTTAAACTTAAAGATAAGATGGAAAGGGAAGCATTTATTCCTACAATTGGAATGTATAACTCTCTTATTAGTGGTGTTTTCAAATCCAGAAAACTGAGAAAATTAGAGGATCTTCTTTCTGAAATGCATACCAGGGGTCTAGCCCCTAACCTTGTTACGTATGGGGCTCTGGTTTCCGGTTGGTGTGATGTAGGAAACTTGAGTAAAGCTTTTAGCATGTACTTTGAGATGACAGAGAGAGGGTTTGCACCGAACCTAAAGATTTGCAGCAAAGTAGTAAGTTGCCTATACAGGCTTCGCAGGATCGATGACGCAAATATACTCTTGCAGAAGATGGTAGGTACTGATCCTCTTTTAACTCACATGGGTTTGGATAGCCAGAAGACTGATGCTAGTTGCTTAAACATTCAGAAAATTGCAAATACTCTTGATCAAAATGCCAAAAGCTTTTGTCTGCCCAACAATGTTGTGTATAATATTGCTATTACTGGATTGTGCAAATCTGGGAAGGTTGATGTTGCTAGGAGATTTTTCTTAGCTTTGCTGCAGCGAGGATTCAATCCCGACAATTTCACATATACCACGCTGATTCATGGATATTCAGCCTCTGGTGATGTCAATGAAGCATTCAGGTTACGGGATGAGATGCTGGAAGTGGGTCTTAAACCGAACATTGTTACTTACAATGCTCTAATAAATGGACTGTGTAAATCAGGAAATCTAGATCGAGCACAGAGGCTTTTCAATAAGCTTCCATTGAAGGGGTTAGCTCCTAATGCTGTTACCTATTATACACTGATGGATGGATATCTTAAAGTAGGTAAAACATATGAAGCCTCCATTTTGACAGAGAAAATGATGGAAGAAGGGATTTCCCCGTGTCTACCCACCACCACCTCTGCTCTGGTGAGTGGCCTTTGTGAGCAAGAAGAAAAAGAAAAGGCTACAGAACTTTTGGCTGCTTAGGGTGATGTTAAAGGTGGAGATATGGAGATAACCGGCTCTTCATGATACGATGCATTGAGCTGGAAAGAATCCGTGTTTCTCTTCCTCCTTTTTCTTGCTGTCTGTCCTTATATTCAATTGATCTAGCGAGAAAGTTGATGCTTTTCACTCATTTTTAGCTTAAACATTCTGGGGTTTGCACAATGCCAGGTTGGTGATTTTGATTGCAACCATTTATACTCGGTTGATTTGCTTGCATTGAAGACAAATGTAGCTGAACTGCTATAATTGGTTGTAGGCAATTGTTCAATATGCATGCCCCCCCCCCCCCTCCCCACACACACACATCAAACACAAAATAGTTTGTCTTCCTGGCTTATGTAGTTATTTTAGCATTCTTCTCCTCTGGGCTGCTTTAAATCTAATTTGATTTCATTCTTTAGTAATTGTTTTAGCTCAAAAGTGATACATACTGGCATTTTCTCTTTTTTGTTTTTTGCTGCTTTTTATAACCTTCGATATTGGAATGGTGAATCTTTTGCCAAGCTCTGTTTATTGATGTTTCTTCAGTTAGAAGTGTGCATTTTCTTATCTCATTTATCTTGGCATGAATTGAGTAACTTCATTTTTGGCTTATATTTTAAATTTACTGTATACTTTTGGACTTTTTATGTAGACTTCGTGGTACCTATCTTTATTTGCTTGAATGTATGTTCTATATGCAGGCGGAAATCTCATTGATTATGAACAGATACCATTCTGCATTGTGAATTAGATTAAAAAAGCTTTTAAGGGGCGTACCCATAAATCTTCGGAGAGACATTATCATGGACATTATGCTGAGGATCGTCCCTTTTATCCACCTTCTGGCTCAGGGGTATTTACATCTGTTACTGCTTTCCTTTTCTCTTGATTACTATTTATATTTTCTCAACGTTTTTTGACGATTTGGTCCCATCTGCTTTTCAATAAGCTTCCATTGAAAGGGTTAGCTCCTAATGCTGTTACCTATCTTAAACTTAAAGTAGGTAAAACGTGTGAAGCCTCCAGTTTGACAGAGAAAATGATGGAAGAAGGGATTTCCCCATCTCTAACCACCAACTCTGCTTTGGTGAGCGGCCTCTGTGAGAAAGCTATGGAACTTTTGGCTGCTTATGATGATGTTAAATGTGGAGATATGGAGATAACCGACTTCATGATACGATGCATATCGTTTGTCCGCCCCTCAAATTTAAGTCTTTATCAAACAGAATGGACTTGATATCATCCTCAGATTCTAAAGCATCGGAGAAAGCATGTTTCACATCCGATACTGTGATGGGAGCTCGCAAGTCACAACTACGGGGTTAACTGGGATGGTCTTATCCTGGGAATAAATTTAAAGATTGGACATCCTTGTTTTCTTCTTTTATCATTGAAACCCAAGGTTTGGTCTCATATCCTGCATTCCCTGAAGATTATACATGCATGAGATGCTTTAGAGCTTCAAGCAGAACTTCTGTCATGATGGTATCAAACACAAGGGACGTCCCTTTCCAACATGTTCTATGGAGGAAAGTTGAGAGCATATAAACCCATTTTTTATTTATTTATTTGTCAGTCCAACATATAAACCCATGTTTTACACATGTCTTCACTCCTCAACTGATTTTAGCTGCCATTTATCAGAAACTTAAAGCTTAGACACATGTTGTAGTTATTTTCAGGTTTCAAAATTGAATACAGAAATATTTGTATCAGAATCCAAGTCAACACTTGGCTTAAACAAGACTTAAAATTGATCTAAACAAAAGGTGAAGACAAATGTAGCAAACACTCCACACAGACTAAAAATTGTGGATCTTAAAATCTTGTGAAATGATGTTGCTATAGAAATAAACGAGCAGAACAGCACCAGTGCTTTATAGAGAAAGGGATATTCATGGATACATACATCACCATAATTAATTGATGTTAAGCAATTCATCTTGTACTCTACTTTTGACAATGATTGTGATTGATCCTATATACTATTTTGAAAATTAACCAAACTTTAATTCATTTATTATTGTGTCAAAAAATCTACTAAGGGTTAAACACCAATATCTAACATCATACCTCAAAAAATATTTCAGAAGAAAGTAGTCAAGCTTCCCATTTATTGGTTTACCGGGTAAAACAAAGATATCAAATTCAAAACCCATAATACAAGGTCCATTTACAGGGCAAAATAAATTACTAATTTTATTTTGAGTAATAGTAAGAGAATTTGACGAACCGTATATTTTTAAATATTATTTTTTATATAAATTTTGATACAACTGTTTTTTAAAACTATCACTTAAATTTCAGGGAGTTTGATTCCTCTAGAACGCGTTTAAATCAAGGAATTGATGCAATGACTCACGATTCGAATTCTGAAAATAAAGAAAAATAGGACGAAAAAAGAAATAAAAATCCAGTCTAACACTACAGTTCCCAGAATTGTTCGCTAATGGCTTACATATCAAATCAGCCGTACACGGCCGGCTTGAGAAAAAGTAGGACCTACACGCTTTGAAAATCTCCTCATCACAGCCGTACAGTTTTAACATCCGTTCAGAATTCCGCCACGAGGCAACCAAGGAAAGTTGAAATGAGCTTCACGTACTGTCAAAATGCTTAATCTACCGACACGACACCCCTTTTCCATTTATTATTATTATTATTATTATTATTACAAGAAAGAATGCTGGCAATATGAAGAATGCTTCTAATTCACATAAATAATTAAATTGAAGCATAGAGTAATATGGTGATGACCTTTGGTTTTGAAAATATACATAAGGAAAATATTTTGATGCACAAGCTGTGTAAACTTTAGTTTATACGAGCCCTTTAATTTTAGGGTTTAGGGTTTAGGGTTTTATGTTAGAGTTTAGGGGTTTAGTATGTAGGGTATATAATTTAAGGTTTATGGTTAGAATTTAGAGTTTAGAGTTTATGCTAGGGTTTGTGATTTAGATTTTAAATTTTATAAAAGGATTGTATAAAAAAAATTTACACAGCTTGTGCATCAAAATAAAACCCTATACATAAATATCCTTACATTATTACTTTGATGTTGACAGTAAATGTTTTCAACACCATCAGTAATTTATTTTAAATACTAATTAAAAGTGTATAACTTAACCAGCCCTAAAAGAATTAAAAGCGAATGATAGTTTTTTAATCAACTTACAAAATTAAAAAATATACATTACCACTATAAAAAAATATTCATCATTCTAAAATTTTTATTTAAACTAATAAACAAATATTATCTTATAATCACATTTAAACTATTCAAAAATAAATCACATTTTAACTATCCATTCAATTCCAATGCATGCTCTAGAATTAGCAGTTCCTTATCTAATTAATTAACAAAACAAAAGATTTTGTTGAAATAAATGAAATTCAAGGTTGACTAATTAATTTATAAATAAATGGGGAAATTGTCTTGTTTCTTCTCGTTATCAATTCGAAATCGTTTTAGTATTAACAGAAAAATAAAACCACTTTTAATGAATTATAAATTTGAAAGCATTAGCTATGCAGTTGTCAAGTGTCAACCCCTTTTTCATTTTATTCATATGCGTTAAAGAATCTCATCAGCTGGCATAGCCATGTCTTTCCAGCCATTTCCACGTAAAAGACAAATTCCGCCCAATAAATATGAATCATCACCGCCGATTTCAAAATTAGGCATCATAATTCATATATCTTTACGAATTACGAATGTTATTGGTAATTTCTCATTTCATGTATTATGCTTTGTATCAAAGGAAAACTAAAAACTTAATCATGAAAGCAAGATTATGTGCAGATTAAGGCATGTTTTATTGTTATTAAACAAAATAAAATCATGAACATTCTTAAGCCACCCTAAAACAGCTCTTTTGCTATACAGATTTTGATTCAAGTAATAATCTACAAGAAAACAATTCAGATCTTCTCCCCCATTGCTTTCTCTTCATCCCGCACCATCATCACCTGAAAACCTTTACAGTTCATTTCTTGATGATTACGTCACTTTCTCAGCAAACAAACACTTGCCCAGAAAAGTTGGTATAGTTAAACCGATTGAAACCCAGCAGCAAATTAACAAGCGCTTCCCATTTGTTTAAAATTCAATCAAGAATCCAAAGCAAATGGAGTTTGCAGGAGATCATAAGGTGCCCATAAAGCGTCCAAAGGGCATGGCCTATTAGCGTCAAGCCTCGCCCACGGTTTCCCTTTCCCACTCCAATGTAAAAGACTAACCGGACCTGGATGCAAATCTCTGCACAAACCTCTAAAATTATCGCCACCGAGGCCATGCTGATTCCATCTGTGATCAACCGGCACTATGTTTCCAGCGAATACTAATAAAAATGGTGGCAAAGAACCCAATTCGTAAATTCTCATTCTTTTCTGAAGCTCCATCCATTCTTCAATCTTCGTCGTGTAATCTCCGTCTCTCCATCGATCAAGGTCGATTACCATAACTCCAGTGTTGAAGTAACAGGGTTTACGGTTCGCAAAAGTCAAGGATAAAGAAGGGTTTGACCAAAACGTCGGAGTGAAGTAGGCCGTGAAGTTTGCATTGCAATGCTCCGGTGCAGCCAAGACTGAGTCGTCTCCGAGTGGGGTTGCGGCGAGTTTAGCTATGTCATCGACGAGAACCAGGTCGGAGTCAAGGTACACGACTCGGCGGACGCATAAAGGAAGTAGACTGGCCAAGTAGCTTCGAGCGTAGTTCAAAGGGCAATCCAAAGCAGAGCGGATGGAGGTCGAAATGAGACGCGAAACAGAGGCGTCGTCGAAAGAGTAGACTTTGAAGTTGAGGTAAGGGAAGGAGGAAGAGATGGTGGCGCGTAAAATCGACGCGTTCGAGGCAGCGGAAGCTACGAAATGGAAGGCAATGTTCTGAGGACAAGAGGAGTGTTGAAGTACCGAAAGAATAGCCGCCATGGATCCTCGGATGTAAGCTGTGTCAAGGGTCATCGCCACATGAACGGCTTGATCCGAGCACAAAATGGAGGAACCCTGACCACCATCCGATTCATCTCCATCGACAATCACCGGACAATCTGGAGAGTTATAGAACTGTGGGGCTTCCTTGAATCGTTGGGGTATCGCTGTAGAGACGGTGGCATTAGAAGCAAAGGCAATGACAATAAAGAGTAACAGAAGGAGAAACTCAAAGACCGGTGATTTACTCATTAGTGAAAAAGGAAGGGAATGTAAAGGGTGTTGGCCTGTTGACCAATTGGCCTTCCGGAGAGGATTTTAAAAGAGGGGAAACAGTTGGCTGAAGAATAAGCTTACGGAAGAGGGTCCCTTTAAGGGGGGCTTAGCCAAGAATTTTCTTCGACGGAAGTTGTTGAGTTCACATTGATTCTAGATTGTTTTGTCTTGTCTTCAATTTAGGAATTTAAAAATTTATAATTTAAAATTTAAATGTCTAATTATATTGAGCGACTGGTGGGCAGAGCACGCTTACATGCTCCACTCTCTTTACCTTAGTTTAGGTACTAGATTCAAGACCACTTAGGAGCGTTATTTTTACTTAAATTTTTCTCATTCCCCTCTAGGTAAAAATAGAATAGGATTATAATAAAAAATTGTCTAATTATATTATTATTCTAAACTCTAAATCATAATATCTAAACAGTGGCAGAGCTACATATAGCTTAGGATTTTAAGGAGTTAATTGACCACACTTAATTTGTTATGATATGAGATCTTTAAAGAATTAAATGAGGTTTTCAAGGTCTTATTATAATTTTTTCATGAAAATATTAGAATTAACACTATTTGATTTATTTAGGTACGAGGTCAACAATATTTATATTATAATGGTATAGAAATTCTTGTACCTTAAAGTCTACTCTGACCCCATTATATGAAAATCTTAACTCTGCCACTACATCCAAACCCTAAATTCTAACCTTAAACTAAATTTATAAACCCTAAAGCTAAGACACTCGTAGAAACATATTTGTTTCAACCACTAATATATATATATATATATGTTACGGTCCACTTACACTATGTAAAATTCAAATAGTTTTACACTAATTCATAGCCATTAGATGGGTGAAATTGATGGATGAGATTAACTCCTTACTTTTTTTCCAAGTGATAATCTTCACATATAGTACTTCTAATCTCATCCATCCATTTTACTCATCCAATGGTCATGAATTAATGTAAATCTAGTTGGTTTTACATATTGTAATGGATCTCATCTATCTATCTATTTATCCATTCAAATGGGTCCACACTCTGGTCCTGCATCCTTTTCATCAGCTCTCAAATGCTATTCTCCATTTCACTCAATAAGGAAAGCCTCACATTTTGATAAACAATAGAGTTTCATAAGCTTAGATTTGTATTTATTGTTAATTTTCGACATTTTAGGTGGAATCTCCAATGTTTGTTGAAGAACATGAGATCACAATTACATCATCTTTCTTGTGTATTAGAATAATAAACCAGTGGACATCGACATACATTTTGATTGAAGTTTAAGAAAAAATAAATAGAATTTTATTAAAGTAATATGGTGCGGTTGTTGATGCTTCTTCATTGTAAGAAATTTAAGTCCCCAGATATGGTGGAGAATCGCAGTCCAAGAAAAGTATAGTTCAGCAACCTGCAAAAGAATCATGCTTTGTAACCAAGTATGCTTTCTTCTATATGTATTATCAAAACCAACAAAATATTACATTGAATCCTTTAATGAAATGAATTTAACATTTTTAAATCGTGGCACTATGAATGAAGTTTTATATCAAACATTATTTTTTTATCAATTTAAATTTTAAAATTATATTTTTATGTTTATTTGAAGAAGGTTGTTTTAGATTGATAACATGATATAATTATGGGAGAATGTTTGTTTCATGAATTGGAAATAAAAATATCATAATATAAGTGTGTTTGATTGTAAAATTCTATTGCCTGGTTACTTGAATAACAAATCAAATAATTATAGAATTAGATAATATTATATTTATTTTAGATAATGTTCTATTTATTTGTTAAAATTAAAGGATACATTATCAATAATGATAACTAATTCTCATTGTCGCAATTGTTTTTCGAAAAAATAAATGGTTAACTATGATATGTGTTTCGTTTTCATGGGTGGATATCAAAACACATAATCTCATAATTAAATTTATATTTAATTTATCAACTAATCAACAAAACTTTAACCAAAAGAATAAAAAATAACAAATAATATAGTATATTTTTGTATCAAGGGAGAAATTCCATTCAAGCATAATAGTCTAACATACAAAAGCTCATAAAAACACGAGCACAATAAGACCCAAAACAGAAAAGAAAGAAATACATCAAGGCTCAATGGCCGACAGTCCAAGTGACAGAAAGAAAGAAAGAAAGAAAGAAAGAAATCAACAGCAAACCCTAAACGGGCAAACATAGGGCATCAAATGTGGAGAGTCGTCGCCGTCCGTATGGACCATTGATGGACCCACCAACGAGGGAGTTCTCGGCGGCCAGTAACATTGGCGAGTATTTCAATGAGTCGGGTTGACATGTACTACTGGAAAGAGGCCAGGATGGTCGTTTGAGACCAAACGGTTTTCTTTCTCGTCGAAAAAACCAGTGAAGCAACATGGATCCGTTGAGAAAAACGATGGAAAGAAAGCGAGACCTTTGAAACCATCCACCAGAAGACTTTCGAAAGCTAGGAATGAACGTATTTTTTCTTTTTGAAAAAGTTAAAGCCTGTAAAAAGAAAAGACAGAAGAAAAAGCAAAAGCATACGACAAAGAAGAAGAGAAGAAAGGCACATAGAGGGAAAAACAACCCCCCGCCAAGTCCTTCTGTACTCAAGCCAACGGGTAGAGCCACACTTCCTTCACTCAAAACACTACTCAAGCTTGAACATTGGTCATCGGAAAAGTGAGATTCCATTGAGTCAGTCATAGGAGAACAATGAAACGACCAAAAAGGAATTTCTGAAGGAAAAAGAAAATGAAAAAAGAGGGGAGGGAGGCCAACCGCCATCAAAGAAAACTCTTTTTCGTAAGAGTCTTTAGATGGCAGTTGGCCGCCGTATAGAGAGAAGGTTAAGGAATTACCCCTTCTAAGAGATTTTGTTTTTCCTGTTGAATAATATACTCAAATAATATACTAATTTATCTTATATTCAATAATATTATTAGAAACTTAAGTTTTAACCTTTAAAAAATTGCACGATACTTACAAATAGTTGCGTAGCATATGTATCGGACCACCATGCGAAGTAGTTGCAGAAATAGTAAATAGATCTATTATTTGACTTCAAAAGCTATATATAAGCTATCATGCACTAACTGAATAAATAAATAAATAAATAACCATTTAAGATTTTATTACCAGGTTAAGGTTTTGTCTCAAAAAACCTGTGATTTACAACTTTATTGCTGGATGAATATCGTATGTAGAGACGAAGTTACAGTTATGTTTCGGGATGTGACTCCTAAATTTTTTATACGGAAAATTATAATGAAAATTTTATTTATTTGAACATTGTTTTTATAAAAAAAATTATTTTATAATCAATTATAATCTATCCCTTTGCTTTAATTTTTTACTTAGTCATTATTATACAACATCACCAACATTTTGCATAAATGCATGCATGCATGTATACAAATTTAATGTAGGAATTGGTTGAGTTGGGAGTAATTCCCCCATATCAGAAGCCACCAATGTGCGAGCAATGATCTATGATATTGTTGTGGATAAAACACAAAATAAAGAATCTGAATTATAAATTTATTAACTACTATTATTTAAATTTTACTGTACAAATTAATTAAATTAAACACTTAACTTCTTTTAGGTTTAAAAGGTTAAAATTCATATTTTTTTTAATTCTTTAGTCGTCTAAGTGAAAAAAAAAATTATTATTATTAAAAGATTTTGGATTCAAACAACTTATTTGTAATGTATGTGAGTTATCAAAAGGCTAAAAAAACGAATAGATATTACAATGAGATCATACTGAATCCTAAAAAAATCCTTAATTTTAACAAAAGAATTAATTAGTCTCTAATTTTGAACACTCAATTAAGTCATTAACTCCTTGTATCCCAAAATTTCATCAGTTCACCTCTTTGATCACATTGACCGTTAAATATAATGTTTCTTTCTTTTGGGATCAGTTGGTGTCACGTGATGCATCATGTGACGAAACTATACTGTGATATGTAGTTATATTATCAAGAAAAATATTATTGAGACTTAACAGTTAAAATTGGTCGAAAGATATAATTGATTTGATTTCTTGATTGAATGATTTAATTGGTTAAAAGAATTTAAGATCTGGGCTCTTGATTGATATTTTTCAAAAATTCAAGGCTTCTAACACCATTAAAATTTTATTTTTATTTTAACGCTGAAAGCAGATTCCAAGGGTCACCGACAATGTCTCAAAGCACTGAAGCAGAGTGGTCATAAAAGTCGGCCTAAATGAGCTGGCTGCCATGCACATGCTCCGATCATATCTGTCTTTTTTTCTCTCTTTTTTTGCATCCAAAGTCATTCCAAGGTAATAATAAATGTACGGTCTTCTTCCGTGTTTCAGTTCAGTACGGTTATCGAACAAGACGAACAATGGGTCAAAACTTCAAACCCTTTTGAATTAATGAAATTTCTCCAGAGTTGAAACTTTGCGTGTTCCTCGTTTTGGATTTAATCTGTTCAAAAAAATAAATTCCTTGATCTGCAAGATCAAACAATTTGACATTTATTATTATATATATTCATGCAGTTACAGAGAAGCTTCTTCAATCATGAAACTGAGGCATTGAAGTTTCCAGCACACCAATGTTTACATAAGCGTCGACAATGGAGAAAGTATTCTATTAACTATTCATGTCAAAGGCTACTTGAAATAAGTACCCTAAATCATTTTTTTAATAATTTATAACCTCCCTAATCTCAAGCATTGCTATTCTTAGGCCAAGCTTATCCATTTCAGCCGCGACAACCAGCACAGAACCTGCTCGATAATATGCCACACAACGACAATGATGGTCACTTGATGTTCTGATTTAGGCTTCCTTCATTTCTTACGCGTCCCATTTTATGACTGTGAAATTCGTGACTTTATAAGCTTTCATGGATTTTTTTAACGGATAAAGTAAAAAGAATTTACGGATTAAATGAGCTTCAGATAAATAGATAATGTGGAATTTTATAAAATAAAATAAAAAATAACAAGGATTGACCCCACAATTCAGATCTGTACGTTCACCGGGTCCCAAACTCTATGCCGAGCAACCCCATTGGCGTATTATCTTTGGTACTTGAAATAAAAATCTTGAAACAGGTGGATCAGATCAGTCCATGAGGCTGCTCAAATGGAGCCATTTTAGAACCACATGTTAAACATGAAACTGATATAACCCATAAGTATCTTGAATTCAATTAATACTTGAAGCAGAATCACCGTAAATGAAGTACAGCCAAATCACGTGATAGCTACCGGAATGTAGTTTATGGATATAATCATTTTTATCATAATATATCCTTTATAGGCCCAATAAAACTAAAACCTACTCATGTGGAGATCTAAATGGGCCAGATTCATAGTTAAAAACTTATTTGGTCCAACCCAATTTATTCGGAAACGAATGAATGGATCCAGTTTTTGCTTTATGAAGTGTAAATTCGTTTCTCACATATTTTATATCCTAAAAAATTAGTAGTTGTATGTCAATTTTGTCACCAAAGTCGCCTAAATATAATTAAAAATTGGTTAGTTAGTTAAGGTGTTCATTTTGTTCTTCATATTACCTCGTCTTTGAGTAAGTTCTCGTCATCGAGTCTGCCTAAATGAAACACTTCTACGGTTATTGGCAGCAACCTTGTTTTGCATGTGTTAGGTTTCCATCTGTTCCAATCCGACGCCATTATTACGTGTCGCTTGTTGTGTATCAGCAAAATGTGTGGTCAGGGTTAGAATTATGATGTTAAAAGAGGTTATGGATAAGGGAGGTACCTTCTGCTGTCTCCTTGTCAAAAACAAACATGGCAATGTCTGCAAGAGTTTGGATTCTGTTGTTTTTACTCTGATTGGGTATGTTAACTATCATTTCACCCCATATCAGACAAGCTTTGTTCAGCTGTAAAAATATGCCAAACATCAAACCCGCCGAGACGTTTCTCATGTTTGGTTTGAAGGAAAGTGGTAAGAAAACAAAGTTGTTTTCCCAAGAAACACCATCGAAAATGGAAAATGATTAAATTTCACATGCTTAATGGTAATGATTAAGTCCGGATATGAAGTACAAACAAAACAACTCAAGACCATGCCCCGAAAACATGGAAAGAAAAAAAATTCTAAAGTAGGATTAGTGGAGTTAAATAGAGTGTAGAGAGGGTGATTATGGTTATGGATTAATTATGGGGAAAGAGTGGTGGAAATGGGTGAAGGTGGTTAAGTGGGCTTGTTCAGAAGCGGAGGTTGCGCTGATGTTGGCCACGTGCGCGGGAATATGTTGCTTCACGACACCATGATCAACAATCAACAATCATTTCTCTGCATCTTATGTATGCCTAAAACCGTCTATCTCACGTGACTTGATGTTATTCTTCAGCTTCAGCATGCCCCATACGAGTTAATATGACCAGGAATTGACTAATGTCTTCTTTTATATGAATTAAACATTCCAATCTTATTCAATTTGATAATTAAATCAATAAAAAATAGTATTCAAGGACGGAGTTAAAAGGAATAGACACTAGCTTTGACCTCATAGCATGAAAATTTATTTTATAATCCCTTAAAAAATTATGTAATTACAAATTAACCTACTAGAAAAGTTTCACTTTGACCCCCAAGTATTTATAAATTCATCCTAATCTCCTTAATAAAAATCCTAACTTCGTCCCGAAAAGTATTTTAAAGGGATTTACTTAAATATGAATTTAGGACAAAATAAGGATAATATAGCGTTAAAGTATTTATATAAATTATTATGTATCCATTTGAATTAATATAAATTTTTCATATGTCATGACATGTTATATGAGATATCATCCACACATAATATAAAATTGTGTTCAAGACAACCTTCGAAAACCCAACCTGGGCCGGCTCTCTTAGTTTAACAAAACCTAATGCAAGGAATTTGAGATTCGAAGTATCATAAGTTCATAATCTTTTGGTGTGTTCAGACGGGTTTTGTGGATCTAAAATGTAATGGTACTGACATGAGCATTTTTTTTCTCCATTTAAGTTTAAAGAGGTTTTTTAACGAGATTTATATCGGTATTTTTCATATGATTGGCATTAATAAAAGCATGCATCTATTTTTCAAAAAAAAAAATCATAAGTTGATAACCCACCATGAAAAAGATAGGGGAGCAAACTTTTTTTTTTGAAAGTCGGGGAGCAAACTTTTAATATGCAATGAAGAGGTAAAAGAAAATGTAACCGTCACCGTTTTGTACCTCTTTTATTATCATCAAATGAAAGTATAACGTTTTAACCCCCCCAAAAAAAGGAAATGCAAAGTTTTTATTGATAATTCTCCAAATCGGAAATATATAATATTGGTAATTTGTTTCTTTTTTTCAAAATTGTTCACGAAAAGATGGGACAAATTTTATAGTATATCTTTGTTACCAAATTTTATGGGGTAGTGGAACCGAGCCGGGCTAATTATAAATACGATAACGTTGTATGTATATTCCCACATCATCTCAATTCCCCTACAATCACTACTCCAATTCTTCTCATTTTGCTCAACCTTTCCTTCCTCACAAAGCAACTATGGCGAATTCCTCTGGGGTTTATTCTCTTTTTCTGCTGAATCTCTTCTTATTTGGTAAATGTATTCCCTTTATTTGCATTTCTTATCTCTCTTCCCGTTGTTTGTTTTGATGTTTTGTTTGTATAATAAAAAAGTTTCTATCTTTTCAATTGAAAATCTAGGATTTAAAAATAACATTGACTCGGCTTTGCTTATAACAACGATTTCAGGGACGATGTTTTCTTCGGCCACCCTTTTTACACTCGAAAATCGTTGTAGTTTCACTGTATGGCCGGGTTCTCTGGCCGGGACAGGCCCTGCTCTTGGTGATGGTGGTTTTGCATTGGCACCTGGTTCATCATCCCAACTCCAGCCTCCACCCGGTTGGTCGGGTCGCTTTTGGGGTCGAACAGGCTGCAATTTTGATAACTCTGGCGCTGGCAAATGTGTAACCGGCAACTGCGGTGGCGGGTTAAAGTGTACCGGTGGTGGTGAGCCGCCGGTTTCCCTGGTAGAGTTCACCCTTAATGGAAGTGATAATAAGGACTTTTATGACGTTAGTCTGGTGGATGGTTACAACCTTGGCATAGCAGTCAAGGCAATTGGTGGCACCGGGAGCTGTCAATACGCAGGTTGTGTCAAGGATCTCAACATAGATTGCCCTGCCGAGTTACAGATGTCGGATTCGGGTTCTGTCGTCGCCTGCAAAAGCGCCTGTGCCGCCTTCAACACGCCAGAATATTGCTGCACCGCCGACCATGGTACACCCCAGACATGCTCGCCGACCAAGTACTCGCAGTTGTTCAAGAACGCATGCCCTACGGCTTACAGTTATGCTTACGATGATGCCACCAGTACCATGACCTGTATTGGGTCGGATTATGTGATCACATTTTGTCCGACCGAATCATGAACATGACCAACGGTTTGCATGATGCTTAATTTGGTATTGCTTGTTCCTTTATTGTTTAAACTTGATTGGATTGTGTTTTAAAGTTATAAATATTGAAATCAACAGTTTGGTTCGTCTGTGAAGAATAGATGCTAAGTTTGGTCCTTTAGTTAAGGATTTGTGGGAGATATAAAGATTGTGGTTGGTGTTTGGTGGGAAAGCCATTAATGTGTATAAATATGAAAGCATTTTTCACCAGCCTTGTTCAAGAACCAAGAAATCAGTGATGCCATAGGCTTTGCGTGACCCACAGTTTGTATACTGCATGGATTGCTCGCAATCCATCGTATTATCAACGATGGTGTTATTTTTAAAATATTTATTTATTTACTTCGGTTTGTGTAGAGTATTTATCTTCGACGGAATATATTTTGTTCATATATTACATACCCAAATACTTATATTTATCGAACAAGTACACTTAACCAATTGGTTAAACTGTCCATTTTTGTTTTTCTTATATACACTTAAGTCATAGCTTTTAGACCCACTAGAAGCATCTTTTCATTCCCATCCTCCAGATGTAGTTTAAGATTAGATTTAATATTTGTCAAAAAATAATTATTATATTTATTAAACTAAACATTTAGTTATTGTTGGTTTTTAAAATATATTATTAAATCAAAGTTTTATGTATAAATTTAAGGATGAGTCTACCACGTGCGACGAACATTGATGAACACCACTAACGATGAACACCGATGAACACCATTAATTTTTTTAAAAAAATTTAAAAATCTAAAGGACTAAAATTATAATTAAAATTATCTCTTAAAAAATAAAAATCAAATTTAATAATTACATTGTAATATTTTTTGAATAGGTTAGAATCAAATATATCTAATTCTCTTAAACCCTAACAAAATCAATATCTTAAAAAAATAGAAATTAGTTTATAATTTTTTAATAGATTAGAATCAAATATACTCAATTCTCATATTATTGATTCTCTTATTGTTGATTTGCTGTCACTTAATTGAGGAAGACACTTTCTTACTCTGATTTTGATGGCGCCGACGTGGCTATTGACTACATTTGGCATTAGGGTTTAGGGGATTTATTTTAGGGTAAACTACATAAATGACCATCATACTATTATAAAAGTCGTGATTTGACCACCTTATTTTTTTCGAAGCAATTAAACCATTATACTATTAAATTGGGTGCAATTTGACCACCAGCCGTTAGAAGTTAACGGCAGGGTGACGTGGCAGTTAAAAAACGAGGGTATAATTACACATTTGGTCCTTATTATTTACATAATCTTTCAATTTACTCCTAATTTTAATTTAATAAAATAAATTAATTAATTAATTAGGTGATGACATGTGTCACTACCTTATTGGAGGGATTTAATTATTTATATTTGATTAAATAAATCTATTTTCATCCTCCAATCAAGTGGTGACACGTGTCACCACCGATTAAAGAAAGAAATTGGCAAAATACTCATATGCGGTTAAGGGGGATCGAACTTGTAACACCCAGCAACAAAGAGAGCTGGTTTACCACCGCGCCAAATGCTGTATTTTGATGTAATTCCTGACGAACTATACAAATACAATTACTCAATGACCTTCTCTTTCCATGCCATCAGTTTCTTGTTTTTCCTTTTGAGTATTGTCTCTGATTGCAAGGATTTGCAGATGTTAGCTCCAATGGTGGATTTTCAAATGTGTCTGTCACCTTCTTCCTCTTTGTCTTTGTCCTCCACTTCATCTTCATCACCTATTCCTCACCCATCATCTCCTTCTTCTTCATCTCTATCTTTGTCTTCTTCCTCTTCGTCTAACAATCCACATCCATTGTTAATTGATGATGAACTCTGGCTTTTGGCTGAGCAAAGAACCCAGGAGATTCTTTGTATCATTCAACCTGCTTTGTTTTCTGAGGAAAATCGTCAAAGTATCATTGCTTACTTTCAGAGGCTAATCAAAAGTTTCTGTGGCAGTGAGGTAAACTCAATTTCCCCAGATTTGTGTAATTGGACAACTTCTAGCAATCGCTGCTTCTTGTTTTTTAATTGCCTGTTTGAATGCTTATGTTACTTCTCTAATTTGGTAGATGAATACAAGGCTTTTATTATCTATGTTTTGTTGCCTGGTATATGGTGTATCCCTTTTAATGTTTGGCAGGAATGGAGTTACCTATGGCTATGAGACCATTTTATGAGTCAATTTTGCTGGGTTTATTATATGCTGTGAGCTCTGAGCATGCATGTATTTCACTTGTGGACATGGATTTCAAAGTAATTTACTTGATCTTTTAGAAGGCAGAGGGTATCCGACTAATATTCCTTGTTTCGTGCTGTTCTAGCCTGAAAATGAAACCCAAAATCTCAGTGATCGTTTAGAAGTGTGATGCATTAAGACCGATTTTGTTTGAAGTCTTTTTGAGTTAGATTTGACTAGCTTTGTAATGTATTTTAGCATGTTTTTTATGGTCTGCTAGTGACGGTTGGATGTAGCTTGATGATTGATTCTTTTTTGAGAGGAAGGTCATTGAGTAATTGTATTTGTATATTTCGTCAGGAATTACATCAAAATACAGCATTTGGCGCGTTGGTAAACCAGCAACTCCTTGTTGTTGGGTGTCACGAGTTCGATCCCCCTTAACCGCATATGAGAATTTTGCCAATTTCTTCCTTTAATCGGTGGTGACATGTGTCACCACCTGATTGGAGGATGAAAATAGATTTATTTAATCAAATATAAATAATTAAATCCCTCCAATAAGGTAGTGACACGTGTCATCACCTAATTAATTAATTAATTTATTTTATTAAATTAAAATTAGGAGTAAATTGAAAGATTGTGTAAATAATAAGGACCAAATGTGTAATTATACCCTCGTTTTTTTAACTGCCACATCACCCTGTCGTTAACCTCTAACGGCTGGTGGTCAAATTGCACCCAATTTAATTGCATGATGGTTTAATTGCTTCGAAAAAAAGTAAGGTGGTCAAATTGCGACTTTTGCAATAGTATGGTGGTCATTTATGTAGTTTACCCTTTATTTTATTAGGATTTAGGAGAATTGGTTATATTTGATTCTAACCTATTAAAAATATAATAAAGTAACTATTAAATTTGATTTTTATTTTTTAAGAGATAATTTTAATTATAATTTTAATCATTTAGATTTTTAAGATTTTTAAAAAAAATTAATGGTGTTCATCGGTGTTCATCGTTAGTGGTGTTCATCAATGTTCGTCGCCCGTTGTAGAATTTTTCTAAATTTAAACTACAATAAATGTTATACATGTATAAATTAAAATATCTCGCTCGTAAATATTATAAAATAAAATGTTTCAAGATTAATATAACTGATATCGTGAACAAAATATATGTATAAATTATTTAATAACTATTAACCTATAAATTGATCATTACTATCATTTTTAGCAGTTCTATTAACCCAGATCGTTTAATCTTAACAGTTTAGTTAATTAATCTATAAAATGTAGTAACAGTTATATAGGTTAAAAGTTACAGATGCACATCCCTAGCACCAACTAATAATAAAAATTGTTAGGTTTTACCACAAATATTGGTCAAGGTTTAATTAATTAACTTATTATTTGAAAAGCTTAATTGGGTGTAAAAATAATTCAGGGATTTAATTATTTTTTTCTAAAAGTTTAAGATTTCTTACGCCCTTAAGCCTATTATTAAATCAGATTTTTTATGTATAAATTTGAATTAGATAAATGTTATAGACATGTATAAATCAACTACAATCAAAATTTATGTATTAAATTGTATATTACATCAAATTCATGTTTAAATTTGATACTTTATCACTAAAAAATGTAAAATTTGGGGTTAATCTATTCCCAAATTTTATTTTAGAATATAGGGTATCTTTGCCTTTATTTTAGAATCTAGGCCAATATTTAAAATATCTATAGGAGAATGCTATGTGCACATGGCAAGGCCCTTTAAATATGTATTTTTTGGATAAAGCCAACTCATTCAGTACACAGCACAACATCGTGTGCAAATGGCGAGATCCCCATATTCACTATAAATTTTAGCCTAGTTTCTAAAATATGGATGGTGGATCCCTATATTCCAAATATAGATGGTGGATCCCTATATTCCAAATTTTTATTTGGGGATGGATTATCCCAAAATTTGCCCCTAAAAAACTTAAAAGTGTTTGCTTATGTCTATAAAAAGGTGTTTGTTTAAGGGTTACTACCGAATTTTCTATTTCCATTTTTGGTTAAATTACCAAACAATTACAGCCTAATCATTACCCAAAGGAGAAATATTACCTAAATTTCTTAGACTAATGCATCATTAACCATTTAATAAAAGAAAGTGTAGCACAAAATAAGTAGAAAACTATGAGAAATTTCCTTTCCTTTCAAGGCCTTCGGCCAGACATCAAAAGAGGTTTCTCCTCTTTTTTTTCTTCTTTTTGAGCAATTCATTTCCAGTTATCTCTACATGTGGCTTTCATTTTCAAAAGCCTAATCATGCCCGAATCTTCTAATTGATTTTGGGCCCAATCAAAAGCAAACTCTACACTTAGGACACAGAATTATGTGCCGCCTTTCCTATACTAGAATCCTAGGAAAATTACAAGCCAAAATTAGAAGAACAAGGGGAGAAGAGGGGAATGGGGTTAAAGAAAAAAAGAAGGCTTATGACTGCCTATGTCCTATAGATATACCCTTCAAAGATGTATTGCTTGAAAATAAACTAGTCCACAAGCGATTAAACCACGAAAGCTTCAACTCACCGGAGCCGGTGCATTGCCCATCCCCTTCCTCCTCACTACTAAATAGAGTTTGGTCTGAGCAGTCTAATGATGCTCCACAAGCTAAATTATATGACTGACATGCTGAATGGCATACCCGTAGTCTGTTGTCCCCATCATTATCACATTTTTGGATCGAAATCTGGTATCACACGGAGAAAGCATTTTCGAGTCAAGCTAATGTGATTGGCTATCAAGTACTAAGACAATAAAAAATGCTTGGAAATAGACGAGCAAGGATGAGTGAATATACCCAGCAGGCTAGTTGCTTCGCAGCTGCATCACAGTAGCTGCTCCCAAAGAGAGTATTAAATAACTTCCGAGCACCGCAAGGGAACAGATGGCGATAATTGGGCATGACAACCACTTCTTCTAGCTGTTGTAAGATACTTGCCTCGCTGGGTGCACAATGTTGCCCGGACAACTCCCTCTCCAACACGTTTTTGCATACTGAAAGACTTGAGAGGAGAGAGGAGCTATTCTGGCATGTGTAGCCCGCATAGTCAGAGCAGCGGAACTCGCAAACTCCATTGTCACAGACCCCACCATGAAGGCTGCATTGTTCATCGCAGACAGCTGCATATAATTCCAAGCAAATCAGTAAGAGAAAAATAAAGGGAATGAATCGACTGTATTTGTCCCCTTGAGTATGCACGAAACAATCTCCATTACTAAAAAACGTATGCCGATAAATGCATTAGAATATTGAAGCAGCACTCAACAAGGAGAGCAGTTCCTTTATATGTATGCTTAATTATGCAGGTAAAGGCACTTTACACGGGGTCCATGCAAAGATTCAACAAGCTCAAAGTTTCCGACACCAATACAGAAACTTACATAAAACCATCAAAGGGATAGAATAATACTATCCGGCAACAGTAAGAATATTTGCCAACTATAATAAATAACTACTATACCTGTTGAGCAGTCAATACCGGTATGACCATTTTCACATTCACAAACCCCATTTGATAGGCACTTTCCACGCCCATTGCAATCGTTAGGGCAAGATCCTTGAATTTATAAATCGAGAGGACAACGGAAAATAACATCAGTTTATTGAAAAGAATTAGTTCAGAAGAGACATCGTATGCAGAATTTTGTCTTGCAAAAAGCTAAATAATGGGAAAAAGAAGTATCCTTGAGCTCACTTTTACTACAATCATGACCATGAAATCCAAGAAAGCAGTGACATTTTCCATTGACGCAGTCACCATTAAGATTACAAGAATTGACACACTGCCCTGACACAGAAACAGGCTGAGTGCTACAAAGTTCATGGTAAGCAGGACAAATCAGTTCTCCTGCAGATTAAAACATCAAAGAAATTACAAACACGGATAGATTGGATCATATTGAATAAAAAAGTCAGCAGATGAAAATTACCATTAAATCCAGGGAACTGAACTGGTCCACCAGCTTCTGGACATACTTTCCAAATACCATCCACCGCAACCTAGAAAGATCAAATTATTAAGAAAATTAATGATAAGCTGCAGGGTGGAAAGAGTTTAAACTTCAACGAGACAGTGCTTTTTTTGCCAGGTTGAATAAACTTCAATCAGCCAGGCCCATGATTGAAAAAGATTTATTGTAATATGGACATTGCAGCTAATCAACATTTGGCAAAAAACTAAATTCTGAAAAGATATTACATCCCACAATGATCATAACTCTCAAGCTACAAGGCTGCTTTTATCAAAACTTGGCTTTACAAACACCATTCCATACCTCTAAAGAGTTATTTACACATCTGTGCTGATAACAACCATTTCCTTGGGTAATAGAACCCCGTACAAAACCAGTACGTACTAATGAAGAAGCCATGCACCTATGCATCACAAAAGAAAATTCATCAGGCGTCGCCTCACAAGGTCAAACTGTCTCGGGTAAGAAGAGAAGTTTAAACTGTGTTCCACTGAAATTTTTAAGGTCAACACTCACCTGGAGTTATTCCCTCTCACTTCACCTAACATTCTGTCTGGGGCTCTTGCGCTGTTAGTGTCTGTACAAGATCCATCAGAGTAAGCCACAAAGTATGTGCAATAATCAGCCAGCAAAGACTGACCACCTGCAAGGGTCAATAATAGAAGTTCATTTCATTTCATTCTCTACCATACTCAAAAGTTGCATGAAGTACATGAGTATCACTTTTAAGAAGTACAATTAGATGTAAACCAAAAGTGAAAAGAACTCGGCTTTATGTGCAACTTATTAGAAATTTCATATGTCAATGCATTGATTCTTCAATCTTCACAAATAATTACTAGGGTGTGTGGTTCATAAAAATTGATCAGATGGTCTCTAAACATAAAATAGTCAGATAAAAAGAACCAGATAAGAAAAATACCCTTGTTAGCCTGAGGAAAATACCGAGCCCATTTAGGTAGGTCGCCACTATAAGTTACTATAGGGCAGTAACCCTCTGCTTCCCTGTTATGTGTACAGCCAGAAAAATTGGTTGTGTTGCAACGATAAGCCCCCTTCCAGAGATTGCAAGGAGAAGTAACAAAATCGGTTCCTTGGTTGCGACCCCAATCAAGACGATCTGCCATGCTATAGTTAGCTTGATACCATCCACTATCCTCCAACAAAGCCAAAGTCATTTTCGAAACTACTGATCTTGTATCCACAGATCCCGTCATTATCTCATTCATCAAAAGCCTCTTTTCCCAATGAGATCCTGCAGCCAAGTCATCACTCAAACATTAAGGACAAAACTCCTATACTGCTGCATCTTCTATTGAGAAACATATTATGTTTCGCTGCTTCGCACACTAGCTTTTAGATAGTTTTCATGAATTAATAATCTACAACCAAAACCTCAATAGACAGGACAGAGACAAAAATAACAGGAACAGAAGTCAATACCCGATGTGCCGCGTCCTCCCCCATCTTCTAGCTCTAAACCCGTAAAATTTTCTGAGAATGCCTGTCAATAGAAATATCAATTATTTGTTTGATTTTCTTATTTTGTTTTTCAGTAATCTAAAGCCACAGAACACTGCAGAAAAGAGAAATTAACAATACCCCATAATGATGTCGTGAGTGCATGACAACACGTGGAAGCACCACACGAGTTACCATCCTCCCAAGCTTTTCATCCATGATCTGTTCAGTAACCTGAAAAGTGCATACAGAGATAACCATGCTATAGTGAGGTTCTAAATTGTGTCCATGAAATACAGATAGTTAAAAATATGTTTTTTCATATTGGAAGCAAGACATAAGCAACAAAGTACTAGAAGTTCAACTGAACTCCAATTTCACAGGCAACACACAAGTTTTGAGGGTTTGAGGTTTGACTTCAGAAAGTTTATCACAATAGTGCATCAAGGGCATAGTAATTGTAAATGTCGTGCAATTACCTTGCTACGCCTCCTTTTTCTCTCGTCTCTAAAGTGGGAAAAAGCATGCGGGTCAAAGCCAAGAACATGCATAACCTGAATTAAAATAAAGAGGGTGTATAAGACATGACATTTTCTTCTATATGTACGAATTTAACATGAAAATAATATCAGCAAACCTCGTGAATAAGAGTAGCTGAAAGTAAAGTCTCTGCTTCAGCTGTTAAATGCCGAGGAGAAACGTTCACGTGTCCTGCACAACACAAGTTCGCCGTTGCTTCAGATTTTAGATTTCTACTGCACACAGTAGCCACATATTCCACACTTACAAAATGGAAAAACAAGAAATTACCAGCAATTGCACGGCCCCATTGGTCACGTTCACATGCTACCGCCCATGCCAAAGTGTTGCCAGTGGTAGGTCTTGTAGTCACAAGCAGAACCAAGTCTGCATCAACAACACCCTCTGCAGAAAAAGATAAAGATTAGCATATACAAAAGAATGAGCCTAACAGGAAAAAAACTCATAGTTCAAATACAAAAGAATGAACCTAACAGGAAAAACACTATTTAGGGATCACACTCAAGATGAAAGTAGGGTCTAAACAAAGTAATGGAACTGCAATGAGATACCTTCAATATATTCGCGTGGAAGTTGCACACCTCCATCTTGTCCACATGCAGAATATCCACTCAATCTCAAATTCCCTTTCACAGGCTCTACAGCCAAGGCTCTATTGAACCAGTCAGCCGTCTGCCCTAGAGCCTTCATTAAATTTCTTTCAAAAGTTAGCATTTGATTAATCATAACTCAAAGAAAAGAAAATATATTTGTAAATTATATAAAGTAAAACCTTGCGAAGGCGATGACGTTTGTCCTCCCCAGATATATCATCCAAGGTGCAATTATACCAACAGTCACCATAAATTGGAGGACCACCAGGAGGATTGCAGGAGGGTGATCCAGGAGGAGAACTCACAGGAGGCTCCCCAAGCTGGTAAAAAAAAACCAAAGCAACAGAAAACACAAAAATAAAACACCAAGTACACAACATTAGATTCACAATCGTGACCAGACGAACAATGCTACAGGTACAGGGTTTACAAGGAAACAAAACCACTCACCTTCACAATGTCACCAACTTTTCGACAATCCCTGTCCTGTGAGTGGCCAACAGCATCATAATTCAAATATATTCTTATAGGTTTCCTAGCATCATTTGTATGCCCAATCAATTCAGTAATACCAAGCAGCGACCTTCCTCTGTGATGAACATGTAAATCGGAATGCTCATAAACTTGAGGGGTAACCGAATAAATGTTACGACCTGGCCGCGTCCTCTGCTCAATTATCTGGTCATGAATGCATGAATGTGAGACAATATTCTCACTACTTCCTCCTTCTGGGACTTCCCATTGTGGATGCTGCTCCCTATATTTTGCAGTAGAAGCTCCAAACCATAAGAATATAAATAAAATCTGCAGTAGAAACCAGAAAAGCTTGAGTTTTAAAGAGAAGAGCAGAAATAAGAAACCCAAAATCAGAAAACAAAGAACTCTATGCAACAACGGATCTAATAAAACAAAGCTAAAAATGGCTAATACCAGCACAAAGATTAAACTTTTGCAAACCATGAGCTCCAATTCATTTACTTGATACGTGTTAACCCCAAGAATGTATTCAAAACTAATAAACCGGGGGAATGACAAGCAGTAAATGTATGAATCCCAGCTGCTTTTCGAAATTCCAATAGTCCATTGAACTAAAAAGCTCACATATTTGTCAAATAAGTGACCCTTACTGAACAGCTTCCAGAAAAGGAAAGAACCACGAAAAAAGTAAAGTAATTACTAAGTAGAGTTAACTACGTATGCATAAAACTATAACTATGAAGTACCAAAAAGAAGCATCTATAAACAAACAAGCAATTTTTTCCTTTTATATACAGAATACCAATTTTGCAACATTTTTTAAATTTAAAGTGAAATCGAAGCTTTACCTTGAATATAATGGCGGAAAAGCGAAGCTTGAAACCAAATCTGCTAATAGTTCTCGAACCAAAACGGATGATGAGCTCCATTATTGTCCAAAAAATAAATTATAACTCTTTGGATTCCATACAATCTTTTTCAATTCTCCGATAGACTTAACAATCAATAAAACTAAATTTTTGACCCACATTTCAATGCCAAAATGCAATCCATAAAAAAACCAAATTTTACACGGCTTTTTCCGATATGAAGGAATCCAAACAAACAAGAGAATAAAAAAGTAAATGTAATGGATTAAAAAAAATCAATTTGTTTCTAGATCGAAAATGGGTTGTTCTCAACAGTGAATTAACACTGCTAAAAACACAATTTTTTTTTTGTTTTTTTTCTGTCCTATTCTGATATGCAGAGAGATGATAAACAGTGGTGGTGAACTGAAACAAGAGAAGAAATGAAGAGAGTAAACAGAGGAAATGAAATATACATAAAAAAAATCAGCAGATGGGTGGGGTGGTTAGACCGGATAATTCTTTTATTAGATTTATTATTTTATTATTTATTGGCTTTTATTTTTCTGAAGGTGGAGTAGAGATCAATTTTATTAATAATTAAATCAAAATTAGAGTTTGAAACTCGTAAGATTAATTGTTTTTGTTAACTCGAGACAAATTGATAGATTTATAAGAAACTTCATTGAATTAGGCAATTAGCTATATGTTAGGGTAAAAATTGGGACACCAAAAGAATTAACTATAACGTAGTTAGTGCTATATTAGTGGACGCACTATCTTTTAATAGAATTGTTTTTTCTGGGTGAAAAATAATAGAATTGTTTTGTTTCAATATTATTATTTAAGTTTTTATTCATCCGAATATCATTTTTGAACTAATTCTTTTTAAATTGTGATAAGTTATTTTAATTCTAATAATTTAATTTTTATTATATGGAATAATACTTGTGTAATTAAATGAATTTTATTCAAATATATATCAAACGTCGATTAACAATAGAATTGTATTTTTTTAAATTAAAACAAGGGATGGACCGAGATGGGGTTTGGGGGCGGTTGTCCACCCTAAAAATTTGAAATTCCCATATGATTGAATTTTTTTTATGTATTTTTTTATTAAAAATATATTTTTACCCCATAAAATTTTATAAATTTTTCCCGAACATAAAATTATGTGTTTATCCCTAAATATAAGGTACAAACTTTTTAAATTAATATATTTGTTTCCAAAGGTATGAAAATTAAAATGTCTCTTTTTATATCGGATAAATTTAAATATAGTCTTAGGTATAATACAGTAAATTTTTTATAGGCTTAACTACTGGGATGGTCACTTATGTTTCCCCTCCAGTACAAAGTTGGTTACCGATTCTGAAAAACGACCATTATGATCACTTACGTTTTCGATGCGTAAACTTTTGGTCATTTAGTTGTTTGTTGTCGTTAAGTGTTAACTGGAAGTTGATCTGAGATAATACAAAAAGGATAAATTACCTAGACAATCCCTAAACTATTATTTCACTCTTATTTAACAACCGAAATAAAAATAATTTGTATAGTTACACATTTACATTTTTTATTTCTTCTCTCTTCCACCATCTTCCATATTCTTCTTCATTTAACTCAATCTTTAATTTTCTATTATATTAATCCTCAATTCACACCGTATATTATAATCCATCACCGTATACATCTATGTTTCAAATAATGTTTGTAATTCTTAATATGGTTCAGTACAAAATAATATCCATTTTACGTGCAACAATATTTACATAGCATATTCGAAAGGCTTAAATGAAAATAGGTGCCTAAAGTATACATTTTTGAACTTTAGGTGTCTAAAGTATTTTTTTGTAAAAATAGATGCTCAAAGTTTCAACTATTATAATTTTAAGTGTCAGGGCGTTAAAGGGGTGGTAAAAAATTATCAATCAATCAATGCTCGACATGTGGCACTGTTTTTAATTTTTTAAATCAATCTAATGAAAAGAAAAACTCAGAATTTTAGGGGTTATGGTTTGAATATTCCCCTTTGGGAATTTATTGGGGAAAATAACCCCCAAACTTTCATATTGGGAAAAATACCCCCCTTTCATGCCATGTAGGACGAATTCGCGTCCTGTAGAAAGCGAATTCAAGATTCGCGCTTTGCAGGACGCGAATTGCTGTGCCGTTTCAGTGGAAAGTGAATTCGCGTTTTGCAAAACGCGAATTCAACGATTTATTGCTGCCCCCACACGAGAAATTCATCATGAAAATGAATTGAAACCAATATAAGATGTTTAGGTAGCAATATTTGTGATCGAATAAAGGATTATCGGGGTACCCGATTAAAATTTTTGAACTATAACAGTGTCGTATTGAAACATATCTTTAAGATGGTGTGAAGATACGAGCGTATATAATATCCTAATATGTGTGAAAATGGCCTGGAAATGAGCAAGTAACAATGTTTTAAAAGGAAACATTATCGTATAGGCATGTTTAAATGCATTTTAGGGTGTGTTTCGAACTTTTTTTTGGTTTTTCCTAAGTTTGGAGACAAAGATGTGCACCTTAATTTTGCAGTGGTGCTAAAGTTCCGAGGAAGACGGTGTCCGAAAATGTGAGAAAATTGTGTTAAAAATGCTATCAAAGTAACATTTTTGAAGCAAAAAATGTGTCCATAGGCATGTTTTTTTTTTTGAAATTTAAAGTGCCTCGTTAAAAAACCCCTCTAACATTATCGTATAGGCATGTTTAAATCCATAAGATTTATTAAATTACCAGATAATAGAAGATTACAAATCAGAAAAGACTACACAATGGTTGATCTAGTTAATTCGGAGGCCGGTCCTAAGAGGGCATTTCCTAATATCATGTCCAGTGTTCCCACATTTACTGCACCTCCTAGGTTGTCCGGTCTTTTCTCTCGGAACCATATCTTCGGCACAGTGAATCCTCGTTGATGGTGGCCGGCCTTTTTTCTTTCGTCGCAGGGAGGGATCTGGGCATATCTTTGGTTCGTTGCTGATTATACGACAATCACGTGCATTTCCGATCGGAGGGAACTCGTTTCGGTAAACCTTGAAAACGGTTTCGAGCCTGTAGACCGGATCAATGAGTGTCGTTGCATCAAAATGAACCGATGCACATGCTGCGAAAGCATGCGAACACGGGAACTTGAACGTCTGGAACTCCCCGCAATCGCACGTTCGTTTTTGCAAATCAACCACGTAGGTGTATTGCATTATTCCTTGTAGAGGTTCAGAAAATTGTGTGACCTCAAAGATGTGTTCCCGACGAGAGAAGCACAACGCACCCATCGAGTTAGCATGCGCAATGGACGCTTGGATTTTGTCGGCGAGATCTGGATTAAATATGCGGCCAGCTGCCATCCAGTTCATTGCTTGTTTGCCGAGGGTTGCGAAAAGGGTTGCCAATCGGTAATATGTTGCTTTGACAACGGACGTGATAGGTAAATGGCGCGTTCCCTTAAGTGACGAATTAATCGCCTCAGCCAAGTTTGTTGTCATATGGCCGCATCGACGACCCCCGTCATAACATCGCAACCATTTCTCCTTCGGTATCTCCATAAGATAGTTATACCCGAATGGATTCCTCAATTGCAACTCCTCCAGCAACTCTTCCACTTGATTAACTCTGTGTGCGTTGCCTGTTGAAAAAGACATGCAAAATAGTTAATTGGTAATAATATGAAATTGGTGGACGTTGGATAACAAAATGGAATGGTTGCATACCCATACGGAGAACCATTATACGTTCATCTTCGTTCTTGAACTTCTGATAGTAGTTTGCTGCTATATGCCGCAAACAATACCGGTGATGTATGTATGGGGGTTTCCATGAATCTCCCAAACGTTGAATTGCTCCCCAAATCCCCGCGCCTCTATCTGAAATAATAGCTAGGCCATCTTCACGTGTACGCAAAACCCGGCGCATGACATACTTGCGGAGGTTGTAAAGGAAAAACTCCCAAGAAGGGATATTTTCCTTTTCAACAATCGCAAAAGCAACTGGGATACATTTTCTGTTGCCATCCTGGGCAACTGCAATTAGCAATATCTGCGTGTATCTGCCATATAAAAATGTACCGTCGATCTGGAGCATAGGTTTGCAGTGACGGAAAGCTTTTATGCATTGGGGGAACGTCCAGAAAAGGCGATGAAATTCTACCTCCCCTGGTACAACTCGATCATTGTAGTACTTCGGAACAGTCTCCAATTCCACAATTGTCCCTGGATTGTATTCCTGCATAACTTGAAGCCATGATCGCAGATCGTTGTATGATAGCTCCCATTGCCCGTACAATGTTTCGATGGCTCGAGATCTAGCATACCATGCCTTATCGTAATTGACGGTGTACTTGTAAATGGATTTGATGGCAGCTATACACACTGGCACAGATACACGTGGGTTTGCTTTCACGAGTGGAAGGATTGCATCGGAAAGCACGTGTACATCCAAGTTAGGATGGTCTTGGCTGAGGCTCCCAACGGAGCATGTATGAGGCCCTGTATATCTCGTTATTTTCCACAGGTTATGCAGCCTTTTCAATTGCGACACACGAACCCTCCATGTACATCCGGCGGACTTGTGAGGACACTCTGCAATATATTTCCTGGCCTCGGTCTTCCAAACGGTGGACGTAACTGAGCGCTGAATGTTGTAATGCTTGATGGCAGCCTCCGCGAGCTTTTTTGTCCTGAAGACCATTCCTTCATGTAGCTCAGTCGAACCCACATTCCATTGGTTGAACTGGTCTAATTGTGGATGTTCTGGGAATTCAGTATCGAAGAAGCCATCCATATCCACTGTTGTGAAGTGCGAAGGTGGGTCGTAATATGTTGCGCAACTGGTTGGTCCATGCAGTTGCGTCGAACGAACATCATCATCCTCATCATCCTCAGAAGAGTTTTCTGCGCTCTCCTCTGATTCCACCGGCTCGTCAATGTCAGATGGATCAGAAGGAAATAGACCCATCTCGTCACCATCAGGCCCAACCTCTGTACGCGGCTCTTCATCAGAAAGCGCATCATCAAACTGGAAAAGTTCTGCATCATCATAAACCTGTGCGTGAACAGGTTCTGAAGTCATAACCGGATCGACAGTAGCGGCGGTTGAATGTCTCCCCGCTAAGAACATATCATCCACATTTCGGTGACTTGGGATGTATGTTGAGTGGCGCCCGGTAGAGAAATCATCGAACGGGTTAAACTGTTCATTGTACGTTGAAGACGCCGTGTATGGAATGTGTGTTGAGTGGCGCCCCGTAGAGAAATCATCATAGTTTGGAACGTATGGACTGTATGACGACTCTTGGGTTGGTGGCAAGTTAAGGTCAAATTCAAACCTTGGAACGGAAGAACGTCGTTGCCGCGAAGACGAAGACGATGAAGCTTCATCGGTTCTTGTTTGAAGAAGGTTGAAGTCACGTCGTAAACTCGATGTCGGACTAATAGCATTTGGATTGAACTCGAGATTTCCTCGTAACCAATTTGGTACCACGTTTTGAGCTGCAACGTGAACTTCAGCAAATGTTACAAATAGCTCCATGGCCCATCCCATTGAGTACTGGCTATGTGTATCTATCATCATTTCTACAGAACTGTCGTCTTCCACATCGAATATTGTGTAATACAGTGGCTCTATCGACGTTGGACATCGATACTTCAAAGACTGCAACTCCCTTCCGGAGCGATTGGGAACCTTCCTGGATATTAAGGTCCTCAGCGACTGGAACGTTGATCGTCTCGGAATGTTGATCGTAACAGTATTTTCAGATTGAAATATGATCCCAATGTATGAATCGGGGACCATCTGACCATCGTAGTATACTATAGCTTGAATTCTCGGTGCCATTTCTGAAAATCGAAGAGCTTTTGTGATTCTTAAGTTTTGTTTGGGTGCATCTAGAAATTCTGCACCCCTCAATTATAAATAGAAATCTGTCTCGTAAAGCATTGGGCAATTCTGTAGCAATAATTTTTGAGTTGTCAGCCCAAAGCCCGGTAAAGCCTGTAAAGTAGAGTAATAATTTTAGAATTCGCGTTTTCCAAAACGCGAATACAATTATTCGTACTGAATTCGCGTTTTGTAAAACGCGAATTCTTTTGGAATCTATAGAATTCGCGTTCTACAAAACGCGAATTCAGTACGAATTATTGTATTCGCGGTTTGCAAAACGCGAATTCTAAAATTATTACTCTGTAAAAGCCGGGCTTTGGGCTGACAAATGCATTATGGTGAAACGCATGCCTATAACCATCTGTATAAATAGGCTGTATTTCTGCCTTAACATCCCATCAAACTTATTACTTTTCTATCTTCCCCGGTTTTCTTGCATTTCTACATTTCTGAAAGATAAAATGGCTCGATATTCAGCTACTGTATTTTATCGTGGAACATACTTCTACACATCTTTTACTGAAACGATCACAAGAAATGAATTATTTGAGTTGGTCTCCAAACGAGTTAAAGAGTCGACCAGCGCAAAAATAGAGGCTTTGCAAGTGAAAGTACCAGTCAATGAGCCCGGCCCCGAGGAACATTATATGCTCACACTGTCAGATAAGAAAGCTATGCGAAAGATGTTTCGGGCATACAAACTTGCTGGGGGAACAAACATCGAGCTTAGCGTGAAATTTGATGACGGATCAAGTTCTTCAACAAATGTTGTAGCTGTCCAAGACGAGAATGCGTTAGCTGGCGAAGACGATAATGAGTTAGCTACTCCAGACGAGAATGACGTGTTCTTAAAAATTTATCAGAGACGGCAGGAGAAAGAACAAATAATTGAGGAACTAAACTTAACGTCTGACATAAGTACCGACTACGATTAGTAATTTAATTTTGATTAAGTTATGTAAGTTATTTATCTTGCGTACTTGTAATTTGTGAATTCGGTGCTTTCGATGTAGTGCTTTTGATTTACCGCTTTTGATGAAAGTTATTTATCTTGCGTACTTGTATTTTGTGCTTTCGATTTACCGCTTTTGATGAAAGTTATTTATCTTGGGTTTACTTATAAATAACTAACATGAAAAAAACATAGAAAAACATAATAGCTCATACATACTCATGAAAAAAACAACTGAAATAGTTTGCACGAACTATATTCGAAAAAGATAGAAAAATAAATATAACTACCCCCTATGTCCGCCGGTCCCACAGTCTGGTGGATGTCGAACTCGAGCTGGATTACGTCGTCCACGGTGAACCGGATCCTGTTGAGGACCATGATCGGGCTCATCGTCAATGTCATCTCCAGCAGTACCACTTGGGCCGACAGGCCCACTAGATAAGAACAACGACTGTGGAGGTGTGTGCTGAACGAACCCGGGGCCCGAACTATCATAAGGCCTAGCATGAAACGGGTATGGGGAAAAAGCAGAGGGAGCAGTGGAACTCGAAGATCCGCCAGTCGGCATCGATGATCCACCCATCATCCCCACAGTAGGAGTGAAAAAGCCTTCCGTCGGACTCGGAGGCCTCGGCCGAATCATCAACTGGGTGGGGCCCTGGGGGCGAATCGGATCGGTAGCTCTGGAGGATGAAGCACCTGCTCCCCTTCGACGTTGCGATCCACCTGCTCCCCTCGTACGCTGAGTCCGGGGGCGGTTGCGCTGAACAGGCTCATACACAGCTGCTTGTTCCTCCGGAGTGAGAAGATACGGTTTCCCATTACCAAAGAACCATGCAAAGTAATCAGCACTCACCATAGGCTCATCAAACATTCGGTACTCATTCAGTGCCTGCCGCTGATGCCTATACTGCCACTGTGCAATCCACTGCACATGTTTCACCGACCAGTCCACCTACCACAAAACATCAACAAAATTATTGTTTTTAAATTGTAAAGTAAGTATAAATAAATAACTATTAAATCAAATTTAATTATTATACCTCAAGTTTTCCTTGTCGGGTGATCTTATGTAAGTCATCCAAATTAGGCGGATCTATCGGAATTGTTTGCAGACGCCCGAACTGGCGTTGGACGCGATCTACCGGATGCCACTCAACTACAGCGTACCAGATGAGAGGTACCACGGCCGTCCAAGCGGAAACTGTCCCAGGCTCAAAATTAGGCAGACAGTCGTTGATTTCCGATTCAGAGTACGGGGTCCACAAAAACTGTAAATTAAATATAGAAATAATTAAAACAACTAAATTAAACTATATTCATATCAAACTTCAACTTAATATAAAAATTAAAATATTTACCTCATTTGCAGCTTTCGTGTCAATACTCTGCCTAATAGAATGCATCATAGTCGGAATCCCAACATGAGTTAGAGCATGAAACCACCTACATAACATCAAAACATACTTTTAATATTTAAAAAAATATATATTAGGAAAATAACCAATTTATAAAACATACCTCAAACATAGTGGATAGGAATAGTCAGCTGGCGCGGACAAGTCAGGGCGTAAAAATGGCATTCTAAACCACGCCCAAGACTGGAGTAGCAAAAGACATCCTCCGATGTCGTGTCGATCAGAACTCGCAGCCTTGCACAACTCCCTATACATAAATGCAAGTACTGCCGAACCCCAACTTAATTTACCAGCCTCTTCAAAATCTCGCAAGTGCCGCAACCACAACATGTGAACTTTGTTGCGAGTTTTGTCGGCCACCAAAATTCCCCCTAGGATCTGTAAGATATACGCCCGAGCATATGCCTAAAATATAAAGAAAAAAATATTAAAATATAACCAATTTTATAATTTTATTACTACTAATAAAAAATTATTTCTTTTACCTTCTTCACATCTTCATTGGCTCCAGCAGGCAAATTAGCGAACTGCGTACGCAACCACCTCAGCGTCACACATCCGCCCTGTAGTTTTTCGGGCTTATCTCCTAACAAGTCCATACACAAGCCCTCCCAATCATCACTGGCGGCACCAGTGATAGCCTCCCCATCTACAGGCAGGCCAAGAATATACGACACATCTTCTAATGTGATGGTCGCCTCACCACATGGTAAGTGAAATGTATGTGTCTCTGGCCTCCACCTCTCCACAAGCGCGTTGATTAAATCAACGTCTAATTTCGCACCCCCTCCATGAAGCTTCGCCACATGCCCAAATCCGGCGTCGGCTATGTAATCGGCTAGATCAGGATCCGGACCCGCCCTAATCTTAGTGATGTAAACCTCTAACCGACGTTCTTCTCCATTCTACAAATAATTAAAGACACACACATATTAACAATCACATATTATGTCAAAATTTTTTATAGTGTACAATATATTCGAATTTAACTAATTTTATTAATTTTTATTCTATAAGTCAACACCAACAATATATTCGAATTTAACTAATTATCTTACTCTAAAAATAAATAGTATTAACATATTCGAATTTAACTAATTTTCTTATTCTAAAAATAAAATAAAAACACATATTCAATTTAACTTATTTGTTACTCTAAATCTAAAATCTAAATAACAAATATTCAATTTTACCTAACATTTTTAGTCTAAAAATAAATATTATTAACATATTCAAATTTTACAAAATTTCTTAGTCTAAATATAAATTCTAAATACATATTCGAATTTAACTAATTTTGTTACTCTAAATCTAAAATCTAAAGAAATATTCGTATTTAACTAACATTCGTAGTCTAAAAAAATTATTTTTAACATATTCGAATCTAACTAATTTTCTTAGTCTAAATATAAATTCTAAAGATATGTTCGAATTTAACTAATTTCGCTAGTCTAAAAATAAATACTATTAACATACTCGAATAAAAAAACTTACATTATTTCGACGATAATTGCTTACGTGGCCATCTTCTAATCTCAGGAAACCCGCCATTATCACACTTGCTTGAAATATAGAACAAACTCTTCAAATTTTTGGGAGAGAATGAAGAGCATTCTCTCCCAAACCTCCCCTTTTATAGAGAAATCGCTGCCTGGGGGCTGCGAATTTGAACCGAATTCGCGTTCTGCAGGAAGCGAATTCAACATAATAAAGTGAATTCGCGTTCTACAGAACGCGAATTCTATTTTCCCAACCGTTCGTATTTACTCCAAATCGCGATAATTTGGGGATAATATCGTGGAATTCGCGTTTTGCAGGACGCGAATTCCCTTTTCCACTGAAACGGCACAGAGATTCGCGTCCTGCAAAACGCGAATCTTGAATTCGCTATTTACAGGACGCGAATTCGTCCTACATGGCATGAAAGGGGGGTATTTTTCCCAATATGAAAGTTTGGGGGTTATTTTCCCCATTATATTCGAAAAGGGGAATATTGAAACAAAAAAACCGAATTTTTAATCTTTAATCTAGAAATTTTGAAAAATTTATAAAACAGTTCTCAAATCTCTAAATTTACCCAAACTCAAACCCCCAAATCGTCGCCGCTTCCTATTGTCGCCCCTAACCATACCCCTTTAGTTGCCGGTGCATGGCGGCCATTTCCAACACGACGTCACCGGAAACGATGAACAACATGCCAGTCGAACGTTGATTTCGCGTTCAACGTTCGGTTGCACGCCGTTTACCGTTTCTAGTGACGTCGTGTTGGGGAAATGACCGGCATGCTTCGGCGACCAAAGGGGTGTAGTCAGAGGCGAAAATCGACGGCGAAAACGGTGATGATTTGGGATTGGGTAATTTTAGGGATTTGAGGACTGCTTGAAAAATTCCAAAATTTTGAGATTTTTTGAAAGATTAAAAATTCTGAGTTGAGGATTATAAACATTGTTTGAAACATTGATATATACGGTGATGTATTATAATATACAGTGTGAATTGAGGATTGATATAGTAGAAAATTAGAGATTGAGTTAGATGAAGAAGAAATAAAAAATATAAATATGGAGAATTAAATGTGTAATTATACAAATTGTTTTTATTTTGGTGATCAAATAGGAGTGAAGTAATAGTTTAGAGACTATCTAGGTAATTTATCATTTTTTTTTGTTTCAGATCAACCTCCCGTCAAAGGTTAACGACAACAAATAGCTAGGTGATCAAAAGTTTACGCCCAAAAAAGTAAATAATTTTACTGGTCCTTTTGCAGATTTGGTAACGAATTCTATAAGGGAGAAACATAAGTGATCATCTAGTAGTTAACCTTTTTTTATAAGACATAAAACCCATAATTTTTGGTTTTGGGGTGTGGAGCTCTTATTTATTGCTGTTCCAAAAAACTATACAAACTAGAGGCCCTTTAATCTAAGAATTCAATGCTGCTGCTGTTGTTATCGGCCACTAGTGTCATAAAAATGGCCGTTGCCCGTTGCAGTTTTGCAATTACAAGAAATCCAAATACCTTGGTTGAAGAAAGGTAATTCAAATCCAGGGAAGTGTGGGATTTTTTTTTCTCTTATTACCGGGGATGGAAGAATGCTTTCAATTCACTCCATATTCGACCATGGTGTGGGCCTTTGTCTTTCTTACAAAACACATTATATTCATAATACATATACAAACAGCATTAAAGTTTAGTTTCCCTCTTTGCCGACATTATCACAGTTAGAGCTCCTTACAAGTTGGTGTTATTATATATATACAGAGAGAGAAGTTGGATTCCAGCTCCCATAATAAACTATGAGAAAATATGCTGATCAGATTATGCAGTGGAGAGCTCTCACATGACAAGAGATATTGGAATCCATCTAGCAGCCATTAGATTACAATTCTTCGATCATCCAACGGTTGAGATCGACATATTTTATTTGCATTAGGGGTCCCTGTAGACTTGGTTATTTATCAGTGATTCAGAAGATTAGAAAATAATATGGTGGAAAAGCTGAGCTGAGCAGAGCAGATTCTTTCGGTTTTTAATATTAATGGTGCCATTGAGGAGTATAAATGTATGTTTGTTAAGATTGATGTTCTTACAGAGGAGATTATTCTCCAGTACCCAACATGCTTTATATATTAATTGTTCTAAAAAAATGAAAATTGTTGATTAGGACCTTTTATCAGCTCATCATACTAGTAGGTCCTACATAAAAAATCAAAATAATATTGCTTCTATAATTGGAGATTTTTTAAAAGATAAGTTTGTTGGAGATAAGAAAAAAAACTGAAAACATACAAATGGAGAAATCAATTTGTTGCTTGGTCTAATGCCCACTACCAAATATTTCTAGATTTTTTTAAAAGATACGTTATATAAAAGATAATACTTGTAAATATTGATATTCAAATTTAAATTATTAAAATTTTCTCATTTAAACATGATTATATAAATTAATTAAATAGAGTCCATATTATATTTAAGAACAAAAATATTATCCTCCCTAATCATGCCCCATTCTATGCTCTACCCTAAAAATACTTAAAATTAAATTTTAAACTATAACCTTAATTTCTACATCCTAAACCCTAAACTCTAAAAATACACTCTACCCTTAATTCCTTAAACTCTAACCACAACCTCTAACCTTAAACTATAACACTTAAACCCTAAACTCATTTTTTAAGTGAAATATCAAAGGAGGCATAATTTGAGAGCAAACGATTTCCATCGTACATTTAGCCGGTAGAGCTGTTGAGTGATTAGTTGGATAACATTTCCATAAAAAAATTAGTTGACCATTTGTATAGATAGATAAAATACAAAGTGGTTAGATTTCAATAACAAAAATGTCACTTTGAGTGTTGACCCAATTGTTGCCTCATGTGGGGTTAGCCAATTGCAGAGGAAGCAAGTTTGTTATTTGTAATCATTAATCAAAGAAATTAATTACATTTTTTATAAATATATAGGCCCTGTTTGGCAATTAGCGAATAGCGGATTGCATTAGTATATTTTAATAGCGGATTGTATTAGCTGATTATATAAAAGTGTTTGGTAAAATTAACTGATAGTTAATAGTTGTTAGATTATTTAAACAAGCAAAATAACATATAAGGATATGGTTATATTCAATACTTTGTTTGAATAGTTTATTAGTTTTCAATATTTTGTATCTAATTATTATTAATTAGATCTATAAAATTATTTTTTAATATAACTTTTCTAAACAATTCGAATGATTTATATATTAATTTATTATTTATATAATTATTTTAATATAATTTAATTAATTAATAAATTTAAATACACATATAAATATGTGATAATAAAAAAAAATAAGGGTTAGCTTATAAACAGGGTGAGAGAATATTTAATTTAGATTTTTGATAACTGGTAAGGGTAAAAGAGTTTTTACAACTCTAATATCAAACATCTAATCTCAAAAAGCTATTATTATGAGCTTTTTTAAAATTAGCGGTTTCACCCTAATCCGCTATTTCAATCTGATGTTCACCAAACAACAATTGTTGGGTTGTGTGGAGCTCGATTCGATCAACCAATTATGCTCACCAAGTGGTGGAGAGGTGGATATTTGGGTGTTAGGGTTTAGGAAGCTAAAAAAGAAATAGACACAATGATTTTAGAGTGGTTCAGTCTTCTAACAAGCACCTACATCCACTACCTTAGCTCCCCACTAAGGATTTTACAATCAATCCACTAATTGATTCGTCCCCTTTTCTAGGCTTAGGAGGAAACCCTTTACACCGATCAAGCTTCTACCCAAAGCCTTGATCAAAACCCTCTTTTACAAAGAGAAACAAGAAAGCAAACTTAAACCCTCTAATAGGTGTTTGTTTGCACAATTAAGCTCTCACCCAAAACCTAAAACACTTGAGCAAATTTGACAATTTTGGCTCACTAGTGTTTGTCTATACAATAATTGACACTTTAGGCTCTAAGACAATTCTTGATCATTGGTTGATTGACAATTGAAGCATTAGCCTTCTCTTGATGCTTGGAGGTCTCTTTTATACTCCCAATTGAGTTTGTAGCCGTTACTAGCCGTTGGGATCAAATTGGAGCCGTTGAGGACTTTAATTCCCACCATAAATGCATTCTGCAGCTCCCCGTTTCGAAACGCTCGGTGTCGTTTCGAAACACTCTCAATGTAGAAAGAGCCGTTGCAGTCTGTCAGGGCATCCATTTCGGAACGCCTCCTGGCCGTTTCGGAACGCCTCATATCCGTTTCGGAACACCTCCTGGCCGTTTCGAAACCCGTATCGAAACGCTATAGGCCCGTATCGAAACGCCTGCATTTAAAAGTTGGTTGGGAAAATAGTCGTTGGGGTTTATGACCGTTGGGGTCATTGCCACGTGGGCGTATCGAAACGGCCTAGCCCGTTTCGAAACGCTGGGCAAAAATCAAGTCCAGGGAAAGCCCGTTTCGAAACACGTTTCGAAACGAATATGCTACTGGAATCCCCTGTTTCGAAACGCCTTATGGTGTTTCGAAACACCTGGACAAGTTTGAGAAGTTTGGCTTTGAAACACATTAAAAACCCATTTAAAAACATCCCTAAACATAGTTTCGGAATATTTGGACTTTGGAAATTGTTTTAAACACTTTTTAAATCAGTCCAAAACATTTTTCAATTATTATATCAAAACATTAGTTCTACAACAATATTAGCGGATTTGACTGGTCAAACCTCTAATTATGCCTCAAACCTCTAATTTTTGCACAAACCTTTCTTTACCAAACAAGGCCATAGTAAAATCTCTATAAATTAATATTGTATGAATCACATAATTTTATTAATTTAATGAGGTATTGATTAATCAATAAATTAATAATTTATTAATTTAAAGTGATTTTTTTGGATTCAATGGACCTATATTATTCTTCATAAACTTGATACGATGATTAATGCCCTTGGGTACCACAACAAAATGGATGTCAATCACCTATTGGATTACCTAGTGAAAATTATACATGTTCAAAGGTCCAAAGTTTAAAAGAAATTGTGGCTAGTGTTATTGAAAATCTTATTAAGGATGAAACTGAATATGATACAATGCCTATGAAACCAATTATGCGGAAGGAAGTACTCATAGCGGCAAAAATTCTTCATGGTTTTTTGTTGCAATATGAGAACGCAACAGCGGAACTTTTGAATGCAGTAAGAAAAGTTAGAGATGAAATACATATAAATTTAAATTTTAAGAAGAAACAAACAAAAATATAATCATATTTTACTAAGTTTCCCTAATTATATATGTGATTTTATAAAAGGGATAGGATCAAATTACACTGTGTAAAACTCTTTAAGTTTTACACCTTTTTTGGATCGTTGGATGGGTGAAACGGATGGATGAGATTAACAGTAAATTATGTGAAGATTATCACTTGGGAATTAAAAACACGGAGTTAATCTCAACCATTCATTTCCCCCATCCAACGATCCAAAAAAGGTGTAAAACTTAAAGAGTTTTACACAGTGTAATTTGATCCTAACCCTTATAAAATTATTAATTTATAATATTAAAGGAGCTATAAATTTATATAAGAGTCTTCCGAAAAATTATTATCTTATTAATTTATCAAAATTATTAATTTAGAACTTAGGCCAAAATTGAAATCGGAAAAATTTATTATTTTAAAAAAATATTAATTTATCAAATATTAATTTATAGAAGTTCTACTGTATATATATATATTGAAGTCCGATACCGTACGTTGATTTTGTGGATTTGTATGAGGCCGGTGAAGAACCAATGAGCCGCCGATCATCATCTTGGGTTTTGAATTGATTCTTTAAGCCCGTCTTCTTTTGTCTGCTTGAAAGCCCGTTTTACTTTAAACCAATGGTTCTTGTATGATTGTATCATATAAACAATCTTTTGTCAGATTATACTAGCATATATTTCTCCAAATTTAGTTGGACATAAGATCATTTAAGTCCACTCACGGTCTCCTATATTTTTCTTTTAAATTTTAATCTTTAATAGTATAATAAATTTATTTTACAGTTTTATTGTTAAATTCTAAAAAATAAATATCAATGAGACTTCAACACAGTTAATAAAAGCTCAGACTATAAATAGTATTATGATATTTTTGGTTTGAGTCAAGGAATCCACCGCTGATAGTAGTGATTAACTCCTCATCGCGGGTGCTCTCACTAAGAGGTAATAAATAATATTATGATTTAAATCCTACATTTTATTTATTTGTGATTTTTTATTATTAAGTAGAGATATAATTACAAAACAAACATCGCACCTCAAACTCATACAAGATGAAATAACATGAATAACTTTACCCACTCGACCAATGAATAAATATTTAATTTTTAAGTTTTAGTTGTTAAACTAGTTATACAAGTCTTGAGCTTAAATGAATAGTTCCGTTAATATACACTTAAATTTCAAAGTCATGATCAATTTGAATTTTAAATAAAGATCACAAATCACAATAATGGTCTAGTTTAATAATATGATCAACTTGCAGTTGATTAATTAAATTGAATAACAAGAGGTGAAAAAAGAAATACTAATTGTAACTATAAGAAGGGGTGGAGAATTCAGTTAAGGTGAATATTTGATCGGGTGAAGTCGAGTTAAAAAACTGTAAATGACTTAAGTTGATTAATCTTATTTTATCTTTGAAATTTTTCGAGTTAGGTTGAGTCGAATTTTGTTTAAATTTTGTAAATATTCATGATTTTACGATATTGATTGATTCTAATTTAAATGGCTTTCTATAACTATATATGATATACATATGTATTTGTTCATATTTTTCACAATTGTGGATAAATTTTGTAATGTTATTTAATAAATTAAATATCATCTAAATTATATAATATATTTATAATCTTATTTTTAAATAAGGTATTTTGAGGGAAATATTGATGGATAGAAAGAATTTGTAAAGAATTGCAGTCAGGGGGACTAAATTGAATAAAATCTAAAATTGAAAGATTAAATTGTAAAAAATATTCATTTATATTTTATTACTCAAATTCTATTTAAATTTTTTTTCAAGTTGATTCAAATCGATTTGAGATTATAAAATTTGAGCTGAGTCAAAAAAATTTAATTGTTTCAAGTCTAACCAAATTTTGTTCATTCCTAATTAGTATATGTGCAAACCCATATTTTTAGAAAAGGAAAATTAAAAAATAATTGTTTAGAGAAAAATTCAAATTGGACTGAGAAAATGAGATTTTAGACTTTGTGTTTTTCTTTTCTGATTTTCGTTTGGTATTTTCATTTCCTGGAGTTTGTGTGTCTCTCTCTTCTGGGATATGGAAGAGTCTAGCAATTGTCGGTCTATCTTCTCCGACACGGTTTGCCCATAGAGCCACACGTGTTTGGCGGTCTTTTCACTGTCTTTTAATTTTACTTTTTTAATAAAAGCTCAGCTGGTACCTTTTTCAAAAAAGGTAGAAAACAAGATACAATCTCTTATCATAAAATTTTTTAAAAAATTTATTGATGAGATTAACAGTATGTAATGAGAAGATATTTATAAAAAAAATAATGAATTACCCTTAATTTAAGGGTTTTAATTTCAACCATCAAAATAAATAAGTCCAACAACCTAAAGAAACATATGTATATATATTTTTTAATTTACAGTGTGAGTGAATCCTTCTTAACTTTCTCCATATATAACAATATTGTACAGACGTGAAGAAAGAAATTGAAACTTATAAAGAGGCCAACAAAAAAATTAGACTGTGGAAATCTGTACTATTATTCTATACAAACTTCTCTTTTACACGATAACATATTCAGACAATTTTTACAATATCGTTTGAAAAGGAACAAAGCACGCCGGAAAAAGAAAAGAGGACTTGAGGTCTTAAATACACCTACTCATGGTCAACACAAAGCCAGTTAGTTCTTCTATAATACATCAGCGGGTTGTGGCCCAGACCCAAATATGGTCATTGCTCCACATCTAAACGCGACCATGCATGTGGATCTTGCTTTGGTCGCATCCTATAAATTTTGGTTTCTTTTTTATAACACCCAACTTAACAGTACTCACTAATAAGGAAAATTATCATTCAAATATCAAAATCACCCGCGATCCACATCATAGAAACTTTCTTTTATATTTTAGCATAATATGCTTCCTTTGCACGAGCGTCAAATATATGCTGCCTCTTTATGTTTTAAGGTCGGCAAGCCTTTGGAGAAGTTGGGATAAAAGGCTTGGCCAAGTGTATTGTATTTTTCAATATCGAAGTTGTGGGCCTTCATGAGTTTATTTTGTTTGGTTTTGAAACGGCGTTGGAAGTAGCCTTCGAAGGAGGGTTCAGTGGAAGTGGATAAGAAAAAACCATAGGCCGAGGCAAAGTGAAGGGAGGTGACGAAGAAACATATGGGTTCCATCACGTCCCAACTCAGTTCCCAAAAAGTTAGCCTCATGAACCCGAGTGTTTGAACCACTAGGAACCCCAACCCACAGTAAAGCTCACCACGAACTTGAGCCTTGGCCTTCGTGTCTATTTGAGACTTTAGTTTCTCCATTTCTTCCAGCTCTTTTCTTCTTGGGTCATTCGGGAGGACCATCGATTCAGAAATTATTGTTTCCATTGATTTAACCAACTGCGGAAATAAAAGCCGGTCAATATTCAATTCATTATTTCATTCCCATGCTTTAATCATTCATATTTCACCTAAAAACTATTTTCGAATCCGTACGACTCTCAGTTCTCGATATTATATGAAAACAATTTAGATTTGTAGTTGATGGTCATTTTAGTTTAGCATTCTACGATAGGGACCGTAGGGTCCACCGCCGGATACCATTTGGCTGAAACCAAGATGAATTTTGCAACTTGCAGCACGTGGGAGAACATGGTAAGTAATTACGTCTTCATCAGCGCGTGCATTGCACTTTTCATACGGCACGTATAGAGTTTTTAACAAAGAAAAAAGATGGGCGGTGAGAAATTTGATACCTGTTCGGGGCGGAGAAAGACGACGTTCCCTAAAACGACAACGTTTCCCGAAAGATCCAGCACTTTGGCGAGTTCCAAACCTTGAGTTTCATCTCCGCATCCTTCAAGGCAGATCTGAACAAACTCGTGATAAGAAATCGAACTCTTTGGAACCTCTCTCAGCTTCGCTTTGAGCTTCTCGACTAGAGAAACTCTCAATAGCTTCCTCGCATCTTCGACGGATACCTTGGCCAACGTTCCAGAGGCCGTGGCCGTGGCATCCGTTGGTAGAGGTAGAGGTTGAGGTTGAGTGATTCCTTCCAACCGTAGACGATCTCCGGTAATGTTAATGCCTCGGAGCTTTTCTCTCAACTTCTCGCCGACAGGCACCGGGAAAATCTTCGGGAATCCCGACGACGACTGCTCGGAAGCTCTCTGATGGGATAAGCGCCGGAAGAATCCTCTCTCGCCGCAATCCGGCAAACCAGCGTACTCCCGACGAGGTACGGTATGGAGTGAGATCGGAGAGTTTTCTAAAGTGAGAAGCGATGGGCTACTTTTATAACAGTGCAACGGACGCTTCCCAAGGGTTTTCAGAAGCGCCATTGATGAGGGAATTGAAAAGAGAGTTTGAAATAAGAGAGAAGGGAGCACTGTCATGGGTTGGTTGTGGGAGTATCTTTATTTATAGTCTCCAAAGTTTGAGGGAATCTTACGAGAATCTCGGCTAATTTTGTACCATAATAAATTATAATCAATTTATGCAAATTGGAATCTTTTCCAACTATAAATATTTTTGAAATAAAAAAATGAAGGTGAGTTTAACTCGATTTTACTCGAAAATATTTAAAGAATTAATTTCTTTTGATCACATTTAGCCATTGTTCGTGTCGGTTCGAAACATCAGCAAGTTCTTGACATTGCAATGCACGTATTTGAATTGTGTGGTCGTAATTGGTCGGTTTCCTTTCAACACATTCGTCGGGAGGGACTGTGCCGTCCCTTGGGCATGAGGTTCCGCCGAGGCTCATTTTTTATAATATTTGTTATTAAAATTTAATTTTTAATATTTTTTATTATGGGTATATTTTTAAAATTTATTTATTTAACAATTATTATAACTTATAAGGACTTATTTTTTTTCAACATTTGTTATTAGAGGTCTACTTTTAAAATTTAAGTTTTTTCAATATTTATTATAAGGGGTCCAATTTTTTCAATAATTATTATTAAGGGCTTATTTTTCTCAATATTTATTATTAGTGACATACTCTTAATTTTTTTAATACTTTTTTATTAGATCCGATTTTTTTCTTATCTTATAATTAGGGGCCTAATTCCCACATATTTGCTATTAGGGACATTCTCTTAAAATTTAATTTTTTAATATTTTTTATTAAGGGTCCAATAGGGATATGATTTTTTCTCTCAATATTTATTATTAGGAACATACTCTTAAAATTTATTTTTTTCTAATGTTTGTTATTAGAAACTCAAAATTTTTTCTAATACTTGTTATTAGGGGCCTAATTTTAAAATTCATTTTTAATATTTATTTTTAAAGAACTAATTTTTTAATACTTATTATTAAGGGTTTACTTTTAAAATTTATATTTTAAAATTTAATATTATGACTTAATTTTTTTGTTCGCCCTTAAGTCACTAAAATCTCAAAAACAGTTCTGTGTCATGATGACAACAAGGTCACAAACCACATGGCGAAGTTGGTTGGGTTGGACGATCTTGACATCAGTGATTACCAAGTACCATCGCTGGTGGTTGTAAGTCTGTTAAATGCCGATGTTGGTGGTTAGTGCATATTCATCACATTAAGGGTTTCAGTTTGTAGGCTTGTTTAGTATGTGTTAGTCGAGTTTTTCTCCTACGTTTTCTTGTAATATTTTTTGTATTTTTTTTCTAATTAAGTTTAAGAGTTTTTAACGAGATACATTACAATAATTTTTTATTCATAAAAAATATTTAAATATGATATTATGTTCATGTATATAATTTTTTTGTTAATAAAATCATACCCTTTCACCAAAAAATTGAATTAATAGAACTGATATATTTAAATTATTTTTATTTCTAGAAATTACTTATTTAATTTTGCAAGTTTGAATTAAGTTGGCTTTTATAATTAGAATAATCGATTAATAATTTGGGTAAACTTTTAGATGTCAAACAATGTTTGAAAATGCGTAAATGGGTCACTTTAAAAAATTTGTTAAAATTAAAAGGCGTAATCGTCAAATAGGTGCTCAAACTATGCCTTTTTTCAGTTAGGTGCCCAAATTTTTTTTGGGCCAAATTAGGACCTAAAATTTTATTCTGCGACACATTTAAGGTTTGCCATTAAATTTCTCCGTTAAAGAACACGTGTCACCTCCAGAGAAATCCAAAATTATATTAAAAATAAATAAAATTAATAAAAGGTAATAAAAATAAAAATGTATCATAAAAGTTTCAAACATTCTCAAAATAGTCCCTAAATCCCAAAACCCCCAACTCCCCTCGCCAAACAACCCACACGTCGTTCGTCGCTCCTCTTGCCGCCGTTCGTTGTGAATTATTCGAATGAACCATTCGACAATTTTGTCGATTCGTACGACGTCGGTTGATTTCCGGCGACGAGGTGGTGGGCGAAATGGTCGTGATGGTCCGACGACCAATTTGGTAGGCGGCGGCGTGGCAATCTGCGGCGGAATCGGCCCAAATCGGGATTTAGATTTTAGGGATTTAGGGATTTTGGAATTGGGGGGTTGTTTTGTAAAATCTGGAAAATTTAGAGATTTTTGAAAATTAATTAATTATATTTATTTTTAATATAATTTTGGATTTTTCTGAAGGTAAAACGTGTCATTTAACAGAAAAAATTAACGGCGAACCTTAAATGAGTCACGGAATGAAACTTTAGTTCCTAATTTGGCCCGAAAAATAGTTTAGACACCTAACTTGAAAAAAAGAGCATAGTTTGGGCACTTATTTGACGGTTAAGCCAATTTAAAAATTCAATATAGTATTGACCTGTTTTTTAAAATTAAAAAAAATCATATAAGACTATATAAAAGTTTTTAAAATGTTAAATTATAAAAAAATAGTTTTTCTAAAATGATAAATTTGATTGTTAAAATTTAAATTATGGTGTAAGGGTGACACCAAATAATAAATTTAGTTACTATGTAAAACACACAAATTAGACCCTTAAACTTTAAAATTGTATCAATTTAGTTATTTAATTGACGATTACCGTTATTTAATGTTATAAAATTAATATAACGATTTATGATTTTTACGTGACACATCACACATGTAATGAAGATGCAATAAAGGAGTTTAATTGTTTTTTATATAAAAAAATCAAAGACTAAGCTTGTTTTAGGATGTTTGAGGGCTTAGAAAAAATATTAGAATTATAAAAAATGAAATAAAACAAAAAACAATTATGAAATTTAAAATGTTAAAAAATAAAAACATTTCAAAAGTATTTAAAATGCCGAGAATGCGCAGAAAGTTAGAAATAGGTAAATTGCAAAGAGCTTTTGGTAAAGGGCGAGCCGGCGAGAGTTGATGGCGACATATGCAAGCCAATTAAACTTGTTTGCAGCTGTCAGTAGATACAAAAAATATGTTTAACGTTGACAAGGTACGGTATGACTATAATGCAGCACCAATTGAAAATATTATAAATTTTAAAATATAAAATATAAAATTAAAAATGTTACAATGTTTTATAATGTTTTCAGTTGACGATAAGTTTTAAAAATTTACTTCGAATTTCGAAACTTTTATTACTTCTGATAACATTTTCAATTTTATATTTTAATTTTTATAATACTTTTTGTTGATACTGCACCGTACCCTGTCATACCGCAGACCTACCCGATACAAAACATCAACCTCACATTATCACATGCCCCAACCCCAATTTTAGAGCCTTTTGTTTTTCTCACTCCAATTTGCATCTTAAATGACACGTGAAACTTGGCCAAAGTCTTTAGCCACGCTACGCTACACAAGCCAACGCGTCCTTGGAAATTTTGATCATATATTTCTCATCTATTCGGTGTTCATGTTTATTCAATATCATTAAAATAATTAAGTTTAAGGTTTATAGTTTAAGTTTATAATTTAAAATTAGGGTTTAGAGTATTAGGTGTATGATGTATTTTTAGGGTATATGATTTAGAGTTTATGATTTATAATTAAAATTAAAGGCTTACAATTTAATTTTTTTAGTGTTGGGGCACAAAAAGAACAAAAGATTATTGTCCACTATATTATAATATATGGGTAATTATTCAGTACACATGCAGTAGAAATAAAAAGTTTTCAGCCTTAGTTTCAGGGTTTAAAAGTTAGGGGTTTATGTTTAGTGGTTTAGAATTGATGAGTTATGGTTAGAATTTATGAATCGGAGGTTAGAATTTAGGTTTACAGGTTAAAACCTAAATCCACAACCATGCTACACTAAACTCTAAACCATAAATTCTAACCAAAACCTCTAAATTCTAAACTCTTAAACCTAACCCCTAACATTTAAACCCTAAAATCTAACTCTAAACCTTAAAACCAAAACGTTCGTGAAATTTTTTGTTATCACCGCTTGTTTATCGAATATAAATCCTTAGTCTATTAGTAGTTAATTTAAAAACTGTCATGTATTTCTTTATTTAAAAAAATAAATAAATGGGACACATGATTATCGGATGCCGGGGATCATCTCTCGATCAAACATGTAATATTGAGGTTGCGTTAAAACTACATGAATCTTCTTTGAATAAAACTCCTTCTATTAAAAACGCACGCATTTTCTTTTTCATTTCTTTCTTGTATGTACCAAGAATTCTTTCACGAAACTCTCTACTTAGAGTTGCCTAAACTAACCACTTTTGCACGTTCAGTTTACCTACAAAAATGCCATCATCATTCAGGTGGCAAACTCTCGGTCCCTCATTTTCTTCACTCTGTTCATAAGATTAGTTTCACCATTTTTGTTATTTCTGTAAAAAAAAAAAAAACCCTCTTTTTGAAGTTTTATTTTTAAAAAAAGTTATCAAACTTTGTAGTCTTTCTTTTTTCAAAAATAAAAAATAAAATCTGATTGTTAAAAAAATATTACTAGACAATAAAAACAGCACTAAACAAGGCCACATCAAGGCTATATATTGGTTTCAACATGCTTAAGTGTTGAGAATGTAAAATAGTTAGTTTCATTTTCTAGTTAGTTGTTAAGGGTTGTTAGCTATAGTTAGTTATTTTGTTTATAACTTGTTGGTTAATTCCCTTTGCTAGCTATATAAAGCCCATTGTAACCTTATTATTAATCAATGAGAATGAATAATTTTTTCAACATGGTATCAGCAGTCCAATTCTGATTTTTTCTGTTGGGCCGTTTTTTTTTGTTTCCTTGGCCTGTTTTCTGTTTCGGCCGGCTCTTCAGTTTCTTTTTCATTCTCATTTTGCATTTCGTTCTTCTTTTTTTCCCCTTTTTCTTGTTTTTTCCGATGGCCACCGCGATTGATTTGAACCACGTTCTTTATCTCCATCCATCCGATACTTCCGGTGCTCCGATCGTCTCCGTTCAATTGACCGGCATCGACAATTACGGCGTCTGGAGCCGTTCGATGTGTCTCGCCTTACTTGCGAAGAACAAACTAGGGTTCGTTACCGGTGATTGTAAGCGAGACGGCTTTGTTGAGACTCTCCGTTCGCAGTGGGATCGCTATGATGCGGCGGTCATTTCCTGGATTCTGAACTCTGTGAGCCGTGACCTTTCAGCTGGTGTTGTTTTTGCGTCGAACGCTGCCCTAATCTGGAAGGACCTTCGCGAGCGTTTTGACAAAATTGATGGTGCGCGAATTTTTTTTCTTCACCGGGAGGTTGCTACATCCGTCCAAGGTGATCTTTCTGTTTCTTCTTACTTCACCCGCCTGAAACTTTTGTGGGATGAGCTTGCGGTGTTGGTTCCTTTTTCGACTTGTGAATGCCCTGCTTCTGAAGCTAATCTGGCGGCTCATCTTCAACAGCAACTTTTCCAGTCCTAATGGGTCTCAATGAGACATTTTCTGCGTTGCGGAGCCAAATCTTGCTCATGAAGCCCTTGCCATCTGTTAACCAGGCTTATTCAATGATTCTTCAAGAAGAATCCCAACGGGCACATCTTCATGGTCTTTCCCCAATTTCGTTGTCTTCTGATCCGACGGCTCTTTATGCTTCTGGTGGGACTAGCTCTCGCCGTCGTTTCACTGGGACGTGTGATCACTGCAAGGTTCGGGGTCACAAGAAGGACCAATGTTATCGTCTGATTGGTTTTCCGGCCGACTTTAAGTTCAACAAGAGGAAGGATGCTCAAGCTGCGTTGGTTACTGATGCCTCTGAGGTCTCTGGTTCCTCATCTTCTTCTAGTTCTTCTTTGTCTCCTGTGTTCACACCGTCTCAATATCAGCAGCTGTTGGATTTGATCAATCGTGCTCCGTCTCAGGCTGAATCTTCTGCAAATCTCGCAGGTGATGTGTCTTGCTCCTCTGCTCGTTCCAGTTTTATCTGGATCTTAGATACTGGTGCTACGGATCACATGTGTTGTGATTTCATTTTTCTGGATACTCCTCTTTCATGCTCATCTACTTCTCGTTCTGTTTTTTTGCCTAACGGAAAGCATGCTGCAATTACTCATACTGGTTCTGTTCATCTTGCTGATATGCATTTGTCAAATGTCCTTTTCATCCCTGATTTTACACATAATCTCATCTCTATTTCCAAATTAACCTCTGAGTTGAATTGTACTGTGATCTTTTTCCCTGATTTCTGCTTGATTCAGGGACTCTCCAGTGGCAAGATGTTGGGGATTGGTAAACTGTCTGGAGGACTTTACATTTTCATTCCTCCAGCTTCTGTGCCTGGTTTGTCTTTAGCTTTTCCTTCTTTTTTTCCTTCTTCAATTGTTCCAAATGCTATCTCACATTGTATGCATTCTGAGCTTAATAAAGGATTGTTGTGGCATGCTCGTTTGGGTCATGCACCCTATAGTACTATCTCTAAATTGCCTATTGCTGACACTATTTCTAGTAGTTCTCATTGCCCTGTTTGTCCTTTAGCCAAACAATCTAGGCTTCCATTCCCTTTAAGTTCTACTCATACCTCCTTGCCTTTTGAGCTTTTACACATGGATCTTTGGGGTCCTTATAGGACATCTACTGTTCATGGTCAAAGGTTTTTCCTCACTATAGTTGATGATTATTCTAGGATGACATGGGTTTTTCTGTTGAGGTTAAAATCTGATACTATTCTGTTCATCAAGTCTTTTCTTTCTTATGTTCAAACTCACTTCTCAGCTTCTGTTAAATTTGTTCGTACAGATAATGGTTCTGAGTTTTTTAATTCATCTTGTTCTGATTTTTTTCATTCTCTTGGTATTGTCCATCAAAGTAGTTGCATCCATACTCCACAGCAAAATGGCATAGCTGAGAGAAAGCACAGACACCTATTAGAGGTTGCTCGTGCCCTTAAATTTCATGCTAAAATCCCTGTTAAGTTTTGGGGATATTGTGTCACCACTGCTTGCTATCTTATAAATCGCCTTCCCTCTTCAGTCTTACACTGGAAAACACCTTATGAAATGCTTTATCATCGTCCTCCTTCTCTTTCACATCTTAGAGTTTTTGGTTGTCTTAGCTATGCCACCAATACTAATCCATCTGATAAATTTTCTCCTCGAGCTTTTCCTTCTGTTTTCTTTGGATATTCTGATGTTCAAAAGGGTTACATTTTGTTTAATTTGGATTCTAAATCTTTTTTTGTCAGTAGGGATGTTGTCTTTCATAAGGACATCTTTCCTTTTCATTCTGCAACATCTACTACTTCTCCTTGGTTGTTTCCTTCTACTTCTTCAAGTCTTGATGATTTGTTTCTCACTCCTGAGTCTCCTAATATCTCAACAAATTCCACTCATGTCTCCTCTGATCCTGTTTCTACTGTTTCTTCAGTTCCAGTAGATGTTTCAGTCCCTGCAGTTGTTTCTGGTGATTCTGCAGGTTCAGTTTTACCTTCCAATCCCCCTGTTCGAAGATCTGTTCGAACAGTTCGACCCCCTCAATGGCTGAATGATTTTGCTTCTGCATGTCATTCTTCTAATATCCAGTATCCTCTTTCTTCTTCTTTATCTTATGATCATCTTCCTTCTTCTACTCGTTCTTTTCTTTCTCATACCTCTATCATTGAACCTAACACTTATTCTGAGGCTAGTAAGAACCCTTTGTGGATTGAAGCTATGAGAGAGGAAATTCAGGCTCTTGAAATTAATAACACATGGTCCTTAGTTCCTCTTCCATCTGGTAAGGTTCCCATTTGTTGTAAATGGGTATTTCGAGTTAAGTATAACTCTTCTGGTGCTGTTGAACGATACAAAGCACGTCTCGTGGCCAAGGGTTACAACCAGAAAGCTGGTGTTGACTATACTGAAACGTTCTCTCCTGTAGCAAAAATGGTTACTGTTAGGACCATTTTGGCTCTTGCTGCTGCTCACAGTTGGCCACTTTACCAGATGGATGTCTATAATGCGTTTCTTCAGGGTGACTTACAGGATGAGGTCTATATGGAATTGCCTCATGGATTTTGCAGCCAGGGGGAGTCTAGGGTTTGTAGGCTGCGTAAATCCCTTTATGGTCTGAAGCAAGCTTCAAGACAATGGAACATGAAGCTTTGCGAAGCATTGTTGAATGCTGGTTATTATCAAAGTAGGTCGGATTACTCTATCTTCACAAAAAGGAAAGGAGATGCACTGGTGATAATGTTGATTTATGTCGATGACCTACTGATTACTGGAAATGATAGCAGTTTAATTTCAGATTTGAAGTTGTTACTGAATCAAAGTTTCAGAATGAAGGACCTAGGGGATTTAAAGTTTTTTTGGGATTTGAAGTGATGAGGTCCAAAGAAGGTATTTTGCTAAACCAAAGGAAATATGCAATGGAGTTGATTGAAGATTTGGGCCTTGGTGGTTCTAAGCCAGCATCCACTCCTTTGGAGCAGAATGTGAAATTCACTACAGCAGTTTATGACAAGGAGTTAGAGCTTAATGTTGAAGATAAGCTCTTAGAAGATGTCTCCATTTTTCAGAGATTAATTGGAAGGCTCATTTATCTCACTCACACCAGGCCAGACATAATGTTTGCTGTGCAGAACTTGAGTCAGTTCATGCATCAACCAAAGGAGTCTCATATGATAGCAGCATTGAGGATTGTAAAGTATGTGAAAAAGAACCCTGGTCAAGGGTTGCTGTTTGAAGCATCAAATAAAAAGCAAATCACAGCTTACTGTGATTCAGACTGGGCATCATGCCCAATATCAAGAAAATCAGTAACAGGGTACTGCATCAAGATTGGAAATTCTTTAATTTCCTGGAAATCTAAAAAACAGAACACAATAGCTAGATCTTCAGCTGAAGCCGAGTATCGAAGCATGGCTGTTGTGGTGTCTGAAGTAATCTGGTTAACTGGTTTTCTGAAGGAACTTGGAATGTATGAGTCTGATCCTGTGAAGCTTTTTTGTGATAATAAAGCAGCTCTTCAGATTGCAACTAATCCAGTTTTTCACGAGAGAACGAAGCACATTGAAATAGATCTTCATTTCGTGAGAGAGAAGATACAACTTGGGTTGATACAAACACAGCACATCTCATCTTCAGAACAGTTAGCAGCCATTATGACAAAGGCACTTGGAGTGCAACAACATGAGCATCTTCTAAGCAAGTTGGGAGTTAAAGATGTATTTCAACTACCAACTTGAGGGGGAGTGTTGAGAATGTAAAATAGTTAGTTTCATTTTCTAGTTAGTTGTTAAGGGTTGTTAGCTATAGTTAGTTATTTTGTTTATAACTTGTTGGTTAATTCCCTTGGCTAGCTATATAAAGCCCATTGTAACCTTATTATTAATCAATGAGAATGAATAATTTTTTCAACATTAAGGAGCACAACAGTTGACAAGAGGAGTAGAAATCGTTTGTCCATTTTCGGTACCCCTATTTATTCCCATCAATAAAAATCAGGTTTAAGGTTAGCGCTTAGGGTTAGGATTTAGAGTATTAGGTGCAATGTGTATTTTTTAGGATGTTGAATTTAGGGTTTATGATTTAGAAATTATGGTTATGGCTTAGAATTTGATTTTTTAGTGTTTGGACATAAAAAAAATAAAAAAAAGTACAAATGATTTTTGTTCCAACAATAATGGCCATATCATTTTGAAATATACATACTTTTCAATCTATTTGTTGGTACATTATAACTAGAGAGAAAAATATCATAGCAATTTGAATTCTGAATTTTAAAATTGTAACATAAAACTTCAACTAGTTATTTAAATTGTTGGCATTTTTCAAATTGCTTAATACCACAATTATGAAATAATGAATATAAGAAGAGGAAACGTGGAAGGAATTAGCATTGCAGTACATATTTTGTTTCTTTTTTGATCAAAAAAATAACTTCCATAAAATTAGAGGGGGCAAACATACATAGAGAGCGGTTCACCCTTAACAACAAAGCCGGTAAAAGCCAAGGGGAACCGACGAACGAAATAAAGGAAACCAGACAAGAAAACAAAGCAAAAAGCCCGAAAACCTAAAAACATACGAAACATAAAACAAGACCTCGTGTCAGAAACCGCAAAACCCAAGCAATGGGCGCAAAGGCAGCCATAACCAACGTCGAAACAGAAGGTTCTATTGGCAAAAACAAATAGCCGGCAGGAATAATTACTTAGGCCCGAAAATAACATCCTCGTCTTCGAGGGGATGATGTTGAGAATCTTAATTCAAGTGGTTAAGATATTCATAGTTAGCATTGAGAAAGTTATGAAAAATTAATAAAATATCACAAGGGATCTATGAATGGATGCAGCCCTCTGGTTGGAATCTTTTGATAGTAAGTGAATAAGAATTTAAGAATCCCAGCAATTTGGGGTTGGAACTTGGAATCATTTTGGATTTGATGGGATCAAATTAGTTGCTAATACATTATTCTCGGACATCGGTACTAGTGGCAGTGGCAAGTCAACTACTCTTTTCTCAAATGTGCATGCCGCCCAGTCCTAAGATAATTATAATATAATATTTATTTATACATATTTTTAATCCTTCAAGCAATACATATATTTTACAGATAAAATATTTTAAATCCAAGTCTTCTTAGATGAACATCATATTCTTTATAAATTCTATTAGGACCACTTGTTGGATTATCTTTCACAAAGTTTAACGTGTGTAAACAAAGCTCTTGATTTTCTAAAAAATAAGGTTTAAAATTAAGTTATAATCTTTTTATAAAATTAAAAATTAATTTTATCAACCTATAACCAGTTGGTTTAATAATATAAAACATTAAATCCCTTAAGCAAAGTCATAGATTTAAATCCTGATGTTGTGAATGAAACAAATGGGTTGGAAGAGTTGTTCGGGCCTCTACAATACCAACATGAATTTATAGCTTATGAGTTGGATATATGTGGTGGTTTAACAATTTTGTTTACCATTGTATTAGATTGTAACATTATAAATTTTTAAAGGAATAAATCAAAATTTATCTTTTAAAAATATATATAAAATTACAGCCCTATTGATGTCGCTGTAATAAAATAATCAATATTCAACACTTCTAATCCTATTAATACAATGAAAGAAAAAAGGGTTCAACTTTGAAAAACAAGAAGATAGTGTTCACGTATCCTGGTTCCTTTTTTGCCCTACATCAAAGTTTGAAACCAACAACACTGGATGTTAAAAATTAAAATTTTAGCTTGCAATCAGCACAAACTTGGTGGCAACATCCCCAAAATTATGGGACTGTTTTGGATTAATCACCGCGCGAATACGCCACGGCACTGCACCATTTTAATGTGCCACCCATGCTTTAATGAATTGTCTAGATATCTTAGAACTTCAAATAATAAGTGCGCCGACATTTCTACGCTATAATGAAATAAGTTTGTGATTGTAATAAAAAATGAATTGCAAGTGAGATGCTGTTCATGAGGAAGGAAGGCAGACACGATTCTCGGTGGCAAAAGAGAGTATTAGGTTGGAATAATTAGGATTGATGTTTTCATATGATTCTTCCAGCAATAGATTCGTAAGAGGGGCTGGCGTATCTGTCCACTTTACCTCACCCCTGCCCCATAATTATCAGCTATTAGATAAATTTAAATTATATTTAGGTTATTATTTCATGCATCGATCGTGAATTTTTTTTCAACGAGCACAACTAGTTTCACTTTTAAAATTAAAACCTTAATTCTTAAAATCTAACACTAAATTTAAAAATTTAAATTTTTAAACTTTAAAATAAACTCGTTTGTAGAAAACATTTTTTTTCTTACTACTAATACATGGAATATTTTTTCAAATATTTATAGCAGTTGTTTTTGGAGTATCATTTATATGGACAACGGAAAATGACGTGGAGTGAGCTCACAGATTCCTGCTGCTTATAGCTTTGTCATTGGGTTGTGGGAATGGGATGGCAGCAGAAAAGCAAGAATATGCGTCCATGCAATGTTAGGCTGGAATCATTTTCGCACCCAACTCCCAGCTTACATACGACGCTCCATTTTATCCACCAAATTAAAACTCTCTCCTTTCCCCCTGATTCTTTCAACACTTGCATGTTAATACTTAATACCATCATAAAAAAACGAATGATTTGTAATGTATTTTCCCTTACTAATACATGGATTTAAATAACTGTTTATAATCGCAATAACAACCGGGATATAACAGTTTAAACACGTCCTCAATCACGATATTCGAAATTGTTATGTTCGCAATAATATATGTTATTAATAAAATTCAAGACTACGATATTTGCAATGACCTTAATTACATATGTTATATCCACAACAACAATAAATGCAACACGACAAATAAAAAATGCAATTGCAATCATAATTTAAATCTTTGCTTATTAAATATATTAAAGACGAATATTAAAAAAAAGTAAAGAAATTATATAAATCTTAGCAAACAGAGGGAATGTTAATACAAGGTTCATGTCAATAGAATGTTGATAATTCTTTGGTGTCAACTGTGGGGGATGCGTGCAACTTTAGGATCCGATACAAGCATGGATCGTGCTTATCAGCTTATGGTTGTGGTGGTGTATGAGGAAGTCCCATTTGAGTGATTGTGTGCATGTTTAGTTTTGCATTTGGGGTCTAAAAATTTTGATTGAACGGGAAAATATGTCTCGATTATGGTAAAATTCCTTATCAACCGTTTTATCCGAATACAGTTCTTGCATCACCATTCACCATTAGAATCATATCTTCTGAAACAGGAGATATGTATGAACTACATATATGTATATATATTCGAATCGTGGAATCACTTGCAAATTAAAGAACCCGTTCATGAGTCTTGTTTCTTTGTTGTTAGGGACTTCGCTTCCTTCAAGCCCGGGACTTCGCTGCACCATTCGGCTCTTCTCGATTCATAACTTTCTTCGTTGCTCGTTCTAGATCTTTCGAAATTAGATATCTTGACTGTTCAAGAAAAATGATCGTTGTCACACTGCCTTGAAAGATACACTCTATAAATTAATTACTTATTAGAATTTAAGAAAGATCCTCTTTAAAAAAAGAATTTAAGAAAGATCCCATTATTATTTTAATATATTAATTAACTTTTGATTCCCTTTATCGCCAGCATGAGGAAAGCTCGTTTAAAAAGATAAATAATTTTTTTAAAGCTAAGATGATTACAAGTAGTATCAGTTTAAAATATACTCTCATTCATTTAAAAATGCATGCTCAATCATCCTACTGCAGCTACTAGTGTTCAAACTCGTGACTTTTAAGAACAATAACTGTTCCTTTAACCACTGAGACAAGTTAGTTCATCCAAAAAGATAAACAAACTTGAATATAATGCTCACGCAATTTCCAAATTTCTTCCCCTTTATCACAACCAGATATTGAGTTCTTTTGTCTTATTATCCCTGCCATTATTAACATGTAAATGCTTAATTTCGGTTATTAATATATTTTTATGTAAAAAATTAATAGTGGTTAGTCAAATGAAAGAAATAAAAAAATGAAGAGAATAAAAATGATCCAAAGATAAAATTCTAACTATATCGTATATGAATACATGTTATTGAGAGGGTAAAGGGTTTTCATATTAGGATAAAATCTGATATAATTACATTGAAATTCGCCAATTATCAACATTTTGAAAATTATTATTTTGAGAATACTTGTTACCAAACAAACCTATTAAATGGAGTAGTTGATGGGTGTGATTTGAATTGATTAAATTACAGACTGCGAGCAAATGACAACAAAAACTTTTTGTTGATTATAGTTGGGAGGCAATTAGCTAATGCTCCATTATCGAATAAAAAAGCAGATTTTTTGTGTTGAATTAAATGAAAGACTGGTGTGATCTTTTGACCAACTACGTCCCACCCATTAAGAATAGAAATTATCAGCTTTTCTCGGTGTCCTTACTTATGTTTCCATACTAAAAATTAAGTTTATGATTTGTGATTAGGATTGAAGAAATTTGAGATAAAGCATAATTTTTTAAGGTATATGGTATAAGATTTTTAAATTTAAAATTTAAGATTAAGACTTAAAAATGCAGAAAATTTTTAACCGCTCATTGATCTGAAAACAACATTTTTTACTTTAAAAATTAATGTGAGAGAAGAAGTATAAATACTAATAAATAACAGGGACGTGAAAGAAAAGTCCCATGATTGTGGGATCTGAGAATGAATCTTTGACTAAAACAGGCTGAATCTTCTTCAACCAAATCACATCACAATAATTCAATGCTCTAATTTCAAATTTCAGCCCATTGTTACAGGGGAAAAACCCAAAGATAGTCGACTGCTTAATTTATTTTAATTTGATTTTTACATCTTAAAATTTATGTATGATAAATTAATTAGTGATTGAATGTTAGTTGAATTGATATTATTGTTATTATAACATTTAAAACAATGTAAATTCAAATACACTTAAATATATATTAAGTTTGATTGAGGGCTCTGATCAGTTTTAATTTAATATAAATAAGCCTCTTTTCCCAGTGCTAGCTGATTGTCCGCAATTTGGAGATGCTTTTTGGACACAAAAGCGATGATGTGGTTCTGGAATTTTTGTCGATCTGAGAAGTGTAGAAGTAGAACAACTATTAAAAACGGCAGCAATGAGAAAACAATTGAAACAAAAGACAAAGTGGCGCACATTTTCCACTTAAATAATTTATTTCTAACGCTTTATTTGAAAAGTATTAAGTAATTAAAATTCTAGATAATAAAATATATTTTAAAAGTTAAAGATGTTAAAATTGAGATTCAAACGTGTCACAACTATTAACTAGCAAGTTACTCTTCAATATTCCTAGGTCGCGTTGTTACGTTTGATTATTATATCTAAAACATTTATGCTTATTATATTGTTTAATATAACTATTAAAATTTATATTAGATTATTAGATTGAAAAATATATAAAATACGACGTTGGGCTGCACATCGATTACTATAAAATAAACTACGGCGGCGGGTGGGCTGCACATCCTTTATAATTTTAAGTTGGGCCAAGTTATTCCATAATGTCATTTTTAGTTTTTGCAAACCAACTTTTTGGGCCATTTACCACTAAACCAATAAAATAAAAAAGATTTATAGAATTTTAAAATAATAATAACGGTAGACAAAAGAAGAAACAAGAACATATACATTTATTTCAAGAAATCCACATACCCAAGGTTAGCAGACTAGCAGTACATAAAAGATTTAACCAAGGAAGCCCACCATTACTTGTTAAACAGGTCTTGTATTACAGCCAAGTTCTGGATTTAATATCTACACAAATTAGTCTACCAAAACGGAACCACCTCTACAACATAGTAAAATCACTAAGCCTACTGGACAGAGACACCATAAATGATTAACAACTCACAGATACATATATGTTACAGATACCCTACTTTCTGTTAGCGCCTTCGTGTTGACAGCCAAACTTAGAGGCGTCTGAATCCGATCATTCTCCTCCACGTCATTCGCAAACAGTCTTCAATCTCTTGGCTGCGTGAACAAATCCCACGATTACCTGCAGCTCATCTATTTTCTGCACCAACAGATGACATTTTTATTCAGTAATCAAATGGGGAGAGGCTGTGAGAGCAGTTGAATAAGTTACCTGGGACATGAAATGTCTCTGAACGACATCAACTAGTTGCTCTTTTGACGGGTTGGGAATGTCATCTACCTGGGAATAGCAAGCAATCACAATTAAACTATCTGTTCTGTTTACTGTAGAAGTGCTACAGGCAGGGTTGAGAATTCTAATTACATCTTTCTCCATGAAAAACTTACAAGATTGAAGTGTCGCCAATATCGCCATAAAGCAGCCATCTCTAGTTTGCTGAGGTCAACTCTCTACAGGGTAAATATAATTAATGTAAATACAAACTCCAATTGAATAAAAAGAAGATACAAGTTCTTTAAATTATTTACCATGGACCCACGGGGTGCAGAAACAGACCCTTTAGACTGCAAGTCGTAAGAGAGGGACCTGCTCACTGTCTTGTGACAAGACCCGGATAATTTATGCGTTCTATGCCTTGATCTGTGGGACTTTTGAGTGTCATCAGAAGCTGGAAATCGAAAGTTGAAACAAGCATTATAAAGATAAATAAGTGCAGTGGGACCAATAAAAAGATAAGGAAAATGAGAATGGAGCTATTCAAAATACTGAAAGTTAAAGGTTAAGACAAAATGGATCCTATGCACCAATCTTTACTCTACTTCTCCATGGATAAAATTTTCCAAAATCACAATTTAGAATGTATTAGGTAAAGGAATAGTTAATCACAGCATTACGCCTTACTGTGTTTCCAAGACAACAAAGGTTTTACACAAGACCCTAGAAGCTCAATATTAATTGTACCTAAAGTTGGCACAAGAAGAAATATCTATCGTTGTAGTAAAAATTCGAAAAACTAAACATATCAACAAAAATAACAGTAAATAGGAGAGTTTAGACTCAAATTACTGACCACATGTTGAAGATTGTTCTTGGTTTGAATTTAGACTCTCACGGGAAACTAAAATTTGGAGGCAGATGCAAATTTTGAAATAATGAGATACTCACCCATATCTAATCCATTCCACTGCATGTTTTCGAATTCAATGTCATCGTCTTCTTCGTTACCAGTAGGGGCTTCAATCACGCTGAGTGCATTTCTCTGTAGTTTTACTTCTATGCCATTGGTAAGAACCTGTAGTTTTATAAAGTAGAGGAACAAATATCACTATCAGCTAAAAGGTAAATGCCTAATCTACCAACATGGCAATATCCCCAATAAGTGGACGCACATGGAGACAAGTTTCGAGATTTTTTGAATCAAAAGAATAGGGGGGAGGGAGATGGAAACCCTATTCAAATTTTAACAGATTAATTAAAGCATAGCATTGGGGAAATGACATTATCAACTTGTCCCACTAGGCACTAGCTCGTCTTCAGTTCAGAAAATAATAAAAATCAAGATAAAAGTTTGATCATTTCCAGGAATCAAACTCATGCAATCCACTGATGAATGTAACAAAAATCGGAAGAACGAAGCACAGAAAAGGGGGGCGGGGGATTTTTCTTATAAACCAAGGAAGCGAAGTCAAGTGTGAAAAAGATTGCTAGTTCTTGATAGCGGAAGAGCAGCTAAAAATCTCAGGCAAATGAGATCAAGCAGAACACGATATTCAAAATTCTTCAGAAAAAACTAAACCAATACATCAAGAATACATGAAAAACACAATCATGCAATCGGAAATTAACCTCAATAAAAATAATATTTCATGATTTGTCTCTTTTCGGAACAAATTACTATAATCCCAAGGAAATCAAAATCCATTGCAAAAATTCCAGAATAACATCATACAATTGCAAAAACGAATAAAAATACCAGATCCATTAACAGGCACTTGCATGCAATAGAAACCCACATCCCAAAACCCGAATTTAGACAAGCATCAAAATTATTTAGATAGCAGAATAAGTATCAAAACTGAAGTAAATTTAGACAAGAAACGTCTAAATTTGCATTTTTCATTAGACAATTAAACTTTAAAGAATTGTAATACAGTGAAAAAGGTTTAATGAGCAAAATTACTAAAGCAAGAGGGAAAACAAAAGACTATGAATCATTGAATTAGGGAAGCCTAAAGGTTTATTTTATCCCAACACACTTAAACTTCAAATTTCCTCAAATAGAATCCACATTACATCGAAAAGGAAATCAATTTTAGTTCTCTTAAAACTTAAAAAATCTTACAAGAAAAAAAAAGTAAAAGCAATTCCAAGATTAAACGCTAAACCGGTAAACCCCCTCCCATTTCGAGCAAAACTGAAAATAAAATCCAAAGAATTACCAGCCAATGCCACCCGCCAAGTCCAACGGCCTTCTTAACAACGCCTTGAAGACCAACGAGCACCGATTTAGTACGGTTGTTTCCGGTGACGACCACCTTAGTATGACGAGGCAACACCGATAGCTCTTCTTCACTACTATCTCCATAGCTTTGAAACTGCGAGAAACCGTCGCCATTGACTGAACTCTCCATTGTCTCCAACATGTTTCTTCTAAAAGATTGCCCAACTCGGTTAATCAAACAGGGGTCAAACTCGGTTGAAAAATCGAAGCATTAAGAATCAAAATTGCAATGGATCGGGAGATCATGCATCGCTTGATTCGTACATGAGATTTTCGTAACCAAGGAGAAAATTGGGAATTTTCTGGGGAGAAAAAACACAGCTTTGAGAGAGAAACAAAAAATCAGTCTTTTTTATTGATAGAAATATGAGGTTGACTGGTGAGCCAGACACCTCTAATAATATTTCGCTGCAGAAAAGAAGAGAGAAGGAAATACTCATAGCTTGGTTTGCGGGAAAAGTTAAATGACCGTCATACCCTGGTGTTCACATTTCAAATTTGAACAAAAAAAATAAAGTTTTGGAGCCAAGGTTATAATTTAATATATGTATCTTTTTGGGTGTTGGGAATTTGGACAGGACGGGACAGGTTTATCCAATGGAAATTCTTATATTTAATCACACTTTTCTATAATTTAACTAATTTTGATATGACTTGCCAAACAAAAGTTTAAAGAATAGTACTAGGAAATAGGAATTATGATTTAGTTATGAAAGCACATGACTATGTTACAAATTCTTCCTCTATAATCGTTGTTTATTGTGCAATGTCAAAGAAGTACAACTTTAGTTTTAAGTAACCAATGTTTCTAAATTTAGGGTTCATAAACATTAATATAATAATATAGTATTGTTTTCAAATTGTATTGTAGCTCAATTAGCCGCCATATAAAGTAGTATGAGAGAAGTAAAAATAAATAAATTACAACTATTAGGTTTTAATTTAAAATTTCGTTTCTGTTTGGTAATTATAGGATAGCGGATTACATTAGATGATAGTCGTGACTGATAATATTAACTGATTTAAATAACGGATTATATTAATTGGTTGTATAAAAATATTTGGTAAAATTAACTTATCGTTGATAGTTGTTTGATTATTTGAACAAGCAAAAAGACATATAAAGACTTGATTATATTTAATATTTATTTAAATAATTTATTAGTTGTTAATATTTTATATCTATTAATATTAATTAGATTATAAAATTATATTTTAAATATTATTACTAAGCATATAGGAATGATATCTATATTAATTGCTTATTTATAAAATTATCTTTTTAACATAATTTAATAATTATTAAATTTAGATGTATATAATAATTTCTTATATATAAAATTATATTTTAAATATAATTATATTAATTATTACATCTATATGTATATATTTATTTATTATTTATGAGTTTATTAGTTATTTAAATTTATATTATTTATAGAATTTTTGTACTTGTCAAAGATAAAAAGAATCTTTTTAATTCTTTTATCCAAAATTTCAACTTAAAAAAAAACTCTTAAAAAGAATTTTTTTAAATCAAGAGATTTCACTCTAATCTGTTACCAGAAACATCTATTTATCAAACAAATAAATTAACAAATTTAACTAATTAAATCTCTAAAAATAATTTAAAATTTTAATTTTTACTCAGAAAAATTATTTATTAAGCATACATTTATAAAAAGATTTTTTTAAAGTGAGTTAAATTTTCAAGGGGTTGTCGGTGTTATTCATGTTTTATCGACCTACGGGCTAGGCCTACTCAATAAATGATCCCGCTCATGTAAAATGTATTCTTTAATTAAAATTACATTTGATCGTGGAAATAGGAAAAGATCGAAAGGGAAAAGAACCCGAAAATAAGAGGGAACAAATGAATAATTTGAACAGATAATTGAAGAAGAAAAATTACCAACGAATTGAATGCTCTTTAATTAAAATTGAACTAAACATGAAATATTGAGAGTTTATTCTTTGATTTGAGGTGAAAATCAAATTAGTTACAAAACTGAAGGGAAAAAAAAACAAGACAATAACAGCTGAGAAACGTAACGCATGCTAAACGAGTAAGCGTAGAACCCGGGACTAATAGACATAAAGAGGGACCCATTTGGCGGGATGGGCGTACTTGCCGTTGGTGTTGTCTTATCCTACACTAGTATGCACCGCCTCCTGAATTTCCCGCCATAATGGATCTATCTCATCCGTTGATTTCAAGTGACTCGTGGCACTGCCGTTGGATCATTTCTGAATGAATCTAACCGTCCATTTAAAGCACTATAACAGTGATGACAAAGTTTTTTTTGACATTAATGACAGTTGAAAGAAGACGACGCAAAACAAATAAGGACAAATTTATCATATAAACAAAAGTACGCTGTTAAATATGAAAAAAGTTGACCGATTGGATTTATTTAATTAGATAACAAAATGAAACCATGAGTAGATTTTATGAAAACTAACCACGTGATATAAATAATTAAAGAAAGTATAGCATGTATTTTTATATTTATATTGCATTTCACAATATGTATGAATTATGATGGGATGAAATGGAAATATCATATATATAATATCTATTAAATATAATAAATAAAATGATAGTGATAAAGCGATAAAAAATTATAAACAAAATTCATTAATTGTGTGTCTCAGTTTTAATTATCATTTGAAATTAAAGTATTTCAATAATTTCTCAATTCAGTTGAGATATATTAACTTAATGAAAAATAAAAAGACAACCGAAAAAGACAGGAACGTGTTTTGTAGTTTGCACAATACAATGCGTGTATGCCGTATGGGAGGGGGAAACAGCCAAGCCCGAAAAAATGAAAGTGTGAAAGGGAAAGGAGAAGAAAAGACAAAGGAAAGGAAAGGGGTGAAATGGGAGATGGAGAATGAGTAAAGGGCGTGCCCATAAGAGACATGATAGCAAAAAGCAGACAAGACAAAGGGGCTCCACCCCAATATTATAGCTGCTTCATTTCATGCACACTTTCCTTTCCAACAAACAAAGTTTTGCCCACACTCATTGCCAAAGTGAAAACTGAATTTACCCGTACATTAAATATTTTAAATAATGTTATATTTTTAGGATTTTAACTATGTAAATAAAGTAATAAAGTTAGGAAGATTGTCACTATTGATATTTGTACTATCTGATCTGATTAGTCAGCTAATGAATTGAATATTAATGATTATAAAAATCTAAAAACTGAATTTACCGATCAATTGTCTTTTATCACTTTTTTTACCGAAATTGTTGTAACTAATATTTTCATTTGTTATTTTATTATATTTATAACAAATTTACCACTCAACATGAATGGATCCATGGGAGCCCCCCTAAAAATTTTAATTTTCCATAGTCCATGCCAGTGTTTTTAACCGCAACTAGCAATAGTGGTCATAATGAAAGCGATATAAAAATTAAGTGATTGTAATGAAAGTTTTAAAAGTTTGGTGACAATAATGAAAACGCCCTAAAAGTTTGACGACTACCGGTGTAATTTTTCATAAAACAAATACATTTCATTAAATACTATAATATAACAATAATTTTGCTTAAATTTCATATACATTGAAAATAAATTAATCATTAATACGACAATTTTATTAATTACGTATAAGTAAAACCGTAACACGTTCCTAGAAATAAAGTGAACTTTATGTAGACAAGTTGGAGGAGGGATAAATTGGGTGAAAACTGCGTATAGTTTTTGTAATTGTTGGTTAGATTGTGTTGGTTTGTTTTACTTATTATAAATTATGGTTGTACTCATTAAAAGAATTTAATGGGCTTTTGGGTTTGTACTCAACCAAACTCGGCCCATTAATTTTGGAAGTATGCTAAACCAATCTTATGTAGCAATACATAGGAAATTTTAATTTATGTTATATTTGAATAAGAAAATTCACTAATTTGTTTAAACTTAAAGCACTGAACTTGCTGATAAATTTTTTTTGCCTTTTTTTGGTGATCCTACTTATGTTCCAATACTAAATAACATTACAAAATTAAATTTCAAGCCCTAATTCTAAATTCTAAAATTTAAATCCTAAACCCTACTCTAAATTCCCTAAACTCTAACCCTAAACCCTAACCTAAAACCCTAAACCCTAAACTGTAAACCTAATTTTGAGTGTGGGAACATAAGTAGGGGCATCGAAAAGAGACAGAGGATTTTCATCCTGAACTTGCACTTATAGGTGCTGTAACACCCCTCACCCAAATTAAGAGCGAGGAGCATACGAAAACAATTATAATCAAGATTAACTGAAAAGTGGGCCAAATTATAAAAAAAATTCTTTCTAAAATAAGAAACACTAAAAATGACCAATAAAACAATTTTCAAATAGACATCTTCACTATAGCAAATAAATTTTGATTATTAAGAAATCTATTCGGTTCCAATCCTTAGCAAACAATGGAATTTAATCAAACATAATTAACTCCTATAATTATAACCTCTTCTCCAATTAACTAACTCAATTATCAATTATAAGTTTTTTATTCAATTTGAATAGTTTACAAGTGATCCAAGTGACTAATTTTCTCATCTATATAAAACTCCTTACACAATTCGAAACCATAAATGGCAATGGGTGTATCAATTTTACTAAACTTCTAAGGATCGTACTCATTTTATTTATTATAATACGATCTCATAACAAGATGCATACATGACTATAATTCATGCTTATATCCATAACATATATACAACAAAAAGAGAATTATCTGTTAGAACCAAAAAAAAAAATATTCATACGAATATAAAACCAAGATCCATACATGTCAAATCATTAAGAATAAAAACTAGATTTGCGGAAGCGTACCTGAATCCATTGACGGAGATTTTCCAGAGAGGGTTTGATCTTCCAAGATGATAGGTTACCTCTTGCCACACAACTCTCTGACGGGGAAGGAGAGATATGCAAGTTAACCTAGATCTCGGGGACCACTACCCTTTATATAAACTGAATTAAAATCAGTTTATTAATATTTACAACTCTGCCCCTCATTGAGTTATAAATTTAACTTATGGTATCTACACTTTTAACTCCATGACAATTTAATACCTATAACACATGTAACATAATTGGTCACTTATTTTTCGTGTTAAACTTTATAATAGCAACATACATTATACATATGTGCCCATTATTATTGGATAACCCAACAATCTCCCACTTGGGCAACATATGTTTCCTGACAAATGTATAACCTTATGAGCTCAAAATTTGCTATCATACAATAGGTATTCTTTAACAATCTCGTCCATCAACTATATCTATATAGGATCAAAGCGGTCTTCGCCATATCAATCATGACTGGACCCATCAATGGTCACGTATACAAACACAATCAAATGACATAGATCAATCATAGATGCGTAGCATGGAAATTACATGTAAATGTGAACCGAACATGCCTATTTCCAACTGGTCCTCTTTAAACTTAAGTGAGGTCCTTATCAAAAATAAGAAAAAGTGAATAAACTGAATACTTAATTTCTGATCAGAAAAAAAATAACCGAATACATAAATGTCCAAAATCAAATATAAAGCAAACAAATAACAAACTCCCACTCAAACAATAATGTCCTCAAATGATACAACACCCATATGAGCAGTGTGCTCATGAAAGACCTTGGGTGGTAAACCTTTTGTGAGCGGATCCGCTATCATAGAGTTTGTCCCAATGTGTTCTATGGATATTTGTCCACTTTGCACTCTTTCTTTTACAACTAGGAACTTTATGTCTATGTGCTTTGACTTAGACGCGCTCCTATTGTTGTTGGAATATAGTACTGCTGACTTATTGTCACAAAATAATTTAAGCGGTCTTTCTATGTTCTCCAAAATACGCAGCCCAGTGACAAAATTCCGCAACCATATTCCATGATTAGATGCCTCATAGCATGCTACAAACTCTGCTGCCATAGTGGAAGAAGCTACAAGTGTTTGTTTAGCACTTTTCCAGGATATAGCTCCTCCAGCTAATAGATAAATATAGCCTGATGTAGATTTTCTGCTATCTTGGCACCCAGCGAAATCAGAATCTGAATATCCTACGACCTCCAAATGATCTGATTTCCTATAAGTGAGCATGTAATCTTTTGTTCTCTGAAGATACCTCATAACCCTCTTGGCTGCTATCCAATGGTCCATACCAGGGTTGCTTGAATATCTGCCTAACATCCCAACAATGTACGCAATATCCGGACGCGTACAAACCTGAGAATACATTAAACTCCCAATAGCTGATCTATAGGGAATTTTCTGCATTTCTTGAATTTCAAGGTTACTTTTAGGGCATTGGGCAAGACAAAACTTGTCTCCTTTAGCGACAGGGGTGTCCATTGGTTTACTATTTTGCATGCCAAACCTTTTAAGTACTTTATCGATATAGTTCTTTTGTGATAATCCAAGAATACCTCGAGATCGATCTCGATGTATCTGAATTCCTAAGACAAAAGAAGCGTCCCCAAGATCTTTCATTTCAAAGTGCTTAGATAGAAATCTCTTGGTTTCGTGCAATAAGCCTATATCATTCGTGGCAAGCAAACTGTCATCGACATATAAAACCAAAAATATATGCTTACTCCCACTGAACTTGTGATACACACAATCATCAACGATATTCATCTCAAAACCGAATGAGACAATTACTTGATGAAACTTATGGTACCATTGACGAGAAGCTTGCTTGAGTCCATAGATGGATTTTGTTAATTTGCAAACTATACGCTTTGGGTCTCCCGACTCAAAGTTTTCTGGTTGCACTATATAAATTGTTTCTTCAATGTCTCCATTGAGAAATGCAATCTTAACATCCATCTGATGTAACTCAAGATCAAAATGAGCTACAAGTGCCATGATTATCCTAAAAGAGTCTTTCGATGAAACCGGAAAGAAAGTCTCTGTAAAGTCAATGCCTTCTTTTTGAGTATATCCTTTAGCTACAAGACGTGCCTTATACCTCTCTACATTACCATTTGCATCCCTCTTGGTTTTAAATATCCATTTACAACCAATTGGTTTTGCACCTTCAGGCAATGGGACAAGTTCCCAAACTTTATTGTCTTGCATGGATTTATACTCTTCCTGCATGGCATCAATCCACTTTTGAGAGTTAACACTTTGCATGGCATGATGAAAGTTGATTGGGTCATCTTCCATCATTCCATTATCATCCTCATTTTCAAGGAGAAATACAATATAATCATCCGGAATAGCATTTCTCCTTTCTCTCGTGGATCTCCTTAATGGCACTTGTTGTTGAGGTTGTTGAATTTGTTCTTCTGGAACAATTACCTCATCCTGAATAGGAGGAAGTTGCTCAACATTATCTTGTTGAGGTTCCGGATTCACTTCTTGATTAATGACAGATATGGAAACCTGAACATTATCAAAAGTGATAGTAGGAATTGAGTTGGAACTCAATTCCTCCTCAAAAGTAATGTCTCTGACCTTATTTCTCCCTCCAAATTCAACATCCTCAAAAAATGTTGCAGTTCCCGTCTCAAAAATATTCTTAATTGTGGGATCATAAAATTTATAGCCCCTAGATCGCTCAGAATATCCAATAAAGTAGCTGCTCACTGTTTTGGAGTCCAATTTCTTTTCATGTGGCCTATGAGGCCTTGCCTCAGCTGGACATCCCCAAATGTGAAAGTGCTTTAGACTAGGTTTTTGACCCATCCAAAGCTCATAAGGTGTCTTTTCAGCTCCTTTAGTTGGTACTCTATTCAGAATGTACGCTGCTGTCTTTAATGCTTCTCCCCAGAGGGACTCGGGTAAGGTAGAATGAGCAATCATACTCCTTACCATATCCTTAAGAGTCCTATTACGTCTCTCAGCTACACCATTCATACTAGGTGATCCTGGCATGGTGTACTGTGGGACAATACCACATTCCTCTAGGAATTTCGCAAATGGTCCTGGACGTTGTTCACCTGAGCCATCATATCTACCGTAGTACTCACCACCACGATCAGATCTAACTTTCTTAATTCTTTTGTTGAGTTGATTCTCAACTTCAGCCTTATAAGATTTGAACACGTCCAAAGACTGAGATTTCTCATGAATGAGATATAGGTACCCATAACGTGAGTAATCGTCTATGAATGTTATGAAATATTGTTGACCATTCCAAGATGCCGTAGGGAATGGCCCACAAATATCAGTGTGAATTAATTCTAAGACGTCTGTAGATTTGTTGGCACCTAATCTCTTAGTTTTGGTCTGTTTTCCCTTGATACAGTCAACACAAACATTAAAGTCTGAAAAATCAAGGGACTCCAAAATACCATTAGATATAAGTCGCTCAATCCTACCTTTTGAGATATGACCTAAGCGCTTATGCCATAATGATGCCGAATTTTCTTTATTTAATTTGCGTTTAGTACCACGTGATTCCACGTGCAAGGTTTCATTATATGATGCAACTGTATCTAGCAAATAAAGGTTGTCATAAGCATTTAAATAATCAGTTCCGACAATACTTGAATTTAAAGACAAAGTAAATTGATTGTTTCCAAATGAACAAGAATATCCAAATTTGTCCAATAAAGAAACTGAAACTAAATTCCGCCTAAAAGACGGAACAACAAAAGTGTCTTTCAAATCCAAATAAAAACCAGTTCCTAATAACAACCTAAAATGCCCAATTGCTTCAACTTCTACCGATTTTCCATCGCCCACAAAGATGTTTCTTTCACCATCACTTGGCTTTCGGTAGCTCAGGCAACCCTGCATAGAAACACTTATGTGAGTAGTAGCACCAGAATCTAACCACCAAGTGTTTCTAGGTACTGAAGCTAAATTAACCTCAGAACAGACCAAAGTAAGATTCATACCTTTCTTAGCACGCCATGCGTGATACTTGGTACAATCTTTCTTCAAGTGTCCAGGCTTCTCACAAAAGTAACAATTAATTGGAACTCGCTCTTGTTTCTTTTGAGCTGGACCCTTAGCAGCTTCATTCTGATACATTCTTTTCTTGCCCTTATCCTTAGAGGCACTGGCCAAATGAGCACTTTCAGTTTTATCACGCTTCAACCTATCTTCCTCTTGTACACAATGAGAAATGAGCTCATTTAGAGTCCATTTCTCCTTTTGACAGTTATAACTAATTTTAAATTGGCTAAACTGTGCAGGAAGCGATACCAAAACCATAAGAACGAGCAAGTCTTCAGAAAGCTCGATCTTAAGTGCCTTAAGTTTTGAAGCGATATGGAACATCTCCATAATGTACTCCCTTATATTTCCTTGACCCTTATACTTCATAGACATCAAAGAATTCAGAAGTGATGTCATTTCAACCTTATCGTTTTTAGCAAAACGTTGCTCAAGATCGTCAAGGAAAGACTTAGCCTGAGTAATCTCTTCAGATTCAGTGCCCCTAAAGGCTTCCGGAATGCTGTGTTTCATGATCATCAGACTCATGCGATTAGAACGATCCCACCTCTCAAAATCCCTTTTGGCATCAGGGGTGCTATCCGCAGTGAGAGGTGCAGGTTGTTCTTGCCTTAATGCAAGGTCTATGTCCATACAGCCAAGTACTATAAGTACGTGTCTTTTCCATTCCTTGAAATTTGTCCCATTAAGCATGGGTATAGAACTGATATTAGCAGATATTGTGGCAGCAGAAGAACTAGCTGAATATAGAACAAAATAAAAAATAAACAGACTCACATCAATATTCCATAAGTAAACAAATAAATTCAAAGAAGTGACTAATTCCCCTCAAGATACCAAACACAACATTAATATCAAGTCTTTGGACAGTAATATTAACAGTAAGCGGTACTCTTGTTGTAGTAATCAAACATTGACAATAAATTATGTCGAACAACAGATTAATCTTTGGACTAATGTATTGCACACATAAAAAAATACCTTATAATTGTCACACGTTTATTACCACAGGTGTCGTTGAAATTCGACCAAATATTAATTTTCCTTTGGGCCAATTAATAAACGCATGAATTACAAAAACACAAACATCTTGATATTTTAAATAAGTTAATCTACGCAGAAGCGGTCACTTTGGTGACATTGTGTTTCAATTAACCCACTAAAATATTAGACATAGCCAAAACATGAATTTTATTCGTTTCTAAAGATTTATCTTTATACCTAATGATCAAAACTAAAATTTTAATCCAACCAAAACAAATATATATATATATATATATATATATATATATATTTTAAAAAATATATATTCCATAACAGTAAATCAAATATGCGATTAATTAAAAAAAAACAAAAGCAACAATTCAACCTTTAAAGGCAATTTCATATTTCTGGAAATATATATATATATATATATATATATATATACCAAAGTTGAAATTTAATTTCCAGTAACTTAAAATAACGAACTAGCAGAGGATATAAAATCCATTAAAAATCTAAACGTGAATCATGCCTTCAAAAGTTTGAAATTGCACACAATAGAAACATCATCCCTAATTCCCAATTACTAACGCAATAGAAGGCTATCGCATATGATGAATTATATACACGAATCAATCGAAATTTCAAAACGTGATAAGATCAAACCCTAATATAATATCCAAATTCCAATTGAAAGCATCTAACGACAAAACTCAAATCACCATATATATTTAAACTGATTTCAAATCGGCAAATAGCAACGGGAGATTAATAACCCCAAAAAAAAATATGATCTCAATGATTCGACATAACCTGGCTCGATGCCACTTGTTAGAACCAAAAAAAAAATATATTCATACGAATATAAAACCAAGATCCATACATGTCAAATCATTAAGAATAAAAACTAGATTTGCGGAAGCGTACTTGAATCCATTGACGGAGATTTTCCAGAGAGGGTTTGATCTTCCAAGATGACAGGTTACCTCTTACCACACAACTCTCTAACGGGGAAGGAGAGATATGCAAGTTAACCTAGATCTCGGGGACCACTACCCTTTATATAAACTGAATTAAAATCAGTTTATTAATATTTACAACTCTGCCCCTCATTGAGTTATAAATTTAACTTATGGTATCTACACTTTTAACTCCATGACAATTTAATACCTATAACACGTGTAACATAATTGGTCACTTATTTTTCGTGTTAAACTTTATAATAGCAACATACATTATACATATGTGCCCATTATTATTGGATAACCCAACATTATCATGTCTCTATACAAAACACCATGAGAATAACATTTACAATCTCATGATATTCAAAAAGAAAGTCATCATCTTACCATTCAATACACACATCATAAGTAAAGTTTAAAGATCATCATGATGTAAAGAACCAAAACCACAATGCAAGATCCTAAGCTACCACTGTCATCAAAACATAACCAAAGCATGTCGTACTTTCAATCTTCCTTCACTTGTATATATATATCTCCAAAGATTGAGAATCTCTAACCGACCGATCCTGAATTTTTGGGAAGAATAACAACAAGAGGTGATAAGTACATAAAAATACTTAGTGAAGTAATGTTATTTGTCAATTTCAAATTTAACTTAAAAATGATCAAGTAATACATGCATGTACATCAATATCGTCCAATTCATGACAAGAATAGGTACATCACACCATTTGATTTCTATTACCATTGCTAGATATGCTCGATTCAATTGGAACAATCAATGTAATTTCACTTTAAATTCATACAAATTAACACCAAATTTCAATTCGAACCACACCATATTCATAAGCAACAATTCAATACATGGCCTTTATTATATTAACCAACTCAATTGATAACAAGATCCATATAATTAAATTTAGCCTTGGTACCTAGTTAATTCAAATGTATACGAGTCATATATTTCAAGTACATACATTAAGTATCCGAAACAATAAGGTGTCTTCTACACCCAACCAAGTCGATACACATGGTATTTATCAAGTTAATGCCCTAGACATCCAAAAGAAGATAAATATATCATCATTAAGACAGTACACTTAGTACTTAGCAAGTCAAGCTCTAGACTCTAGGCATGCCATATTGCCTAGGAATAACTAGAACCAAGGTATTTGTTTCACACTCTTTACTTTGTTCTTTTAATTAACTGAAGAGAAGACAATGCAAGCAATAATAATTAACTATCACATAATCATACTTCTATTCAATTCGGTCAATTAAGTGCTTATTCTCCATTAACACACTTTGACTTCTAGACTATAACATACCAAAATAACTCAATGTATAGAAATAATACATCATTTAATAATCCAAGGTAACATTACAAGCTCAATTGAAATTATATATATATATATTTCATCCAATTCGATTAATAGCTATATTAATACATAAGTTTCTTTAATTTGAAGATCCAATTTCCATCTTCTATATATATTTATCAAATGGGTAAACTACTGCAGAAGTCACCTATGATTATACTAAGTACAAAGTTAGTCACCAAATTTAAAAAATGACCAGTAAGGTCCCCAAACGTTATCGAGGTGTAAATATTTGGTCACTTTACCGTTTAGAGTCGTTAACTCTTAACGGTAGCTGATGTGGCTCTTGTAAAAATTAAGGCTAATACCACGTGTATTTTCACGTCGATAAAGCATAAAAAACGTCTTTAAAAGGTGAAGGGTACAAAGAAAAGGAGAATGGTTGCGGAGGGTATTGTTGAATTAATGCAACAATTAAAACCGAAAGCTAAGGATCAAAAGAAGAATGGGTGGGGGTAGCTCTCCTATTGCCCAATGACTATTCTCACATGGAATGTGAGGGGTTTTAATGACCCTCTAAAGTAGGACATTATGTTAAAGGTGGTTAGAAAGTTTGGTGTTAATATTCTTTGTTTGCTTGAAACTCGTGTTCGAGAGAAAAATTTCCCGAATATTGCTAGTGGTAAATTTTGTGGTTGGGAGGTGGTGCATAATTATGAGTACTCTTTGAATGGGAGAATCTGGATTCTTAGCAAGGGTGGTTACATTCTAGAGACTGTTTTTATATCTGATCAAGTAATTACATGTTTTGTGAAAACTAGGGATATTGTTTTTTTTTTCCTGTTGCTTATGAAAGTAAAATTAGAGGTGATAGATGTTCTTCATGGAATGACCTTATTTTTTTAAAAAAAGAATAGGTGTGGCAATGAACCTTGGGTGTTGGTTGGAGATTTCAACATATCTTATTGTCTTGAGGAGAGTTTTGATTTTACGGGTTCCCAAGGTATTTATGGAGGTATGCAAAATTTTAGGGATTGTTTAGATGTGCTGGATGTTTTAGATCACCTTTTTGGAGGAGCTGTGTTCACTTGGTGCATCCTACGAGAGGAGAACCCTTCTTCTCGGAAGTTAGACAGAGTTTTGGTAAACCAGGCTTAGTTGGCTACTTTCTTTAATTCTGAAGTTGAATTTTTTGTCCCTAGTTGTTCTGATCACAATCCAAGTCGTTTGGTGATTAAGTATCCTATAATTTCTCCCTAAAATCCTTTAAGTTTTTTAATTTTTGGACAACTCACCCTGAATTTTTGTCTGTAGTAGAGACCTCTTGAAGGTTGCCTGTAGAAAAGAACCCATTACACGCTTTATTTTCCAAGTTAAAAAGGTTGAAAGAACCCTTGAAAAGATTAAATATGATGGCATATGGTGATATTTGTAGCAAAGTTATTGCTAAGCAGGATGAAGTCGGAATCTTGCTAGATAAATTGTTACATTTTCCTTTAACTAAGGTTATTCGTAATGAAAGGCTAGCAGTGGATGAATTGAAACGATTGGTGCAGGATGAGGAGATGTTTCTCAAGTAAAAATCTCGCATTCTGTACATTAGGGAGGGTGATCAGAACTCGACCTTTTTTAGGCAAGTAAAGGCCAGAAACAAAGCAAATATGATTTCAGTTTTGCTGAGTGAACAAGGACATCGGCTGGAAACTTATGAAGATATTTGCAGAGAACTAATACAGTTTTTCTCTAATTCCTTAGGGCAAGTTGATCCTAATGTGATTTGTTTCTCAGATGCGTTGTTGCGTGAAGTGTTGGGTATTGAGCTGATAGAGGAAATGAGGGAAGGGCTGATTGCTCCAATTACCCCTAGGGATGTGAAGGATGTTCTTTTCTCTATGAATGGGAACAAATCCCGTGGGCTGGATGGCTATATTGCCAAATTCTTTCATGAAGCATGGGGTATAGTGGGTCCAAATGTTGTTAAGAGTATAAAATTTTTCTTCGATACCTGTAACTTACAAGCTACTTTTAACTCGATTGTAATTACCTTGGTTCCTAAGGTTTTGGCCCCAATGAAGGCAACTGGGTTCAGGCCTATATCTTGTTGTAGTGTAATCTACAAGTGCATCACAAAGGTGTTTGCTAATTGAATGAATCAATGGTTACCGTTTCTTGTTCTGAAGAATCAAGGGGCTTTTGTTGCATGGAGAGATATTGTTGACAATGTCTTACTAGCGCAGGAACTTGTGCATGGATATAAACGAAATCACATGTCTCCTCGCTATGGTTTAAAGATAGATTTAAGGAAAGTTTTTGATTCAGTTGATTAAAATTTTGTGCTTCATGTTTTGCAAATTATAGGGTTTCCAGCTTTGTTCTATAAATGGATTGAGGCATATGTAATGCACCTTGAGTTCTCTATCAATCTAAATGGGGGACTAGTTGGATATTTTGCAGGGGTAAGGGAGTAAGACAAGGGTGCCCATTATCCCCTTACATCTTTATTATTGTCTTAAATGTCCTGTCTAGATTGTTAAACTGGGCTGGAATGTATGGAGTTTTGGAATATCATCCGAAGTGTAAAGGTATACAACTTACCCACATATGCTTTGCTGATGATTTGTTGGTCTTTGCAAAGGGAAATATGACATCGTTGATGGGTATTAAAAATATCCTTAAAGTGTTTTATACAATGGCTGAATTGAAAGTCAATGACTCGAAGTGTGAGATGTTTGTGACTAGGGTTAGTGAGGCTGGTTTGCTTTTGTTAAAGGATCAGACTGGTTTTAAGGTTGGTGCACTGCCTGTAAGGTATCTGGTGACTAAAAATCTCTCGTTTAAGGACCGTGAGGGGTTGGTAAGCAAGGTGGTGGGTAAAATACAGTGATGGTCATCGAAATGTTTGTCTTTTGCATGTCGTTTACAGCTTATCCAGACAGTCAGTTTTAGCTTGCAGAATTATTGGTGCATGATGTTTTTGCTGCCTTCGAAGGTCATCAAAAGTATTACCCAATTGTGTAATGCATTTTATGAAAAGGGCTAGACAATAATACGAGAGGTGCCCGGGTGAGCTGAAATTTAATCTGTCATCCAAAGGGGGAAGGTGGTTTAGGGGTAAAGGATATTTCATCGTGGAACAAGGTGTGTATGATGCGATGCTTATGGTTGTTGCTTACCCAAGTAGGTTCTCTGTGGGATGCTTGGGTAAATAGATATTTGTTGAAGGGTCAAAACATTTGGCAAGTTGTTGCAAAGCCAAGTCACAACTGGGCATAGAGAAAGCTTTGGTCTAGTGGGCGCCATTTTAGAAAAGTTCATTACTAAGGTGGTTTGGGAGAAGATTAGACATAAAAACTTGAGAGTCACGTGGCATCGAGTTGTATGGAATGGTCTGAATATTCCGAGGTATTCTTTCATTTCGTGGTTAGTGGTGCTAGATAGATTGCCCACCAAGTGTAGGATGGTGTAGTGGGGATGCCATGTAGATACAATGTGCTTGTTGTGTGGTAATGGTACGAATACAAGAGACCATCTCTTCTGAGACTGCAATTTTTAGAGGCATGTTTGGGAGTTGGTCTTGCAAGGTTGTGGGGAGGCTCGACAATTTAGTAGTTGGAGGGACTTATTTGAATGGATTTAAAGTGTTGTTAAAGGAAACTCTTTATGAGCTGCCATAATTGGGCTTGCTTGGAGAGGTCTAAATTACTATACATGACAAGAGCGGAATGCAAGGATGCATGGCAAGAATCCTAGACACGGGTTTAACATTTTTGTTCTTATAAAGAGTAATATACGTTGGAAGTTTTTAGGTAACAATAGGATTGCTCACACTAGAAATTGTATAGCGGATTTTTAGGCCTTAGTTAGGGGGTTTCGTGATTTGTTTGTATAGTGGTGCCATGGGTTGGCTTATTTCGGGTGTTTTTGTTGTGGTTTCTTGGATGAATAAAAGTTTCATTTATCTAAAAAAATAATCATTCTGTTCGAAAATTGGGTCCTCTAGTTCTTGCAACATAGCCAGCGAATCAAAACATTAATCGGATGAAATGCTCATGGCGGCACTAGAATTCTCTGAATACGAAGAAGGTGATGTTGGGTTATCAAGGTCCGTCAGTTCCAGATAGTCATCTCCGGCAAATAAACCAATATAACCTCTAGACAACAAGTCCACTGCAAAGAGGTTATCTCCTTGATGATCTGAAAATGGAAATCTCCCTGCATCAGCATATGCTTCTTTCTCGTCATTCTTGTTCACCTGCAAGTAATGGCTAAAACATCAAAGACGCAAACAAAGCAACACCCAAAACGACATATGCTTGTTAATATTGATCTTTCATAACAGCTTTAATAATAGAAACTCCCAAAACACACATGATCTAGCATTGCAAAGATGCAGATACCGACATACCTCAGGGGTTCTTGCACTGCTGTTAGAACCAAATCAAGAGGTGTCGTTAATTGTTGGTTAGATTGTATTTGTTCGTTTTATTTATTATAAGTTTTGGTGATACTCATTAAAAGATTTTAATAGGCATTTGGATTTGTACTTAAGCAAGCTCGGCTCATTAGTTTAGGAAGTACGCTAAACCCATTTTATGTATCAATACATAAAAAATTTCAATTTATGTTATGAGAAAATTCGCTAATTTGTTTAAACTTAAAGCACTGAACTTGCACTTATAGGTGTTGATATACAAGGGCGGTTCAAAGAATTTAAGGGCCTAGCGCAATTTATTAAAATGGGACCCTTAATTTATAATAGTTGTTCGTAAGTACCATTTTTCACGCCTGTAGAACTCAATAATGCAACTCCTAAGTAAGTCTGAAACCGATCAAAGCTAATAAGCTAAGATCCTTGCGAAAAAAAAACAACAAAAAACAAATGACAATCAAAATTAGGCAAAGAGTATTCTTCAAAACTGAAGTGAGAAAATGAGGTGGGGTAAACCTCTATTTATAGTTAGAGCCCCCTACATCCAATGGTTAAGGATAAAGTACATCAACGGCCTAGATTAAAGATGATCTATACAATCCCCTAATTTAAGGAATTCAAGTCAAACTTTTCAGAAGTTAAAGGATTACAACTGATATGGCAAGAATCAAAAGAAATATGCTAGATGGGCTGTGCTACTTGCCATATCTTATGTGCATAACTCTTCAAACCCAAGTGGTAGGCTAACTCGAACTGGTGTAGACAAGCCTAGAATGTTGTGGAGTGCTTCCTCGGCAGCCTGGTGTGCGCTGGGCACGGACCGACTTCAACAACATCAATTTTGAAAAATTTTGTTCTGCAGCAACAATAATATGAATAGTTAATAAAATTCTATAAACATTTATCACATTTGGGAAGCAAGTAAAATGTTTTAAAAATATTAATAAATTCACTGGTCTCATTTTTTCCTCGGGGTAAATTATTTAAGTAATTTTATCTCAATAAATAACTCTATATCTATATGAGCTACCAGAAATAGTGTTTTTCTTAATCTTAACAATTTAAAAACTTATTGTCTTAACACTTTCAACATGACATTCTCATATTTTGACCGACAATGATTTAAGAGTTAAACCCTTCACATTTCCTATTAATATATTTTATCTCTTTGTAAAATTAGCAAATAAAGTACAAATACGTTGAACTATTCCAAAATAATCTCTCGCTTTTATTGAATTGTTTGGAATGTTACACAAAACTAAGTTAAGACTATGACACCCACATAAAGTATAAAAAGCTCTTGGATTCAATTCTAAAAGTCTTTTGAATAAATTTGGATTGTGGTATTAATTGTTTGTGAGTTGTTAATTATTCGTACTTTGAAATAAATTTTGATTGTGGTATTAATTGTTTGTAAGTTGTTAATTATCGAACATAAAATCTATATTTTTTTATAATTGTTTAAGGTAAACTACATAAATGACCACCATACTATTGGAAAAGTCGCGATTTGACCACCTTATTTTTTTGAAGTAATTAAATCACCATATTATTAAATTGGATGCAATTTGACCACCAACCGTTAGAGGTTAACGATAGAATGACGTGGCAGTTAAAAAAAAAGGTATAATTACACATTTTGGTCCTTACTATTTACACATTCTTTTAATTTGGTTCTAATTTTAATTTAATAAAATAAATTAATTATTTAATTAAAAAGTCCTCCAATAAGGTGGTGACACATGTCACAAACTAATTAAATGCAACTAGCAATAGTGATCATAAAAATTAGGTGATTGTAATAAAAGTTTTAAAAGTTCGGTGATCGTAATAAAAATGCTCTAAAAGTTCGATGACTACCAAATGCAATTTTCCATAAAACAAATACATTTCATTAAATACTATAATATAACAATAATTTTTCTTAAATTTTATATACATTGAAAAAATAAATTACTCATTAATACAACAACTTTATTAATTACGTATAAGTAAAATCGTAACACGTTCCTAAAAGTAAAGTGGACTTTATGCAGACAAGTTGGAGGAGGGATAAATTGGGTGAAAACGACGTCTAGTTTTTGTAATTGTTGGTTAGGTTGTGTTTGTTTATTTTATTTATTATAAGTTTTGGTGGTACTCATTAAAAGATTTTAATGGGCTTTTGGGTTTGTACTTAAGCAAGCTCGGCCCATTGGTTTTGGAAGTACGCTAAACCCATTTTATGTAGCAATACATGGGAAATTTCAATTTATTTTTGAAGAAAATTTCAAAGGGGTTTGGGAAGAGCGTTTGTTAGCTGGTCTAACGTGCACTTGAAGAGGTTTTTTCGATTTTCTCGTTTTTCTAACTTCTCAGTTTTGATCTTTCTTTTCTACTTTGGGGTTTCTGCTCCTATTTTTCGTTCACATCTTAGTTTTTTTTTGCGTTAGTGGTTCATGGTAGAACTCGAGGTTCCTACTGCGTCTCCGAAAGGGGTTTTTGTTTTGTCTGATTTTCTGCCGCTGTCGGGTTCTCTTGTTGCTGTTGGCAACCTGGGTGGTGTCGTGTATGAAAATAGGGTTGTGGCCTATGTTGCTGGTGAGACAAAAGCTTTGAAGGGTGTGGATCTAATCCTTGATCTAGCTCTTCCTTTTTCTGTTGGGACTGTTGAGTGGAATCTTCTTAATCAGTCTTTGGGGTTTTCCTTCCTGAGATGAAGAATGGCCGTCCTCTTGTGCAGCCCCTTTTTGAGGTTTTATCAAAGGGTGCCAGGCAGTGGTCGAATGCTTTGGTGGGAATTTTTTTGGAAAAATCCCCGCATTTAGTTGTGTTTCAAAAGACTACAAATCGATTATGGGGGCGTGAGGGCTCTGTGGAGATTAGGTTTCGTGCGACTAGTGTCTATATGATAAACTTCACGTCTTAACGAGTACATGATTAGGTACTGGAAATGGGTCATTGGCACATTCAACAGAAGGCGTTAGTGTTGCGTAAGTAGGTGCCTGATATGATGTTTCAGAGCTAAAGGTGGATTCAGTGCCAATTTGGGTTAAGCTCTAGAATATTCCACTACAGGTATTCTCCCAGCAGGGGCTTGGGTACGTGGCCAGTGCAGTTGGTAAACCTCTTTACGCAGATCGTGCCACTACATTGAAACAACAATTGGAGTTTGCGAAGGTTTGTGTTGAGGTAAGAGCTTCTGATGTGGTTCCTTCATCTGTTATGGTTGATCTTGGTGACAATAATATAGTTGACATTGTTGTGGAGGTTGTTTGGACACCTCTTAAGTGTTCTCATTGTTCTGTTTTTGGTCATTTTTTAGGAAATGTGGGAAGGTTGTTTGTGGTGATGAACATGAGTAAAACTCACTTTTTAACCTTTGCCCTTGATTTTTGAGGTGGGTTTGTCGAATTCGAGGGGAAAGGATCTATTTATGGAGTATGTGAAGGTTGGTTCCCTTGAGCAAGGTGTGGTTCCGGGTGATTTAGGTGAGTGTTCTCCTGCACATGCAAGTAATATTGTTGCGTCAGTTTGTTCTGATGTGCTGAGTAGTGTGAAAAAGTTTTTTGTTCTTAATACTATGGTAGAAGGGAATTTAGAAAGTAATGGCCCTCTGGATCCTAGATTGGTGGAGGGTACAAAGAAAGGGAGAATGGTTGCGGAGGGTGTTGCTGAATTAGTGCAACAATTAAAATCGAAAGCTAAGAATCAAAAGAAGAATGGAAAAGGGAAGGGAGGTGGTAGGCGAGGGTATGGTAAGGGTGGGGGTAGCTCTCCTATTGCCCAATGACTATTCTCACATGGAATGTGATGGGCTTTAATGACCCTCTAAAGTAGGACAATATGTTAAAGGTGGTTAGAAAGTTTGGTGTTAGTATTCTTTGTTTGCTTGAAACTCGTGTTCGAGAGAAAAATTTCTCGGATATTGCTAGTTGTAAATTTTATGGTTGGGAGGTGGTGCATATTATGAGTACTCTTCCAATGGGAGAATCTGGATTCTTAGCAAGGGTGGTTACAGTCTAGAGACTGGTTTTATATCTGATCAAGTAATTACATGTTTTGTGAAAATTAGGGATATTGGTTTTTTTTTTCTATTTCTTATGCAAGTAATATTAAAGGTGATAGATGTTCTTTATGAAATGACCTTGTTTTTTTTAAAGAATTGGTGTGACAATGAACCTTGGATGTTGGTTAGAGATTTCAATATCACTTACTGCCCTGAGGAGAGTTCTGATTTTACGGGTTCCTAAGGTATTTCTGAAGGTATGCAAGATTTCAAGGATTGTTTAGATGTGCTGGATGTTTTGGATCACCCTTTTGGAGGAGCTGTGTTCACTTGGTGCAACCTACGAGAGGAGAACCCTTTGTCTCGAAAGTTAGACAGAGTTTTGGTAAACCAGGCTTGGTTGGCTACTTTTCCTAGTTTTAGAGTTGAATTTCTTGTCCCTGGTTGTTTTGACCACAATCCAAGTCGTTTGGTGATTAAGTATCCTATGATTTCTTCCCAAAACCCTTTAAGTTTTTTAATTTTTGGGCAACTCACCCTGAGTTTTTGTCTGTGGTAGAGACCTCTTGAAAGTTGCCTGTAGAAGGGAACCCATTACAGGCTTTATTTTCCAAGTTAAGAAGGTTGAAAGAACCCCTGAAAATATTAAATATGATGGCATATGGTGATATTTGTAGCAAAATTATTACTAAGCAGGCCGAAGTCGAAATCTTGCTAGATAAATTGTTACATTTTCCTTTAACTGAGGCTATTCGTAATGAAAGGCTAGCAGTGGATGAATTGAAACGGTTGGTGCAGGATGAGGAGATGTTTCTCAGATAAAAATCTCGCATTCAGTACATTAGGGAGGGTGATCAGAACTCAGCCTTTTTTTAGGTAAGTAAAGCCAGAAACAAAGCAAATATGATTTCAATTTTGCCGAGTGAACAGGGACATCGGCTGAAAACTTATGAAGATATTTTGCAGAGAGCTGATACAATTTTTCTCTAATTCCTTAGAGCAAGCTGATCCTAATGTGATTTGTTTTTCAGATGCGTTGTTGCGTGAAGTGTTGGGTATTGAGCTGACAGATGAAATGAGGGAAGGGCTGATTGCTCTAATTACCCCTAAGGATGTGAAGTATGTTCTTTTCTCTACGAATGAGAATAAATCCCCTAGGCCGGATGGCTATACTGCCAAATTCTTTCAGGTTGCATGGGGTATATTGGGTCCAAATTCTTCTTTGATACCTGTAACTTGCAAGCTACTTTTAACTCGACTGTGATTACCTTGGTTTCTAAGGTTTTTGGCCCCAATGAAGGCAACTGAGTTTAGGCCTATATCCTGTTGTAGTGTAATTTACAAGTGCATCACAAAGGTGCTTGCTAATTGAATGAAGCAATGATTATTGTTTCTTGTTCTGAAGAATCGGGGGGCTTTTGTTGCAGGGAGAGATATTGTTGACAATGTCTTACTAGTGCAGGAACTTGTGCATGGATATGGGCGAAACCACATGTCTCCTCGTTGTGGTTTAAAGATAGATTTAAGGAAAGTTTTTGATTCAGTTGATTGAAATTTTGTGCTTCATGTTTTGCGAATTATGGGGTTTTCAGCTTTGTCTGTAAATGGATTGAGGCATATGTAATGCACCCTAAGTTCTACATTAATCTAAATGGGGGTCTAGTTGAATATTTTGCAGGGGATAAGGGAGTGAGACAAAGGTGCCCATTATTCCCTTACATTTTTATTATTGTCTTAAATGTCCTGTCTGGATTGTTAAACTGGCTAGAAAGTATGGAGTTTTGGAATATCATCCGAAGTGTAAAGGTATACAGCTTACCCACATATGCTTTGCTGATGATTTGTTGGTCTTTGCAAAGGGAAATATGACATCGTTGATGGCTATTAAAAATATCCTGAAAGTATTTTATAGCATGGCTGGATTGAAAATCAATGACTCAAAGTGTGAGATGTTTGTGGCTGGGGTTAGTGAGGCTGACTTGTTTCTGTTAAAGGATCAGACTAGTTTTAAGGTTGGTGCACTGCCTGTAAGGTATCTGGGAGTACCTTTGGTGACTAAAATTCTCTCGTTTAAGGACTGTGAGGGGTTGGTTAGCAAGGTGGTGGGTAAAATACAGTGATGGTCATCGAAATGTTTATCTTTTGCAGGGCGTTTGCAGCTTATCCAGGCTGTCAGTTTTAGCTTGCAGAATTATTGGTGCATGATGTTTTTGCTGCCTTCAAAGGTCATCAAACGTATTACCCAACTGTGTAATGAATTCTTATGGAAAGGGCTAGACAATAATACGAGAGGTGCCCGGGTGAGCTGGAATTTAATCTGCCATTTAAAGGGGGAAGGCAGTTTAGTGGTAAAAGATATTTTATCGTGGAACAAGGCGTCTATGATGCGATGCTTATGGTTGTTGCTTACCCAAGCAGGTTCTCTGTGGGTTGCTTGGGTAAATTGATATTTGTTGAAGGGTCAAAACGTTTGGCAAGTTGTTGCAAAGCCAAGTCACAACTGGGCATAGAGAAAATTGCTCAAGCTGAGAGAAAGCTTTGGTCGAGTGGGCGCCATTTCGAAAAGTTCATTACTAAGGTGGTTTGGGAGGAGATTAGATATAAAATCTTGAGAGTCCCGTGGCATCGAGCCGTATGGAGTGGTCTGAATATTCCGAGGTATTCTTTCATTTCGTGGTTAGTGGTGCTAGATAGATTGCCCACCAAGTGTACAATGGTGCGGTGGGGATGTCATGTAGATACAATGTTCTTGCTGTGTGGTAATGGTATGGAAACAAGAGATCATCTCTTATGAGACTGCAGTTTTTGGAGGCAGGTTTGGGAGTTGGTCTTACAAGATTGTGGGGAGGCTCGACAATTTAGTAGTTGGGGGGACTTATTTGAATGGATTCAAAGTGTTGTTAAAGGAAACTTTTTATGAGCTGTCATAATTGGGCTTGCTTGGAGAGGTCTAAACTACTATATATGGCAAGAGCGGAATGCAAGGATGCATGGCAAGAATCCTAGACACGGGTTTGACATTTTTTTTCTTATAAAGAGTAATATACGTTGGAAGTTTTTAGGTAACAATAGAATTGCTCACACTAGAAATTGTATAGCGGATTTTTGAGGCCTTAGTTACGGGGTTTCGTGATTTGTTTGTATAGGGGTGCTATGGGTTGGCTTATTTCGGGTGTTTTTGTTGTGGTTTCTTGGGTGAATAAAGTTTCATTTATCTAAAAAAATAATCATTCCGTTCGAAAATTGGGTCATCGAGATCTTGCAACATAGCCAGTGAATCAAAACATTCACCGGATGAAATGCTCATGGCAGCACTAAAATTCTCTGAACTCAAAGAAGGTGATGATGGGTTGTCAAGGTCCGTCAGTTCCAGATAGTCATCTCCGGCAAAGAAATCAACATAACCTCTAGACAACAAGTCAGCGGATGTTTCATTCTTGTTCACCTGCAAGTAATGGCTAAAACATCAAAGACGCAAACAAAGCAACACCCAAAACGACATATGCTTGTTAATATTGATCTTTCATAACAGCTTTAATATTAGAAACTCCCAAAACACACAGGAACTAGCATTGCAAAGATGCAGATACCGATATAGCTCAAGGGTTCTTGCACTGCTGTTAGAATCCAGATCAAGAGGTGGCGTTAAATGATTCCTTGTTCCATTGTCAACTATCTCGTGGCTGGGAACAATATAAACTAGGCACAAGTAGCTAGTTTCCTACAGATAATCCAACCAAACCGGTTAAGAACTGGCAGGTTTAATTAGTTGGAATTGAAATACAACAAACATGTCCATTGTCCACAACATAGCCTCTAAGTTTCGAATGAATACCTTTCTCTCATTCTCATCGCACAGCCTCTTCATAGTTACGTTGAACATCTCCATCACCCAGTCAGTTTTATGCTGACCGTCGAAATATTCGAGAATTGTTCTCCAGCCAATAAAATCTGAGTTTGAAAAAACTTCACAAGCCTCCTCTCTGATTTTCCAGGCACCATGTTCCATATGGATTTCATCCTTTGAGTCAATCAAGAACCAAACAGCCTCTGCATGTAGTAATCAAGTGGCATAAACAGCTCGTCCATGTCGGTGCAGTTGAAACTAATACTCGCGGGCGGAGAAGCTACCGGTGTGACCATGGTCATCTGTTTAAGTTCAACAAAAAACAACCTGATCACAAAATTCTTTTCCTGTTTGATCTAAACTTCGATGTAACGCGATCAACCAAGAAGGGGGGGGGGAACCGAAAAGCATACCTCAGTTCCGGTGGAATTGACCCGTTGAAATTCAATCCTACAATCTGTTCAAAAAATCAAAATTTAAAGAAACTGATAAGCAACAGGGTATGATCATTTAGTCCTGTTTAGTTTGAATCAGTTCCAAGAAAGTGAAAAAAAAGAGCAACAATTGTCTTTCAACTTTGGGATCAAGACCGACTCCTTGACATTAAAGTTTTAATGTTAAAGAACATGAAAGAACAAGTCCCCCACTTTCCTATTCTTATCTTCCTTTTGTTTTTCTGATCAACCAAACAGAAAATATCTCAGCTCATATTCACACATACATTTATATGCGTGGGCGTTTGTATGTATAGACAACAAGAACAATGAACTTTGTAATAAACTAAAGAAATAGAGTGACAGGAAATTGAAAAATCCTAACCGGGAATATTGTGAAAAGCCGCCATTGGATAGAGAGAGCGCGCGTTCTTCGTTTCCTTGATAACCAGTCTATATTTCGTAGAATCAATTTCATAACGTTGGGAGGTAGTATATAAAGAGATGGGAATAACTCGAGAATTAACCCTGGTTAAGTAATTCGAATTTCAAATTAGTCTAACGGGTGGAACAACACATGGACGCCTTTTATTGGATGCAATTCTAATGTAAGTGTCGAGTAGCTTCGTCTTTAGTTCAGTTTTGCTTTGTAAGAATTTTTCTTGTAATAAATAAAAATTTAATTTCTCTCAAAATTTAGGGGGAAAAATCAAGTTGTCCTCGTACATGAGTTAAGGATTAAATATTCCTAATGTTGATTTTATAATTATTAAATTTATATTATATGTGCTATTAAAAAACTATTGAATACAATGGTGTCATTTGATAGTATTCAAACTTATAGCTTATTAGTTTTATAGATTTTATTTTATTAACATAATATTTTATATAAATCTAAATAATAGTGACAAAGTACTTGAAAGGGTAATTTAAATCTATATTGAAATGTTTATTAAGTAACATTTAATATAAAATTATCAAAATTCTATTACTATATAAAAAAACCATCCCAATATTGGGAATTGGGATAACTTGATTTTAACATTGTTTTTTATTGTATTTAAAAAAATCAATATATATTTTTTCGACCATTTTTTTTCTAGCCAAACTAACTTTAGCCTACAAAACAAAACCAACTGAATTTCATATTTTAAACTGACACAACTGATTCAGTTTAATCTATAAAAATCAAATGTAATAAAAAGATACGGTGATATAGATAGACATAATAGCACAAAGAGAGTTGGTCAATAATGTGTTTAGTGCTCTAAATGGATATTTAATGCAACTAGTCGGATTGATTTTGAATGATAGGGTGAATTAAAAATAAAACAAAACAAAACAGGGGTATGAGTTAAAGAAGAGCAAATTATAAAATTTTGGAATTAAAACCCATTGTAATGAAAAAAAATATAGTGATCACACAATAGCACAAAGAGATTTGGTCAATAATGAGTTTAATGCATAAAAGAAACTAAACAAAAGGGCAGACTCAGGCAATTACAGACAACTTTCGCAGGGGGGTAAGGATGTCTTTATAAAGTCGATATTACAGTCCATTCCTCTCTATGCGATGTCTTGTTTTTTATTACCAGCTACTTTCTGTAAAGAGCTAGAAGCAACTCTTACACGATACTGGTGGCAGAAAAATATGAACAAGAGGGGCATTCATTGGAGTACGTGGCAGGAGCTTTGTAAGTTAAAGGAAGAGGGCGGGTTGGGTTTCCGTGACTTTGGAAAATTCAATATCGCCTTATTAGCGAAGCAGGGGTGGCGTATTATCACGAACCTCGGGTCCTTGATGGCCCGGCTTCTTCGTGCTAAATATTTCCCGCAAGGCTCGTTTCTCCAGGCCAATTTAGGATCTGCTCCATCCTTGATTTGGCGCAGCATCTGGTCTTCTAGACGCTTATTAGAAATGGGTACTGTTTGGAAGATTAGAGATGGGCAGAGTGTGTCGATTTGGAATGACTACTGGCTCCCTAAATTTCCCTCTGTGAAAATATCTACGGCCTATGTCCCCGAAGTCACAAAAGTCTCTGATCTTATGATTCCTGGGGAGCAGTGCTGGAATTCGAACCTTATTAATGGGACTTTCTCACAGGAGGAGGCTGAATGTATTATGAGTATTCCTCTTCCAAGCTTTCCACAACGTGATTTGCTAAGGTGGAATGGTGAGGGTACGAGAATCTATACTGTTCGAAGTGGCTATAAGGCACTATTGGGGGTTCCTACTCAAGATCCTTCATCTCAGGCTCTATTCAAATATATCTGGAAAATCCCTTGTCCATCAAAAATCAAAATTACTGTGTGGAGACTGGTAAGAAATTTTGTCCCTACTTTGCTGAATTTAGTCTATCGACAAATTATCTCTGGTTCTAGATGCAAGAGATGCAATTTAGACAGTGAATCTAGTTTACACATTATTAGAGACTGCTTTTATGCAAAGGAAATCTGGTCCACATTGGACTTTGACTTTTCCAATCTATCACATATTAACAGTCTTGCAGATTGGTTAATGAATGTCTTTCAGTCCAGCAACAATAATATACACAGTAAAATCCTCATCACAATGTGGTACTCAAGAAACAAGCTCATCAACGAAGGTATTATCCAAAGGGTTGAGGATGTCTTTACCTTTATCTCTAGTTACTGCCACGAGCTTAAGATCTTGTCTGCATCCTACAAGCATTCCCATTATCTGGATAGGTCCCGTTAGGAGGCTCCTTCAGCTCCATCCTACAAAATGAACGTGGACTCACATTATAATAATTCCAGGAAGACTTCGTGTTCAGGCTTTATTATTCGAGACTATGAGGGAGCTATTATCGCAGCTGGTTCAAGGTTAAATGCCAAGGTGGGATCGGTTTTTCATGCAGAGGCCCTAGCTATATTTCAAGGGGTTCAATTTGCAATTGATTTAGGGATTCAACAGTTTATGGTGGAAGGGGATAACAAATCAGTAATTCAAAAAATCAACTCAGAAACCCTAGACTATTCAGAAATTGGGCATCTAATCAGGGACATAAAACTTCTCACTGTATCTCTACCGCTGATCCAGTTCCGTTTCATCAGTCGAAACGCGAACCAAGCTGCGCATGCAATGGCCGCCGAGGGGTCGAAAGCCGCTGAAGACTGTTTCTGGCTTGAGGAAGCACCGATGAGTGTTCGTCGGGTTGCGGATCAAGACAGGAGGTTTGTCGAACCGCCCTAGGGCCTGTCTCCTCTTCATCTGACAGGGGGTTTCTCTCAATTCTCTCCCCCCGCTTTATTTCTGCCTCTATTTTTGAGCTATCGTGTTTCTTTTCATCTCGCATGGAGGTGTGTCGGTTGAGCTTCTTTGCAGTTTTGTTTTCTGATTTATTGCTAAACCATGGCCGGCTAGGCAGTGGTTTTATCTTTCTTTCTTTTGTGTGTGTTCTATGTACTTGCCCACGTGGCTTATTTTCTGTTTTCAATAAATTCCAACCGACATTATAAGTCAAAAAAAAAAGAAACGACTTTAAATATATGTACACGTGGACCAATCAAATTAGTAGGGCACCAGCATGTGCAAAAAAAGAAAGAAGAGCAGATGATATTTGTCCATACACTTATGGCCCTATCTTCCTGAAATAAGATGAAAATGTTGAGCCTTTTGAAACAAATTGAAAAGATGACTGAAAACAAAAACAGACATGTCAAAAATCTCGTCATAACAAAAAATGTCTAAAAGCCCAAGAAAAGACCCCTCTAAACCAAAGCCCACAACTCAAAAAACCTAAACTCAAGAATCAGCACGTTTTGCCTTCAAAAAAGAAGAACATGTATGTTTGTTGGATTGTTAGATGCTTTAGCCCATTAGCTGTTAATGTGCGAAAAATCTGAAGTGTTTCAGATTCATTTTTGCATGTTCTTATATGTTAGATCCTTGAATCTTGATCGGTTTAAGGCAGATTATCAACGTTTCTCCTCGTGTTTACGCTGCAAACTAAAGTGTATATATTCTGTTACAAAGTCATGTCCGGGAACATGTTGGAAAATCATGTCAGCTGCGACTGATTCCCACTTGTTTTCTGAATATTTGTTGATTTAGTTATTTACTTACATTTCTTAAAATATTCATTAGCTGCTCCAAGGACCAGTGTTTTTTATCAGTTGAGTACTTAATTCAAATGGTTGTTGACACATGATATACGGTTGGATGGAAGATCTTCTACACCAGAGTATGATCTATTTTTCATGATTTTTTTAATATTAAAATACTGATAAAACGGAAACCTTCAAATCAAGACCTAACCTATTTTGTTAATAGGCTTGAACAATCCTATTTTTACTTGGCTACTACTATTCGTAATGTTGGATTTTGCACCCCATTTGTGGAAGTGTTTCAGCATCGTCTTAAAATTAGATAACATATAAGAAATTGTGGAGTCATGAAGAATTTATAAATAAATTTTATTAAATACGCTTTTTTTAATATAATACGAATTGATTCTTATACAAGTGATCTCTAGTAATTTTGTTTTAATTTTTTTTTATTAAAGTATAAAAATATCATTATAATAATATTAATTATCAATGTATAGAATATTTTTCTATCTGTATTATACATTAAATTTTTAATTGAGTTAGTGTTACGAATCATCCAAAATTAATTTTATTGCGAAAATATAAAAATATTTTTAAATGGTAATAAATTTTACCGCAATAATACTTTTACCTTTTCATAAGTTTATATAATTTTCTTAAATAAAATTAAATATTAAAAAAAGGATAAAATCCCTAATGTTAGAAACTGATCAGATGAGCTGTCTGATACTCTCGTATCCGGTGGGTCCTTTTCCCTCCAACGACTTGGTCCCACCCCACTTCCCGTCTTTACTTCTTTATACATACCACTGCTATTATTTGGCCATCACTCGTAACAGTGCTTTCAACCTTCACGCGCCACCTTTTTCTCCCACGTTTCCTCTATACTTCCACGTGTCCTCATATCTCCCAATCACACGCTTGATCTGACGCCCTAAACTCCTCTCTATTATATTCCTTTTGATTAAATCAAACTTTGATGCACTCGCCTGCACTATATAATTTCTAGAAAAAAGAAAAGCAGAGTGTGTCTCCTGCTTTTCTTCTTTATTTATATTTTTCAATATTATTTTTTCCAGCGAAGAAAAAGCGTAGTCCTCGTGAGCCTCTCCTCCATCCTTCCCTTCCCGTCTTTTTATTTTCCCTTTAACAATATTAATAATCCTCTACAACGCACCCCAACGCTACCCATCCCCACGTCTTCACCGCTGTTTGCACAATCAGGGAAATGACGTCAGACGGGGCAACGTCGACGCTGGCGCCGCTGCCGAGGAGGAAGCCGTCGTGGAGGGAGAGAGAGAACAACAGGAGGAGGGAGAGGAGGAGACGGGCTATTGCTGCGAAGATATATACTGGGCTTAGAGCTCAAGGAAGTTACAATTTGCCCAAGCACTGTGATAACAATGAGGTTCTCAAAGCTCTTTGTGCCGAGGCTGGTTGGGTCGTTGAAGAAGATGGCACCACTTATCGAAAGGTATCTAATTTACCCTTCTCTTACTTTTCACTTTTTTACACAATGGTAGATCTGTTCAAACAAGATGCAACTTTTCTTTGCTTCTCTGCTCTCTTTACTTTGTTCTAATTTAGTTGGATCTTGTTCCCATCTTGATTTTAGTTTCTTTCTCTCTCCTTTTTTTAATTTGACCTGTTTTATATCATTTTGATTTTGCTTCTGTATGCTTGCTTGGAACATTGAGAAAATTATGGGAAAAAGCAGCTAATTAAGCAAAAATCTATTGATCTGTGTTGGAACTGGAACTTTATTAACTGGACTTTGAAGTTTGAACAACTTTTCTTGATTAGCTGCTGCTATTTATTGCCATTTTTTTTTGCTGTATAATGATCCTGAGCCTTTGATTATGAAACATTCCATGCTGATTTTATTTAATTGGATTTGTTGTTCAGGGATGTAAGCCACCTCCAATTGATATACCAGGCAGTTCAGCTAAAATTACCCCATATTCTTCCCAAAATCCGAGTCCATTATCTTCTGCTTTTCCAAGTCCAATTCCTTCCTGTCAAGTCAGTCCTTCCTCCTCTTCCTTCCCTAGTCCCACTAGGACGGATGCAAATAACCCGTCTAGTCTCCTTCCATTCTTCCGAAGCGCCATTCCTTCGTCTCTGCCTCCTCTCAGAATCTCAAACAGCGCCCCTGTGACACCGCCACTTTCGTCTCCAACCTCAAGAAATCCTAAGCCAATTCCCAACTGGGAGGCCATTGCGAAACAGTCCATGGCTTCTTTTAGCTACCCTTTTTATGCTGTATCTGCCCCAGCTAGTCCAACCCATCGTCAGTTTCATGCCCCTGCCACTATACCCGAATGTGATGAGTCCGATACGTCCACAGTTGAATCTGGTCAATGGATAAGCTTTCAAAAGTTTGCACCTTCTACATCACAAGTGCCTACTTCACCAACATTTAATCTCGTCCAACCTTTGGCTCCACAAAGTTTGCCCGTCAATTTGATTGGAGAGAAAGGGCGAGTTTCGGAGTTTCAGTTTGAGAGCGGACAGGTAAAGCCATGGGAAGGAGAGATGATTCATGAAGTAGGATTGGATGATCTGGAGCTCACACTCGGAAGTGGGAAGGCTCGGTGTTAAAATGAGGCTGACAGTCGAATGATGCCATGAAAGTATGTTACAATAGAGGGAAAAGCTGGTTTGCCTTCCTCATTCTCAGTTCTCAGTCAAATACTGGAGCACTCTCAGTACTGTTGTTTCATCCACTCAGTGAAAGTTGGAAATCATAGAACCAAGGTGGGATAAGAGTTGCATTGTCATCTGCATTGTTTCGTTTCTGGGTTTATTTCAGTAAGTTGATACTCGTATTCCCTGGTTGAATTCTCAGGGAATCGGGTTGTTTTTACAAGCATTACTTGTAGATACTGTGGGATATTTCTGGTTGTGATAGAGTTGCTTAATCTTTCCTTTTAGGCCTTTGTAGTCTTGGGTAAAACCCCGGAGCATGATATTGTTTTAGTGGTTTTGTACTGTTAATGCCTAGTGGTTGTATTGAATCATTTGATCTTGTTGGTAAGCAATTTTCGATATACAGTGCTAAGATTTTATTCTCTTTACGTGGCTATCACCTAACCAAGAAGCAAAGGAGTGGTACTATATCTACTTTATTTAGCTGACCTCCCACCCACCGCCACGACTGTTTTTTACTCTAGAGTTGGCTGCCTCTGGAGTGGGGATGTCCCCCCGACAAATCCCATGTTCACAACAATGGTAGACGCCAAATAATAATGAGAGAACATGTTTTAGTTATTGCAAGACCAGTCTCCACTTTCTGTTTGGAGTTGTCTGGTGTGGTCTTATCTACATCTCCTCAGTTGATTGAGCGTCGGACCTTCCATTTTGTTTCTATTCGAAACTTGGCCCATCGGCCTTGTAGCTTTCCGTCATCCTCGTATCATTGATCTAATTATCAGTGTTTACATAACCAGATATCCTACAATTCAATTGTTCAATTGATACGGACAGAAGGCAAGCAAATAACTCAAAACAAACAATGAACATCTATAAAGATTGGATTTTATTACAACCAAACAATGAGAACAGCAGGTTTAAACCACTAAAAAAATTAATGTTACTGAAAGTTCTACAAAGACTAATTCAAGGAACACACAGAAGAGGATGAAGAAAGAAAGAAAGATGATACAGTACAATACAATACAGTGCGGGAAATACTAACAGAATATAGCGGAACATCTGGTCATCGTCAGTCTCTTGCTACAATCTTCTCATTACTAAGATCAGTGTGATTAGTCAAGGAAAGGGTATGTGTGGCTCAGGCATTCACTAGTGAGATAAGCATATGTTCTCCACATCTTTAGTTAGCCGCTCTGTTTCCTCGGTCTTTGGTTTTATCTCCTTTTTGGCATCTGCATTACATTCTTGGTATCTGAAGCAAGTTACAAGATGATCATTAACAATCCCAGTCACTTGCATGAACGAATAAACAACAGTAGGTCCCACGCAGCGAAAGCCTCTCCGCATCATATCCTTGCTCATGAGTTCAGCTTTCGGGGTCTTGACTGGTACTTGGCGTGCATAACGGAACACATTTCTTAAGGATTTGTGGTTTACAAATCCCCAACAATAGTTACTGAAAGAGCCAAATTCTTGCTGAACCTGCAATATTTCAAAAAAACATGGGGCTTTAACATACAAAGATATCTCTGTTTCCTTCAAACTTGATTAAGCTGCAATAGGCAACTCGATGCCATTTCTAGTTTGTTTCATGTCTGATATAATAATAAGCGCCATGAAGTTTAACCGGTGAATGACTCACCAACTGTAGGCATTGAAAATAAAAGGATGAAAGACTTGATGCTATGACATATAACCAAATAATTACCTTAAGCATAACTTTAGCATTCTCCACTATTGCACGGAGCTTTGGTTCAGAAAGCAACAGGCAACCATCAACTTTCAATGATAGCATCTTCTTCTCGGTAAAATGTGCAATTGATAATGGATCAAAATCGTCAAAAAGCTTCCTACAGAAAGAATCCAACAATTTCTTATCTCCTTTTACGTTGACATCTTACAAAATAAAGAAGAGAAAAATATAGACAGGAAAATAAGAGAATCAAGGAAGTATCACGTTCATGTCCTTGTTGGGTTCTTAGAGAGACTAACGGCAAATATACCTGAATATGTCTCTCTTGTTGAGAATTGTCGGCCAGCTGAGTTCAGCTAAGGCTTGTGAAAAGACTAGTAGCTCAAACAGCTTCTTGTCATCATGAACCGGAACACCCCACTCTTGGTCATGAAAAGAAGTATACAGAGGGTCTGCACAAATAATGGATTTGTAAATTTCAATGTTATTACAAGAGAATATCAGAACATGCCAGTGAAGAACTGAAGTGAGACTGATACAAGCAAGCATGCACCTAGTTTTACTTGTTAAAAGCTTCAAAATCATTAGAAAGGTCAATAAAACCATGAACTGTTCTATTAAATAACACAAGAGGTTAATAGAAAAAGGCCGGCATCTTGTTTCCGGCAGATTCACACTTCGTCAATCGTCAATGAACAGATCCGAGCTTTCACAGGTAAAAAGGCGCTAACCCTTTCGATAGCTGTCTAATTCAATACCAGAAAACTCAATGTGAGGAAAATTTTCCAAACAGAGAATGCAGAGGTGGTTAACATTCCTCAATTTCACAAGCTTGTTGGCATGGCCAGCTTGGAACAACAAGGTTAATTGCCTGTGATTTAATGAGTTACATGTACCTAACTTTCATAATAAAGGATGGTACATTATAATCCTGACAGCAACACGGACAACAAAATTAAAGAGATAAAGAAAGAGGAAATCACTGAAATCTGAACTTCCAGACATTCACTTCAACTTGGTGTCATTTTCAAAGCACTATGTCATGTAATAAAAGCTTTCAACTTCTCTACCAGAGAAGGCTTGAATAAACAGTAAATGGTTAAAGCCTCAACGCTATCACCATTTATTAGGCACCGCCAAGCTACTATGTCTATCAAACCCGCAACCATGTTAAAGAAAATAAATTAACTACCTCAGTAAAACCGCATTTTTTTACCTCAAAAGAAGAAGAAAAATCCAGTAATTTATATAGGATTTTCTTTTTAAACTAACTTACCAGAAAATGGAGTGATCCAATCACATCGTTTTAACGGTCCCGATATAGCCGGAGAAATTTCTGTGACAGCCGCGTCAGCTGTTGAAGCAACCTTGGGTTTGACCTGCTTCACTCCGTTTCGCTTAACGGTTTTCCTAGAACTTTCCGTTTTGAAGGAGGAATTGCTTGAAGAAGAGTCGGAGGAATTGGAGCTGTCGACGGAGACATTGCTTTGTACAACGGACGGTGGGCTCTGGGAGACTGGAACTTTGGGTCTTTGGGGCTTTTTTAGAGCTTCGGTTCTTCTCTTTGACTCGACCGAAACCCTAACTCTGTTCCCGGCCGGACCAAGAATCGCTCGCGGTTCCATTACCGGTTTCGTCGACAACTTAGGCTTCGTAGCTACGGACATTGCTTCGAAAAGTGAGTGAAACCTTCAAACGTGAGCTGTTTTATGGCCTGATTTGAGCTTAAAAAACATTAAATCGAAGCCACTGGCTTTTCTTCTTACTTTTTGAAGTGATGGGAAAAGGAATAACGGCTGCAGGAGGGTAGAACGGTCAGGAGGTTGTGGATAAATTTTGAGAGCAAAGGAGGTGTCGGAGAAGAGCAGAGTAAAGTACTAAACGACGAAAAGAAACAGAGGAATCGTCGAAGGTTTTTAAAAACGGATAACTGTAGTCTGTAGAGGACCTAAAGGGTAAGATACCGGTTTTAACCGGTGTCACGGCCGCGTGTCCATTTTGGTTTTGAAAGCATTTCAATTTCTTTATTCTAAAGTACCAATTTTGCCCTGCTTTGCCTCGCCTAAGCTATTTGCCAAATGCCAAATGCCTAAGCTATTTGCCAAATGCCAAAGCATTTTATAAACTTAATTGGCAAGAAAACGTTTAAATACCAAATTAAACATTAAAACTTTTCTAGACAAATAAAAGTAGATTAATAGTAGTAACATTTCACAAAGGATTAAAAAAGGGGGTTATCTTCAATTCTAAACTTTGGTCACATAATTTATCATATGCAATCAACAAAAACAAAAGTTCAAAGATTGTATAAATATAATTAATGATTGCACTATTGCTAAGTCTTAATTTAATTACATTTATTTTGAAAATGATATTAAAGTAAGGATGTGTTTACATGGTATTTGAACAAAAATGTAAATCATCTCTCTTTTGAAACAATTAATCATGGAAATTATCTTGTAATCATCACTATTGATTATATCATCATATTTGTAATCTTAAAGAAAACCAAAGTTTTGTTAAGTGGGTGAAAGCCAAGGAAAGGATTAAATCATGAAAATTATCTTGTTATCATTATATTAGTGAATCATTGTTATAGGCTATAATTGTAAAAACCCAAACTTTCCAAAGTGGAAAACAAAATTTGAGGAAAAAGGCACCTCCTAACTAGGCTAAGGGTCGTCTTCAGTTGGTAATGTAAAACGGTTGGTGAAGTTGCCAAAGTAATAGCTTTGCATTGCAAGGAACGTTCTTTCTTTTCCTTACCGTTGAGATGAAGATTCCAAACCAAATCCACCACCACCACCAGCAACCAAAACTAAAAAGACAACACTTTGGTGGCTAGCCAACGGCTATTTCACCATTGACCCCGTCCTGTAATTCGTTACTGCTTTAATGGGTTGCCTCTTTAAGCCTCACAACCCAGACCCATTCCACAAATGGATCATGACCCAGATTAAAATATGGGCTCTGGAATTGTTTACGAGTCCAAATCATCTTCCGGATTTTGGCACACAAACCAATATTAACTGTCACCTTGCCCGCTTTGCTGAAGTTGACAGCTCCGAAAGCCTCCGCACGTCGTCGTTTAACAATGCAAAATCAGATTTCTTCTTTCTCCCTTTGACGGATTCTCGCTTTCCATATCCTCCTCCCTCTCTGAACCGTCATGGATTCGAAAGCTTCCACCGCTGCTCCGTCGCAACCCCAATCTAAGCCCAAGGAAAAGGACTTCCTTAACCATCTCGAAACTTACCTCGCGAAGCGAGACGGCGTCGACAAGCTCCTCAAAATCTCTCGTTACGCTACCAAGATCATATTGGCCTCCTCGGTCCTCCCGGAAACGCTGCCACTAACTCGCCAGCTCAAGAGTTTCGAGTCAAGCGTTGGGCTGAGTCGGAAAGCATTTCGGCTCGGGAAATTCGTTCAAGATGTCAACGCTTTGAGGAACTCCCATTTGGATTCAAAGGAAGAGATTTTGCTCTCGATTATCGCCTACGGCGGCGAGGGTTTATACTATTTCTTTGAACAGTTTATTTGGTTGGCAAAATCGGGATTAATCGACGCTAGGCATTCCCGCAATTTACAAAAGATCAGCGCTTGGGCGGAGTGTATTGGGTACATCGGAAGTATTACCCTTAAGCTTAGGGAATTAAAGAGGATGAACGAGGACGAGGCGTGCTTGAACTCGAGTATCGAGATCGCGCTTTTAGGAGGAGTTGGGTGTAAGGAAGAAGAAGAAAGGAGGAAGAAATTGAGAGCGAAGAAACTGATGAAGCAACTCTCAGTTGTTCAGGATTTCGCCGACGGGTTAATGGCCTTGGCTGATATTCGAGACGGCAAAGGAAGCTTTACGGATCCTCTATTGCTGTCTTGCGCCGGGCTTCTTTCCGCTCTGATTAGTACACACAAAAATTGGGTTTCATGCTAGGTATGATCACACAGCAAACTCGGTTCATCAATCATTGCTATTTATGTTACTGAATCCTGAGAAGAAATTGGGGTTTTATTGATTTACATTTCTGTTTGTTTAATAAATGTATACACAGGCAGTGATTGCATGTGAATTTGTGCTAAATTTATTGTTGAATTAATACAGGTGTTCACTGAAACTTGATGTTTGATAATGAAATTTATTGTGCTAAATTTATCTTAGTGCAAGTTCTTAAGTACAAATTCCTGGAGCTTCTTAGAATTCTCTGGTTTGGTATGTGAAGGATCTTAATCCTTTACTAACTTTGTTGTTTGAGCTGGACGTTGACTCTCAGCTATTTTGAGAAAGGGCTGTGAATCCATTTCTTTCCTGCCTTCCTGTTCCTGTATCAGCTCTAGATTATTGTAAGATTATATCTATATCCGAGGCTCGAATGGCAATATGATATGAATGATGAACACTTTACACCCTTGTTTTCTAGTTTGTTGTACCTGTTAGAAGATGTTCTGGACTCCTGAACTTGGTTAGATTTTGAAACTCTTGGTTGAATTACGGTTGCTAATACATAGAACAGATCTTAACAACACAATTCTGTTGTAGACAATACAACATACACCACAAAGGCACAAACTATAGACGTCTACCCTAAAAAGCAATCTTCAATCGTTCAGCTTATAGAGCCTTCCCATCACCAGATTACTGTCTCACCTTTCCTTTAATAAAACATTGCTTGATTTCTTTGATTCCCATGGCCGTAGACAGCCTTTTAACGGCGACCGTAAAAGTAATGAAGACTTCTGCCCCGTTGAAACGGAAGAAAGGCAACTCAAGGTGCACCTCAACCTCCTCTTCTCACTATCATACGGTTGATAATTCGGATCATGTTTCACAACTGAAGTCTTGAGTGCCTCGGGTAGAATGCAGTTGCACATCGAACCTAAACACAAGCAAAAGATTTGATCAGTTTTTGACTATCACTAGGAATATCCATGTTATCCAAATTGTTCATATTTTTTCTTCTTAAAAACACAACACATTGGGGATACAAGTACAATCTTGCAAGTGGTGGGATGCCAATAAGAATTACCTATTCTTGCCAGTCGGTTTACCCATTTAGGAATGTGTTTCCCAGTGAGCTTGTAACAAATATCCTTGCAGAAATGGTTACAGTTCTTGACAATCAGATGATAAGTATCCCCATTGAACCTTGCTGAATGGCACTCCATGAACTCCCTTATTTGGATAGGGTCCAATGATGTGGTCCCAATGAATATTGATTTCCTGAACTTGAAGCCCGGACACTGTCGTGGTTCGACCTCAAAAACACCACTGGTCGGGTAGTCATGAGCTCCAAATGCATATTCCACACCATGAACTAAACAGTGTGCATAGATTAAGTTATCAGAAAATACTCAACGAATGGATAGAAATATGAGATTGTCAACTCCGTGTTTTGCAATTCCAATTCAAATGCATTCTCTATATGAAAAAATGAGAAGCAAATCCAAGTGAACAAGAAAAGGGCAAAGATTATACTGTTAAAAGTAAAAAAGTTTACCTTCCACACCAGAATGATAGATGCCAAGGCCTGCCCAGTAAAAATAGCCGTTCGCGGGTGTTAAGTCGTATACATTCAGATACACTGGCGCGTAGCCGGGTTCAAAACAAGCTGGCTTCACTTTTGGTAAAAAACAACAAGAGGCGTCTTTGCTTTTCAAAATACATGGCACCAGAGACCTAGATTTCCATCTCTTCCTCGACCCCAAATCCATAGTGAGACCAAACCAGTTAATGGCCTATACAACAACCTGGGGTACATTAGTAGACATTAGCTATTTACTTGAAACCATTTCGTAATCATAATAGAGGTTAACGAAAGAGAAGAATGGAATCTGAAAAGAAAAAGGATAAAGGTAGAATTCATTGCTCGGGTATCGAAAGCTTTCAACAAATTGTCTAACTACAGCACACAAACTTGTAAAGGTACCATAACAATATATTGAAGGCTTCTCAGCTTGTAAAATGCAGCAATTCCAGTTTCATGAATTTCAAATATTTTCATTTTTTCTTACAACATCCATATCAACAAGAGGGTATGTTTTCAAATCTATGAAAGAAGTTTTTGAAAAAATTGAACTTGATTTGCGACAGACACATATCAAGGCCAATGAATGAAACAATTCAAACACAAGAACACGAATAAATATCAAAAAAGAAAAAGCAATTCCAGTACAAGAAGCATACAGCATATAAAACTCCAGTCTTAGCTACCTAACCAGCGTTTTACATGAAATCATACAAATTCCAGTGTTTCCTCCAAAACTATTTCCCCTTTTATGTGGAAACCCAGTACAGCATGACCCAGTCTTAATATGGAAATAAAATTAAAGTGGATTTTAATAGACATAAATAGTAGCCTTGTTTATCAGTAAATTTAACCATTAAGTCCTGCAATTTCCATATTTATCTCCTGGTGGACATAGATTTTCAGCAGTACTCAAACAACATTTTTTTATATTACGGAAAAAGGAGCAAATCTTTGTTGGTACTTCAGAATTCAGATCTACTAGAGACCGTTCATACCCAGAAGAAAACGCAGTAAACCAAACACAAAAACAGCAGTGCAAATAGATCAGAGAGATTTATAACCTTAGTTTGAACCAATGAATCCTACCCCAAAAGAAAGACAAAAAGGGGAAGGAGAGAGCCTACAGATTCAGAGTAGAAGGCCATTAAGCGTCAGTTGAAAAGCAACCTCCAATTGCATTAAATCTCAGGCAGCTAGCGTTGAAAGAAACGCTTCGTTTACTTTGTGGTGGCGAAACGGAGGAAGACGAGACGACTGTACTTCGCTTATGAACAATGTTAATCCGCTGTTGAGAATTGAAATCAAAAGAAGAATAAGCAAAAGCCTTTGCGTATTCTTTCTTTTTATTCCTCTATTTATTTTTGTCTCACTTCGCAGCTCAATCACTGCCAAGCTTTCTTTCGGATATATTATTACTGTTTTTTCCCCCACTTATTTCCTCGCTTTTTTTAAAAATAAAATATCATTACCCCCTTTTGTATAGTTAAACCATAATCATATTATTTTATAACTTATCTTAAAATGCTCTTTCGAATAATAAAAAATGTTTTCAACTTGTAATTAAATGTAGTATTTGCCAAAAACACTAAAGTTTGTATTAATTGGACATGTGATGGGACTTAATGGAAAGTACTACATCGGTGTCTTTGGTTGTACAAAAACATTTACTAATACTCCCTCTGTCTCACTAAAACTGTCACATGTTGACTTTTTTTAGGTCAAACTTTTTTAACTTTGATCTCTTATAATTTAAAATTTATTATTGATAAAAATATGAAAAAATATATTTTAAAAACCTTGAATCAACTAGTTTTTAAATATATTTTTTATAATTTTTAATTAATTAAAATATTTAAATAAATTATAGTCAAAGTTGAAAAAATTTGACCAGAAAAATGTCAACATGTGACAGTTTTAGTGGGACGGAGAGAATATATTTTTTCGACATCTATATAGTTTTGGTATATGAAAACGACAAGTTGGAGAAGAGACAGCAAACTAGGCAGAACACTGGCTGTTAGTATTATTAAGTTCAATTGGACTTGGTTCATTTTTTTTCAATTGGTTGGCTCAATTTTTCAAGCTGGATTATTTTTAAAGGTTTTTTATACACACATTACATTATTTTATTACATTTGCATTTAATTTTATAAAAGAATATAATTAAAATATTAATCAATATATCATTGAATCTTAATTAACCTTTTGGTTACTTTACTTAGGTTTGTTATATTAATTATTTTAAATAATTCAGCTTGAAAATCATTTACAAATATCAATTAAACTCATTTAAGTGAAGAAATAAGTAAGATTAAGAACCTCGCTTCGTTTCTCAAATGGTTTTTTTTTTGTGGGGGGGGGGGGGGGGGTGACACCACAAGTGTTTGTCATAGGATGCTGACGCACGTGTGCTACAGCAAATTGTGGCCCATTGCTTGGCATTTTGTAATTCCATAGTAATTTTTTAAATAAAATGTAATTCCGTTGTAACACGTGAGGGAGAGATGTAAAATGCAGCAGTTGGAAGTTGCAGTTTCGTGTTTTTAATTAGCTTAGCTGGTTCAGACTTCATTTTCTCACCCAATTTCCTTTTGATGATAATAGTCGGTGTGCCCCGATCCGACTTATCAGATTTTTAATCTTGAATTTTGAGATCGGGGCGAGACTGATTATTTATAGTGTTGAGTTGGGCGGACAAAAGTTAAAAAAATTTCGCCCGCCCTAATATATATTTAAATAAATAAATATTTATAAAAATATCACTATATATAAAATTTTTATGGTTGTTAAGCTATTTTTTTATTTGTGTTGATCATAAAAAAAATTTAGATGTTGTTAAAGTTTTAACATATCTGATTCTGACGGTAATGGTTTAAGATTATTTTTTAAATATGTAATTTTTCATGTGGGTAATTTAAAATTGGTTTTTATTTTATTTTTATATAAGTTTAAAAGTCTTTTGAAACTAAATTTTGTGGTTGTAACAGTGGATTAATCAGATCTAACTTTTATCGTCCTCGGAGATTAAGATATTTTTTTTCAATTTTTCGGGTCGGGTCGATTTAAAATCAGGTTTAAGAGTTGGTATATCGGGGCAAGGTGGGACGGGTAAACTAATATTTTAATTCGAGACAGAGTCGGGTTGGGTTTAGAGGCTTATAGATCAGGGCAGAGTCGGGGCGGCCAAAATACCGGCCCGGCCCGTCCCTACGTGATACCTACGGCTTCTTTTACCCACATATTAAAAAAATTAATTCTCAAAAAAGTTTTAACTCAATCATAGACAAATTGACAGAGGAATTCAACTCACATACAATGTTCAAACAGCATAGGTAAAAACAACCAACAGGTACAAAGAAGGTAAGAAAAAAACTGTTAAAAAGCTCGGTTCTTGAATCATATAGTTTTGTGTTTGAGTGTGTAACACCAAAAACTACATATGCATATGATATATCACACAAACTACTGTTTATCTCTCTCTTTGAGTGTGTAACATCAAAAACATATGGAAAACAAAACATGGCTTTCTGTTAAAATTTAATCTTCCCGGTATTCGAATACGGCCGTGATGAAAAGCACGGAAAACATTTGCAAAATGTTCCCTACTCACACAAACACAACCTATGAAGAATCAAAATGATGTCTAGAAGCAAGAAGAAACTAATCCTATGCATCTAATTTTGCAAATGCCACGATCGAGCCAACAATAAATCACATCGAACCAAGTGAGTTGAAATGAGTCCATGCATCCTGAAATTACAAGAGGTATTCAGACGTTAAGAACCTAAAGATTGACAAATTCAAATGCTGTTGTCTTAATAAGAAGAAATGTTGGCCCACTAAACAAAGTGTGGCCAAACAACCGGTCATCCCATGTGTATGAAATTTCAACTTGTGGTAGTCCATACGGATGTTCCCTCAGTTGTCTAAACTTGGAGATTGTTTGAAATGCAATAATTGGTAAGCCAGCACCAGCAAGAATAGACATATTGCTAACATTTTAGCTTCTTCTTTTTTACTTCTTTTGTCACATATGATAAAAGTTTTCATTGAGAATACATATATGAAAGACACTATTCAGTAAGAGAATCTATTCGGATCAAATTGACACCACCGGAAGAAAAGAACTAGTAATACATATAAACGTGAACACGACTCGAGTTTATACATTACCTGCAGAATATCGAAGACTTGTTGTGCAATGTATTTATGATCTGAGGCAACACCCTTCTGCTGTAGCTTATCTGGATGTAGACACAGTAGAGCCTTTTGGTATGATTTTTTCACAGCTGGTCCTTCAATTATGTCAACAAGAGGCACTGACTTCCAACCACTACCGGGCCAAAGAACCTGTGTATACAACCGATGTTAGTGTTTTAAGAGACGAAAAGAAATTTTACATTAGCCTCCGGATTGCAAAGCCGAAAATGGATCCCATGACACACTTTATATCCATGGTGAGATCTTGTTTCACTTTTAAGATTGGGGTAACATCCGCAATCTAATACTGGACTGATAAATTCAAAATGAACTGTTTAGTTTTCGAACAATGGTGCCTGAAAGAGTTTGGAGTAATTCGGTGAACACATGCGAGACAGCTCCACTTGAGAGAAAAATGGATCCATTACTACTTACATATTGTAAGGTTGACAAAAGTGAACGGATATTTCCTTGTTTTCCATCTGACCATTGTCGTATTTTATCATCAAGGTCCTGCATCAATGAGTAGCAGTAGCCAGTTGAACAATGAGAAACAACACGAATGTATGTGCATGTGGTTATAAGTTATAACACTATTTAGTATGATCTCTATTACCTTGGTTTCTTCAGGATCAATGCCTAACTGCGGCAAAATTTTCTCTTCAGGCGTCAGGTCTTCTACCTGTTCATAAGCCAAAGACCAGCTTATTAGGGTTCTGCCAAAACTATCTCTTCCCTACTCAACAAGTAACCCAGTAATATATCGTTAAAAGGGTATATAGCTAATAGCTCAGGACTTTGTGTCAACTTAGTTATTAACCATTATATTAACAGAGACAGAAATTTCAGTTTAGAATGTCAGATTCTTAATATCATTGCAAGTGCCTTTGGACTCATTGTACGGGTAGAGGAATTAACTTTGCATATTAGACATCAGGAAATGAACAAATAGACATAAAGGGAAAGCACGCGACTTCATTTCAGCTGTCTAAATGGATGAGCCGCATACCAAAAAGTTGTCCTCAAATAACTCTGCTGGATCTTCAACAATAGTCTTGGAGCCATCAGAAACTGATGCCAATAGAGTAAGTGGATAATCAGAATTGAACATCTGAAAACTCATGTACTAACTGAAACATAAAATGATGTAAAAACTAGAAAAGATTTTATCTGTAGCAGTTCATATGAGTAATGAACTTCCCTCCATATACTTGGTTCGAAAGTGACACAAGCAGATTATGCAGAATTCCATCAGAATAACAAAAATAAAGCTCATTTAGAGTGCACAAAGCAAACAGATAAACTAACCGGTATCTTTTACTGAGCTATTGAGATTCTTATTGGATGCACTGTCACACATATGATTGGCAACAGGAATATCTGAAGATGATTTCTTCTTTGTCACGTTGTTTGGTTCAATCTCGGGCTTGAATTTATCTCTTTCCTTCCGACTAGAGCCATGATTCTCAGATAGTGCAGCAACCGTTCTAGGTTTTGATGAAGCATCCAGGTTGAAAATTTTGATAAATTCTTTGACCTTTCCTCTGACTCTGGATTTTCCATTATCCCATGACTTCCCAGGGGAATGTTTTACGCTTGTTGCACTAGTTTCCATATTGTTGGAAGTAACCCTTTTCTTGACATCTTGTTTCTTGGTGTTTTTACCATCTAGAATTTCAGATAACTTCTTGGCACTCGTTTCAGAAACGTCTATGTTTTCAGAGTTTCTAGTTAGCTCATCACTGCCTACATATATAATAGAAGAAAACAGTCTAAGGAACAACACCATCAGCACCAAAACATATCATGTGGAAGTGGAATATGAGACTAACCTTGTTCATCACTGTTTTCATTATCAAAAAGTAAATTCAGATGTTTAGGCCGAGGCTTGTGAGTTGCTTTTCCAACTGTAGAAGCTTCTCTCTTAGAAACATTCTTATCAGTACTTTCAAGCCTGTTTATGATTTCTGACTCGGACTTGGTAACGTTGTCTTCCTCGATAATTTGACCTAGTTCTCCATTGTTTCTTGAACCGATTAGAGAGCCTGCATTTTCATTCTTGTCATGCTCTACACTAAAGGATTTACAACTTGATGACCTTCCATCAAAAGAGAAAAATCTATTATGCAGTTTATCTTTTGGTTCCTTTGCTATGTTTCCACATGCCATCCATCCATTAGCACTTGAGCTCCTCTGCAGTTTATCCTTTTCTTTGCGTCTATCGCTTCCCCTTACCGGAATGGCCACTGGTACACCTCCCTTGTTTGCCCATTTGTATATCGAGAAGTGAAACCAGCTGCCATTTTTTGAAATCTCCGATCTATTTGAATCTTCATTCAAATTGCCTTTTCTCTCTGTTTCCACATGCTTAGTCAAGTTTGTTGATTTCTCATTACCTTCACTAAAGCAATATGATGATTGAAAACCATTTCTTGGTTCCTCTTTATCTTGGTTTGCTTGGCCTGAAAATTTAGACATAGAAGAACAGGCATAATAACTTAAGCCATTTGAGGACCCATTGTTGCTTTTCGATGTGGTTCGAGTGGAGGAGCCAAACGTGGGGAGGTCCATTTCTTTGCTCAATTTAGAAGGAAGGCTTGGATGTCTGTTAAAGGAAGCCAAAGTAAGCCCTGTTAAACTAAATTCGTGTCTGAATGTATAAATGCAACGGGAAACATGAAGGGCACAAATGCATCAGAAACTAGAAGATTAAACATAACTACGAAACAAGAAAAAGCAAATATCTGCAAAACCTGACAAAAATTATAATATGGATTTGTTGTGATCTCTAACTGGTATGACATGTGGGTGAGGAGTGAATTATGGCAACATTCTAAGCTCGTCTTATTGTCCTGTAATATTTAAAAAACAAAGGCAAGCAGAACCTGAAATGTGCGGTAGATGAACTGCTAAAAGGTTCAGGCTTTGGCGGCAAAGGTCTAGCGGCCGGACTCATTAACTGTGAACTAGGTGCAAAAGGGTCCTTCATTTCATACTTCCTTGAAGCACTCAATAACTCTTTCCCTCGAAATATGTCGTGGAAGAAATCACTTTTCGACCGTCTTCTCCAGGCCATCTCTTCTTCACCGAAGGCCGGCTTTTCGCTTAAACCAGGCCATGGATTCTGTGATGATGAAGCAACATCCGGTTCATCACTTCTGTTTTCGCCAAAACCATATATTGTCTCTTGAATTGATGGCCTCCTCGGCAGACCACCGAAGACATCGTTAAAATCTATATGGATCTCCAGACTTGGATCCATGAATGTCTTTGGAGGACTATAGCCTAAATGAAAACTTTCTTTCTGTGAAAAATATCTGCATTTTCAATATCAAAAACGAAAATGGAAAGAAGTTCTTTAAAGTGTCAACATGATACGATAGTTGAATCAAACTGCGGTGAACTGAACATGTTACAAGTTGGGTGAAGCAAAGGAGGTTTGGTAAGAAGAAAATAAAAATGTTTTAAGGAGGTTTGGTAAGAAGAAAATAAAAATGTTTTGGTAGAGAAACTTCAAAGGAGGGAAAAGACAGACAGTGTGGGGTTGAAGGCTTGAAAGTTTAAGAGGTTTACAAGGATTTGAAGCCACAAATTAATCAATGCAATTTAGAGTTGAAAAATTGCAAAGAAAAAACAAAGGGTAGGGTGTTGAGTCAAATATGTCATTCAGCAAACAAATTTTGAAGAATTGTAATGGCGACCGTTCATGATTTTTTGTGTGTTACAAGGTTGTGTCCGAGTTCGTTTTCGGCAACCCAACTAAGAGCTTCAAGGAGGCGGAAATGATCAATGGTGATCGAGTAGAAAAGTTTATCCAACTTCCAATCCAAAAATCACGAGGACCCATCTGGACTGTTCTTTTGAGTAGTTGATGATTGGATGTTAAAGATAAATCCATATCAAAAAGCTCTGTTCGCCGCTACTATGGGGTTAAGGGTTTGCATTGCCTTGAATGCAAAATGCCACCAAATTCAGATTCAACCGGCGAAGATTAATGTAAGTTGCGAGTGGTTGCACGCAACATACAATCATAATTATAATTTATAATCATGACAGCAACCTCCTATCCTATGTATGGCATTAACACCTATAGTTCACTTGTCTTCACTCCCTGGTGTTCTTGTTAGGACAATGGAGCTTTTGCAAGAGGAAACAGAGAACGGGAATGACATTTACGAGACCTGACCGAGTAAAACAATCAGGATTTCATATACTAATAAAATAATATTGATGTATATTTTTATTTACAATAACGATAAGAGGTGTTGAACATGGAGACCATATCACCACACTTTACTCCACCATGTAGGAATCGGCATGGCAAACAACAAACACAAAAAAGACAAAATTGGATATCCCCCAACCACACATCAAAGCAAAACCAGGTCCAAATCCTCATCAAGTCTTTCATCCCCTGCATAACTAAGAAGAAGAAGAAGAAGAAGAAGAAGAAGAAGAAATATATTATTTGCACCTTTCGAGTAACTAAGAAGGATGAAATGAAAACGAATATAAACGTCAAAGAGTATTTATCATGTAAATGCTTATATACCAATACGAGGCATTTTTATATGGAAACCAGAAAGCTTTGCAGTACTAATATAAAAACAAACTTTTATGAATACCTGAGCAAATGGAGTCACTCCCAGTGTTCATTTAGATGTAGGCCAACTGGAAGGCGACTGCCCAGAATTCAGCTACTTTTGCTTGGAGCCTAGATAGATATATTCAGGAAGTGAGGCTGATTAGGTAAATAATAATAAAAATAAAACTCCGTTAATGAAGATATTAAATGAAATTCAGAAATTTGGTAGGAACATTCAAATCATGTTTTGGAAAGTTTTTTTTACCAAGAACTCTCAAGAGCAAAAAAGTTAATCTTATTTCGAGCACCCTAAAAAGGGATAAAAGAATTAAGGTTCAAGTGTAAGAGAGAGAAACGTACTTCCTCAGAGCTAGTAATATATGACACAACAACAGTTATGTCATCAAGTTTTCCTCCATAATAACGGAACCCAGCATCTTGAGCGGCAGTTGAGAAGGGAGTTTGTCGATCTCTAGCCTGTGCTCGTTCCCGTGCCAATGCTGCTATCTTCTGAGCAGTCACTTGAGGACCAAAACCAGCTCTCACCGCATGAACCACCACTGCCGTAATTTCATTATTGTACAAGTTATCAAACAGTCCATCCGTGCCAGCAATGATAACATCTCCAGGAGCAACGGCAACTGCAAAGATCTGATATGGGCAGAAGATTTAGATCGTTTAGATATTTCATAATCAATCAAATAAACAAAAGCCTCGCATAGGACATATAAGCGGGGTATTTTTAAAGCAGCAAGAGGGAAAAATAAAAGGTGCAAAAGATAAAACAGGAATCAAAATTTGTAAACCAAAGCTTGATAAATATTTGGTTAACATATCAGTTTTTGAGAATAATAAGGTATTACTCTACGATTTAGATACTTAAGATATTAGCTGCAGCAAACATTCAGCGAACACCATCTAACATGACAGGGCCACTAAAGCAAATATCCATCAAACAATAGACATTTTTCTCATAAGGCTGCACGACCAAATTTTATTACTTAAAATTCAAAATAAGAGACCTTTTCCAAGAATACAAAAACAGCAGGAACTTGTGTAACTACCTGACCAGTGTTAGGTAAATCACCATTACTTCCACTCTCAAGTTGATATGTGAAGTTGAAATCATGCTGCTGAACCGGGGATCTAAATATAGTACATCCATCTCGAATCACCATAAAACCACTGTCTCCCAAGTTTATGGCATGAAGTCCCTGTAGGAGAGATCCAAAAAATGAATATAAAATAAATATATACTATCCAGCAAATAACTTCATCCAGTTATTCCAGGGGGTAAAAAGGGGCAACCTGTGCAATTTGCTTGAGGAATGTAGGAGTAACAACAAAGCCTCAATTCTGAGGTCCGACACTATATCATTTCAAGTTTTAAGTCAATGACAAAGATATTTACTCCCTTTTAAGGTCATATGCTATGGTCCTGCAGAGAACTTCTATGCATTGCAATTATGTGGATGGAGTCCTTTACAGATACATTCATACAAAGATGTGAATTGTAAGTCATTAGTTCTAAGGTTTATGCTAACTGCATAAAGCAGTCTATTGGTTTAGAAGAGAGAGCTTGCATTCAAAGTAACCATTTCATGAAAAAGTTACTCTTGTTGGAATAACAACGCCTTACATGATAAGGCAAGCAAAGAATAGAAATGACTTACCTGGTTGGTGAGTGCTATGACACATGCTGTTGAGGAGCCTTTAGCCTTTGTGCTGGAGTGAGCTTTCTCTAAGACTCTTGCAGGGTCGATTGAACCCTTAGGCTCCTCCTTGATAGCAGATACAGTGTTAGACATGAGCTCCCTAGAATATTGCCCTGAATCAACACCCACATCAGCCCAGCCACCAACTCCATCTGCTATGCCTATTGCCTGTTCATCCACGCATATGAAATGAGCATCCTCTCCTCCAGTATCTTCTTTATCAGGATGAGGAAGATAGCATGAACCTGAAAGAAGCTTCAGAGTTTTGCCAGAAGAAATCTTCCTGTCATGATGTCAAACACAGAAAAAATATAAATGGCATAAAATATCGAAATGATTTAGTAAGAGGAAATTCAAAACTGCACAGATAACATACTCTTCTGATGATACAGAACTGGAAACCAGTTCTTCACATCCAGAACCATCAAAGGAAACATCAGTGGCAGTCCCAGCTAATAAACTAGAAGGTAGTGAACTGTGGAAAGCCCTTGAACCTGACCCTGAGGACAGACTAAAGTTGAACCATCTTTTTCCAGCACCGTACATGAAATGTCTATAAATTGGACGACTGTTAGGTTTCTCATGGTTTTTCAAGCTCGTTCTAGGTTTTATGCAGCTATTCAAACTTCTATTTCCATAAAAGATATCACCACTACTCGTGGACGATGAAAGGTGCTCATGCTTTAACTTCAAAGTATCAATAAGATATCCACCAATTACAACTCTAGAACAAGAAGCAGCCATAAGATTACTCTGAAATTTGCTCACAGGTGATGGTATTTGACTGGAGTCAACAAGCACAGAATCAATATGATGACCACAAATCTGGAAGGCAGGGCCTGAAACAGATGGAACAGAAACCGCTTGAGAAAATGCTCCAACAACAGATATGTTCCTTCGACGATTAACTAGTAGAGAGTCCGAGCTCGCAGCCAAAACTGTCCCTGTTCGCAGAAGTCCTTGCAAATCAGCAAGTCCCGAAAACCTTGAAAAATGAAAAGACCTATAATTTCTGAACCCTAGCTTCCCTTTTCCAATCAGAACTTCAAGTGAACCTTGTAGCTCGCATTCTGTTCTCTGGATTCCATTTCGAACCGCACTTGTCAGCCTCAGAAAATAAGCAGATGGCATCCTATCTTCTTAAACAAAGTAAAATTGCTTCAAACCGTCTATTACAGAGAAAACAAAAACTCAATACAATTGCAGAATAAATCGCATAACTTTTTAACACATCTAAACCTTGGATTACTAAAGCCATAGATAATTAGCAGGAATCAGAGGACTGAAAAGAAGACAAAAGTTCGCCGATAACAAGATAACGATCGAACTAAATAAACAAAGAAACAAAATAGTCGAGGAACAAGATATTGAACGGTAATACTGCTAATATCAAGAATATTAATTGAACGAAACATAGGAAAAATACATATAGCCAAAGCTTAATTCAAATTCAAAGTTGATACGTAACCTAAATCAGCCAAAGAAATGAATCAAAATTTACCCAAACTGGTTAACATATTTATCTAACAGAAAAAAGTGAAAGGAATCCAAAAATCCTTTCGAACCAAACATTTCAGAAGTCAACACTCTAAAAATGAAAGGCAAATTAACAGGGCGCGAAACCCACCTTTAAAAAGCCATCAAATTCAAAACCCCCAAAATCCCAAAGTTCTGGAAAAGTAGAATGAACCAATTGTCTGGAGAGAAAAGCCGGAAACCGGTTCAGAGTTGGCGGGGAGCAACGTCAATGGAGCCCTAAAGATATTTTCAGGGAGGTGATATGGGAATAAAAAGGCACCAAAGCGTTTCCCTTTTTACTTGAAAAAGATGTTTTTAGGATAAGGTTTAGATTCTAATGTCGACCAACTAATAGCTGTTGTGTTCATATTGAAGGATTTGACTCGATGATTTCGGTTATTTGGGGATTTCGAAGAGGATAGAATTGCCTTTTTGGCATGTTTATTTTATTTTAAGTTTTAACCATCCAAATGAGCTATAAATGGAAGAGCAAATGACACGTTTTTTCCTTGTTTGTCATTGGATATGAATTTGGATCAAACATATCCAAATACATGAATATTTATTCAACACGACGTAGTTTTTTTCTTGGACAGCTTTGACATAAACTAACATCGGCAAACTTTGTTTTTTCATTGTGATACATTGGCGACGCTGCACGGTGAAACTGATAACAACGAGTCGGCAATCACAAAAGTCTTTGCATATATTTTAAATCGACGGAGAAGTGCCCTTGTGAGTTTCTGAAACCCATTCTTCAATTCATAATCCTTGATAACAGTAGCTGAACACCATATTGAGGCTGCACGGTGATGAACGTCATTGGGGCATGAACATACGTTGGCGACACTGCAAATGAGTATTGCCGGATAATCATGGCTAAAACTATTTTCATCTCCGCCGTGGCTAAATTCTGGCCGACACAAGTTCTAGGCCCCAATGCGAATGGAGCAAACGAGGCTAAATGTCTTCGAGGTTCATTAAATCTCGAGGGATTGAACATGTTAGCATCTTCTCCCCAGATGTCAGGGTCACGGTGAACAGCAACCAGTGCCAAATAAAACTGTGTACCTGCAGGAATGTTGAGGTTTCCTAGCTTAACATCCTTCAATGCTTCCTTCAGCAATGACACCGCCGGCGAGTACAGTCGAAGTGTTTCATTGATTACCATGCTCACCTGTTCATAGAATCGTTTATGCAATCATATCTCAGTTTGATCCTAAACGTGAAAGCTGAAGGTTAAAAAAAAAACTCACAATCTTCAAGTCACTCAAATGCTCTGCAACCGGAAGCTTATCGGATCCACAAACGCGAAGCACTTCTTCTCTTGTTTTGTCTTGCCATTCTGGATTCAGAGCCAAAAGCAGAAGTGCCCATGATAAAACATTAGCAGACGTTTCTTTCCCCGCAAAGTAAAAGGTTTTGCACTCGTTTATTATCTCTTCCTCATCTAACTTCTCTTCTTTACCATCCTGATTCTTATAAGAAGACATCAAAAGGCTGAGTAGACTAGCAGAGTTTTCTGCTTTCTTGCTGTTGGACCGGATGAGTGATCTTACAGATTCACGAGTTTCTTTTTCTAGTCTCCACCTCTCTCTGTTACTCTTAGTAGGCAGAAACCTGACACGACAATTACTTGGGCTTTGAGTTTTAGTTATCTCGAAACTTTTTTGAGAAGATTGAAAGAAGAAAGGTTACCTGAAGCCTGGGATATAGATGCTAGTTGCAGCCGCTAAAAACAACCCCATCTGTTGTTCTTGTAGCATAAAGATGCGTTTTCCTTCTTCAAAATTGCTTCCGAATGCTGTCCTGGATATAACATCAGCTGAGAGGTCATGAAGTTCTTTGTTCACTTCCAATTCGAATTCGTCTCTCCCATCTCTTTTTTCTTCCCATTTCTCAAGCAGGTTCGTAGTGGCAGCTACAATTTCAGGAATCCAACCCTGCAGTAAATAAATGATTTACTCAAACATGGTGTTTTTTGTTTTATATATATAATTAGGGATGGGCACGGAACCCGGACCCGACGGGTTCCGACCCGGCCCGATCGGGTCGGGTATTTTTATGAAAAAAAGTCGGGGTCGGGTTGGGTTTTGTGTAGGGTGAAGTAGGGCCGGAGTCGGGTTTTAGGGTGAAAAATCCTACCCGACCCGACCCGTGACTAATAGTGTAATTTTCCCCTAACTTTTTTAGGGATATTTGTAATAATACCCTTTTATATATTTTTTTATAATTAGGTCTTCAAAATTGATTTTTTTATTTACAATTTAGTCCTTAAATTTATTATTTTTTACAATTAAGTCTCTTAAAATTATTTTTTTTACAATTTAATCCCTAAAATTGATTTTTTTTTATATAGGTCGGGTCGGAGTCGGGTTGAGTTTTTAAAAGATATAGTCGGATCGGGTTCGGGTTTAGGGTTAATATTTTCGGGTCGGGTTTGGGTGGGCCAAAAACCCGGCCCGACCCAACCCGTGCCCATCTCTGTATATAATTAACGGTATCTAAGGTTCTCGAACTTTTAAAAAACAATTAATGTGACATGTGTTGATCATTTTGATGTCGGCGAAGCTGTTAATAGTGTTGACAACTTGACATATTGGTTGATAGTACTTCTATGTCACGTCGTCTACTGCGGAAACAAACCTTAAGGATAATTTTGTCATGTAATAATTCTAAACCAATAATTTTATCGTTTATTTTTATTTCCATCAATTTAGCTTTCATTGTCTTTTAAAATTAACAAATATTACATTCACATCTAATTTCATTAATTTCATACTCAAACTCATGAATTAAGTTAATTTCGTCTTTGACCGTTATTATCAATAAAAATGTTAAATTATGTACATGTGATCACTATTTAATTTTACGTCAACCATTATTGTCAATTGTATTACCATATCGATGATAATGAGTCGGTTTTGATAATGTGATGGTACGGATGAAGGATTTCAAATTAATTTATTATTTTAAAATTACATTTTAAAAAAAATCCACATCAAATGTAATATTTTGTCATCAAAATTAACATGTCACCAACTTATTGGAGGAAATAATTTTTTTAGGTAAATTACTTATTTAGTACCCACCTATTATTGTGTTTCTGTTTTGATCACCCAACTAATTCTGTTGGCAAAACGGTACCTAATAGTATGATTTGTTTCTATTTTGATACTCATCTTTAAAAACTAACTACAAACCAAACGTGATATCTTATTGTTTTTTATTTTGTTTCTAAGTCGATTTGAAAAAAATATCCAAAATTACTTAAAAAAATAAAAAGCAAAGCAATACCTAATCCTGTTTTTTTACTTTTACTTGTAACAAATTATAATTAATCTGAGATTTACTAATTAATCTAGTGGTTAAAGATGCTTATATTATCACATCTTGTATGAATTCAAATCTCGGCATGAGCATGTAATACTTATGTATTTAATCAAAAAAATATAGCTAATTTAAAAACCAACTGAATTAGTCGAAATTTGTTCGGTTGAATTAATAATTTTTGAAAAAAGTATTCAATTAATGATTAAAGATTGAAATTTTTTAATTAATTAGATTTCAAATAATTCGATTTGAAATAATCAGTAGATTTGGATTGGATTTATAGTTCAATGCATTTTTTTCTTTTCTAAAGAAAGGAACAGTTTGATAAATCGTTGGGTTTTAGAGGCGCGCACCCCCCAAAAAAACATAGTAGAAAGGAAGAAGGAAGAGGGTTTGACCTGACCTTAACTGTTTCCATTTTGAAGGCCTGGCTTGTAATCCTCCTGTGAATGGCCCATTCTTCACCTTTCAATCCAACAAGTCCCTGCCCGAACAGCATCTTAGACATTGGGTTAAACCCGAGCTTATCAAAGCTCCCGCTCATAGCAACCTCTTTTATCACATCAGGATCCGAAACCCCCAACCTGGGTTTTGACCCGAACCAAAACAAGAAGGGCGTCCCGTACATTCCGGACCACCTGTGGTAGAATGGAGCCAGTCGGTGGAGGATATCGTGGTGGTCAACCGAAGCTGGCTTCAACATAGCTTCTTCAAACAAACGCTGGATCTCAGCTGAGTTCCCAATGATCGGACGGTAGGGAGGGCCTGTTACTCCTTGCTTTTTGAAATGGTTTTGGATCCTCCAGGGGATCCATATGATGGAGTAGACAAATTTCAAGAAACAGATGCATAAAAACGATACAAAAACAAGAATCAAATGATTCATCTCCGTTTCACCAGAGAGTTTCTGTTCTGAGCTGGGAGGAAGCAGTTTAGTGGTGGATTGGCAGAGGAAGCAATTTCAAGGAATATATATATATATATATATAGAGAGAGAGAGAGAGGGATGGATCAAGTTACACTATGTAAAACTCAACTAGTTTTACACTAATCCGTAGCCATTGGATGAGTGAAATGAATGGATGAGATTAAAAGTAGGATATGGAAAGATTATCACTTGGGGAAAAAAAGTAAGGAGTTAATCTCATCCATTCATTTAACCAATCTAATGGCCATAAATTAGTGTAAAACTAGTTGAGTTACATAGTGTAACTTGATCCTAACCCATATATATATATATATATATATTACTTTTTAAAATAATGCCTTGATGTGTGCATGTTCTGTTGAACTTTCATATAGTCTGCTTGCAGTATAAACAATCAAAATAAAACCCTTTATTTTATATTGAAAATGATTGTTGCATTCAACGACGCCAATGCTGAAGCTAATACGACAAAAAGTACTAGAGCTATATCACAGCCCTTGTTAAGATAATCTGAATACCATATTGAGGCTGCGTGGTGATGAACTGCATAGGTGAATGAACATATGTTGGCGACACTGCCAGTGAGTATTGCCGGAGAATCATAGCTAGAGCTATTTTCATCTCCACCATGGCTAAATTCTGGCCGGCACAAATTCTAGGCCCTGAACCGAATGGAATAAATGAAGCTAAATGCTTTCGAGGTTCTTTAAATCTCGAGGGGTTGAATCTGTTAGCATCTTCTCCCCACATATCAGTGTCGTGATGAATGGCGGTCAGGGTTAGACAAAACTGTGTTCCTGCAGGAACATTGAGCTTTCCCAGCTTAACATCCTTGCATGCTTCCCTCATCATCACCGCTGCCGGCGAGTATAGTCGAAGTGTTTCATATATTACCATGCTCACCTGTTCATAAAAACCATTTATTCAATCATATCTTTCTTAGCTTAAATATGAAAGCTGAAGGTTACTTACAATCTTCAAATCACTCAAATGCTCTGCAGCTGGAAGCTTATTGGCTCCACAGACGCGAACCATTTCTTCTCTTGCTTTGTCTTGCCATTCGGGATTCAATGCCAAAAGAAAAAGTGCCCATGATAAAGCATTGGCGGTCGTTTCTTTTCCCGCAAAGTAAAAGGTCTTGCACTCATTGATTATCTCTTCCTCATCTAACTTCTCTTCTTTATCATCCTGATTCTTATATGAAGACATCAAAAGACCAAGTAGACTTGAAGAATTTTCTCCTCTCTTTCTGTTGGACCGGATCACCGTCCTTACAGATTTACGAGTTTCCCTTTCAAGTCTCCAACTCTCTCTGTTATTCCTAGTAGGCAGAAACCTGACACAGCAATTACTTATGCTATTACTTATTATGTATGGATGGAAAATCATCCTTTGCTATTATTTTTCCAGCATATGTTGTACTCGTATCTGACACTCATCTCGGGTCCGGGTAATATAGGTTTCGAGTACCATTGACATAAACAGACTTAATTTCTTAAGTGAAGTGAAAGGAAAAAGTAAAGGTTACCTGAACCCTGGGATATAAATGTTTCTTATAGCCACCGAGAACAACTCCATCTGCTGTTCTTGTAGCATAAAGATGCGTTTACCTTCTTCAAAACTGCTCCCGAATGCTGTTCTGGATATAACATCAGCTGAGAGGTAATGAAGTTCTCTGTTGACTTCCAATTCGAATTCGTCTCTCCCGCCTCTTTCTTCCTCCCATTTCTCTAGCAGTTTCGTAGTAGCCGCTACAATTTCAGGTATCCAACCCTGCAGTTAAAAAGAGAAAACAATGTTTGTTGTTAAGTTAATAATTGATAATTGAGTTTACTCGCTTTTTTTCCTCTAAAAAAATAAGGCATAGTTAAGAGGTAGACGATTCTAAAATAAGTCGGTTTAGACTGTGACCTTAACAATTTCCATATTGAAGGCCTGGTTTGCAATCCTCCTATGAACGGCCCATTCTTCACCTGCCAATCCGACAAGTCCCTGTCCAAAGAGCATCTTGGCCATGGGATTATGCCGGACCTTACCAAATGACCCGTTCGTGTTCATAGCAACCTCCTTGATCATATCAGGATCCGAAATTCCCAGCCTCGGTTTCGTCCCGAACCAATACAAGAACGGCGTCCCATACATGCCGGACCACCTGTGGTGGAACGGGGCCACTCGGTGGAGGATATCGTGGTGGCCAACTGGAGCTGACTTCAACATAGCTTCCTTGAACAAACGCTGGATCTCAGCTGTGTTCCCGAAGATGGGACGGTAGCCAGGCCCTCTTACTCCTTGCCTTTTGAAATGGGTTTGGATCCTCCAGGGAAGCCATAGGACGGAGTATACAAATTTCAAGAAACAGAGGCAAAGAAATGAAATGAAAGCCAGAGTTAAATGATTCATGGTGTGTCTGAGTTTGGGAGAGATCTGGGAGAGTTAAAATGGTGGATTGGGGATCATCATACGTCAGAATGAGCGGTTGGATATATATATGTATTTTAACTCTTAAAGGTAATGCTTTTGCAACCACATTTGGATTCATACGTTGTCTTCTTGTAGTAAATAAAATCAAAATCTAGCCCTTTTTCTAACGTATAGAAATGACACCGGAGACTATTATTAAATAGCACTTGGTTATTGGCTTATCGCGTCATAGAGGATGATTCTGCCGCGTACAAAACAGCCATTAATCTCACCTCCTAAGATATAATCCTTTCTAGGTTTTATATATATACGGTCACAAGTTTCCCAACTATGACTGATTATTTGGCAAATCAACACTTATAATGAAACTACTGCAAATTTCCAGATTGAGGGCATAATTTAATTGTTCAAAAAAAAGTACGGCGTGATTTGAAGTTATACTGTATTTAGTTTGCTTTTTAGATTTTTTAGTGGCTTTAATGTAATTTTTTAACCGTCTAAAAATAATTATAATATAATATTTGTTTGTATAAAGAATTTTTTTAATTTTTTATTAAAATGTGTAGTAATATTATTAATATTAATTGATATATTTACTTATCTAGACTATTAATTTTAATTCATTTAAATTGTGTCTTCCATTTTTTTATTTCTAGTTATATAATTTGTGTTCAAATTGTATTTTTCTTAATTTAGTATTGAATTTGTTGATGTTATGGGCATTAAAGAGTTAATTAAAATTCAAAAACAAACAACATGAATTCTATAGCCAAATTATTACAAACATTTATTATATGGGTGTATTTATTAAAGTTCATAATAGTGTGTTTTCTATTTTTTTTTCCTTTCTTGAAGTTGCATCAGCATTCAACAACAATGGTGGTTTCCTCGTTGAAAGGCAAATTTTGATGGTTTTTGGCACCCGGAAATCCCATTTAAGGAAAAGCTAACATCAATCACACGTAGCAGCAGCCAAGCATGAAGCCACGAAACATTTGTCTCATTTACCATAACATTCGGTCGAATTTCCCTTCTTTTTTTTTTTTTTTGAAAGCTTAATCGTTTGAAAAACCAGGCGGAAACAGCCCCAGCAACCATAAAAGCTCTAGGGACCAGCTGCCAGGATACACATGCACTTATAGCTTTGCCAACTCACCTCATTAAATGCAGTTCTGAAATCTGAACTCCAAAGAGTCCTGCAGGCTGCATCTTCTGTTTACAAATTGACTACCCGATCCCCTTTGTTTGACCAACGGCTTCGGCCCCATCATGGTTTCATAACTTAAATGGGCTTATTTCTTTAAAGTGTGTGTTGTTGAGTTCATTTTTGGGAAACCCAACCCCGAGTTGACAGTCGAATCGGAACTTGGAAGTGAGAAGTGAGAACAATAGTCGAGAAATAAATAAACCAAAAAGACTGTACATAGTAGCATCATATTTCGTGCTACATGTGCTAGCTGCTAACTAGAGGAGTTCCTGTACAACCTTTTCCCCCGACCCATGTCTTCCAGGTTTTACCTCCAAAGGAAATTAAACTTTAAATGCAAGTGCAAAATTAACGTCCAACTCTAAGCTGCAACTTTTGTTTTTCAATTCCTTTACTTAGGAACTCAAATCTCTAAAGCATGGCTGGGCCATTGGGTTTGCTTTCAGGTGCACCGTCCCATGTTTCTCTAGGCGAATTACTCCCTCCTGCTCCGAATGATGCTGCGGTTGCTGCTCCCACATTGAAGCCGCCTCCAAAGGAAGTGAGCAGCGCAGACAGTCCACTCGAGGGAGCTCCGCCGTTAGCCATGCCAAGGCCGAGAAGATCGAGCGTTGTAGGCTTGTTTCCGAACAGCGAGGATGAGCCTATCATGGGATTAGTCAAGCCAGAACTTCCATTCGAGGGAACGCCAAGGGCAAGACTAGCGGTGGCTATATTGCTCTCGGACTTAACGTTTGCATCTTGACCAGCAGAGGGAGCCGAGGATACAGCCAAGCCTAAACCACGAAGCAACAAAGGGTTCGATGCCGCGGCACCCATTTGGGCAGCTTTTTGGAGCAATGCAGTAGCCGACATGGCAGGCTGTGGAGTTGGAGAATAGTGGCAATGGTCGTTTTCATGTCCATTGAAGATGGAGGAGCCATTGTTGGAGAGGTAAAGAGGAGACGAAAGAGAGAGGGATGTGCGCTCCAATGGTGTCGTTGCCTGAAGGAACGAAGACGGTGCAGATATTTTGGATGGCTGAGAACTTGGTGCAAACATGCTAGCGAAAACATTAGTGTTGGAAGTAGAGGAACTAGCTGCTGCAGGAGTTGCTGGGGAAAGTCCCATTGGATTTTCAGGAATTTCTGTAAGCCATTGAGAAAGAAAACAATGATGAATATTAAAGTAGCAGAAAAGAACAAAAAGAAAAAGAAAAATCAAATCAAAGGGAGAGAGCTTTTCTCTATGCCTTTTTTTTAAAGCCCTAAGGAACTTGAAAAGCTTAGAGAAGTAAAACCAAAAGGCAATCTTGCTCGTGAACCCAAAACTAAACTACTCAACATCGTTCTCTCTTATTCTTATTATATTCTGCTGCTGCTTCTCTCACCTACCACATTTGTTAGGTTCCCTAAGACTAAATATCCAAACGAGAACGACAACAATAAGAGACAAAACAGAGCCATAAACTTCATTTGAATGGACTCTCATTAACAAACACGATTTAAAAAGGCAACACCCCTACGATTATCTTAACTTTGACCTATCTAAATAAACCAAAAACGAAACATATATAAAAAGACCCACACTGAATTTTTTTTACCTGAACTCTGAATTGATAAACCCGGTGAAACTACACTAGTGGTAGACGGTGTTAAAGGCTGAGGGGGTGGTGATGTTGCAGCGGCGGTGGCTCCTCCTCCAACCACAGTTCCACCGTTTCCATTCGTATTAACGTTTCCTTCTGTATCAACAACTGCTAGCGTCTGGGCCCTTGCGCTTTCCTCAGCTAACGCATCGCAGAAAGCTCTATGCGTTATAAAACTGTCCCTCCTTCAAAAACCATCATCGTCACCAACCACGGTCAAAACCCAGAACAATCCATTTTTTTTTTCAAAAAACGCACCGTGAAGATAACAGAAAGAGTTGAATTATGAATGGGAAACAGATAAGAGTTTGTTTTTTGTATTATACCTAGAAAAGATGGTGCCACAATCGCATTTATATTCTCGGGTGCCGCAAGTCTTCATGTGGGCCTTCCAATCGGACTGAACGGCGTATTTTTTAGAACACCGCTCGCATTTCCATTTCTTTTCCCCGTGTTTCCTGCAAAAGTGTTTCTTGATACCGGTAAGATCACCGAGGGCTCGAGCCGGGTTGTGGTGGACGCAACTCGGTTCGGGGCACACGTAAACTCGCTTTCGAATCTCTTTGCTGGTTCTTTGCTTTAGCTTCCATGGCAAGTTATGGCCCCGTCGGTGGAGTTGCAAGTTTTGATCGCGTTGAAAGCCTTTGTTACAGATCTCACAAACGAACCGGTTGGTCGCTAGTAGGGTTTTCGGAGATAAAGCTATCACCTCAGCATCTGGATCTGAAATGAATCCAAAAAGAAAGGAAAAAAGATTATCAAAATAAGAAAACTTGGAAATTCAAATTTATTATTAAAAAGAAGTGGACTTTGAATGTTATTATATAATTCACCAGGCATCCCAGGAAGATTTCTTTTCTTCTTCAGTGGTCCTGCTCCTGCTAGTTGAGTGTCTTGAATCTGATGACCTAAAGAAGAAGTAGTGGCTTCTCCAGAAGCTGTAGAAACTGTCATCGGCGACGAATTTTCAAGCTCCACCATGCTTTTTTATCAGCTTAAAATCCCAATACAATACAACCCAAAAGTTCTTTTGCTTTCAGCTATAAAATAAAACAAAAACACAGTTTTTGATACAACAATTCACCGCAAATGATGGTTTGAGTTTCAAAGATTGAATTGTTTTCACTTTTCGAAAAATGATAAAAAAAAAAACACTTGAAAGAAGAAGACAAAAAAGGTTTTAGTCTAAGTATACGGCTTGCCTTTGAGTAAAAACAAAAACGAAACTAAATAAAAGCCCCCTCGATTCAACTGAGTCGTCGTCGAGTCAAGACCGGAAGAGCACGGGGAGGCCCCATAAGGCGGCTTCATGCTCATAATATATACATACAGATAGAGATAGAGAAAGGAGAGAAAACAGCAAACAAGCAAAGAAGACTAGAGAGCGAGAGATATTTTGAATGCAAGTGAAATAAGATAAAAAATATAGTTAAAGCGGCGCCAGATTTAACCATGGTTGAGTTAAGGTATCAGCTGTCCTTCAACTCTAGGTTCTGGCTGCGTTTTAAATCTGGCCGTACACGTGTCATGTTTCTCATCTTGCTGACATTTGTCGGAGTAGTCGGGACTACGCGGTGCTTTGTCGTTTAGCGAAAACCCAAAAAAAAGATTATTCTTTTTTACTTTTATTAAACTCATTCCTCACGATACTGTTATTTTTGTGCGAACCTTTTTGAGAGAGAAAAAGTCGAAGATAACCCTAGATAAAACCAATCCAACGTGTGTTTCGCACAACTGAGCAATAAACTAATACCCCTACTAATTACTATATTATAGTAAGATTATATATAATATAATATATCTTTCTCAGATTTGGAGGAAAGGAAAAAATTGTTTCTTAAAGTATCATTTTATTAATATCTGAGTAACAGCAATTAGGGGTGTTCAAAATTACCCGACCCGACTACCCGAACATAAACAATCGGGTATTTACCCGGAATTTTTTTTTACCCGGGTCGGGTACTCGGCCCGTCATTTCCCGGGTCGGGCCCGGGTCAAAAAATATGATTTTTTCGGGTACCCGGTTATTTTCGGGTACCCGGTTCCTATTTTTTTATTTTTTATTTTATTAGATTACTTAATATTTTTACTTTAGAACTATATTTAAATCTCTAAATTCATTTTATATTTGTATTATATGCTTTAATGTTTTAATTTTTTTTAAAAATATTAATTTGTGAATATGTAAGATTCGATATGAAACAAACAACAAGGTTTCTCTATTGCATTTATGCATTAGTAGGTTTCTTTAAAAAATATGAGATTAAAAAAAATCACGATCCATATTAATATTTTTAATGTCTTTCTTATAGTTATAAACTTCAAATCATTATTATTTTTTGTTTAGATCATGTGTTATAAACTTTTAAGTTTTTTTTTTTAATTTTAAAATATTAAAAAAATAAAAATCGGGTACTCGATACCTGATTTAACGGGTACCCAAATTTAACGGGTACCCGATTATCGGGTACCCGGTATTTACGGGTCAGGACACGGACCGACAAACCTACTACCCGAAAATCCGGGTACCCAGATTTGAACACCCCTAACAGCAATGGCATGCCAATTGAAGAATAATACACAATGGGACAAACCTGAAAGGTTTTGGTCCGAAAGTTAGTGGCTTTCTCGTGATTATACTCAAAATTCTTGTCCTATCTTGCTAATGCCGAGACAGCTGGTTTTCTTTTATTTTTGTGTGTGTAGTACTTACTATTATGGGTATGCATTTCGGATTTCGAATTCATAAATTAATGATTCGTATTTATTTAAAAAAAATAGATATTTGATTTTGGATATTAAATTGTTAGATTAGATATCCGAATTTATGATTTAATTGAAATATATTTTTAAATTTTGTTGCAATATTCTTGAAAAATTCAGATTTTTAAATATAACAAGCAACAAATTATTGAATATAACAATTTTTGTACTTATGAAAATTTCAATTTTTCCAACATAACAAATTAAAATATCGAATGTAATAAGTTTTATATTTGTAAACATTTTAAATTTTCAGATAATCGAATATTTGATCCAAAAATCAAATAACTATTTGTATTCGATTTAAAATTTTTAAATATCAAGTCTGAATTATTAAAAAAAAACGAATCAAATATTCAAAATTTTAAATTAAATCAAATGAATAAACGGATTGTATCGGTCGTATCTGATATTTTTGCACCCCTACTTACTGCATCTAAGAATGTCCATGCTCCCTCCGTCGTCAAAACAACAGTTGCGATTTTACGGCTTTTTTTTTCTTGAATCTTTGGTGGTATATAATTGTATCTTACTTGGGTAGACGGGAATTGGCATCACAGTGGCAACTTTGGTAAATAAGATGATATTTCTGAGCTGTTTTCAAATTAAAAAGAAAGAAGTTCTGGCTTTTCACTCAGCCCTTTGTCCATTATTCTGTTTTTTTTTTTTAATAATCCACAATCATTCAAATAAAGATTTCAAATATTGGTTCGAATATAAAAGAAACAAAGAGCAGCACATGTTTTCCATATTGGTTGGAGTTCCGACCCTTTGCCTGAAGCCTCTCCATATGTACTTTGATTTCCATCCGCTTTAAGTCGGATTTTGTATGATATATTATCCAAAGACCAGCTTTGTTTTCAGAATTATATGAAATAAAATAATGTTCGAGTAACCTTTTCAAAACAATATATATATATGTGAAAATAATTTTCCTTTACAAGTCTAACTTTTAACATTAAATTAAAAGATGTAATGTGAAAATTTATAGAGTTCTTTCTATTACACTCTAATAAAAATTTAATATAATGAATATAAACAATGTATAAAAATAACTGCGCGCACTACTCAAATAATTAATACATACATATATTTTTATGTGAATATGTATTTCAAATTCATGATCCAAATCTGATATTTGTTATTTAGTATTTTATAATTGGTTTAAAGGATTAAACTAACATAAATTATAAAATCGAGGACAAAACTATTCAAAAATGAACATTAATTATTGAAAATCTTACAGTACTTCACTTCTGTCAAATACTATTTATTTAAATAAATAAAATATAATTTTGAAACCATATAATATAAAATAATCTTAAATTACTCGAAACATATACATTTTTTAATTGAGATTTGTAAGTAGAGTGCCAAACGTAGAAACTTTGTCTGATTTAGCTACGTATATAAAGCCAAAGTAAAGTTTGTTTTTTAGTGAGAAAAACTAAAAGGCACCTGCCTGCCCTTGCTAAAAAAAAGCTTAAGGCTTGTTTCAGTATGATTGCCATTGGGATTTGGGAACGTCAACGTGTGTTTAAGCTCTGATTATATTGTGAACGGCCTAGATGAGTTCGATTAAACTTTAATTATTAAACGTCTAATGTTTAAAGTAGTAGGGTCATGTATTAATTAATCGTAATCCACAAAATTATTCAACTTAGGCTAATTATTTCATTTTTGCTTTCTTTCAAGTTTCAAAGGCGTTACTCGTTAGTATGAACGCACGCAGAAAGCCGGAAAAAAATCAATTTTTACTCCTTGAAATCATTACTGCGTTAATTTTTATTTGAAATTTATAAAAAAAAAACTAAAAAATATATAGTTTTTATTTTGAAAGCCAAAATCAGTTGATATTCCATTATTAATTTTATATAAAACATAAAAATGAGTTTATATAAACTCAGAATTTTATTACTCCTATTATTAATTTTGGGTAACTAAGTCAAAGATTAAAAAAGGCTAAAATTAGTAAACGCAGTTGGTTTACGTATTATGGGCTATGGCAAATAGGAATTAGGATTAGAGAGGGATTTCGTAATAGTTGAGCCAATCAAGTGTTCCAAAGGTGGAGCCATCATATATAAATCTTTCGCACTTTTTAGTGCCGGTTTATGTTTCAGACTAAAAATTAAGTTTAAGATTTAGAGTTTAATGTTAGAATTTATAAAATTTAAGGTAATGTGTATTTTTAGGGTATAGAATTTAAAATTTAAAATTTAATTTTTTAATATTTGAGCATAAAAACAACAACAAAAGGGTCAGAAAATTTTTATCCGGTGCCATCACCATGCTTTGCATTAATGGATAACATTTTCCATCTCCTTTTCTTCTTATTCTCTTGCCTTTTCTTTAACTTTAATTAATTATATAGCCTGTCTTAGATTACCTAATTGGCTAATTTAAAGACTAGGCCAAATCACCCATCAACATTTAAAGATTCACATTTAAATTATATTTTTATATAAGCGTTAATAGTGTTTGATACATTTTAATATTGTTTATAATTTTTCACTAATAATATGCGAAAATAACTATTCAAATTTATTATATTCAATTATTCACAACCAAACATGATTGACAAATTAAAAGCGGATAAATATTGAACCATATCAATTAGGTTAAAACGACGTGAATAATCAGTCATTCCATTGACATCGAAACATGTAAGCTTAATTAACAAAGAAAACCGAATGTAATAAAATTACACCAGAGAAGCTCACCGTACTCCTTATCGTATAAAGTATAAACCATTCGTACCAACATATATTTACTGCTTAATCACTAGTACTTTACCTTAAACATCTTTTAATTAGCTATTAATCTTTCTAAAACATCTCATGCAACATATACGAGCACTGAAATGGGAATCTAAGTTCGTTCATAGGTACGACTTTTGCGCTCAACTTGTGTAATAAATAAAAGGCGGATGTGATTGATGTTTATGTATCAACATTCAAAACCATATAATACCAGATTAATCCTATTATTAGTGTTCTTAATTTGATGAAAATAATGATAAAAAAACAAAACGAACCCCCCCGGTTGGCCGTTTGGGTCTTCCTCTTTTAGCAGAATACATTTGTTGTTTTCCTCTCTCCTTTGTCTGCCATTGTAGGGTGTAAGTAAATATTGCAGATAGGGGGAAATATTAATTTGAGAGTAAATAGATAAGGTAAAACAACAGGTTAAATTAAATTATGAAGCAATCTAGTTTTAACAGGTTTCGGGTCCAAGAAAACCCGAAGCTTTTGGATTTTTTCATGATTATGTTCATCTTCAACAGAAAAAAAAAAGTAGTCATTTTCAAAATATTTTTGAAGATAAATGCACTGCTAATATGGAAAATGTAAGGTGATGAGCAGCTCTCAGAAAGGAGAAAAGAAAGGTATTGAAGTTGAAAGACAGGCCGTGGAGTAATCATCACCAGTTTGATTAACTTTTTGCTTCCTTTTGTTTTCAGATTCCAATGGCAATAAGTAAGAAAAGGTCCACCTTGAATATCCAGACAGACAGGCACATTCGTCTCACTTTTTATTTATTTATTCAACTTTGGAAAAAGGTTTTTGCATATATACATACATACAATAACAAGAGTCAATTTTGTTGTTGTTAAATGTACAGAAGGTGGGGGTTAGATTTCAGGTATTGTTAGACTGTTAGCTTGGGGGTAGTGGCTGAGTCAATAGGTTCTTGCCCATATCCTATTGCTTACCGGTTGCCACCACCCTACAATATCTATAGCAGCACGAAGTTTAGGGCCAAAAGTATTTATCTAACCATGGCTGAATATAGCTTTGCCTGCCACTACACAACACTATTATCCCAACTTTACAAGTAAATATTGTCACGAGTCATCACTCTCCTCCAAAAAGATATGTCTGATAACATGTTGTCTATTTAGTACGTGATAATATACATTGGTTTAAGACTTTAAGTCTAGCAGAAATTATTCATTTAGTACAAAGTAGACAACGGCCGATAAAGACTGGTTCGAAGGAGTAATGACTGGCTTTTAGTGAACTCTAAAGGCTCTCATTTCAATTAGGTGCAAGAAAAATATGTGAATCATTTTCTTTTTCCAAAATTCTTACAGTTGGAATTCACAAGCCGGACACCGAGATGCAATGCAACAAGAGATAACATATGTGCATCCAAATTCCAGGCCGTAACTTTAATTTTTGGATTCGGATTCAAAATTCTTCACAAAGTTAGGTTTGGGACCGTTTTTTTTTTTTTTCATTTTGGATATGCGAAAGGAATCAATTGGGAGGAAAATGTTTGTACTTGTGATTTTGCAATAATCCTGCAGCCAACATTTGTGAGACCCATCACATGACATGAGTATCAGTGTATGAGGATGGCAAGAAAAATTAATTATTTGAAAGCATTGCAAAAAGTAACGCTTCCAACCACTTTCTAGTATTGTTTAATGAGTTTGACCATCCTCCATTATTTCGTGTTCATTAACATCTAAATTTAGTCATCATTCATAAATAAAACATTTTTAGTTCACGAAGATACGTAAACAGTGACGATTAGTATATTAAAAAGTAATGAATAAAAAATAATAGAAAGGCTTCAACCTTTATTCTGCTGTTATGTCTGAATTTAAATACATTTAAATGTAAAATTATGGATGTAAACCTTTTATAAAAAAACTCCAGTACAATAAAGGCTCTTCAAAAAAAAAAAAAAAACTTATCTGAAACTTCCAAAATACAAAGGAGTGATCTAGATAATTAATGAAAGCTTTAACCATTCATAAATACATAAGATATTCAATGTTTTTATCTATGTATAGCAAGTTTATGATGTCGTAATGATATAAAGCTAATCGTAATCTAATGATCCATTATTTGTATATCTCTCAAGTTATATATTAATAAACATAATAAGTAAAACCTCTTTATCTCTTAAGCTCTTTCTTGGGCAATCATGGGAAAGCAGGAGCAGGGGAGATCATACGAAACCATGAGGGCGATAGGGTTGTTGGATCTTACCAGCACATCGCTGTGGCAACCAATGTTGAAGCTGAGCTCCGGGCACTGCACGACTGGCTTGAGGTGGCATCGATAGAAACATTCGGAACCTTGAGATTGAAGTTGATGCAACTTGTGTCACAAGTTTTTAGACTCGAGTTTCCTTGGATATTTGCCATGTTAATTTTAATGATTTTTGATATATCCCAACTGTCGAAATTATCAGGTGGAAGTGGTTACACATTTTGCAGATAACCCTGAAGAACTACAACAATGGAATCAACAAGTAATGCATATGCTAATTATAGGCATATAGAACATGTTAATGGAATCGCCAAATTTATCAACAATTTGGAACCACTGCTCGTAGAAATGATAGTCAGATGATTCTCTTCATCTTTCTGTAACATTTATTCTCATTTAATTTTACCTACTCTACTTGCCATGGAAGTCCCTAATAAATTACAATCTTTTGAACCTTTTTTCTTCTCTTTCATCGACCATTTTGATTAAAAAAGAAGAAAAAACCTTCAAAGACGTGGATTTATGAAAGATACCTTTTGTACTTGAATCAAACAATGAATTGAAATTATGCCCCTAGACTTCTGGATGGGGAGCACTTGGCCGAATCCCTCCCAGATTGTACGAGTACATCATGATTTATTGATGCCAGTTGTGACAAATTCTGCAATAGAAATATTAAACCTGAAAAACCGACTTGGGCAATACAGATTACTATAAATGTACAAACGCATATACCGCTGTATGTTTCAAGAAGATCAAGTGCCATACCTTAAAAGAGAAATTTATAAGAGAGAGATTAAGAGGAGAGGGATCAAACTCTGCCAAATCACCGCATTCATCCATCTGAATCAGAGGAAACAAGAGGAGATTTCCCCATAATAAGATGAATATTGCAAATTTGAAACGGGTGAATATTGCCACATAATAAGAGAACAAATTTCATCCAAAATGAAAAATATTTTTTCTTCTAGAAAATCTCCTATCACAGGATGAATATTGCAGGCATATTCCAGATACACTATATACTACTAGGAAATTTATTTGGGTACACTGCCGGTGGAAGTTTTTAGACTCCTCATGGAGTGTCAAAAGGATGAAATATATCCTTGGGGTGTGGTAAAAATAAATAAATAAATATATCCATAGGGAGTAGTTATGTATAAGGATCCGTTGACACAATGTAAATTTTTTTGGATTGTTGGATAAACGAAAATGGATGAATGAGAATAACAGTAGAAAATGAGGAGATTCTTGTGAAAAAAGTGGATTCTTCTTAATTTAGAAGTTCAAAACTCAGCCATTAAACTTAGTTAATCCAACAATCCCAAAAATGTGTAAAACTTTTAAGTTTTACATTGTGTAAGTGGATCCTAGTCCTAGAGCCCTATATATAAATATATGTATATATGGGAGTTTTTTTAACTCTGCCTGTGGATTTGAAGAACTCCAATGCAAGTATACTGTGTACCAAAAATGAAACCATATTGCTATACTGTAACATTAAGATAATTCTGTAAAAAGGACCATTCAGATGCAAAGCCAAGAATAATAAAACCGCAGCCCTAACCACTAAATGGGTTCGGCTCCAAAGATCAAATTCCTGTCAAAAGTATTACTTTTCAGTCAGATTAATTGACAGTTAATTACCTCGGGTCCAGATTCTGATCCTGATTCATAAGTCTCATTATCAGAACTACTACATTCATTCTCATCCGGGATTCCACTCGAAATTCGACTAAAACGTGATGTAAAATAGCTTGTGTCATCTGCACTGTCAGGGTGTGGTACAAAGGCAGCCTGCAAGAAGTTAATGCTAACATGTTCATATTGGATTTCCATTAAAGATGAATCATCTTTTTCTACCATTCTCCTAATCATGTCCCCTTTTCTTCTCAAAAAAAGAGAGATTACTCTTGTTCTTATATATATGCACTAAAACAGTAAAAAGTAAGGAAACATCTATAAAAGTTCACAACTTAAGCAAAAAATAGAAGAAATCACTATAGCAATACTAAAAGTGCTTAAGCATATACAGTGATATTAATAAGAAATGGTTATGAATCCCCAAAGAATAGCAATAGAAACCTCACTTAAACTGATGCTAATGAGTAATAGAAAGCCATCTTCAAATAAATAATATGCATCGCAGCCAGTAAACCTCAACATATTGGATTAGCATAAAACTAACTGTCAGACATTCTGATTGAGGCAGGAAAAGAATGGCATATGTGGATTCATACCTTTTGCAATGCAAGACTATCCCAGTTAACTCCATTGAAAAAAGCATGCGCTTTAACCTGTAAGATGGTCCCACTTAATTAAAAAGACTGATATTTGAAGTAACATAATACTCTTTCAAGTTTTAGTAGGGAACACAAGGTATATTTTGCTTTTCCATGAAATAAAGAAGTTAGAAAGTGAAGTACAACCTCAGTTGCTCCGTTTGCTCCTAACCGCTGATTGGAATCATGTATAAGAAACCTGCAAGAAAATGAATTAATACTGATTAAGTTGTTCTGAATGAGCTTTTCCCTTTTAACATGAATAAGTCGATAAAATACAAGCAAAACCATATCTTAAGGCTCAAAACCAAAAAACCTGTTAATTAGATCTTGAGCCTCATAGGACATCTCACTAGGCACAGATGGCCATGGAATTTTTCTGTTCAGAATTTTGTCAAAAATTATCTGCAAAGCCATGACAAAATGAGAAAAGCATTAAATAAAGCTGTTCCTAGTCCCCAACATCTTTTGGACAGAGTATAGATAATAAGTAATCTAACATGAAATGAGTTCGAGAGATGGAAAAAGCAATCGGTTAATACTTTTCAGAGAACAAATTCAAAGAACATAATAATGCTTAAAAGATGCATGGTAGTTGGAGATCATATATTATGGCAATTAATATTTGCAAGATGAAATAATATCCAAACAACTAAAGTTTAATCGAAAAGTTTCATCACTTATAAAAATGTTTCCAAGAGATTATTTGATAAACTGAGTAACCATCTAGTTCAAAAAGAACAATGGATGACAGAGACAGCTATTTGCAGTTATAAAATAAAACCTTAGCCATGGCTTCACTGCAAAAAAATGAAAAAGAAAAAGCAAGGTTGTTGTATGTGCTCATTTTTCAAGACTAATCTATATCAAATTTTTTTGTCTTGGCAATAAAAACATGTCACCAAAACTTGACAGGCAGCTCAATGAATTAAAAGAGAATCCCCACTAACATAAAGATTCAATGAAGCAAGATTCTGCTTGACCACAAAATGGACATAATAATTGAACACGTAGATCAGAGTTACATACTACTTCATTAAGGATGAGGATAGAGTGAAAGAAGAGACTACTTAAAGAAGATATTACCTCAGGGCGTTCAGCAGTGAAAGGTGGAATTCCTGTAATCAACTCAAACAAGATTATCCCCACTGACCACCAGTCCGCAGCATAACCTGCATGAATGTCATTGTAATAATATCAAATGTCAATTCTATTAAAGACTTAGAATAAACATTACATCAGCTTGAACCCAAACCGTGCTCAGTGCCGAGAAGAATTTCAGGGGCTAGGTAGTCAGGTGTCCCAACAGCTGAGTGTCGACTTCTATCCTCCATTTGTTGCTTATGTAGATTACAAGCATCTAATGAAGTGGTTCCATTTGTCTCAGGACCAGATAAATCAATGGTGTTGTTTATGAGGCCAATTTTTGATAATCCAAAGTCTGTAAGCTGGTAACATAAGCAATGATTAGCAAGTTATCGATACGATGACATGAGTTAATGAATATAAAAGAACAATTCACTTTTCATACATCAGACCTTAATGTGACCATCGTGTGCAATTAGTATGTTGTCTGGTTTCAAGTCACGATGCACAATTCCAAGGGAATGGAGATACTCTAAAGCAAGAACCTGAAATATGGATGTACCTTAAGAAAAGCTCAGACAATAATTAGATTGGTTTCCATAATACAGAATGAGTTGGTACAAACCAGCTCCGCAATATATGTACGAGCTACTTCTTCATCAAGGCATCCAACTTTTCTGAGTAAAGAGTATAGATCACCACCGTTGAGATATTCCATAACCAAATAGAGGTTATCACTACAGGTGAATGAATAAAAGAATCGAACCTGAAATTATGAATTCACTTCTTATATTCAACTAGCAACATCGTTAGACAATAAGAAAATTTAAATTAGTTACAACATTAGCCATATTTGACAAATGATAACAATCAAAACAAAAGGGAAATTGCATAATTCAAAGCTGAGCAACAAGAGAAACTTGAAACATGTGGTAAATGTAAATCAAGTAAAGAATGTAAAAGCTCAAAGCATGCTTGAATTGGCAATTACCACAAAAGGGTTTCGAACTGCTATTAGTATATTCCGTTCAGCTAATATACGCTCAATATCATTTTTACGTATCATATCCAATTTCTTGAGAACCTGCATAAGCAGCAAAATTGCATTGAGTTAAAAACGAAAACCAGATCGCATTTGTCTTTCCCAAAAAAAAAAGGTCAAGATAATGGCTCATATATCTAACGCTTTACGAGGAAATTAAAATCTTGTAACTTATTGCTAGTATGTTCCAGCAATGAAAGCATAATGTTGAGTGCAACTTCCAAACAACTAACTCAAGAGATGTGTTGGCTGCACAAAGCTCCAAATTTATTCTTAGAAGTCAATTAAGCAATCACTTGATTCTGTCAACTTCAGTTTTTAGAAACTGAAATAAGATTCTTCAGCATTTTCCTTGTCATATAAATGCATATTATAATAGACATTATAGATTCGTGTACAAAAGAGGACAGTACTGAATGTTCAATTTGTTTTCTGTTGGTAGAAAAACATAAAGGATTTTTTAGTTTTTTACCTTTATTGCAAATAGGTCACCTGTTGTCCTTTTACGTGCAAGAAAAACTTTGCCAAAGGCACCTCTGCTAATTGGCTTGATGATCTCAAAATCATCTATTGTCGTTCTCTCTTTGTGGGACATATTTAAAGGAGTTGACACTGTACTACTTTGAGATGCATTATCCGAGAGAAGTCTAGAGTTTTCTCTTTGTTCACAGCACTTCGTTGGACTTTTTATATCTGCTGCTTCACATGCAAGTATATATTTCTCCCTGCATGAGTAGTTAATAGTTATGAAACACAATGAACGATTCATAAGTTGAGATAAGTGTTTAGCCTCACAAATATTATTCTTTAACATTGTACTACCTCAGAAGTGTCTCTATCCGGCCTCCAAAAGTATCTATTACAAGAGCTTTAAGCTTACTATGCCTTAAAATATCTTCCAAGTCTTGCATGCATGCAAGCAAGAACTCATGAGACCCTTCTTTGGACAAGTCTGTGCCTGCTACACAACGGGCTATATCTGAAAGGTCAACCATCTGCCAGATACAACAATAAAAAGGGATGATTAACCTATACATAATATCACACTTTGACATTACAACATGAGATGCAAAATAGAAGCTCATTGCAAGCATACTATCAGAAAAATGATTCAAAGAATGTATATATTTAGACATGTGCATCAAAAAATGCATATGCATACATAGCTTTGTCCAAATATATGAGCAGAATATAGTTATCCAATTAATTGGGTTTCCGCTTGACAGAACCGCACAAGAAACATATTAGTTCTATAAGATTCATGAGGAATTCATTTAGCATTTTGGCAAAACGTTATGAATATGATTTGCACCAAGAAGACAGGGATGATAATGTCAAAGTACAATATCCGAAATCCTCTAGATCAACAAACCTGTTGCACATCTTCTAGCTCAGACGGATTGTTACGCTCCAACCAGAAAGAATCGAAGTGACTTCCTCTTGGAGTATTGTTAGATGATAGTGATGTCATGCTCCCAGTTGAGGATGATGCACCATAGTTGCCAAGCCTCATGCCCAGATGACCCTTAAAGTCAATAGAGGCCAGATGAGAATCCTCTATACTGGCAGTGTCCATCTCATGTATGTCCTCAAACATTCCTTCAACACCCTTGTTTCGCCACTCACTTATCTTGGGAGAATAACCTTCAGATGTAACTGCAGAGCTCAAATTTTGCATTCTTGAATTCTCAGGGCTTCCAATGGAATTCAAATTACGTGACTCTATAATTAGTTCCAATATTTCTGCAAGCTTTACAAGGCGTTCATCTACATCTATACAATTCAGTGCACATTTATCTGCATATGCACATATATAAGAATGAGATTCTAAATGAGAAATAGGAACAGCTTCCTCACATATCCTACAGATCACTGAGTCATATCCATCTAGTGTCTGTTCAGGCTCCATAAGCGAACCGTCAAAATTATGGTTATGCTCATGAAGTGAACTAGAACAGGATTTTTTCACTGAATCTCCTACAAAATTGCCATCAGATTGACAAAATGGTTGCTCATGTGAAGTGAAATCAGGTAGAGATCCCCGTGTAGCTGAAATTTTCTCAGGAATAGTGGAATCTTCTCCAGAAGTTATATCCTTCTGTCCAGCTGGCTTAGGAAAAAGAGACACCTGACTTTGTCCCTGCAATTTTTGTTCACCATCAACCCTCTGATACATAGCATTATCTGAATAAGAATCCGCAATATCAGAAGCGAGAGCACAACTCAATTCAACAGCAGGAATACTCTCTAAACATTTCTTAAACTTGTTAATAGAATTCTCATCAATCGGTACTTTTTCTTTCTGAAACTGCAGAAGCCTTGTACAGCGTGTCAAAATGAAGAGCATACGTGTGCACAGCCACTTCACCAATGCTGTTTGACACAGTTGTCTTTTTTCTGTCAAATCTTGAACTATTGTTTCACATTTAGCACGAAATTCGGAAGGGGTCATTTCAACACATTGTTGAGCAAGATAGAGAAGATCCTCCGCCATTTTGCAACCCTCTGGAGATGAGGAATCTATGGTCTGAAGAACATCCATCACATCCACCTCAAAAGTAGCCAGCTCCGTGTCTACCACCTCTTTAGCAACATCAAATCTTGAATGTAATGAACCAAATAGTTCCTGATGATCAATTAATAAAAAGGGAAGGAAAAGGAAAAGAAACAAGTCGCTGATTAATCAGAAATGAAAGAGTCCAATAGAACCGCTAATTTCATAATGGAACTACTAATTTTTCATGCAGAATTGCAATAATAGTGATCCACATAAACTGATACGATTTTTTTCTGCTGCAAATTGGTAAACTATCCAAAATCTGATTAATGACCTTAAGAAACAAATATGAGAATCGGGCTGATACGTCAACATGCAATTTAGGTGAAGCCTCTCAAGGAAAGAGAAAACTACATGTACTAAATAATACCATGAATGCTTCATGTAATGTCTAGAATGTTAGTAATTTTGAAAATAAATTGCCAAATCCTTTAGATTCTATTTTATCTAGAGGAGGAATTGAAAAACATGTTATTAACCAAGTTCTTTCTTGAATAATATCAACACGGTACCTTTAAATCATTGTAACTGTGAGCTCGAGGATAAGCAGATGGAATACCACCCTTAGGTCCTAATTCATGTGAAAAACTCTTTAGACCTTTTGACACTATGCTATAGCCTGCACTCTCTGCTGAAGATTTCTTTCCATTGAACTTATTTTCCGTTCCAGGTTTAGTTCCCGCAGGTTTTCCTTTGCCGCGTGTCTTAATTTCTGACACAGCATCCTGTCAATCATGGTTTCAATCCAAGACAAATATAGCATGAAACTAATATGTAAGCCAATGATAGGAAAAAAATTATAATTTAATGTCACCTCAGTATTTGTATTATTATTGAAGCCTTGAGTGGAATTCCTTGAAATATAAGATGAAAACCACCGTGCCATCTTCTTTCCTTTTTGTCCCGATAGAGATATGAAACCAAAAATAGCAATAAATACACATTAATTTTTTCTTTCCAACAATCAATTCTTCATTAGAAAATAAGGAAAGGTAAATCAGAGACTCAATACAAGGATAAGAAAAGAAATGACAATGAACTCAGAAGAAATGGAGCAAGAACGTAAAGCAAAACAAAGGGGGGGGGGAAGCTTGGGTACACAGATTATAGCCTAAGAAAGCAGCTTTAGCAGAAGTATTCTCCATAAGAAAACTTTGGTAAAGAAAAGGTCTTAAGTCACCAGAAAATTAAGCCTAAAAGCTAATGGCACGGTGCACTAACCGAAGTTGAAAGAATCCGAATCAGACTTGCGCAAACGGGGCAAAATTGATGAAATCAATGGATAAATCTTTTTATGTGGCATCATTTCATAGTCCTACCGAACAACAATACTATAATCACTTCAATTTGCTTCCATAGTTTCATGCAGTAATTGATTGTCTATGGTCGACAATCTTCTTTTTTATCAAATGGTAAATTCTTAGCACCAGCATGTTGAACGACTCTTTCTATGACGGGGCAATACCATATTGATTCAAAATGAGACTCATATTTGTTTTTTATGCTTAATCGTCCTTAAGCTCTAAGAACGATTCTAACATGTTTCATATACATCACTAAAATTTACTAACATTCAAGAATTCGAATTTAATTTATTTTTCTTTATAATTTTTTTCAGGAAATGAACAGAACCTTGGCACAGACGTGTGAGCTTAAATTGAGAAAACAATAAATAAATAAATAAAAAGGAATTCAAAACTTCATTATAGAAACCTGATTTTTTGCCTTGTGCATGAGCGGCTGACTTCTGTTTGAGCTTTAAAAAAGGCTTCGAAGTCCTCGACTCGTTCAACTCGCCCGGTTTCGAACTCGGTTGTTCCTTCAGAAGAGCTCGCGGGGTTTTGATCCGATTCAATCCGGAAGGAATCCCCACTTCCGACGAGAAAACGCTGCCGCTTCGTCTCGCATCAGCCATCAATAACAAATATAGAAAACTAAAACCCTTACACTCGAGCTTCGTTCAGATTATAGAAGCAGTTCGTAAATAAAAATAAAACAATTCGAAAAAAAAAACGTTTTGGAAAATAACAGAGGGGGAATTTGAAAATCAAAAACATAAAGGGAAAAAGGAAATTTTTGAAAGAAAAAAAATATGGGGACTGGTGAGAGTGTTTAGTTGGCGAATCAAAGGAGTCGTTGTAGCCGGCGCGGTTGTTTGTTTTAGTTGCACTTGCAAACCGGAAAACATAAAGCGACATTGCGGCAATATATAACATTTTTATTTATTTTATCCAACAAGAAAATTGAGTATTTTTATTTTATAATTATAGAAAATGAAATAATCCTTCAAAATATGTATGTAATTAAAGTTTACTTTGATATTTCAAAAACATTAATTAGTCAAGCTTTTGATTAGTCGTATCCTACTCATATAGATGGGTAAATTTAAGTGCATTGATTAGCTTAATTAAATACTCTGTATATAAGAGCTTGAGTTTACTGTAATTGGTCTATACCAACCCTTTCAAATATCTTTTTAAAAATAAAATATGATTTTTTGAACTGTAAAGTAAAGGTTTCAATTGTTCTTAGTGTAAACTATATTTGTGGTCACTTTATTTTTTATTTTAATCACTTAATTTTTAAAAGTTATATTTTGATCATCTAAATTATCAATTTATAAAAAATACCATTCAAACGTTAAATTTTAATAACATGGACGTTGAAAAAAATCAATTTCTAATTTGATCAATGGTTTTTCATCAAATTAAAGTTACACAATGTTTTTAGTCTATTTAAATCTTAAAGCTACCGTTTAAAATCTTAAACCCTAAATAAATAGAGTGCTTATTTTCTACAAATACAAAATCTGAATGATTATATTGGCATTTATCAAGTATTCAACTGGTAAAGATCAAATTTGTTCGTGGTATTCCTGACGATGGTTTACAAACAATCTGGTATAATAACAGGCTTGTAATTGCCCGAAGTTTAGATTCGAATTCAGGTTTTTGGATCCGGGTTAAGTTATGAGATAGTTAGGAAATGCCCAATAAAAAATGGGTAAACTACAACGTAGGTCACTCAATTATAGATAAAGTTATATTTGGGTCACTTAATTATTAAAAGTTATATTTGGGTCACTGAATTATAGGTAAGGATACATTTAGGTCACCCAATTATTAAAGGTTACATTTAGATCACTCAATTATGGGTAAAGTTACGTTTGGGTCACCCTTTATATTTAAAAAAAGTGCATCAATTTATGTATTAGATTAATTAATGATTTCAAATGAAGTACTCTAATGTTAAAGAGGATATACCCGTGATTTCGAAGAAAAAAATGACTAAATTGATGTACTTTTTTAAATATGAAGGGTGACTCAAACGTAAATTTACCCATAATTGAGTGATCTAAATGTAACCTTTAATAATTAGGTGACCCAAATGTAACATTACCCATAATTAAGTGATTCAAATGTAACTTTTAATAATTGAGTGACCCAAATGTAACCTTACTCATAATTGAGTGACCTTCGTTGTAGTTTACCCAAAAAATGCATGGGAAAGAATAACGGATTTGGAATTGAAAACTTAAGAGATGCTTATTAAAAAATCGTAAATAAAAAAGATACGAATTTTATTCTCACTCCTTGTTAAAAGAAAGTGCTTTGGAATTTGCATTTTTGAATTTTATACATATTTTAAAATATTCATAGTTTACTTGATTTTGTAAACAAAATAAAATTTTATACAATTTTTTCAAATACTTTTTGATATTTTAAATTTTTTAGTATTATAGTTTAAAAATTATAAAAAATAATATTAAATTCGTATTTTGACTAATGTTAAGGATCAAATTAGACATTAATACATTAATCATTTTATTAACGTGTCATATCATCAATAGAAACGACAGATAATGTTCGAGTGATCGTTTTATTATAAATCGATAACGTAACATAAACGATCAAAATGTAACTTCTAAAAATTGAGTGTTGAAAATCATAAAACAATAAAAACAAAAGCTAACACGCAAAATTTGGCCTTATTTTTATTTGAAAGTGAAAAATTATTTAAATTTAAAATTAAAAAATATATATTAATTACGCCAATTTAAAATTCAATAATGTAGGATCAAAATACCATGCGCAAAAATTGACAAATTCTCAAAGTTTTAACACGAGCCGTAAAGTTTTGACTGACCCTTTCTTTTCTTTGTTCTGGAAGCAAATTTTGACTCAATCGAAGCATTTCAATAATAAATGGATAATTCAAACATGAAATAAGTCTCTTAGATGGCCCAGAAGACTCTTATTTAAACAAATGTTATTTAGTTGATTTTGAGTATACAAGTTGGATATAATATTATTTTTAAAAGTTTTAAGCACATTTGAAAAAGTATTTACTTCCATATCCAAATCTGAATACGTGTTAGTAAAAAAATGAAACAAGGATCAATAATAAAAACTTGTGCATTTATTCTTTGTTTATGTAAATTAGAAATACAACATTGCATGCTCAAATGGCTTCATAATATCTTATGGAAGGTCAAAGAACAATCTAAAAGCCCCCCTGAAATAGAAGTTAATGCATACCGGTTTTAACAGTCAACTGTTGTCATCCACAGCTTGGCTGTTCACAAACATTCGTTTGGGAAAGCCAGCAGGTTCCAGGGTTGATCCCCTATACTTCAGCTCTTGACCTGCTCTATAATTGGGATCAATAGCAGCACCTCTAGAGCTTGGATCCACTCTATAATTGGGTTCGACCGACGCAGGCCTAGAGGTTGGATCCGCTCTATAATTGGGATCGATGGACGCAGGTCTAGAGGTTGGATCTGCTCTATAATTGGGTTCAATGGAAGCAGGTCGAGAGCCTGGATCCACGGAACTCGGCCTGAAAGAACCAGTTGCTCCGCCTTGATACCGAGAAGGGGATGCATACCTTCGAGTTCGAAGACCACTACTTCTCAAGTCCGCCATATCAGAACCTCTTGAAGAAGAATCTATAAAAGACCTGTCTCCGGTGTTGGATCCTAGCGGAGCCCCATCTGTAGCTGATGTAGAGCTAAAAGGATCATCTGGTCCCCATGATGTGAGGGCTTCTTTTTTCTTCGCAAAGAACTGCCATGCCCCAAATAGGAAAAGTATGAAAAGTAGCACGGGGCTGGTCCACAGCATCGTATTAGATTCCCCTTTCATAACCGGAAGGTTGGAGCGATACATTCCTACGTAATCACCTCCAAGGCCAAGAACAACGAGCTTTTCACGATCGCTCGCTATTAAGGGCGTCTTGGGTCTTATCTCTTTGTTTGTAACCGTCGCTTGGTAAGTTAAAAATGATGACCTGATCTCATCCAGGCCGGCAGAGAAAAGAAACCGCGGTGCACCAGCCCTAACATAATGCAGTGTAGAAACATTATACACAAAAACCTTTTCTGGATCAACGATAAGTAAATATCCTTTAATAGGCAGAAAAGCAAGAGGCTCATTCATTTCCAACTTTTTCTTGGACCTAACCCTGCACTTGAAGTTCATACTATCGCCCAACAGCATAACATGAATCAAATCACCATCAGATGTAAAACCATAAGCTTTAGATCGCTCCGCTGCATCAAAGACATAATTCCGAGCAAGAGAATGATTCAACCCTTCGCATTCTGATTCCTTAATTTTCATGCTCCGCAAATCCAATGAACCAGCACCGGTCTCCGTCAAGAACAAAAGCCTTTGCTTCAAGAACACAAGCGGCCTACTTGTTGGCATGGCAGAACCATGAAGTGTTCCATCTTCTCTAAAAACCCTGATTTTTCCACTAAGATCTGTGGACAAAATATATCTCATTCTCCCAACATGATGAACTTCCAATGTAGTTACCGGCAACTCATCTTCCCCGCCTTCCGCGGCAACAAATTTACCCACAGTCTCCATTACAGGCGAACCCGATTCTTCTCCATTTAATCCTTCGTAAATCCTATTTACCAAAACCATGCCGTTATGATGTCCGGTGACGACGACACTCTCATTCTTAAAAACAGACATGTATGAAACCATTGCCATAATTGGCGACTCGCACTTGGTGTGAAACTCAGCCGCAACATCCCCATTCCTTAAAAACACATAAACCCTTCCTTTTTCATCTCCAACAGCAACATACTTGCAAAGTCCCTCGAAATCACGAAACGGCAAAACATTTAAACACGTTGCATCAGAATCTAATTTCACAGCTGACATGAACTGAAACCTCTCGGACCAAAAGGGGTTGTATTTGGAAAGCGAAACGGCCTTCCCTCTTTCCCCATCTCTAACTCCAACTTCTTGAACGTCTGCTTTAACACTACGCCTGTGATCAACTTTTGAAGACTCTGATAATTTTGATTCTAATCTAGAAACTATTTCACTAAGGTTTCTAACTAGTTCTTCGAGTTTATGCAACAAAACTTGTTGAGGAATGAAATCATGCGGACTCTTAGTGTCAGGTTTATGGAGGGGTGTCTGATCACGCCCGTGCTCGTTTTGGATTGAGACAGAGCTTGAGTCTACAAAAACTATTGAAAGCAGTGGACAAGTGAAAATGAAAAGAAGAAAGAAAAGAAAAAACCTGCCTTTGATGGGATTTGCCATTTTTGAAGCGGGGAAAGCTTGAAGACTTCGATGATTCAATGTCTGGCCATTACAAAATCAAACCCTGTCTGGATTAGAGATCTTAGTCTGAATGTGGGTTCGGAGAATTTCGGCTGGAATCTACGTTAGATTCGATGAATCCGATGTTTGGAGATTGGAGAGATGTCGAGCAGACACACAAATAGTTTTAACGTTTTTGACTTGGATTTGTACGCTCAAGTACGAGTTAGGGCAAGAAATTCGGATTTCCCAAGCACAAAAAAAAAGTGGAAAATTTACTTTTGATAAAAACATATCTAAAGACAATGATCCAGTCAGGTTATCTCACTTGTAATAAAACTGAAACCCAAACTTTAGCACGACACGTTGGTTGTAAGAAAGTACTAAGGAGTACTAAGTTTGACTTTGACCCTATCCTAATTACAAATGTGGTTTTAGGCCTGGATTTCATTTTTGGGCCTGTATAAGACGCAGCGTTTGATTACTGTTCCTTCTTTCTGGAAATCCATCAATCCAACCAAGAATCAATGGTGTTGAGTGCACTGTTGACTAACCTCGTCAACCTGTTTCTATTTCATGTGGCCAGGTTAAGCACTTGCTTTTATTTTAGTACGGAGAAAGTTACAATCTAAAATTGAATGTTACCTTTAAAAAATAACTGTATAAACCGAGTTGCAAAACTTGGCTGATGCAATCTTGTGGTCCATTTGTCCATTTTGGACCTGCAGTTAATTTTTAGAAAATGAAAGGGCAATTCAATGTTTGCAGGAGGGATGATAACACCAGATAAGATAGGATTGTAAATATTTAGGTGAGTTGACAATAACAAACATAAAGCCAATCTCCATCACTTTCTCATTGAATAGGTTAACAAAGCAAGGTTTCTTGTAAGAACAAAATCCGTTCCACAATCTTCAAACAAATTGGAAATGGGAGTTTTTTTTTGCACGCAAGCTAAATATTTAACAAGCTTGTCAACTAACCCGCGTGCCTTGTAATTCAATCAACCTTCACATAGGCTTCTCCAAATAAAAAAGTTACATATTTCTGCATGTCTCGTTCGGATTTATAGGATTATGACCTGCATAATCTAATCATAAAAAGAGGAAAACAATGTCTCGAAAATACCAAGGCCTTGCAAGGATGGTGATCTGAAATTCAAATTGATCAAATGATAAGTACAAGTTTGGTGAAACAGACAACACTGTCACAAGTATGTTTTGAGCTTACAATAAGCTGTTTGTCTAAATGTATATGATTCAAACAAGCGAATAAAAAATACTGACGAACATCACATTTCCAAATCCCAAGAACTCTCTGCAATTAGCTTTGGGATCTTAGTTTCTTCAGCCAGATTGACGGATGCTGAAATCTGTGAAAGAGAGATCATGGACCATGGTTAGAAATCAGACCAAACAAATTGTTAGATCACTAGCATGAAGTCATGATACCAACAAATATAAATAATCATAACTCAACATGACATGTTTACAAAAATCATAATTATTTTTCCTTCTCTTCACAACCAAACCAGGGTATCAAATCTGTTTCCTAACATTGCATAACCAAGGCTATCCGATAAGGCAAGAAGACTACGAGTTGATTCCAAGCCTAGAACATTGTCTTGTTTTGGGTCGTCACCAATGGTAAGTTCCGTTTCTAGGTCGCATTCCAATCAAAGAAAGCAACCTTAGCTAAGATTTTGTCTCCCATCAAAGGAGAGCATCCTCATATAGCTCAATACGGGATGGTCCTCTCTATCTACTCCTAAACACAGTGTGAGCATCTAGAAACTCCTTAGGCCAAGAAAGGAAACTCTTCACTTGAATCAGTATAAAGATTGCATCGGCAAAAGTAGCATCCTCATATAGCTCAATACAGGATGGTCCTCATATAACATGTACATACAAGAAATAAAAACAAACTAAGCAAGCAATACAAAGTCTTGCTCTTGCTTGCTTCAAGCTCCTCATCGTTTGAGATTGAAAATCTGTTGATGTTTGCTTTGCAAACTAATCAGTCACTTTTTTAAGATCCGTAAATAAATTAACTAGTTCAATCAGATTGAAATTCAATTTCAGAAAACAAATTGCAGATTTTTGGACTATACTATGCAACTGAACACTCAAATTGAATAGGAACATAAAGAAAGAACAATCTAGTTAGTTTGAGTTACCTTAAAAGTACCATTAAACTTGGAATTTCTCGACCACTCCAAGGCCAAATCCTTGCTCAATGTCTGATACGTTGCCTTGAAAACATCGTCATTCATTCTCCTCGAAATCGCAAAATCCCACGCATTCTTCCCGAAATCATAACATGGCTCCAAAGTCGTAACTCCTCCGTGCACGTAACTGTACTTGAGCTTACAGTTCCTCGTACCAAACATGTAATTAGCCGACAGCTTATTAGCAGAATCGAACGCGAATGACCCGTCCACCACAGTCCGGTTGTCCCCTCTGCTGTGAATATAAGTAAGCTTCAACGGCTTCTCCGCAACCCTAACTGAGTTCATAAACTGGAACCGAAAATCCTATCCCAAATATGCAAAATTCAAGAAACAAAAATAAGTCGATGATTAATTAAAGGGGTAGTTATAGAAAAATGGGTATATTTCAAGTTAAGCGTGCCTTTTTGGGGACGTCATAGTCGATGATGAAGAAGCCGGGTTTTTCAACGGCCAGAGTCAGACCGTTCAGGCTGGGACCCTTGACGACAGTGGCGTCAGTCATGGAGGCACGTAGCTTGATATCGCCGGCGTTGGCAGAAAGGGTAACGGCGGCGGTGCCCTTGTCATTAGTGTATCTGCCTTTGAATGACGCCTTCATTTTTTTTTCTTCGGAAGAGGCAGGGAACCGAAACAAGAGGGAGAGTTTGGTGGAACTGGCAACTGGTGAGGGTTTGCGTATTCTCTTCGGATTTTGTATAAATTCTATATTCTTGGCGCATATTTTTCGGCTGGACGGCTCGAGTCTTCAATTGATCCTTGGGCTTTTTCAGTGGGCTTTCATAGCAGATGACGAAATTTATGTAGTCTTGGAACAAGCTAATGGGTCATAAGCCAGTCATTGTGAGATTTTGGATTTCGCATTGTTCCAGACTTAAAATGTGATACCAATGCTGTATATAATAATATATATAATTATAGTTTAATTATCCTATTGAATATTTTGTTAAAAAATGTATAAATATCACATTGAGCATTTGATCACAGTAAAAATATAAAATGTGATATTACCTTTTAAATATATACTAAATATGCACGAATTAATTTATCTCAGTGGTTAAGGGAACGGTTGTTGTTTCTAGAGCTCACAAGTTTGAATATCAACAGCTGCAGTATGGTGATTAAGTATGTATTGTGTTGAGAATATATATTCAAAACACAGATAATACTTATAATTACCTAAATTTCATTTAAACGATTTTTAAGCATATGTTTTGTTTCTCGAAAAAACTTGCAATGGCGACAAAAGTTAAGAAATCATAGGGAACATTAAATTTTAAAAAAACACATTACTCTAATATTTTTTCGTAATAGAGATGTTAAAATGAAATTTCTAAGTATAGAGACTTTTAATGGATTTTAATCTTATTATTATATGATAGGTATATAATATATTCTGCTCTGTCTTATCCCGCTCTAATTATCTTTATTAAAAAAAAATCTCTATTTGTTTTTTTTACTACATTTTTTAATATTTCTTAATTTAAAAGGTAAATAAATATACTCCATAAGCACAATTTTGGATCGATCCAGAAAACTTCCAACTATTCAAATTTTATTATCCTTATTAGCCGGGGGCCAGTGTGATAGAAAAAGACAACTTAATCTTTTCTTTCATTAATCAATAGTATTTCTATATCAATTAATGAAAATGATCTCACAAAGGCAGGAAACACCTTTATGAAAAAATCACATCTAATTTAAAAGAATAATTCAATGTTTTTATTTCAGTTTTCCGAACAATTCATGAATAAAGAATTACATCACATATTTAGTTACACTAATTGATTGCTTGCACCCCAGCCTTCAAAAAATGAAAAAGAAAGAACATATATTTTGCATTTCATCTTTTATCTTTGAACTCTGAGCGACTGAAGATTAACTTAGAGGACATTGATGGGGTAATCACAGAACAAGGCCTCCCAAATCTCGGTGAAAGCCTCCACAATGATTTCATGATACTCCCTTGAATTCAGAGAAAGAAAACACTGCAACAGTTGCTCTAAATCCTTCGCCTCAAACATCTCTTTCTCCAATACCATTTCCACCATCGACCTCTTGAAGTCCTCATAAGGATCCTCTGATTCCGTTACCACCGCAACGCTCTCCCTCACCTTCCCTTCCGCCGCCTGCGGCTGCTGTTCCTTCACTGAACCTCTCGCCGGTCTGTCCATGTTCTCTGATGATAGAGCTCCTCTCTTTGTCTTTGATCCAAAGCTTCTCAGTCTCTTCATTACTTTCTTCCCATTGTTTAGTCTTTTCTTGCTTCTTTTCGTTTCCGTGAAGGATCCTCCGGTTAGTGTTTGATCCAAAACGAAGGGAGAATCGTCCGAGAAGCTACGTGAAGTAATGATTATCGTTTCCGTCTCCTCGTTTTTCCTTTGAGGCTTGGAATTGTGGGCTTTCGCTACTGCACGCAATCGAGTTGTTTCTTTCTTTGACGAGTAATCAAGTGACTCAAAACTAACGTCTGGGGACAGATGTTGGGTGCATGATCTTGCTCGACCGCAGCCAACAGATGCTGTCTTTGGCGACAGATGGCGCTTGACAAATGAGTCATCCGGTGTCGACGGCGGCGGTGCAGGGAGGTTCGGATAGCAGATATCAAATACTTTAGGATTCAGCGGAGATAGCCTGTGAATTGCCAGGCCTGGAGTCTCAGCTAAATTGGAAGGTTTCTTTGATCGACAAAACCGGAAAGATGGTATAACACGAGAAAATCTGAGGTTAAAACGTTTAGCCATCTCTAGAAAGTTGGTGTTTGTTTTTGTTTACAAATTTCAGGGTGGACGAGGATTATATAAAAGTGAAATGGCCGGCTATATATATAAAACAACAAATTTGTACCCAAATATCCCATATAATTAACTGACCAAATCCAAGTGATGATATTCGAAAGCTACGTGAAATTCCTTAGTGAAACGTCGGGTTCGTAAACGTCTGTACATTAGGTGTCTGGTCAATGTAAATTATATATATATATATATATATATATGTCACCCTGTAGCTTGCAATATTGACACATTGTAAAACTTTCAAGTGAGATAATATTTGTATTGTTGTTCTTGTTTTAATTGTAAGATCCCTCAAATTCCATAGGGAAAATGGTGGGGCATTCAATTATTTCTCAACATCATGAAATATATTGTAATACCAGACTGAGACGGAATTATATGGGGTAGGGGTGGGGAAATCGCTCCCCCAACCCTAGAAGAATTTTTTTTGTCTTTATATTTAAATTTTTTTAAAAATTAATTTCTTTATGAATTTGCCCCTACTTTTAAACATTTATAGTTTGCCCCCAATCCTAGAAGAATTTTTTTTGTCTTTATATTTAAATTTTTTTTAAAAATTAGTTTATTTATGAATTTGCCCCTACTTTTAAACATTTATAGTTTGCCCCCAACCTTAAATTCTGGCTCCGTCCCTGGTACTTTTGTATGTATGTTTCAATCGAATAGACATATTGTTGATATAATTGTATTGGAAATAGACTCAGGCAAACCTCAAAGAAGATACCAAATTATGTTAAAAAAGTATTTGAGAAATTTGAAGCATTCTACGGGACGGTATGCCTTGGGGTTTCAGTTTGATGTACGATCATTGCATTGGTACGACACTTGGACAAAACACTCAGCACTAGAGAACGAAAATGGATATGGGAATTTTGGCGACAGTGCGCACGCGTTTTTAATATTTGACTCAACTTTGAACTGTGATTTTAAATGTAAACGTAGGCCCTCGGCTTTACCTGAATGAATCATCCAGCAATGTGAAGCTTTTGCTGATGGACTTCAATGGAAGCTAAGTCTCGCACTCGTCTTCTTCCTAATAAAATTAAATAAAAAAATATTTCCAAGAATATAAAAACAATGAAAAAATCTGAAAGCTTTTTTAGGTTTAATTATTAAACCCATGAAAATTCATAGATTTAAGGTGTTTTGTGCAATATATTAAAATGAAACCATAATTTTTTAAAAAAAAATAGATATTTGTTGATTTGTTGTGCATGATAGACATTTCTCATGTACTTTACCACTTGTTTAGAATTAATTTTTGTTTTCTCTCACAATCATTTAACTTAACTCATTCCGGGACGTTATTTTTTTGAGTACTGTGTAGTCGCTCATATTACGCATGTTCAGAACCACGACTGATAAACAATTATGATTCATTCACAGCGGAAAATAGAAGAGGATGAAGTTCGGATTAAATTGATAGAATATCGAAATGTTGAGGTTTGTTTTATTTAAAATTACAACCAAATTAAAATAAAGTTAAAAGTTGAGGGGATTAAGTTGGTAGTTTACCTATAATAAGGAGCACGTGCTACACTATGAGATACGGAGAGAATACATGCAAATAACCGATATCAATTAAATAGTACTCAATTTCACCCCTGAAGACCATGTTAGATAGGCATTTTTACAGTACTCAATGTATTTACTTTTATATGTTATATATAATAGATGTTCAGAACCGCGTTTTACAGTTTTTAACATTCGATTTTTAATACTCCATTTTTAACTAAATTCAAAAACAAAACAAAAACTAAAATTGAAGTTAACAAATAGTAAAAAAATAATAATAAACCGTAGTTATTAAAATCCTACCAAAATCCCAACATCTCCTAATATGTTTCATTCAAGGTGATCATCAACATAGTTTCCGACCAAAAATGAAGTTGTTTTCCTCGGGAAAATCTCATAGCTTATAGCCTTTGTCTTTTCGTCTTTTCTCTCATTCCCTCCATTTTTGGAGCGTTGGAGAGTTGGTTTTCAATGATGATTATGAAGCTTTGTCCCAACCTTGATAAGCAAGAAGGCCTGGACACCGTCCTGGAAGTGCCTATACCCGAAGAAATGTACACCAAGTTGGGCAACAATGAGATTATACGATGGCAAAACATGCGTATAATTTCATGAAAGCTCGGTCATCCTTCGACAGCTCAACGTATCTCCTGGCTAATTCCATCAACGAGTTCTTGACATTGCTTAAGCTTGTTGGTGCTCCCCTCATCCCTTTCCGTGTCGATTTGGAGAATTACACTCGCTCGAGTCCCATCAACGATTGTTCCATCGTAAGTTATGTTGGTAAAATGGACTGCAAAATCGGCTGTTAGCACTGACTGGAAAATAATAAAACAACAGTAATAAAAACTGTGAACCGTGTCGTGGTATGATGGCCACTGCCTTAGAAACAAAACTGCCCCGAACAGTGTAGTCGCTTCACAGGCAGAATGTCCCCTGAGGTGCACACGGACGCTCCTGAAATCGTACACTCGACTCCGGAGTGAACAATAGTGGTACTGCTCGAATAACAGAGGAAAAACAGAATCACATTAAACCGTTCGAATAAAAGCCTATAAACAAGAAAAATTCTTTCACATATATTCTTTTGTTCATAAGAAAATTCCTACGAATTTTCTCCAAAAAGAATATTTACGCGCGCGTACGTGTCAAAGACACGTGTTAACACGAACACGAGCCGGCCGGCGGCGGCACGCGAGAACATCCCTTGTTCTTTCCCACTCAACAAGGGATGGAGGAAGCATGGGTATAAATACCCTTCCCTAGCTATTTTCCCAACCAATGTGGGATATAGCTTTGGTAATATTCTGAAGCATTACCAACAAGTTACAACTCTTTCCATGCCTTCTCCATATACGGACATGAGTAACGAAGATTGTTGTTTCGTTCATGTACGCACAGGAAGCTTCCAATGCAAAATATATAATACAGCAATACGCGGCCGCCTGTGGGGGGCATTCGGCATTGAGTTCCGTCAGAAACATGTATGCAGTGGGGCAGGTGCAAATGCAGGGTTCTGAGGCGCTGCTGGGTGATGATCTGGTGCATAACGGAGGCAATTGTGATTTCGGGGGATTCGTCTTATGGCAAAACAACCCAGATTTGTGGTATTTGGAACTAGTTGTCTCTGGTTTCGAATTTAGAGCCGGGTGTGACGGTAAGATTGCTTGGAACCAGTCATCCTCGACCCCTACGACGATTCTCACAGGGATTGGACCCAAGGTGCACGGCCAGCTTATTCATCAACGCGCTTTGTGTAGGAGAACAGGCTTTTAACGATGAAGATTGTTTCATACTCATGCGATTCAGAAGCACTCAAGGTTCGAAGTTCAGCTCAAGCGGAAATCATTCACCACAAGATCCGGGGATATTTCAGCCAAAGAACAGGGCTTCTCACCAAGTTCGAGGACAAAAAGCTGGTAAGGATGAAGACCGCTGTTAGTAAGGACAGCGTGTTCTGGGAGACCAGAGTGGAGTCGATGGTTCAAGATTACAGATACGTCGACGGGATTAACATAGCACACGGTGGGAAGACCGTCACAACGCTTTTCAGATTCGGGAAGTTGAATAAAAACAAGAGGCAGATCGAAGAAACTTGGTGGATCGATGAGGTCGACTTTAACATTCGCGGCTTGTCATTGAAGAGTGAAGATAATGATTTTTGCATTTTCTGGGAAATATATGGATGGTGCCATAGAGTCGGATGGAAGATTGCAGAGAAAAATTGCAGGCAAAACTTATGCATGGGAGGTGAAGACTGAAGGAGTAGGTTTTGATATCCATGGATTGTTGATGATGAACTTCCGACCTCTGCTACCGACCAATTATATAGATTCATTTAGTTTTGTCATTGTCTTTTATTGAAGACAATGCAACTAGGACAACCTTATAACTGGAATTTCAAATCCCAGTTGCCAATGCTCAAATGACAATTAGCTTCTAAGTCTTTCGGATGAAGTTTTGAACCATTAAATCTTGTATTGTAGGCTGTAAAAAACGGGGTGCTTTGACGGGAAATTTACTTCAGTTTGAACCTACTGAGGGTGCCTCCCATTTAACAGGTTATTGTCAATGCAATCGAATCCTTCACATCTGAAACAAATTCTTGATGCATGTTCTGTTTGCCGAAAGATCTAATCCAAATACCAGTACTATTACCTTTTTCGATCAAAGTTAGACTTGATAGGAAATTAAAAAAAAAAAAAACTCTCATATATAAAAAGGACTTAACCGCAGCTTTATTAAGTTACTTTCACAAAATATCTTGAGCAGATTCAAATTCTGCTGCTGCTGTTGCCATAAAGGAGATTAAAAAAAGTACTGCCTGAAACATTTACAAACAGTAAAGGAAAATGTATTTACACCAACGTCCCCAAAATAATTAACCATGAATCTCAGATCTTGTCTCAACAAAATTCTCAATCCTCTAATACCTGAATCTCACCCATCATGATACGGTTACTGACGACGTTAAATCCCAAAACAGCAGGGCTCACCTTCTTTCCTTTCTTCCCTTTCTTTTTGCCTCCCTCCCTTGAAGACACATCTGGGGAGACTGCAATTTCCTGCTGAAAATTATAAACACCTGCATTGCCAGAATTCACATTTCCAGCACCTAACTTCATGAGCTTTCCGTCATTATGACTTTGAAACGCATGCTCAATAGGTCTCCCACCCATAGACTTCTGCCGGCTTAGTGACCCACTTGCAGTTCCTTTAGCAGGAGTGTTTTTTCTATCCCAGCCGCCTACATTTGCTAGAAGTGGGAAATCACCTCTGTTTACAACAAACCATTCATATTTAGTGCAGTATTTAGCTACCCAGAATAACAAGGAGTTGCAGAACAGGAGAGCTTATAAGTCTAATCTTTCTAGGCTAGAATACAGGTGCAAGACAATACTTAACGAGTTAAACATTTAGTGCAGAAGGGTGTGCCGTTTTTTCTTTTTCTTTTTTTTTTTTTTGCACAGGGGAGGGAGAGAATAGGGGAAGAGAACTTACTGCTTTCCCTCTTGCTTTGTCTGATCAATTGGACCCCAGAATAGGTCATCATCTCCTTTAGATTTTGACGGAGAAGATACATGACAATTTATCAGGACAGGAGATGCAGCCTTCGATGGGGGAGATGCGGTAGACCATGATGAAACAGTACCATGAGTTGACTGACTTGGTTGGGGTTTCTGAGGAGCTGGGATAGGAATTGGAAAATTGACAGACAAATTCCTCTTCTGCTCCTTTTGAATGTCCCTTAAAGATGTGCATTTTGGAAGTTTCATAGAATCAGTAGACCAAGCTGGAGGAGGGGAAGGGTTAACCATTTCCCCTCTCCATGGAACAAAATCTCCCAAAGAAAGACTTGACTGAATTGAAGGCAATACTTCCTTTTCAGGCTGTGCTTGGTCAGAAACTTTGCCTTTGTCAACAGGACTTGCACTAACAACAGGTATATCAACAGGATTAAGAGGAGCTGTCACTTTTGCTCCCATGCCCTTTGCTTTGGCAGACTTTTTCCGACCCTTTTTAGTTTCTTTAGCCTCAATAAAGTTGTCATCATCAATAGTTTCCACAGTCGTAATGGTAACATGGGCAGCGGATGTAGGAACAGTGCGAGGAACATCTAAACATCTTTCTCTGGATTTTGCCAAAACTTCTGCCGCCAACAGGTCATGTAATTGGCTCTTTTTACTCTTTGAAGTTGAAGAATTTTCAGGTTTCACAATAGCTGTCTCAGAAATAGCTGCATCTTGTCGACTTTCTCTAGAAACTTTCGGCTCTAAACTAGCCACAACCCCAGCCCACGGAGTTGACAAATTCATAGAGTTGGCAGAAGGAACCTCTGATACTGCCATTTCAGTCTGTGCTTTCATCTGTTCTTCCTGTTGGATTTCAAGTAAAGACTTTGCCTTGAAACCCGGAGCAGGTTTCCAAGCATGTACCACAGGCTGTTTGGGTGTGTTATGTGCAGGTAAAGAACTGGAAAGTCTGGACTCACTCATGGGTTCTGTAGTTTTAACCTCAACTACAACAGCATTAGCAGCTGAAGAGCTTTTAGCAGAGTGAGAATCCATGGGGGGCATTCGGGACTTGTTCTCTTCCCTATTTCCTGGAGATGACCCAGTAAGGTTATCTGCAGTAGTCTTAGTGTCACCAGCAACAGACTCTTCAGTTTCAGATGGCTTCAATTGCACCGAAGAGGAATCCTTGGCAATTCCCTTAGCCTGATCAGAAAATTGTGATTTACTAAATTTTTGTTTTCTAGACTTCTTTTCTGAAGCTTTTCTTACATCACGAGCTTCAACATTCTTTTCTCTCACCGCAGAAGGCTGATCATTGCTTTTTTCTCTCTCAACTGGCAGTTTATCAACTTTGGCAGTGGGTTGAACACCATGATTACTAGGCAAATCAATTTTACATGTTCTAGCAGTAGCAATTCCAAATTGTTCCATGGTTCCACAATTCTCATCATTCACTGGGGTGATACTAGGAACAATTTCATCAATCTTCTGTGTGTAGTCCAGTGACTGCTCCACTGTAAGAGTACGGCAGTCAGAAGAAGTTTCCTGGGAGGATAAGTTCGCTTCCAATGAGAGCGAGCTTTGAACAACTGTAGTCACTGGCAAAGACTGTTGGGTGTCATTAAGCATTTCTGTGCAGTTAGTCCCCCAGCTCCTCTGACGATTAATTGTACCAAATATCTGGTGTGGTAGATGCAAAAGAGGGGATTCAGGACTAACAGCATAATTGATATCCTTGGAAATTTGTGGAGGTAGATTCATGTAGTTATTGGCTTGTTCAACTTGGGTGTCTGGAAGTTGTATCTGTGAACCAAGAGTCGGATCCACAGATGCATTACCGGTTGTCATTGTAGTAGTCTGACTCTGTATCTGCCCATAAGAGGGGTCACCCAAACACTGCTGGGGATGATGTTCTTGCAAAACCTGTGAAAGCAATTGATGCTGCCGTAACAAATGTTGTTGTTCCTCCTGTTTCTGTTGCTGCATAAGTGACATGATCTTCTCGAGCAGTAACATTTGTTGTTTTGCTACTGGCGCCTGGGGTTGTAACTGCTGCAACATATTTAGCAGTCGGGAGTCTTGAGATAAAGTGGAGATTAACTTTTCAGGAGTTAAAGTACCAGAAGGATTATCCATATTTTGACTGAGCAAACTTATCAAAGAAGGCAAGTTTGGAGCTTGCACACCCGGTTGCTGGCTCGCAAAGGGAGCTTGGGTGGGAAAATTTTGAGCATGATGTAACTCAATCTTATTTTGAAGAGGATCCAGTGCACCTCGTCCTGGAAAATTTGACCAAACTCCAACACCATTATTTACCCCAGGAATAGACCTTTCAGGTAATCCTGGAAGGATGGAAATTGAATCAGCACCTTGTGAATGAGACGGATCGCTCCCATTTTCTATTCCAGATAATGGAGAGCCACTAAGATTATTTGTAAGATGGCCTTGCAGATTAAAAAGGAAAAACAAACGAGACATGTTAGTTCAAATAAAACTGAAGAACTTCATAGATTAACCTTATGAACTCAACCTTCAAGTTCAGCATTCAAAAGCTATATACAGTACTATAATTAATAAATAAAAAATTGCATATCTACATAAAAACCCAACCTTGGGATGGATTGCTCATGGCACCAGGCATACGAGACTCCAAAAACCTACTTTCAGCTTCCGTTTTCGGCCTTCGCTCATTTCTACTCATATCAATCTCACTTGTACCAGCAGGAACTTTCCCAAGGCTACTGAAATTTTGCCTGCCTGACAAATCTGGGAGTTCACCCTGTTTTGACACACCAAATCCAGGGGGTGGTTGTGCTTTAGCTCGCAAGTGGGGCATTACATCACCAAGTAAGGAAAAAGGTGAGTCCTTTGGTGCACTTGCAAGCCGAACTTCCAAATCTATCCCAAAAAACCCTGCCTCAAACCAACCTATGATGTCAACCCCTGAAAAAGGGCCTTGAATTTCACCTTGAGGATCTTTGTAGTAAAGGAGATGGTCCTCCGGAGCAGGCTTCTTAGATTCTGGTTCCCCCTCAAAAACTCCAGATGGTCGCCTCTTAATAATAGTATCAAGGAATCCTCTATGCTTTTCATGAAACGAACCCCCTGAATGATGTGAACAACCACTCTTTGGAATGTCAGACCTGTCCTCTTTAGAATCAACAGCAGGTTGCAAATCTTCTGTACCTCCTGCACACATAAATTCCGGCCAAAATTAAACATTACTTGAAAATCAACACAAACAGTAGCATATAACTTGAACTGATTGGATACCAGTCTTGTTTCGTCTCAAATGAGTAAACTCTATAGTGTTCATGATTGCGAGCCCATCTTTAGTCATCTTAGTAGCACCACTACTTGTTATGTCCCCTTTGTCAATTCCCTTCAGAACAACCTACAAGAAAGCAATAAAATCAACAGATGACTCTAAATCAAACTTCACCATCATAGCACATAAAAATGGAAATTACCATTTCATCAGAATTCGGAGCACAAAGTGATAGAGGTTCCAATGGTTCATTCAGTGTAAGAGAAGGAACTACTACAAGCCCTTCTAAGAGTTTATGATAAATTGTCATGTCAGTCCTCCTATACAAGTCCAGCAATTTTATCCTACTATATCTTAAAGGGAAGGTCTCTCCACGGTCATTTCCACCCTTGAAAGATAAGGTTCCTAGAGATTGATGTATACTAGGCCCAGAGTTTCCACCAGAAATTCCCCTTCCACGGCTAGCAGAAAAGGTTGAAGGGTGGTTTTCTCCACGTCCGCGGCCATAGGAAAATGTCGGTGCCTGGTTCTTTGGAGATAGTATTTGGTGATGAAGAGGCTCTCCCCTTCCCCGGCTTTGAGAAGAGCTGGATCTCCATGGGCGATAGCGATCCCCCTCCATATCATCCTTCCCGTTAACGGAAAAATGAGACAACCCTTTCTCAAGAGGCTTATCGCCATCTCTTCCAGAGCCTGCCCACTTGTCACCCAAGCTTTCAGTCTTCTTATCATCAGGCCCCCACCGTGTGTTCCATTTGCTCTCACGCCGTTGATCATAACTTGAATCCTTGTTACCTGAATCAGTCCACCGCTCAGAGGGTGCACGGTGTGCTTCACCAAATTGTTTAGACGGCAAGTTCTCTGCCCTTCGATTCATCTTGGAAGTGTCACTGGACTCTTTATCTCCATCCCTCCAGTGATCTTTGCGCACAGATGAATGGGTCTCTCGTTCTTCATCGAGCCAGCGGTGCTGACTAGTTACCTTATCAAGTAAAGATGGCCTGAAAACATCCTTCTTACTTGGAATGTCATCAATCTCCTTGCCATTTCCCAATGGCTTCATGACAATGGACTGATTTCCATTAACTGGATATGGGGGAGGATGACTTTCCTGTATAGATGATTGACAATTAAGGGGGTAAAAAGAAGCACCTCTTGTACAGCAAGAATATTAAACAGAACATTAACTAATTCTTGATATGAGAACAGTGTGTTGATAGAGAGATGGACAAAACATTCACAAATCCAAGCCTAAGAATGAACAAGAACACCATTAGTCAAAACAATTAGCTCATACCATAGTTCCCATTCCAGGCTTGCTGTCACCTGGCTTTGGCAGAAGCCACTGAGGTGAAAGTGGAATAGAGTGGTCAGATCCTTGAACATCTGCATAAAACAACCAGAAGCATCAATTAGAGATCTGGCATATATTTATAGCAAATATTTGAAACTACAATGCTTAGAGTCAAGTTCAGTGAGAACCCAGAACATGTACACTAGCAATAATCTCAATTTTGAAATGAAAAACGAAGGTTTTATGAGAAAGACCGAACTAGCCTCTTGAAAATGCCACATTGATTTAACAATGAATAAAACAAATAAAGAACGCAATTAGAAACAAAATTGTTAGAATGAAACGGCATCATTTGCACAGTCTCTCAACGACTTACGAATGCAGCATTGCGAACTAATCATAAACCAAATACATCACACAGTAAAAGCTGCTTACAAAGAAGCTAAAAAGGAGAAAAAATAATATATCAATGTCTTTTAAGAATTTAAGATGCCGCTGATGAACAGAATAATCTCTCTTTTTTCAATTTCATATAAATTTTAGTATAAAAGTAGCAGTTGAATCAACAAAATTATGCTAGAAATAAAATAGAAAGTATGTCCAACAATTGATTTTTTCAAATCGAATTAATCTTAAAATCATAATAATTAAATAATAGATTAGCATTGCACTTTTCAAACAGAATTTTTTTTCTTCAAAAAAAGCATATTTCTTTTCAGATCGGTAAGCCTGGAAATAAAGCGCGCCACAACGGTGACCAGTTTTAATCTATCCTCGTTCATCTTAACATTTCAATAGCCAAATGTCGGAAAAATAAATAATAAAATAGATAAAAACCAGGCATTTCAAAATGATAAACCAAAGCAACAAAACAAATAGAAACTCCGGAAAACTGACAAAACCAATGAATCTACAACAATGCTTCATGAACTCAAAAATGATCTGAGCCAGGGTTTTAAAGAGACGAACAGAAGAAACCGAGAAGTCGGTGATAAGGTAAAATACCTTTGGAGATGGGATTGACATTGAGATGGTGGCGGAAAGCGGAGGCAGAAGCCATTGATGAAAGTTGAAATAGCAAAAACCTTGTTTACAGTTTTCCTTTAATGTTTTGTGTTTGGTTGCGCTAAGCGACTCGCTTAAGTTAGTGAGTGAGAGAGGCTAATTTGTTGTCCAACTATAATACAGTTAGAATTGGACGGACGGATTCTTATGAGTATTATCAGGTTGATATTTTGAGAATATCTACGCGCGTGTGGAAACCCGATTTCTGAATGAGTCCAGCGGTGGGGTGCACGCGAGGTTGTCAAGAGTGGAGATTAGGAGGGAAAGGGTTCATCTGTTCTGGATTCGATGGGTGCATCATACGACTGTCGAGTCGTTTCAAAAAAAGTAAAGCAGTTGAATGTGAACTTGCTGGGAACTCGGAACTCGACCTTTTCAAAAGTTAAATAAATTATCCATCCCTATTATTATTTAATAATTTTTTTTGGAATTAAAATCTAATTATAAATAGATAAAAACACTAGATTTTCTCTAGAAACTCCTTTATTATATATAATTTGCAGAACGGTTAAAACACTTGTTAAACTTCAAATTGAATCCTCGAAAACGTTAATCACACAAAAATAGAACTCTAGATCCGAGTTGTACATAGTTCCGAGAAACGTAATCATGCAAATGATTCAAGAGGATTTCCAAATCCAATGCCTCCTATTAAGTAATTCCTTGAAGGTGAGGTGTGATAATAGGAATGTTAATAGATAGGAAAATACTTTGATACACAAACTTTTGTGCAAGCCTTTTAATTTAGAGTTTATGGTTTATGATTTTATGTTAAGGTTTAGGGTTTATAATTTAAGGTTTATGGTTATAGTTTAGAATTTAAAGTTTAGGGTTTAAGGTTTAGGGCGCTAAAGTTTGAGATTTAAGTTTTAAATTTTATAGAAAGATTGTATAAATTTTTTTACACTATGTATCAAAATTTAGAGTTTATTTGCATATATTGTTTTTTATTATATAAAATTTAAAATTATATATTTGCATAATATTTATGATTGGATACATTTTTTTAACTTCTTAACTTGCATTTAGGATTATATTAGTACCTAAATTTAGAGTTTGTTAAACATGTAATCTAAGATGCTAATATTAAGCGCACAATACATTCGAGTCCAAATTCTCTAAAATGGTGTAATATAATTACTTCAACGTATTATTTTAAGGATAAATATTCTATACACAGGCGGTGGAAACTAAAAGTTTCCACAAGCGCCTTAGTTTTAGAGTATAGAGAGTTAGTTTAGGGTATAGGGTTTAGGAGTTTAGATGTAGGGGTAGAATTTAGGGATAGTTGTTTCAATTTAAGGTTTAGGTTAATAATTTAGGGTTTATAGGTTAAAACTTAAATCCTCACCATATTACCCTATAAACTAAATCTTAACCTATAAACCCTAAATTATTACCATAAACCTTAAATTGAAACAACTATCCCTAAATTCTAACCCCATACACCTAAATCCTTATACCCTTTACCCTAAAACCAAGGCGTTTGTGGAAACCTTTAGTTTCCACCGTCAGTGTATATGATATTAATCCTTATTTTAATTACTATTAGCAATGGATTTTGAAACATGGGTATATATTAACTTTCAAATATTCAGTATCAAAATAATCTATTTAAAATAGTACTTAATTAATACTCAATTCTCTTTACTTTTTCAAATAATAAATTTATATTTGAACAAATATCACATTATAACCTTAAAATTATTAAAAGATTAACACTTACTCTATTTTAAAATTAAAATCCATGGAAAGAGTAGACACACCTTTCGCCAAATTGACAAATGGGTGTGGGCTATTTCAATAATATTTAGTTTTAAATGCTAACTCGATAAATAATTTTAAAAATATATTATATGTAAAAAGGCCCATTAGGTATTTCGAGAGTTTACTTAGGAAAAAAAAAAGTGTAGAGTTTTGGACTTGAGAATGGCCCACATGCGATTACCAGCAGAGAGCATTTAAGCAGGGCTGCAGGGGACGGGGAGTTTAGTTGGATAATGAGTGTCGCGCAAAGAAATGGCGGGAACACTTGGCGCCATAAGTTCATGGTCTCCTAAAATCCAGGGTTTATTTCTATATAACAATAACCGCTGTACTGCATATTGTTAGTCTTCAAACCAGTCTTTCGGAACCGTTCTTCTGTTTCCTCACGTTCTCAAGATATCTCGCGATGGCCCAAGCAGATCAGGTTAACAACAATCCTGAAATTAAAGAGCCATCCCCCAAAATCCCAAAACTCAGTCAAAATGGAGTACATGAAGTTACCCAAGGTCCAGTCTCACTTTTGAAAGTCAAAAAACTTTCTGAGAAAGCTGTTTTGCCATCTAGAGGCTCCGCTCTTGCTGCTGGCTACGATCTGTCAAGGTAAGTCCTCAAACCATTATCGTTAATGGAAATCCCCCTGCGTTTTCCATAAATTTGATGTTTTTTTTTTAATTTATGGTTTAGTGCAACGGATACCACAGTGCCTGCTAGAGGAAAGGCGTTGATTCCTACTGATCTTAGCATTTCAGTACCTGAAGGAACCTACGGTCGCGTTGGTACAAATCTCTTACTCTATTTGTTTAGTTCTTTCATTAATCTAGAATGATCGGTTTCGCTGGCTGAATAAAAAAATGGGTCTTTTTGTTTTGGGGTGTAGCGCCAAGGTCTGGCTTGGCTTGGAAGCATTCCATCGACGTGGGTGCTGGAGTAATCGATGCTGATTATAGGGGACCCCTTGGGGTGATTCTGTTCAACCATTCAGATGTTGAGTTTGAAGTGAAAGTGGGTGACAGAATTGCCCAGCTGATTATTGAGAAGATCATGACACCTGATGTTTTGGAAGTAGAGGATTTGGATTCCACCACCAGAGGGGGTGGGGGGTTTGGCTCCACCGGCGTTTAAATCTCTGGGTTTACCTTTTCCTAATCTAGTGGGTTAGGATTTGATGATTTGGGGTCGTTTCAGAGGGCTAAGTTTGGTAGGCACAGGTGAAACAAAAGGCTTTTCTTTGTTTTGCTTATTGGGTATTTTGTCTTTGTAAAAACCCTGAATGGGTCAATGGTGTATTTGGTAAACAACAGTAGTTGAGCCCTCCTATTGATCTTTGCTCAACTGTTGAAGTTGTGTTATTTTATCCGCATGTGAATTTCTATGGTCTATTGTCAATGCTTTTTTTTATTTGTAAGGGCAAAAGAAGACGGAAAATTTTTATTCTTAATTGAAACCATTCAGAATTGACTAGTTGAGAAAAAAACGTTATGGATCTCCGAAGAATTTTTTTTACTTTTGTCCTTTTATTTAATTTATTTTAAAAAATATTTTATTTATAAATTTGTTCTTTATTTTCAAATATTTATAGTTTGCTCAAACACTTATCACAATAATTTGCATAAAATCTTGAGTTCTCTTCGTAGACATACTTTTATATAGATATAGTTCCACGAGATCTGGCCTCCTAATTTCTAAATTAACATATTTTTCACACTTATCACAATCTCTTCCAACCGGTGAAGGGGCAAAAAGAAGTGAGAATCACCTAATACCATTACTGAAAGATGATACTAATAAAGAACCCACTAAATGACAATAAAGAAGAGCAAACAATATGCCCACTTGCTTTCATTCACCTGCCAGAATACTACTCTCCCTTTCAAGTACTCCCACCAGGGAAACTACAGCCATTAGTACCTGTAACGTGTCAAATATTCATATAAAATGAGATATCCTACCTGTACACCGAAAAACCAAAGGTCTACTTTAAGAATTTTGAAGTTACTTGGGTTGTGTGAAGAAACCATGGCTGCTTGTGAGAAATCGCAGCTCGATGGATTCTGACCAGAAGCTTGATAGTACAGATTCATTGCATATGCAGCGTGTGCTGCTAATGTATTTGGTTCAAAACAAGCCCCTCCCGGTTGAATTGGACTGCAATCTACGCCTTGTCCACATACGTAATCCAAACTTGCCTGCAGTTCCGCATCTGAAACACCCGTCTTTGGAACACACCAAGGTCCTTTCTTCGGCTCCGTCGGTGGTTCCACCGGTGCCTTAACCGTTGATGGACTCACCGTCACCGGGGCCGGGGCCTTGAGGAGAAAACAAAAACAAAAGCAAAGATAAGATTCACTGCCAATACTTAACAGTATGAAGTTGATTGCTGTTGAGTAATAGTTGCAGGTTGCTACCTGGCTGCCAGTGCTGTCATTGCCACTCTTTGAGAGGCCAACGTCATAAGTCATGGTGAGATCAACAGAATTGAAAATCCCGAAAGATCTTTCGGTTGTTGGTCCGGGTTTCAAGTTCTCGTCGTAGAGGGCAAACAAATATGTGTCGACAGATTTCCCCGGCATCAATGGAGTTCCCGCCATCGATCGAAGGTGTGCAATCAAGTTCCCATTGTAAGCCTTGGCGTTCTCAATGCTTGCTCCTACTTCGTCGCTGTCTCCTTTGTACGGCCAACCTGTTTCGGCGACCACAATTTCAACGTTCTTAAACCCCATGGCATCCAACGCAGAACGAACAGCATCCACCTGTCGAAGTAATGAATCCATACTGTTATACGAAACAATCATTTTAACCGGGAATCATTACAGAACATGTTCGTGGGTGATGGGACTACCGACTACCTGAGCGTCGAACATGTTCATGTAATTGATTTTCGTGTTCGCATCTAAACGCCCAGGATTCTGTTGGAACAAGCAGAACGCCAGCGTTTCAGGCCTTGGATCGCTCCGGTAAGCGAAGTAAGGGTACGGGTTAACCTCAAAAGGCGAACCGGTAGCATTATTAAACGCTAAGAGTCCTTTCAACACGTCTCCATAACTCGGGTCGAAGATCCCAGAAGATGGCGGCTCCGATTGTTTCAACAGAGTCATTGAATGCACCGTCGAGACCTTCACTTCATCTCCCAACGAAGCCGCATCGAGGGCACTCTTGACATTTTGCATGGCCGGCAACAACTGAGATATCAAATTGCCATCACCCGACATGATAACCTCGTTGCCAACGTTTACAAGGATGATTTTGCTGGATGGGTAATAAGCAACTACGTTGGCATTCACCCAGTTTTTGGCAAAATTTGGGTCTGACGCTAAGGCGGGGATGTCACCGTTGGCCGTTGAGATGACGATGCCAATTCCGGTGTTGGCTAGCGCTTTGATGATTGCTGGGTCGGACCCGAATAGTCGGACTTTTTGAATTGAAGTGGACTGGAGAAGCTTTGCCGTGGCTGCCTCTGATGGTAGATTGTTGGCAACTTGTCCATAATTTACACCGATAAATGATTGGGATTCTGCAAATAAAGACGTACGTACGTTGTGGGTTAAACTTCTACAATTTGTTTACTATCATGTTAATACTTCTACAACTCTGATGGTAGATTGTTGGCAACTTGACTTAAACTGTGTAAATAAAGGAATGAAGAAGCTTACTTGCTTTGTTTACTATCAGTAACAGAGCTAGAAGAAGAAAAGTTGTTGTAAAACGAAACGCAGCCATAAGTGAAGAGATGGACTCTCTGGTTTGCACGTTACAATGTTTGATTATATCATATCATTCATCTGAGAAAGTGTCGCAGCAATAAATAAAGAATGCTTGAAGGGTAGATTCGTAAGATTAAACTTTCGGTGGGCGAAGGATAGAAGAAAAGGATAAAAATTTTGAAACTAGTTTCACGTGTTTATGGGACCACGTGTAATTTTCTGGACTTTACTGTATGGAATTGTCTTTTTTTGGGGTTAAACTCCCTGTCATATCCGTTTTATTTAGTTGCGATGCTTCAAATCACTTACCGTTTGCAACAAACATAAACACCACATTGATTATTTTATTTTATTTTTTGATACATTAAAGTTGCGTTTATATATAATTCACATGTACGTTCAAAATAAAATATCATTTTAAAATTAGATAGCCTGCTTATCCTAAAAACAATCTCACTAAATTAGATAATTAATCCAATTATGTGGTTTTGAATGTTGTCTAAGACTCGATGTGAAAGATCATATAATATTTCAAATGTCAAAACTGAAAAAGCTCTCAATTATTTAAAATTGAAACTGGTTTGCCATTAAAAAAAAAAGTCGAACAGGCAAGCATAAAAGAAAAGGGAAACCGCTAACAAGAACACAATATTCTGCTGTAAGTTAAAAGCCAAAACATGACAGAATCTATCGTTTCCCAACTGAATAATTAATAGTTATGGCTTGGAGAAGATTGCATGGATTTTGACTTTCTGTTTATTGTTTAAAAAGAAAGATTCAAACCCATAAATGACCTATTATAATCGACTAGTACTTTATATATTGGTAGTAAAAAAAATTTCACAAATAATATTTAAATCATTCAAACATTACTCTTGTGAAATTATTTTTTTTCACTATTCATTTTTAAATTACTAATCAAAATATATTTTAATTTAAATTAAAATAAATTTATAAATGATTTAACAAAAACGAAGATGTCGTTTTGAGTATTTTCATGCACTTTCATTTTTCCTTACCCATTAAGAAACGAGAACGCCTTTGGTAGATTAATACAAGACATCCCCAACAAACTAAAAAAGAGGAGCTTTGAAAATAACTAAGTAAAGCATATTGAACCAAAGGCCACATTGTGTATAAAAAGAAGAGCTCCTCACATAATTGTAGAACATATTGTAATGTATTAATTTGATTGTCATGGACAAAAGCACAAAAGGTGATCCAGCTTTAAGAAAGTAAGAGTGGCATAATTGGGTCACAAGCAACTTTCAAATATTATATAAAAGTAAGTTTTCAAATCTTCGACATTAAGTTTTCCACTTATACACCAAATAATTTGAGCACGTATTCCTGTTCAAGGTTATATCTATTAAAGTGATTTTAGGTACCCAGTTTATTAATCGACCAAATCCCCAATTTCTTTTCACCATAACACTTTACCCTTCAAATCCAATGAACCTAGTTCCAGTGACAGATATGTTTTACATATAGGGTATCGAACATAGTTTTAAAAGTTTAATTTGGTATTTAAGATTTTGGACTATAATAATATGATTAAAGTTTGATATTTAAGATTTAATGTTTAGGTCTCGTTTGACTATTAATATGTTATACGGGAAAAAAAATATTAACATGAGAAACAAATAAATAAGTACATGATTGTTATTTTAAGAAATCAAATTGTAAGTCAAATCTTTGAAGCAGTGGTTGAAAGCTTTCACTTTACAACATAGGTAGTAAGTTCAATATCTATTAAGAGCAAATTTCCCCCTCGTAGATAGGGATTGTTAAAAAAAAATCAAACTTTAAAAATGTTATAACTCTATTAACACCTTTTTAACTAGGCAAATATTGAAGGTTGATCAAACATTTTCGGCCTTTTTGGTTCAGATTCCAAACCAGCTTTAAAATGGTCTTAAGGTTCATCATGGCTCGTATGCAGAAAGGAATTAATTCATTGTAAACAGAAAAGTTGTGTTGTGGGATGTGTTTTCTTCTATACTAGACATTGAAGGATAATGCGTTGTTGTTGTTGTTTTGTAAGTTACCGATCAAGAGATTAATAAAAGATAATGTCAAAAAAAAAACTCTTATTTTAGAGATATGCTTAATTGAGATCAATTTTGAGAAGCAATTGTATGCTTGGAGAGAAAATCCTACGTGAGTAAAGATATGCGGAGAGAGTGGTTCGGCTCGGATAGAAATTTTATGTCTCTTTTTTGTGCTCTTACTTATGTTTCTTACATTCAAAATTATGTTTAGGGTTTAGAGTTTAATGTTTATGGTTAGGGTTTAGAGAATTTAAGACATGATATATTTTTAGGGTATAAGATATAAGATTTAGGATTTAAAATTTAAGATTAGAGCTTAAAATTTAATTTTTTAATGTTAGAACATATATAAAGATAACGAAAAAAGGTAAAATATTTTTATTCGTTCGGCTCTCCCATGCAAAAAATCAAAAAGGGAAGAAAACAAGATTTCCAACAAAATTGAAGGAAAAAATTGAGAAACGTTAGTCATTGAAGCATTACAAAAACGACAATAAGCAAAATGCACCGACTACCAAAATATATAATATCAGGTGTTATATACTTTTACATTAGGGAAAAAAACTCACATAAAATTACGTGTAATTATCGACGGTCTACAATTAAATTGAATAAAAAAAATTATAAATGAGTTTTTCTTATGGTACAATAGAATTATAAAACTTAAAATGGTATAATATCTCTAACGTTTGATTAAATTGTCATTTTGGCCCATATTCTTTTTTTTGAAGTAATTTAGCCCTTAATGTTTTATTTTAGGTCAGAATAGCCCATTTGCGGATGAAAACTGTTAGTTAACCAACAGTAAGTTGCTTGAAACAATGCTGTAAACCTACATGGCAGTGCACGCCGCGATAGCAGTGCCATATAGGCAAATATGCATACTTTACAAAATGACACACCAGTCAAAAGTATTTTTTAAAAAATTGTATAAAATATAATTTTTTTCTTCTGACGTGTCATTCTGTCAAGTCATTTCAAGTTGTTTATCGTCAGCTGACTAACGATTTTTTTTTGAAAGGTTAAGGGCCTCGTTAAAAACCCCCGCTAGTCCTAAAAGGGGGAAAAGAGTGCCCGAAGTTTTATTAATTCAGGAAAAAAAAATACATCCAGTCATTATAACACCAATTGAACCTTACTATTACAGTGAACCAGAAAAACACCACTGAAGGCCAAATTAACCTATACCTTTCTTAGCTTGTGCGTCAGCTTCAATGTTGCAGTAACGGGGGATCCACCGAATCACCATATTATTGGCCTTAGTTTCGTTCGAAACTTCTCTTACCAGATCAACGAACCCCGACGGAGGCATAGATACCCCAGAAACCCATTCCACCGCAGACTTACTGTCACTCTCGATGATCACCCTTGCCGACATAGCGAGGCCCGCAGAGAGAACCTTGTGAATTCCTACTTTAATAGCGAGAAGTTCCACCATAGAGGGAGGACCACTGCTGCACCTTTCAGAGAATTGTAAAAGGATTGCCCCATGATCATCCTTTAGGACGCCGCCAACACCATTCCCAGGCCTTGTCAAGGAAGATGCACCATCAACATTTAGTTTAAGAAAACCAGGGGGTCCAAATGTTTTTCGATTTCGATCTCGTCGTACCCAATCTTTTGTCATCTGCTAGAAGGAAATCAGCCAAAATTGCCTCAATTGGGATCGAACAATTTTTGAACTTGGCTTTAATCCAAATCGCCAAACGGTACTGTACCAGAAAAACTATTTGAGTCGGGTCTAGCAATTTGTTATTGAAGACTATATCGTTCCTGATTAGCCAAAGGGTCCACACTACCGCAAACGGGATGAGAGACCAAATTTTCCGAGCCCCTTGAGGCGCAATTGAATTCCATTCCTCCAAAAACATGCCTGGATCCATGTGAAACACTGAGGAACATCCCGATCTAGCCAGAAAATTGGACCAAATCAACCAGCTCTTACGACAGGAGAAGAAGAGATGGGAAACAGTCTCGGCCTGATTTTTGCAAAATACACACTCGATCGTTAACACGGAGGAAATTCCTCTTTTCAGCAACTCAGATTTTACCGGAACTCGACCCTTCACAACCAACCAAAGAAATAATTCGACTTTAGGAGGTGCACACCCAATCCAGACGAAATTATTCCAGAAATTAACCGAAGGAATAGAGCCAATCATCATAGATTTTAAGGATTTCACGTTAAAGGAACCATCACTTGATCCTAACCATCGTACCCAGTCGTGTCTCAAAGTGCTGGACTTGAAATCTCGTAACCGTGACATGAATTCATTCCAATTCTGCTGTTCCCAATCAAAGGGGGCTCGCCTAAGAGTGATGTGCCACTCCCAACCAGTGGAACTTTTAACTCCAAAATCAGCAATACAGCCAGATTTTAAGACTGATAATGCAAATATACGGGGAAACATGGATTTCAAGCGCAATTCACCCAACCACACATCAGTCCAGAATGCAATAGACTTACCATCGCCCACCTCGAGTTTAAGGTTCGAACGCAAACAGTCGCCCAACCTGTCATTGCTTAGGTAGGAGTTAACGATTCCTCTCCATATCCAGGACGAATGCCTTGATAGCGCATCTGTAGGAAGGAGGTTATTGGTGGCAGCGTTCTTACAAGAAATTACTCTCCTCCATAACCCTTCCAGTTCATTCCCATATCGCCAACACCATTTCCCTAATAGAGCTCTATTCACCATGTTCAAATCAATTAAACCCAATCCACCATTCTCTCTTGGAAGGCAAATATCTTTCCACTTCACCCAATGTATCTTTGATTTTTCCGATGTCCCGCCCAACAGAAAATTCGCCATTAGTCGATTCAGCCGATTAGCTACCGATGACGGCATTTGAAATATGGATAGGAAATAAATTGGGAGGCACGAAAGAACAAATTTGATTAGGACCAACCTCCCGCCAATGGAAAGAAACCGAGACTGCCATCCTTCCAATTTCTTCTCAAAATTAAGAATCACTGGCTCCCACATGGAAATCGAGTTTCGCCTTGCACCCAGAGGCAAGCCTAAGTAATTGGTTGGGAACGTATCTACTTTGCAACCGACCGAACTTGCCCAAATATTTAGAGAAGAAGCAACAACATTAATGCCGTAAATTTTGCTCTTGGCCATGTTCAGCTTCAGGCCAGAAGCCAACTCAAATAATCTCAAAATTCTCTTAACATTTCTGATTTGACCCTCCGCCGCACCATAAAAAAATTAGTAAGTCATCTGCAAACTGGAGGTGGGAGATACTCACAGTGTCGTTACCGCGGATGACGTTAGCACCCTGAAACAACCCCTTATCTACCGATTTGGATAGCATCAAGCTGAGTGCTTCGCCCACTAGGTTGAATAATAGGGGAGAAAGAGAACATCCCTGCCTTAACCCACGCGATATGGAAAATGCCTCTGTAGGAGAACCGTTTACGAGAATGGAGATAGATGCCGAAGAGATGCACTGAAAAATCCAAGAACACCATCTTATATCAAAGCCAAACTTCTGAAGAATTAAGATTAGGAAGCTCCACTCGACTGAGTCGTAAGCCTTGTGAAAATCAATTTTAAAAGCAATCCCTCCTTTTTTTCCTTGGTCAAATAGTCGATAACTTCAGTTGCCACAAGCGAGCAGTCTAAGATTTGACGCCCAGCTATGAATGCAAACTGAGAGGCACCCACAAGTGAGCCTATAACGCTACGTAATCTGATCGTCAATACCTTCGAGAGGATTTTGTAGACGCCTCCAACGAGGCTGATCGAGCGAAACTCATCCAAGGAATTAGGACATGGAATTTTTGGGATAAGGGTTATAAAGGAATGATTAATTCCAGCCTCCCACTCTCTTCCAAGGTAGAAATCCTCAAAAAAGCGCATGATATCGTCTTTTAGCAAATGCCAAAATTTCTTAAAGAATCCCAAATTACACCCGTCCGGACCCGGGGCTCTATTGCTATCAGCCGAGGCAAGGGCCGACCAAACTTCATCCACAGTAAATTTACGAGAAAGAGAAGATGCTTGCTCTGAAGTCAGTTTAATAAAATCCAGATCGAAATCTTCAGTTTCAAGAGCCAATCTTAAATTATAAGCTTTCTGGAAATGTTGTTTAACCGCCGACTTGATGAGAATAGGATCCGAGATCGTATTTCCTTCAGAACTCAGCACCTTTATAGCATTCGATCTGCGACGAGACGAGGCACATAAATGAAAAAACCGTGTATTCCTGTCCCCTTCCGTGTGCCATCTTACCCTCGATTTCTGTTGCCAAGCACTCTCCTCTCTTCTGTATTCTTGCCAAAGTCGAATTCTCAGTTGATTGATTTCTTGGGGAATGGTTGGGTTATAACTGCCAGACTGAATTTTAAATTCGAGGGCGGATATTTGTTTTTCCAAACTTGTCGTGTCTTTACCATCACCTACCAAATTTCCAGCCCACTTTTTGATTGCCAACTTCGAACCCCTGAGCAGGCCGCCTATGCCCAGATTAGGATTAGTGAATTTCAGATTTTTAATTGATGACTGAACCATGTCAATAAATCCATCCTCTTCATACCAGTAATTAAAAATCCGAAAAGGTTTCGGTCCCCAATTGCAAGAATCTTCCTGAAGAGCAATGGCATTATGATCCGACAAGGACTTTTCAAGAACCCGCTGTATAATACTTGGGAAAGCTAACTCAAATTCAGCCGAAACTAGGAAGCGATCTAGCCGGACGTAGGTCGGAGGGTCTCTGTTATTACACCATGTGAAATTTCCACCCAATAGTGGAAGATCCTTAAGCTCGAAATTGAAAACGAAGGATTTGAAGAGATTAATTGCAGCCGTATTTAACGAGAAACCCAACTTTTCTGACGGGTCAAGGAACAAATTCCAATCCCCACATAAGCACCAAGGGATATCTCGATCCTTAATGAAGTTGTAAATTTCCAAGAGGAAGTCTCCTTTTTCAGAATCGGTAGAAGGACCATAGATGTTCATAATGCCACACCTTATTTTTCTCGGACTCAGCAACCCAATTAGCGCTATAAATCTCGAATTGCAGATACAATCAGAAACACTGAAGTAATCCTCTTCCCACATAATCAAAAGACCACCAGCGGATCCCGTGGCCGGAGCGAAGCACGATTTAAATTCACTATGCTGCCAATATTTTCGTAGTATATTTCCACTGAAATTCTCCACTTTAGTTTCCTGTATCAACACAATCTTGGGGCGAAAACTTCGGATAACTTTCTGTAAGGCTCTAGCTTTTTCCTTTTTCCTGATTCCACGTATGTTCCACGATATGATAGATAAATTCATGATAAATTATAAATAGTACAACCCAGAGAAAACCAATTAAAGAGTCGTAGTTGAATCCTGTTCTAATTCGATTACTCTGTTGGTGATAAGTTCTCAAATATGACATATTTCATTTGCTATTTTTCTAGTTATTTGGACTTCTTGCTGCTTAATACATGCTATTTTCATTATATTTTGTGCATGGATCCGATTCTGGAAATAGCAGTGAAAATGGGGCATTTCTGCAGTTTTTATTATTATTCTGTCATGACTGGCATCATGGGCACGACACTGGGCACGACGCGTCTGACGTGGCAGTGACGTGGCGACTTCTAGAAGCTTCTGGAATGTTCTGAGAGATCTTATCAGCTTATCCGATCAGATTTCCTGCATTTAAATTTCAAAACATTTGAATTGTTTTATCTTTTGTTTATTATTTTAAATTATCTCATCACCTTATCTTTGTAAATCTAAGCCTATAAATACCACCCTTGGTAAAGGCTTAGATCAATCAATCAATTAGTTTTCATCTTTTAGCTTTGAGTATTTTTTTAGCTTTTCCTTTGTAAATAGTTTTTAGCTTTAATAAAAGTTATTTTCCTTTATTTTTCCTTGTTCCATTTATTTTATGTTATTTAATTACTTTTCTAAAAACCAAGTTAAGTATGATAATTTTTAAGCCAAGAACCAGCCAAGTCAATTCGATTCGTGAGAATTGAACTTTGCTTAAATTCTTTTGGGAAATCATTTTTATCTTTCTGCTTAGATAGTTTGGCAATCGGCCTTAGTAAAAGTTTTTAACCGTTTTTCAAATAAAAAAGAGCTCGTTGGTCTGGAATCGTTTAAAAACATAGTTGGGAGGAAGGATCGGCCTGTGGCAAATTTCAACTTCCTGTGAACACTCTTAGCGGCGGTCCGCTAAGGAAAGATAAAATCAGAAGCGATTCTATTTTAGACAATTTCTGAGTCGGGTTTTTCCTGCTTTTATTCTAAATATTTTAACGGCGATAGACGTGGTTGATCTATTTAAGAACCATCTTTCGAAGATAGACTTGGGAGGATTGGTTACTCGAGAGAGAAACAAGTTACGACGGGTTGGGCCTCGTAGACTGTAACCGACATGATCCCCAAAATAAAAATCTATTTCAGTGATCGAAAGAATTGAAGAAGCTGGTTCGAGGCTATTTTGCATTCTTGAATTTTCTTTATTATTATCCGCGCTTTATTTATTTTCTTGCTCAACATTTCAAACATCCCCCTTTTTTCCTTTTAACGCCTACTTGCAGATATTCCTGGACAAAAAGGCTAACAGGATCAAGTCACTAAACTGAAAAATCTCCCTGTTGATCGACCCTCTTTCCCTATATCTACTTATTTTCTTTATTTTATTGTTAGTCGAAAGAGATTAATTAATTTATTTAATTTGACGGTTAAACGACGACTTGTCAGCTGGTAACGACATCCTTACCTCCTTTGAAAACGAATCCCAGAATCTTACTGATCTCCCATACTGCCTCTGCTTCGATCTTCTCCAGGGAAATAGTTTCGTCCGAGTAAGATTGCATGCCCCCATCGTTGGAGAGGGATAACTGCCTTTCAATAGACTCTCTGACGAAACTTCTGATTTGTCTCCGGCAGCTAGCCCTGAAGAATCCTCCAACTCCCATTTCCAGATTAATAAGAGAAGTGGGATTTGGGTAATTTTGTCACAGAGAATCCAAAGAATCAGGGACCACTGACCCACCGCTCACAAAGCAGGATGAAGTAGATTTAGATGAAACTGTCTGAAAGTCGTTGCTGTCGATGTTTCCCAAGCCATTATTAGAATAATCACCTACGACCAAATTATGTATTTGGGCAGGGCCCACCGTCCCCTTAGTTATCAGGGGATTTAAACCAACTTCAGGGAACGGGCTTGGGGAAAGGATAATGTCGGGCCCGATGGGAAAAGAGACTCATTCAAAAGCAGCATCCGGTGTAGACTCCTGGCCCACATTATTCTCACAGCCGTTATTTGAAGGCTCACCATGTAGAGACGTACACTTGGCGTGAGCCGTAATCTGGTCTCCTAGGGAAGGGGAGAGACATTGAGCAAAAGTATCATTCATCCCCCCAGGATGAGGGGGGGAACAAAGTCCTTGGGAATCTCACCCTGATTCAGATTGCTCTCATGTTGAGTTGGCGCCGATTGGGGAACCTCCTTCCCCCCAACGTTGGAGCCAAACGGGCTTGAATCCCTGGACCATGGACTCTCCAGCCAAACGTCCTCGAAGTTGCCGGTATCAGTAAAACGAGACCCATCCGATGAGTCATCCTCTAGCATCCCAGTGCTGATTCTGATACGATGAGCCACTCCCTGTACAAACACCCTGCACGAGTCTGGGATATCCAAAGGGCTAGCCACCCTGATTATCATCTGAGCACTATCAAGGCGAGTTTTTTTCCTCGTACACTCTGCAATTTCAACGACTTCACCCCACCTTTTCCCGATTTCGCGGAAGAAATTTTCAAACCAACAGACAAGAGGAATATCTGTCAAAATAACCGATACATACTGAAGTGGAATCTTATCAACCATTAAAGGAGAAAGATACTTGAACCAGAAGCATATCGCTTCCCGCTTCGACTCCCATGTTTTTTCCATCTCCATAGAAGACTTAAAGCGGATAATATATGAATTAACATCCAAACCCCATTTACAGACGGAAGCCAAGATTCCTTCAAAGTCGAAGGCATGTTGAACCACTCCTGGATCATAGGAATTCTTCATGAGCCCTACCATGCAACAGTCAAGCCAACCAACCTCTCCTTGGGGTAGTTCTACATCAAAAAACTCACCATCGTTGCATCTAACTTGAATTCCTTCCTCCAAAGGTCTCTTACGAGGGTCTTGCCTATTAGGGGGCACCAAGTTCCGGAGTAGAGCATCTTTATAAGAGGATTTGATACCCGAAGAAGAGCCCTTTGCATTTGCGGAACCCCTAGCTTCCTTCTCAGGCCTCTCTTTGCTTACCCGAATGTCTCTATCAGTATCATCATTCACCTTGGTATACCTGCCTACAGGTTTTTGTTTAGGGTACTTGGCTTGTGAGACTGAGATCACCCAACCATCAATACGCATATTGTGAAGCTTCGATATAACAGAGAGCAACTCTTCCTTCTTAGCCATTGAAATGAAAGCAAAGGTGCTTAGCTTGTATTTGGCCTTTCTGTTGACTTCCGGAATAAAAACCCTAGTATCTCTGCCATAGTGACCAAATAGTTCCTTAAGCGTCGCCTGAGAAATCCTCCTACTCAGGTTTTCGATGAAGGCCGTTATAACACCCCTCACCCTAGATTAGAGGCAAGGAGCGTTATATTAACTTATAACTGATTCGGATTAGCAGCGGAAGGGGTTTATCAAATTCGTGTAACATTTTTTTTCCGAATACAAACATACAATTTAGCTATCTTATATTCATTCACTACCTATGTATAAACAACCATACCAATTACAAACATTATACATTTATCATACGAAATCTCATATCATAGTTCTATTGGCATTAAGGTGATTTCATCCAATTCGATTTCCAACTTATAAATTAAGATCCAATCTAATTGAATTACAAATTACATACAAATTAACATATTCATCTGTACTATACATTTAATTTCTAAATTTCATTAGCTTCACATCATTCGAATGAATTCATTCCAATTTCTATTCCATTCGAATATCATTTAATCAACCTGAATTGGTTTACAATTACAATTTCTAATTTCAATAACTTAAACTATTCGGTTATTACACCCATAGTCAATTTTCCAATAACTTAATTCAATTTTCACATTAGCACATAAAAACAATTCCAATCATAATATAACCGAAACATTCATCATATTTATATATATGTCATATCATATCCGAATTATATCATCCATAACGTTTTTAGTTTCCCTTGTACAAAATATACCCGGGGTACTACAACGGCTAAACCTAAAGGTTGCCTATACAAAAAGAGATTTCAATAAAAGAATTAAGCCCCCAAACATATACTTGGGCAATCTATACCCCAAATATTTACCCCTTACATACATACCAAAATGGAGGGAAACATATTATAAAAGTTCATACTGAACTAAAGTAGTAATTCATAAACATCACCATCAGACCAAACTGAACTAACATGCAGAACGCTAGGCCACCCAACATAAGCACAACAAAGAGAGGAAAAGGCATACTTAAATCTTCGTGTGAGGAGAATACGGGTGGAGGTCGACAAGCTAGAACCTGAAATTTTTGGGAAGGATGGAAGGGTTCGAGTGGTAAGTACTTCTCGTACTTAGTGAGGAAACCCTAATCTATTCGATTTCCATTTAATTTCTTATGATCATATAATATGTTTCACTTTGCACATTAGTTCATTCGAATGGTTCAAGCAACACAACAATTTCACAATTTCTTGATACATACTAGCAATCATTCGAACATGTGCATAGTAAGGCATGTAAATTTCATTCGATTACAAGCAATTTCACATAATAATAACAATGATATACATACAAGTCATGAAACCCAAATTAACCTTATCAAATTATCAATCTATCACATATTCGAATTGCATAGTATAACAAGAACAATAATTCATGATATTTCAACATCATGTTCGAATACTCCAATTGAACCAATTTCATGAATTCAATTTAACAATCACATTTAACAAGTAGCAGCAAACTGTAGCAGATAAATTATTTATTTTATAATTCGAATTTAACTTGCTATCATCTAATTCAAAGAATACACCCAATCAAGTGCAATTTCAGATTTCATTTCTTTAATTTTCATATTATCTCAATTAGCAATGCCTTGGATAATAGAGTATACTAGGTAATCAAGTCACGTGTAACTGAATTTGTGAATCAAAATTCACCATGTAATAGGTACCACGTACCAAGATCGTGTCAACATATAACATATCATAATGTCCGCAGACATTAAGCAAGAAGGTACACTTACGTACCACAATATCGAGTACACTAACGTATCAATTTTCTTATCGAGATCAGACTCTAGACTAGCCGTACTACCTGGACAGACTATACACACCAAGGGCTTTGCTTATTGACATTTAATTTAAGTCGTATAATTATTCAGAATTTTCATAATTTACTTTTCAAGCTTTTCGATTGTGATCATGAATTTTCAATTTCAATGTATCATGATATCACATATATCATATAACGAGTTTCAATCCAATTATCATATCATCAATTCGACATATACATATCATCCATTTTCATATCACATGATTCAATTCACATATCAAAACTCAAATTACATTCGAGCTTATCAACACACACACACACACATATATATATATATATATATATATATATATATATATATATATATATATATATATATATATATATATATTGTATCAACTAATTCACTCAAACATTGGTCATTCAATCATCATATCAACCATGCCAATAACCAGAATTTCATTAATCTAAAGCAGTCCAATAGACCTCAATTTCAATTCGAAATCAGCATAGCAAATATCATATATCAATTCAAGCATATAGAACACCAAAATCCACATATCACATGCATACGGGCATTATTTCCATTAATCCTTCTTCCCTTACTAAAATCAGATAATTAATTAATCCAATTGCATGCTCGACACAATTAAAAATCAATTTAAGACAGTTGGGACTCTAATCCCAACTCTAAAGTTGTTTCACTCACAGTTCGCCGAGCTAATTTTGTATCCGAATGCCCTTTGCTCGATCAGAAGCCGTTCCCAGTGTAATTTCCTCTTCGACTCTTTCGCTTCTAGGATCTAAGGCATTCAAGCCAAACAATAAGAAATTTTCAGAATTCATTTCATGCATTTTGAGGCTGAATTTTATTTTTTTATTCAAAACAGTCCCTATACTTTTACGGTTCGATAAGACTAATTCTCATTTTCCTAATTTCTTTAATTAATCACTTAAACCTTCAAATTGATCACTAAAATTGGTGGATTTCACATCCTACAGATTGTTAATCAATTTATTAACACTCCATTTAATCCAATTTTACATCTTTAATAAATCACAAATTCTTAATTTTTCCTTCTTTTTATTTATACACAGTTCTGACCACCTAATTTAATTCATTTCGTATTTCCTGTACACAACTCCAAATCAAACACCGTTTGTTCCTAAATTCAATTAACATACCCAATTTCAACATATCAAAATTTCAGATCGAAACTCCTAGTAGATTATTTTCTACAATTTTACAAAATTCACTGTCCAGCTAGAAGCATTGCTGGACAGTTTTGCATGTGGTTCGAGATGGTCTTCCAGATTTTACCACAGTCATCAAAACTCCTTTTTAAAAATTTTCTATCATTTTAGACATATCAAGGTAAAACATATCAAAAATTCAGCACTAAACTCTTACTAGTGAATTTTCTATGATTTTCTAAGGTTACATGTCATTTAACTTACCAAATCTGTCCAAATAATTTTATGCATGTTCATAAGCTTTTATCTTTTTAAATTTTCTTAAGGATTCTTATAAACTTAGAAATTTTCCAGCAGCCACATCTAATGACATCTTCTTCATGATTTTCTAAACACATTAAAACATATGATCTATTGAAATTTCTACCATAATCGAACTAAGAAGGGAGTAAGCTACTTACTTCCAATTTTCTTTTGAATTTTCTAAGAGAAATCCAATGCCATGCAAGCTCTTCTTCCTTCTTCACCGAAAGCTCCCAAATTTTCTCTCTAGTTTTGTGTTTATGTTTTTGGTGTGAATGAACAATTGAGCTAGGTGGTTTTGGTTTGGTGTAACCGGCTAAGGAAAGAAAAGAGAGGGAAGGGGGACAATTTTAATGAGATATGACAACTAAGTCATGTCCCAACCAATTCCCTTATTAACATCCTTAATTATACCACTTTAGCTATATAAAATCTTATTACTCCTATCATTACATGAAATTTCAAGAGTTAATCCATGCACTTTAACTTTAGCATGCAAGCCTTTTGTTTCCTCTCTTGTTCGATTTGGTCACTAGACATATTGACCGAATTCTTCTTGTACATTTACTTACATTTCAATTTGATCCATAATAAACCTAATTTCAATTCGAATATTTAGGAAATTAATCTAATAATTCACTTAATTATTTAATTAAACCTCTAACCTTCTAGGCTAATTTTTGGGATGTTACATTTCTTCCCCCCTTAAAGAAAGAATTCGTCCCCGAATTCTTACCTGAATCGAACAAATGAGGATATTGGTTTCGCATTGTTTCCTCAGGTTCCCAGGTTGCCTCTTCCATCTTGTGATTTCTCCACAAGACCTTAACCAGTGCAACATTTTTGTTCCGGAGTCTTTTAATTTCCCTATCCAGAATCTGAACCGGTTCCTCTTCGTAGGACAAATCAGGATTCAGCTCTACTTCTTCCGGCTCTAAGATGTGAGAAGGATCGGATCTATACTTTCTGAGCATTGACACATGGAAGACATTGTGGATTTTATCGAACTCACAAGGGAATGCAAGTCGATAAGCCACTGGCCAATTCTTTCAGTGATTTCAAAAGGTCCAATAAAGCGAGGACTGAGCTTTCCCCTCTTTCCGAACCGAAACACTTTCTTCCATGGAGAGACTTTAAGAAAAACTTTGTCTCCCACATTATGCTGGATATCTCTTCGTTTCAGGTTAACATAGGCTTTCTGTCTATCGAAGGCTTGTTTTAAGCGAGAGTGAATGATTTGAACTTTCTCTTCTGTTTCTCTGAGCAATTGGGGTCCTGTTGCGTGTAAAATAGTCTATCGCAATTATAGTGCAAGTGTACACGACGCAAGTAGTAAAGTGATACGAAGTATCGGATATCGTCTCCACAGGGATTGGGCTAATGACTTCACCTTGTTTACTGCACGAAAGCAAAGGAAATAATTAAGAGTTGTCACGAGAATAATAAGGTAAAAACGTAAAATAAAGGATTGAGAAATCAAGATAGAGAGAATGGGCTGGTGTTGAGTTGCTCAGTAGTGCAGGTATTGAATCGCTTAGGATTTCCAGTTCTGTCGTTGCTCCCGTCGCCGACAGCACCTGTCGCGGCGTCTGTCCGTTGGCAGTCGCGGCAGCAGACACACCAACTCCTTACTTCAAGCTTGGCAAGAATCCCAGATCTGCCTTGCCCTATCCCTAGGCACAAGTCTGTCGATGATCACGTCTTTGATGATACCTCCCGGCGTGAATCGAAGGATGAACACCGATGTGTATGAATTCTTCCTTAGCCACTTAACCTCGCCCTATCCCTAGGCACGAGATGGTTCAACTATAAACTAGAGAACGCGCTCTTTATCTCTTTCGTATACTTAACTCTCCCGATGCTAAGTAAATGGATAACCTCACAATGCTCTCCCGATGCTCTTGTAAGATATTAAAACCAAGATAAAAGAACTTGAAGTTTATTTTATTGAACTTGAAAAATCCTAAAACAACGCAACCCTTGCAACTACTTTACAAAACAACCCGTAGCCCTAGGGGGAAATTAGAACATATCGGTGACAGGTAAACGGCAGGGGGGTTTAGGTTATCGGTTATGGGGTAGAATGAGGGATCTTCCTCCTAGGTTAAATCTATGCCCTTATATAAGCTTTGGGCTCAAGTTATCTAAGGTAACAAGGATTACAACTTTAATTAGAAGTAAGATTCTAATAAAGACTTAATCTCTAAGTCTCCTACTTTGCAGCCGCCATCCTTGTTTCTAGGAATTTCCTCTCCTTGAGCTTTGGCTTGACATATCTTTTGATCCGGGGCTTGGAAAAATATTTGGCTTTCACACGACAGACGAGCAGATTTTTCTCTATCTATCGAGGTCCACTTGACTTTTCCTCTTCATAAATCTGCTGTCACCATGCTGTCACGACAGGTCATTGACAGGTTCGTCTCCTTTGGCTGCTTGTCCAGTTCCGCTCTCCTGCTTCTCTGCCCTGCGCCTGCCTTCATCGTCAACTATGACAGATACCTGCAAAAATAGCCATCTTTTAGTAGAATCCGTGTCTTTTATATAATTGTGATGTTTTATTGAAAACTAACCTAAATGCAATGCAATGATGCTTGAATGCAGCAGAAATATGGGTTAAAAAGGGTGTAAATAATAGAACTTTTACACACTCAACACACCCCCAAACTCAAGTTTTTGCTTGCCCTCAAGCAATGAAGAAAAAAATGAATATATATTTTTTGTGTTGGCCTTCAAACAGTGAACTGTCCCTTACCCGTCACTCATTCTCTATGACGGCAGCAACCTGTCGGAAAGGTTAGGATCTGTCCGGAATCTCCCTATAGTCCTCGTGCAGTGTGTGCATGCTTGTGAACAGTTATATGCTAAGACTCTTTTAGTTTCACTAGAATAATTGACTTTAGCTTGTTTAGAGTTTTTCCTACGAGATTGCTTTCTTTTTTTCTTACTAGAGCCAGAATTGGGCACCTCTAGTTATTTCTTTTTTTTTTTTTTTTTTTCAAACTTCTTCTCTTTTACTAGAGCCAGTATTTCAGGCACCTCTAGTTAACTGTCTAGAGCCGGTGATAGGCACCTCTAGAAGTTTTTCTCTGGTTATCTGCCTAGAGCCGGTGGTAGGCACCTCTAGGTTTCCTGAGATTCTAGTCTCTTTTCTACTCTAAGTGCTAAGTTTTCCTATTCTAGTTTGGCTAAAAGAAATCTTAAGCAGTATAACAGTCACAAAAAGTGTTTAAGTTGTCAGAACTATAGAAAGGCTCTAAACTTTTCCTTAACCTGTCCTAAGGATGCTGCCACGACAGAGCTGTCATGACAGGTAAGTTAACTTCACAGTTTTAAGCCAACAGTTTTAATTTTCTGTTTTTTTTTTTTTGAATTTAAATAAAAAGACACAACAATAATTAAAAGATGTGCTAAAGACTCCATTAATGATGGAGGGTTGCCACCCCCAAACTCAAGGGTTGCATTGCCCTCAATGCAAAATGACATGAAAAAAAGTACATCACAAAATATAAAGGCAGGCAGCAATAAGAGACAATAAATACTTAAATTTTCACGTGCTGCTCTCACTGCTGCTGCTGACGCGGATCTGATGGCGGCGCCTGCGCTGAGGAGGGGGCTGGACAGGTTCAACAGCAGGTTGCTCAACAGGTTCATCGGCCTGTTGAAGGGCAGGTTGCTCCACTAGTCTGACATCGGAACTGCTGCTGCTGTCCCAGCTGTCACTCGTGATGGCTTTGGACAGCCTTCTTTTGTCGGCCACATGCTTAATTCGTTTCACTCTTGTGAAGGCGCTGTCCAAATTCCTCCCGACAATAGGGCTGTCATCAGTGGCAGCTCGCTTTGTTCCTCGAGGGGAAGTGTCTGCCGAGGGGCTGCCGGCTGCCGTCGGGGATGGTGTGGAGGAGGCAGATTCTCCGTGGGGAGAGACAGGTGGTGTGGGAGTGGGGAGGGTATATTGAAATAATGGGCGGGGAAGGTGGGGAAATTGACATCCGTATAATTCAAAGTATTGGTAATGAAATTTACCGTAGCATTGGAGAAGTCACGGATGAAAGTCAATAAGCCCATCTGGCGCTCCTCTACCCTCAGGATGGCAGCAAGGATCTGGGCGTTCTGATCTGTCGGAGCGGTGTTGGTGGCAGCTTCTGGGGCAGGTTCGGTAGCCGGCTCATCATCAGACTCAGCAGGAAGGGCGTTTGGGTCGAAGGCGTTGATGGGAGTTGCAGCTACGACCTCCATGAGGCTGGAGATGTTGCTTTCTGTCCAACCGCTGACCTTCTTAATTTTGTCGGATGGCTCCTCTGGTACGGCAGCACAGCGGCAGAGGGCAGTGATGGTCGACGGTAGGCATAGTCGCGAGTCCGAGCGGAATGCACAATCGAGGATGCTGTCCCTCATGTACCTGCCCACGTTAATGGGCCTGTCATGCATGATAGAGTGGATGAGGGCCAACCGCTGCCTGTTGACTGTTGTGTGGTGAGATGAGGGCAGGATACGCTTTTTGATAAACGCGTTCTATAGTTTTGCCTCCGGGAGTAGCTGCCCCCTGTTGACAGAGTGGGGGTTCTTCTTACTGGTGCTCCATGTCGTTCCTGCTTCTGTCAACTTCCTCATGACAGCATCATGTCCGGCAGCGTCGAGGGTGTCCCAAAATTGTTGATGAGCATCATCGTTGGGGCCAAGGAAGAGGCCGAATACATGGTTGATGCTGCTGGCGGTGAAAGGAACTGTCACTCCTCGAACGGTGACAGATGTCGCCGTCTTGCTGTCGATCGCCGCATAAAACTCCCTGACCAGGGTGTCATTAAGTTCTGCCGGCTGTTCGGCAAAATCCTCCCAAAGTTGTGCTGTTATGGCCCTCATTATGAACGGCCGGAGTCCCATATGGGGGGCATCTCTGTTATAGATGAAGCTCCGCTCCTCCCATAGTTCCTTGTTAGCGAACGGGGCTGCTGCTGCTGAAGAAGAAGCGGCAGCGGTGTTTTGTCGGGTTTGTCTTGAAGACATGTTTTTAGTTGCAAGGGATGCAAATGAAAGAAAAATAGATAAAACTAGAGGAGAGTAGCAAGAGAGAAAATCTGAAGTGATGAAAAGTGAAAGGGAGAAGGGGGTTTTATAGCTGTTTGGGAGCTGCCCATTTAATGCCGCAACGGTAGGCGAGAATAACGGGGCGGCAGATTGAATATAGCGTGTCTGACGCGTCTGACACGTATTAATGCGTCTGCTGTGCGTCTGCCGCACGCTTCTCCGTCTGCCGTGTCAGTCTGTTGATAGCCTGTCTTGTCCGTCTGTTGCGGCAGCTGAACGGCAGGCTTTAATGAATGGGCTTTAGTGGGCTTGATGAATGGGCGGTGGGCTTGGGCCACTTCTTCTTTTCTTCTTGACTCCTTTATTTCCTAAAAACTGAAATTATAAACCAAAACATTATTTGAATAGAATAAACCTAATTTCCTAATAATAATAAAATGAATAAAAATAAAAATTAGGTTAAATTAGTGATGCCTTGTGGGGCATCCTCTAAAGTAACCACTTCCTGTAGTCTTGGGGCTTCAGTCCCCTGATAGTGCTTGAGGCGTTGTCCATTGACTTTGAATTGGTGCCCATCTTTTAATGATTGAATTGTAATGGCACCATGGGGAAAAACTTGAACCACTTGGAACGGGCCAGACCATCTAGATTTTAGCTTCCCTGGAAAGAGTTTCAACCTAGAATTAAACAATAACACAAGCTGCCCTGGGCAGAACTGTCGTGGCAGCAACTTCTTGTCATGCCACTTCTTAGTCTTTTCCTTGTAAATCCTTGCATTATCGTAGGCCATTGTCCGTAATTCTTCGATTTCGTTCAGATCCAATAACCTTTTCTGGCCGGCCTTATCCAAGTCCATGTTCACTGCCTTAATTTCCCAATATGCCTTGTGCTCGATCTCGACAGGCAGGTGACAGGTTTTCCCGTAAATCAGTCGGAATGGAGACATGCCCAATGGAGTCTTGAAAGCTGTCCTGTATGCCCATAACGCATCATTCAGAAGTAAAGACCAGTCTTTCCTAGTTGGTTTAACCATCTTTTCAAGGATGTTCTTCACTTCCCTATTTGATATCTCAGCCTGTCCATTGGTCTGTGGGTGGTATGCTGTCGCGATCCTGTGCTTGACACCATATTTTTTCAAAGCGGCAGCAATTACCCTATTATCGAAATGTCTCCCTTCATCACTGATAATCGCTCTAGGGATGCCAAATCTAGAAAAAATGTTTTTGTGCAGAAACTTTTGGACCGTTTTGGCATCATTCTTTTGCGTTGCAATTGCTTCTACCCACTTGGAGACATAGTCCACTGCTAGGAGGATGTAAAGGTTTCCACACGAGGATGGAAAAGGTCCCATAAAATCAATCCCCCAAACATCAAAGATCTCTACTTCTAAAATATTCTGCAGTGGCATCTCGTTTCTCCTTGAGATGTTACCTGTCCTCTGGCACCTGTCACAGTTTCTGTAAAATTCCTGTGCATCTTTATAAAGTGTCGGCCAGTAGAACCCTGACTACAGCACCTTGGCAGCCGTTTTATTTCCTCCTAAGTGACCTCCATATTGTGAGGCATGACAATGATGGAGAATGTCTTCTTGTTCTTCTTGTGGTACACACCTTCTTATAACCTGGTCTGCACACATTTTGAAAAGGAGAGGTTCGTCCCAATAATAATGTTTAACATCATTTTGGAACCTCTTCCTTGCTTGATAATTAAGATCAGAAGGTAATATTCCGCTAACTATAAAATTAACGAAATCAGCATACCAAGGAAGGTTAGAAGACTTACCTGCCGTCATGGCTGTCGCGACAGCTATTGCGGCAGCAAAGAGCTGTTCATCTGGGAAGGTCTCAAGTATTTGTGTCTCATCTAAAGGTAGACTCTGTCCCATGTCCAACCTCGACAAGTGGTCTGCCACTTGATTTTCTGTCCCCTTTTTGTCTTTGATCTCAAGGTCGAATTCTTGTATTAGCAAGATCCATCGTATCAACCTAGGCTTTGCATCCTTCTTTGCAAACAAATACTTGAGGGCAGAATGGTCGGTGTGTATTATTACCTTCGTTCCAAGTATGTAAGAACGAAACTTGTCGATGGAGAACACCACAGCTAACAGCTCCTTTTCTGTGGTGGTATAGTTCACTTGGGCTTCATTTAATGTTTTGCTGGCATAGTATATGACGTGAAACAGCCTGTCCTTGCGCTGCCCAAGTGCTGCCCCGACAGCATAGTCACTAGCATCACACATGATCTCGAATGGTTGTGTCCAGTCTGGTGGCTGTACTATGGGGGCTGTCACTAATTTTTCCTTCAGAACCTTGAATGCTTCAGTACATTCTTTGCTAAAGTCAAAGGGTCGGTTCTGCTCTAGGAGATGACATAGAGGCCTGGTGATTTTTGAGAAATTTGCAATGAATCTCCTATAAAAACCAGCATGTCCTAAAAAACTTCTAATGCCCTTGACAGTTGTTGGTGGCGGCAGCTTTTCAATGACCTCTATTTTTGCCCTGTCGACTTCTATCCCACGGCAGCTAATCTTATGGCCTAAAACTATCCCTTCATCTACCATAAAATGGCATTTTTCCCAATTAAGAACAAGATTAGCTTTTTCACATCTTTCAAGTACCTTTTGAAGGTTGCCGAGGCAGCTCTCAAAATTGTCTCCAAAAACGGAAAAATCATCCATGAAAATCTCAAGGAAGTCTTCTACCATGTCGGAGAATATTGCCATCATGCACCTTTGGAAGGTGGCAGGTGCGTTACAGAGGCCGAATGGCATCCTCCTAAATGCGTATGTTCCGTAGGGGCATGTGAAAGTTGTTTTCTCTTGATCTTCCGGTGCAATAGCAATTTGGTTATAACCTGAATAACCATCAAGGAAACAATAATAAGATTTACCCGCTAATCTGTCAAGCATTTGATCAATAAAGGGTAAAGGAAAGTGGTCCTTTCGGGTAGCTTTGTTAAGCTTCCGATAGTCCATACAAACCCTCCAACCGGTCACAGTCCTGGTTGGGATTAGCTCATTGTTTTCGTTGGTTATCACTGTCATTCCTCCTTTCTTTGGAACACATTGCACCGGGCTTACCCATTTGCTGTCGGAGATGGCGTAAATAATACCAGCGTCTAACCATTTAATTATCTCTTTACGCACTACCTCCTTCATCGCAAGGTTTAACCGCCTTTGGGCATCAATAGTCGGCTTATTGTCTTCCTCTAGGAGGATTTTATGCATACAGATTGCCGGACTAATGCCCTGAATGTCTGCTATCGTCCATCCAATTGCCTTTTTGTGCTGTCTTAACATGTCGACCAGCTGTCGTTCCTGTTCCTGCGGCAGCTTAGCAGAGATGATTACGGGCAGTGTTTTATCACAACCAAGATAAGCATATTTAAGCTGCCCTGGCAGGGGCTTAAGTTCTAAGACAGGTGGTTCAACAGTAGATGGCTTTTGGATTAAATGGTTACCCGAAGTGTAATTCAAGGGTTCGAATAACTTACCTGGACGATGGTCTAACCAGTCGACTTCCTCTTGACCTGCAGTGTCAGATGTATCAGATGCAGAGGAGTCACTGTCGTCGAAACTGTCGTCGTTGCTGTCGTGGCAGGTCTTTAAGTGACTGTCGCAGCAGTGACCAAATTTTGTATCACGGCAGCCCGACCTGATGCAAGGGTAATCAAAGGTCACCTCAATGATGGCCTTGCACTCTTCGTCCAAATCAGCACGTTTCATTGATTGGAGAACATTCAACTTAATCTCTTGATCGTTTACTCGCATGGTGAGTTCTCCTCTCTCCACATCAATCAGTGATCTTCCCGTGGCTAAAAAGGGTCGTCCTAGGATGACTGGTGCGTTTTCGTCTGCCTCACAATCTAAAATAAGAAAGTCAGCAGGAAAAATAAACTTATCCACTCTTACCAGAATGTCTTCAATCTTTCCCTCTGGATGAACGTAAGAGCGGTCGGCTAACTGTAGGGTAACGGTCGTGGGCCGCGCCTTGCCAATACCTAGTTTCTGAAAAACAGATTTGGGCATTAGATTAACACTAGCACCTAGATCACAAAGTGCCTTACCCACAAATTTGTCACCGATTACACAAGGTATGAGGAAACTCCCTGGATCCTTCTTCTTCTGGGGTGGCTGCCGGTGAAGAATACTCATGCAACCATCTGCCATCCTTACCGTTTCAAACTCCCCAAGTTTGTATTTCTTGGACATGACATCCTTGAGAAATTTAGCATAACCGGGCATTTCCCTAACAGCATCTAACAACGGAATATTAATCTGAACCTGTTTAAAAATATCATAAATCTTTTTAAGTTGAGATTCTTGCTTAGCTTGCTTTATCCGTTGAGGAAAGGGTGGTGGGGGGCGGTAGTCAGCAATACGTCCTTCCCACTGCATACGAATCTGAGGACGATGTTCTTCATTTTTCTCCTCTGTCGCTTCTGCTGTCGTGACAGGCTCATCGGCAACAGTCTGTTTATCACCTGTCGGGTCGGCTTCCTCGGCAGGTTTATCCAAGGCAGGTTCCTTTTCTGTTTCAGCTTCTTTTTCTGGCCCTGGTAACTTTTTCCCACTCCTAGTAGTAATTGCCTTGCATTGCTCATGTGGGGGTGGTCTAGCATTTTCAGTATTGCTAGGGAAACCTCCATTCTGCCTCGGCTTGATGTGCTGGGACACCTGACCCATTTGTGTCTCTAGAGATTTCAAGGTAGCCTCATGATTTGTCATCCTCATCTTGGTTTCATCCATAAAGTTTTCCGTCTTTTTGACAAACTGATTAATATTCTCCATATATGTACCAGTCTGAGACATAAAAGTGGCCAGAGTCTGTTCCAATACACTGCTTGTGGCAGGTGGCGGCTGCTGTTGCTGCTGCGGCGGCAGGTTCTGTGGCAGGTGTTGCGGCTGCTGTTGCTGTCGCGTCAACAATCGGGGACCCCCTTGATTCTGATTATGCACTTGCGGATTCAGCGCATTGTTAGGGTTACTCCAAGAAAATTTGGGATCTTTCCTCCAATTAGGATTGTAGTTGTTGGAATTGTAGTTTGGCTTGTAATTTCCAACATATTTTCCCTCTTCTATATTTATAGGGCATTCATCCTTACTATGATTTCCCTCACAAGTAGTACAAACTTCCTCGACAGCAAATCCTCGTACGTCCTCTTCATTCAATAAGTGTTTCATGGCTTTAGTAAGGAATGCTACCTGTGATTTCATAGTGCTGTCGGCCTCATAGTCCTTGACAGCTAGTACCCGTTTACCCCCTCTTCTAGCAGTCGGAAACTGCTCCTCATTCTTGGCCAGGTTTTTCAAAACTTGCAGGGCCTCATCCGGATCTTTATCCAATAATAATCCATTCGCTGCAGAATCAATTCGGATGCGAGTTTGTAGATTGGCAGCATTATAGAACTTTGTAACCTGATTCCAGACGGGGAATCCATGCATAGGGCAGTTTCGTAGAAGAGTAGTAAACCTGTCCCAGGCCTCGTGCATTGGCTCGTCATCTTCCTGTTGAAAAGTAGCAATTTCATTACATAATCGCTCAGATAAATGCGAAGGATTAAAACGAGATAAGAATTCACGAGTTAGATCTGCCCAAGTCATAATAGAACCTGGTGTTAGTTTATTCCACCAAGTTTTAGCTCTGTCTCTCAATGAGTGAGGGAATAATCGGAGCCTCAGTATCTCCGGACTAACTCCTGGTAGTCTAAACGAACCACAGATCTCCTGGAACGTTTTGAGATGCTCCCTAGCATCTTCTGTCGCAGAACCACTAAACTGTCCGGCGTTGTTGATCATACTAAACATGACAGGTTTAAGCTCGAAGTTATCAACATCAATATCCGGTAGCGTGGTCTCCAGCTCTACATGATCATTCAGCATGTAGTCACGACATGACCGTCGTCCACCTGCTGCGGGCGGATCGGCGACAGGTCCACCAGCAGGTTGGTTATGGGCCATCTTCTCTAGCTGTTCTTCGAGATATTCGTTTCTGTCTAAAAGTCGGCGAAGTTGTTTCTTGAGATTAAAGGAACGTTCGATCTCTGGATCTAATTTATATTCAGGATCTTCACCTCTTTTGGATCTGCGCATAAACAAGAAAACCTCGTGAAAAGCAAGAGTTGGAAACACAAAAGAAAAATTAAAGAAAAATAAAAACGAAAAAATAAAAATAAAAATAAAAAGTGCAATAAAAGAAAGATGTAGTTATGTTGCCAATCCCCGGCAACGGCGCCAAAAACTTGTTGCGTGTAAAATAGTCTATCGCAATTATAGTGCAAGTGTACACGACGCAAGTAGTAAAGTGATACGAAGTATCGGATATCGTCTCCACAGGGATTGGGCTAATGACTTCACCTTGTTTACTGCACGAAAGCAAAGGAAATAATTAAGAGTTGTCACGAGAATAATAAGGTAAAAACGTAAAATAAAGGATTGAGAAATCAAGATAGAGAGAATGGGCTGGTGTTGAGTTGCTCAGTAGTGCAGGTATTGAATCGCTTAGGATTTCCAGTTCTGTCGTTGCTCCCGTCGCCGACAGCACCTGTCGCGGCGTCTGTCCGTTGGCAGTCGCGGCAGCAGACACACCAACTCCTTACTTCAAGCTTGGCAAGAATCCCAGATCTGCCTTGCCCTATCCCTAGGCACAAGTCTGTCGATGATCACGTCTTTGATGATACCTCCCGGCGTGAATCGAAGGATGAACACCGATGTGTATGAATTCTTCCTTAGCCACTTAACCTCGCCCTATCCCTAGGCACGAGATGGTTCAACTATAAACTAGAGAACGCGCTCTTTATCTCTTTCGTATACTTAACTCTCCCGATGCTAAGTAAATGGATAACCTCACAATGCTCTCCCGATGCTCTTGCAAGATATTAAAACCAAGATAAAAGAACTTGAAGTTTATTTTATTGAACTTGAAAAATCCTAAAACAACGCAACCCTTGCAACTACTTTACAAAACAACCCGTAGCCCTAGGGGGAAATTAGAACATATCGGTGACAGGTAAACGGCAGGGGGGTTTAGGTTATTGGTTATGGGGTAGAATGAGGGATCTTCCTCCTAGGTTAAATCTATGCCCTTATATAAGCTTTGGGCTCAAGTTATCTAAGGTAACAAGGATTACAACTTTAATTAGAAGTAAGATTCTAATAAAGACTTAATCTCTAAGTCTCCTACTTTGCAGCCGCCATCCTTGTTTCTAGGAATTTTCTCTCCTTGAGCTTTGGCTTGACATATCTTTTGATCCGGGGCTTGGAAAAATATTTGGCTTTCACACGACAGACGAGCAGATTTTTCTCTATCTATCGAGGTCCACTTGACTTTTCCTCTTCATAAATCTGCTGTCACCATGCTGTCACGACAGGTCATTGACAGGTTCGTCTCCTTTGGCTGCTTGTCCAGTTCCGCTCTCCTGCTTCTCTGCCCTGCGCCTGCCTTCATCGTCAACTATGACAGATACCTGCAAAAATAGCCATCTTTTAGTAGAATCCGTGTCTTTTATATAATTGTGATGTTTTATTGAAAACTAACCTAAATGCAATGCAATGATGCTTGAATGCAGCAGAAATATGGGTTAAAAAGGGTGTAAATAATAGAACTTTTACACACTCAACAGGTCCCAAAACTTTATTTTCACCAAGTTCGGACCAGCACAGAGGTGTTCTGCATTTTCTGCCATACAATGCTTCAAAAGGTGCCATCCGAATAGACGAGTGATAACTATTGTTGTAGGCAAATTCAACTACGGGTAAGGATTTCTCCCAATTCTTCCCAAAGTCAATAATGCAAGCTCTAAGCATATATTCGAGAATCTGAATTACTCGTTCAGACTGACCATCACTTTGCGGATGGAAAGCTGTGCTTAGATTCAATTTAGTACCCATAGCTCTTTGCAATGTTCTCCAAAATCTGGAAGTAAATCTTGGATCACGATCAGAGACAATAGAGATAGGAATTCCATGTAGCCGAATTATTTCCTGAATGTACAGATTGGCCAAAGTCTCCAAACTGTAACTGATACGAATAGGAATGAAATGTGCCGATTTGGTGAACCGGTCAACAATCACCCAAATAGCATCATATTTTTTGGGAGAACAAGGAAGTCCAGTCACGAAGTTCATAGTAATTCGTTCCCATTTCCACTGTGGCAGTACAAGTGATTGGAGTAGTCTGGTGGGAACTCTATGTTCAGCTTTGACTCTTTGGCAATTGAGACATTTAGATACGAAATCATTGATAGCCGCTTTTATACCAGACCACCAATACAAAGATTTGAGATCTTTATACATCTTAACCGATCCAGGGTGGACCGAGAAAGAACTCTGGTGTGCTTCTTCCAGAAGATCTCTTTTTAGATTTTCATTGTTTGGGATACAGATTCTATCTTTGAAGTAAAGGAGATCGTTTGTATGAATACAGAATCCTTCACCAGACTTTGTATCCAGTTTGGAAATAATATCCTAAAGTTCTGGATCAGCTTTCTGAAGATTTTCAATCCTTGAGATTAGACTGGACTGAATTTGAAGTTCGGACAGAAATCCTTGCTTCTGATACACTCGAAGATGAGCATTGATAGCAGTTGGAGCTACAAGAATAAATATCACTTTTTAATCAGAACTTTTATTACAGACATATTAAATTTTTATTTATTTAAGGCTCGAGGATTAGGAACTTTACCCAATGTCGGTTTACGACTCAAGGCGTCTGCAACCACATTGGCTTTTCCTGGATGATAGTCAATGACTAAACCATAGTCTTTCAATAACTCCATCCATCTGCGTTGTCTCAAATTCAGATCTTTCTGAGTCATGAGATACTTTAGGCTCTTGTGATCGGTGAACAAGTAACATTTCTCACCGTACAAGTAGTGTCTCCATATTTTGAGAGCAAACACAATTGCAGCAAGTTCGAGATCATGCGTTGGATAGTTCAATTCATGAGATTTCAGTTGGCGTGAAGCATAAGCAATCACATTATCACCTTGCATTAGAACACATCCAAGACCCGCATGTGAAGCATCACTGTACACAATATAATCTTTGCCCGGTTCTAGTTGGATCAAAACTGGGGCATGAGTCAAGGCTGTTTTGAGTTGGTCAAAGCTTCTCTGTTGCTTTTCAAACCATTCAAATGGTTGATCTTTACGAAGAAGTTTAGTCAAAGGTAAGGCTATAGAGGAAAACCCTTTGACAAACCTTCTGTAGTAACCAGCAAGACCAAGAAAACTCCGTATTTCACTGACATTCCTGGGAGGTCGCCAATCCATGATTGACCGAATTTTCTTTGGATCAAATTTAATTCCTTCTGCAGAAATTACATGTCCAAGGAAAGAGACTTCCGATAACCAGAACTCGCACTTGGAAAATTTTGCGAATAACTGGCGTTCTCAGAGAGTTTGCAAGACAATGCGAAGATGATCATCATGTTCTTCTTTGTTGCGAGAATAGATCAGAATGTCATCAATGAAGACGACCACAAATTTATCAAGATAAGGCTTGAATACTCTGTTCATGAGATCCATGAATGCCGCCAGATCATTTGTCAATCCGAAAGGCATTACCAGAAATTCATGGTGGCCATAACGAGTTCGGAAGGCTGTTTTTGACACATCCTCCTCTTTGACTCTCATTTGATAGTATCCAGATCGCAGGTCGATCTTTGAGAATACCGAAGCATCCCTAAGTTGATCAAACATATCTTCTATTCTTGGGAGTGGATATCGGTTCTTGATTGTGATCTTGTTCAATTGACGGTAGTCAATGCAAAGACGCATTGCTCCATCCTTCTTCTTTACAAATAGAACAGGTGCACCCCAAGGAGAAGTGCTGGGTCGAATGAAACCCTTGTCCTGAAGTTCTTGAAGTTGCTTTTGCAATTCTTTTAATTCAAGAGGTGCCATCCGGTACGGAGTGATAGACACCGAATTTGAGCCAGGCTGTACTTCAATCCCAAATTCAACTTCTCTGGTCGGAGGGAGACCAGGTAGTTCCTCGGGAAACACATCAATGAATTCAGAAACAACATGCATTTCAGACATTCCAAATTCAATTTGATCTCGTAAGACCATGAATGCAAAAATGGAAGTGGGCTTTTTATCAATTAGGAGTATGGATTCTTTTCCTAAACCCTGAAGATACAGTCTTTTATTTTGACAATCTACCCAAGCATCGTGTTTGCTTAACCAATCTAAACCCAAAATTAAATCGAATTCACTGGAGGGTAATATGTAGAGATCAATAAGGAATGGCAGATTACTAATATGCAATGAACAATTTCTACATATTAGGTTAATGTTCGAAGTTCCTCCTAAAGGGTTTGAAACTATCAGACTTGTTTTCACAATTTCAGGTTCTAATTTCAACCTTTTCACAATAGATAGACATGTGAATGAATGAGTGGATCCTGAATATATTAAAGCATAAACAGGATGTGAGTTTAGCTCAACGGTACCTGCAATCACTTCAGGAGACTCTTCATCATCTCTACCACGAATGTGGTAAACTCTAGCAGGAGCTCGAGATTCCTGATGAGTAGTAGCATTAGAATGAGTACCCTTGCCTTTCTTCTGATAACTCGGGTGGGCTGACTTGGCATTCCTATTCCGATTAGAGGATGTCGGACTAGGAACTGTAGTGTTACGAGCTGGCATAGATTCATGCTTCTGAGGACAGTCTTTAATGTAGTGATCATCGCCACCACAAGCATAGCAGAGATTTGCTTGAAGTCTGCACTGACCTCGATGTGGTTTCTGATAGAACTTGCAAGGAGGAATACAGACATAGTCGGTACTGAGGATTTGATCACTGTAGCTGGTTTGGAAGTATAATTGCTCCTCGGAGCAGAAGTGAAATTAGAAGACCCTTCTTTCTGAAATTTAGGCTTTTTGAACTGCCATTGAGACTTGTCATCTCGTTTCTGCTTTTTGTCAGGTCTATTGCCCCCTTTTCGCTTTTCAGCAGCTTTCATTCTAGCTTCGGTTGCAATAGCTCGATTAACAAGATTCTGGAAATCATTGATTCCCAAAGCAGTGAAGATTGGACTCAGTTCATCATTCATGCCTTCAATGAACATTCGGCATTTATCAGCTTCAGTTTTGATGTATTCTGCACCATATTTGCAACATTTGCAAAAGTCTGCAACGTACTGCTCAATAGGACGGTTGGCTTGTTTGAGATGCAAGAATCTCTTTCTTCTTTCAGCCAAGTACTGTTCACTGATGTACTTCTTTTTGAACTCTTCAAGGAAGAATTCCCATGTCACCAGTTCAGTCGGAACAGTGAGAGTAGTGGTTTCCCACCAATTCATAGCTTCATCAGCTAACAGGACTACAACACACTCCAATTTATGGTCATCGGAGCACTGTATTTGTCTGGTTACCACCTTGGTGGTATTCTCAAGCCAGTACTATGCATCTTCTGGTCTTTCTTCATTAGTACTAGTAAATGTGTATGCTCGATGCTGAGAGAGCTTATCTATTGGGGCTCTGCTAGGTGCAGTAGGGACAGAAACATCATGTTGCTCTTGTTTCAGATTTGTCAGAAGTTGATTGAACATCTCCTTCATACTGAGGAGACATTCCCTTTGGGCAGACTGAACCATAGGATTTTCAGGTGGAGGTTGTTCTGTGTTCTGAACAGGTTCTTTATCAGATTGCTCAACGTTCTGAACAGGCTCTTTAGTGATCCGTTCAGTGACTTGAGCAGGTTCTTTGATAATTTGCTCAGAATTATGAGCAGGTTCTTTGTTTCTCTCATTTCTCGGAGTTTCAGTTCGAGTTGGAGAATTATCACCCAATCTCACACTTTCACCTTCGCTCGAAGATTCATGTGAACTCCCATTCTTTGGGTCTTTTGGGTCCGTCATTTTCTATCATTCAGTTAACAACAAGAAGATCAGAAAGCTCAATACAGATATCTCATCATGCAATACATGGGTGGCATACCTAAACAATGCAGATGCATGTAGACTCGATTAAATTTTTAGGACTTAACCTAAAAAGCTCTGATTACCACTTTATATAACACTCCTCACCCCGGATTAGAGGCAATGAGCGTTATATTAACTTATAACTGATTCGAATTAGCAGCGGAAGGGGTTTATCAAATTCGTGTAACATTTTTTTTCCGAATACAAACATACAATTTAGCTATCTTATATTCATTCACTACCCATGTATAAACAACCATACCAATTACAAACATTATACATTTATCATACGAAATCTCATATCATAGTTCTATTGGCATTAAGGTGATTTCATCCAATTCGATTTCCAACTTATAAATTAAGATCCAATCTAATTGAATTACAAATTACATACAAATTAACATATTCATTTGTACTATACATTTAATTTCTAAATTTCATTAGCTTCACATCATTCGAATGAATTCATTCCAATTTCTATTCCATTCGAATATCATTTAATCAACCCGAATTGGTTTACAATTACAATTTCTAATTTCAATAACTTAAACTATTCGGTTATTACACCCATAGTCAATTTTCCAATAACTTAATTCAATTTTCACATTAGCACATAAAAACAATTCCAATCATAATATAACCGAAACATTCATCATATTTATATATATGTCATATCATATCCGAATTATATCATCCATAACGTTTTTAGTTTCCCTTGTACAAAATATACCCGGGGTACTACAACGGCTAAACCTAAAAGTTGCCTATACAAAAAGAGATTTCAATAAAAGAATTAAGCCCCCAAACATATACTTGGGCAATCTATACCCCAAATGTTTACCCCTTACATACATACCAAAATGGAGGGAAACGTATTATAAAAGTTCATACTGAACTAAAGTAGTAATTCATAAACATCACCATCAGACCGAACTGAACTAACATGCAGAACGCTAGGCCACCCAACATAAGCACAACAAAGATAGGAAAAGGCATACTTAAATCTTCGTGTGAGGAGAATACGGGTGGAGGTCGACAAGCTAGAACCTGAAATTTTTGGGAAAGAAGGAAGGGTTCGAGTGGTAAGTACTTCTCGTACTTAGTGAGGAAACCCTAATCTATTCGATTTCCATTTAATTTCTTATGATCATACAATATGTTTCACTTTACACATTAGTTCATTCGAATGGTTCAAGCAACACAACAATTTAACAATTTCTTGATACATACTAGCAATCATTCGAACATGTGCATAGTAAGGCATGTAAATTTCATTCGATTACAAGCAATTTCACATAATCATAACAATGATATACATACAAGTCATGAAACCCAAATTAACCTTATCAAATTATCAATCTATCACATATTCGAATTGCATAGTATAACAAGAACAATAATTCATGATATTTCAACATCATGTTCGAATACTCCAATTGAACCAATTTCATGAATTCAATTTAACAATCACATTTAACAAGCAGCAGCAAACTGTAGCAGATAAATTATTTATTTCATAATTCGAATTTAACTTGCTGTCATCTAATTCAAAGAATACACCCAATCAAGTGCAATTTCAGATTTCATTTCTTTAATTTTCATATTATCTCAATTAGCAATGCCTTGGATAGTAGAGTATGCTAGGTAATCAAGTCACGTGTAACTGAATTTGTGAATCAAAATTCACCATGTAATAGGTACCACGTACCAAGATCGTGTCAACATATAACATATCATAATGTCCGCAGACATTAAGCAAGAAGGTACACTTACGTACCACAATATCGAGTACACTAACGTATCGGTTTTCTTATCGAGCTCAGACTCTAGGCTAGCCGTATTACCTGGACATACTATACACACCAAGGGCTTTGCTTATTGACATTTAATTTAAGTCGTATAATTATTCAGAATTTTCATAATTTACTTTTCAAGCTTTTCAATTGTGATCATGAATTTTCAATTTCAATGTATCACGATATCACATATATCATATAATGAGTTTCAATCCAATTATCATATCATCAATTCGACATACACATATCATCCATTTTCATATCACATGATTCAATTCACATATCAAAACTCAAATTCCATTCGAGCTTATCAACATATATATATTGTATCAACCAATTCACTCAAACATTGGTCATTCAATCATCATATCAACCATGCCAATAACCAGAATTTCATTAATCTAAAGCAGTCCAATAGACCTCAATTTCAATTCGAAATCAGCATAGCAAACATCATATATCAATTCAAGCATATAGAACACCAAAATCCACATATCACATGCATACGAACATTATTTCCATTAATCCTTCTTCCCTTACTAAAATCAGATAATTAATTAATCCAATTGCATGCTCGACACAATTAAAAATCAATTTAAGACAGTTGGGACTCTAATCCCAACTCTAAAGTTGTTTCACTCACAGTTCGCCGAGCTAATTTTGTATTCGAATGCCCTTTGCTCGATCAGAAGCCGTTCCCGGTGCAATTTCCTCTTCGACTCTTTCGCTTCTAGGATCTAAGGCATTCAAGCCAAACAATAGGAAATTTTCAGAATTCATTTCATGCATTTTGAGGCTGAATTTTATTTTTTTATTCAAAACAGTCCCTATACTTTTACGGTTCGATAAGACTAATTCTCATTTTCCTAATTTCTTTAATTAATCACTTAAACCTTCAAATTGATCACTAAAATTGGTGGATTTCACATCCTACAGATTGTTAATCAATTTATTAACACTCCATTTAATCCAATTTTACATCTTTAATAAATCACAAATTCTTAATTTTTCCTTCTTTTTATTTATACACAGTTCTGACCACCTAATTTAATTCATTTCGTATTTTCTGTACACAACTCCAAATCGAACACCGTTTGTTCCTAAATTCAATTAACATACCCAATTTCAACATATCAAAATTTCAGATCGAAACTCCTAGTAGATTATTTTCTACAATTTTACAAAGTTCACTGTCTAGCTAGAAGCATTGCTGGACAGTTTTGCATGTGGTTCGAGATGGTCTTTCAGATTTTACCACAGTCATCAAAACTCCTTTTTAAAATTTTTCTACCATTTTAGACATATCAAGGTAGAACATATCAAAAATTCAGCACTAAACTCTTACTAGTGAATTTTCTATGATTTTCTAAGGTTACATGTCATTTAACTTACCAAATCTGTCCAAATAATTTCATGCATGTTCATAAGCTTTTATCTTTTTAAATTTTCTTAAGGATTCTTATAAACTTAGAAATTTTCCAGCAGCCACATCTAATGACATCTTCTTCATGATTTTCTAAACACATTAAAACATATGATCTATTGAAATTTCTACCATAATCGAACTAAGAAGGGAGTAAGCTACTTACTTCCAATTTTCTTTTGAATTTTCTAAAAAAAATCCAATGCCATGCAAGCTCTTCTTCCTTCTTCACCGAAAGCTCCCAAATTTTCTCTCTAATTTTGTGTTTATGTTTTTGGTGTGAATGAACAATTGAGCTAGGTGGTTTTGGTTTGGTGTAACCGGCTAAGGAAAGAAAAGAGAGGGGAGGGGGACAATTTTAATGAGATATGACAACTAAGTCATGTCCCAACCAATTCCCTTATTAACATCCTTAATTATACCACTTTAGCTATATAAAATCTTATTACTCCTATCATTACATGAAATTTCAAGAGTTAATCCATGCACTTTAACTTTAGCATGCATGCCTTTTGTTTCCTCTCTTGTTCGATTTGGTCACTAGACATATTGACCGAATTCTTCTTGTACATTTACTTACATTTCAATTTGATCCATAATAAATCTAATTTTAATTCGAATATTTAGGAAATTAATCTAATAATTCACTTAATTATTTAATTAAACATCTAACCTTCTAGGCTAATTTTTGGGATGTTACAGCCGTCCACTCAACCCCAGTCTCCTTTCCCTCGGAGAACCTACCTCGATGTCCAACTCCGATTCTGTTGCCGTTGAACTTTTGGATTTTTGTCTTTTCGCCTACCTCCGTCCATTCTCTCTCTCTCCCCCCCTCTCTCTCCATTTGCTATTTTAAAGTATTAGTAGTGAATTTTTTTGACCTAAAATACATTGAAAAATTGAACTACAATACCGTATGTCAAGATTTTAGAGTTTCAGCTTTTTTGCACTAAAAAAAATAGAAGAAAGCCTATCTATAGCCAAAAATTAAATATTTATTTAAAAAATTAACGGAAACCTAATGGTAGAAGTTTTCGAAGCAAAAATTAAACAAATTTAGATTGTAACTGTTAATAATAATTTTAAAACAATAATAATAATTTACTAACTGTAAACTTAATTTTGAAAAAAAAATATAATTAGATGGATTTAGAAAAATGAAAATACCCTTATTTATATCATTAGCTTTATTTAGGGGTGAGTAAAACTCGACTCGACTAAAAAAAACTGAAATTTTCGACTTAATTCATTTCAACTCAACTCGAAATTACATAAACTCGACTCGAAAAAATTTCAAATAAAGTTTGAGTTGTAAAATGGAAATTCGAATAACTCGAAATTTTTAGTAATTAGTGGGTTGATTTTTAAGTTCGAGTCGAATCCCTCAATTTGTCCTGATATATATAATACCTATATAAAAAATATGAAGAAATATATGCAACATATGAAAAAATATGATGAAATATACATGCATATCTTATATGATTATAGAAAGTTGTTTAAATTGGAATCAAACTATACTATAACATGATAAATAATTACAATTTAATTTATATAGGAACTCGAAAATTCGACTCGACTCAAATCGAAAAAAATCAAATAGAGTTTGAGTTGTATCAACTCGAATAACTTAATTTTTTAACTTGACTCGATCGAACACTGACACTAACTTTATTAGGAGCTGAAAATAATATATTGATTCTCTCAAAAGCTATCAAACTTGAATTCTATAGGGTCTGATAATGGCCTAATGGGTTAGATAGAACGATTGTATGCCCAACTCCCAACTCGTCCTTCGGCAATCGTCTAACAGGCCACACATATTTCCCATTCCAAGTTTCTTTTCCTTATGGGCCTGATTCTTTAAGGCCCCATAAAGGCCCATCATCCAGAACCTTCTTGGTGTAACAAACAAGCGCCGTTCACGCCTTGCTAGTCCTTTCTCCACGAGGACTGCGACCAATAAAAATTCCCCAAGAAGTACCACTCAAATCCGACCCTTGATCTCGTCAACCACGAAACAATCAAAACCGTTGGATACTCCTAATTTTGTTCCAAAAATATCTGGCCTTCTATATATAACTGTTATGGCGCGCCTCTCTATCAGCTCTTTCTCTCTCGTCGTCGTTTCTTTCAACTCGATCGAAATCTTCAGATTGTTTGAGGAGTCGCTTTCATTTCTTTTATTAATTTGTTTCGCTGTTTGGTTGGAATCCATTATATCTCTTTATTCTGTGTTTCGTTTCATGTTCTCCGCTCACGCGATTACAAGAATCGATTTGTTCTCAGATATCTATTGAGGTATTTTAATTTAATCAATTACTACGTTGCTTGTTCTGTTCATAGATGTTGTACGCTAGAGTTTGACGCTTATCTTTCTTTTGAAGGTTGCTATAGTTGATATATGTGTTTAAGTCATTTCTTCTCTAAAGAGGCCAATTAATCATGTTATCAAATTCGGGTATTTGTCTTTGAAGCTTTGTTTGAAAATTAGGTGTCAAGCTTTCCCCGGATTTCATTTGCCTGTATTTTGGCCTCTTGATTGTGTATTATGTTTCTTTGATGTTTTTAGATCTGGAAACATTGTTCAGATTTGTTTCAGGAACAGGGAAGTGGCGGGCTGATTTTGGTGCTTGATGCCATCCGTTTGATGATGCCTTCTTGGATGCACTTGGAAGAAAAACAAGTTGTAAAGGGTTTGCATATATTTGTTAGCAGCTATTAGTGTATTTTGGCCTCTTGTTGTAGTCTGATTAGCAGCTATTAGTGTCACTGATTAGTTGTTATGCGACCTTTGCCATTACAGGTGCGCTTGTATGGCAGGTCATAAACCATAATAAAATTTTAAATTTTTTGGTTTTTCAGGGGGAGATGGCACGGGAGACATGTTTTGTTTTATTTATTTTTCCCCGGCTCTCCCCCTGTGTGTTGGCTCCATTGTCTTTTTCCTCTTAATTTTCTCCTGCATCCCCAATTGGCTATTTGCGATTTTAGGTTTTATCCAAATCACGCAATAATTCTCTGTATCAAAGCATATGCCATTTCATAGAATGAAGCAAAATACAATTACGATTTTGGAGGGCATATGGTTTCAGTGAGTGCCATTTCGACTAACAAGGTATATTTTTTTCATTGCAATTTTAACCCAAAATGCTCAATGGTACTTATCTCTATCACTAAAACTATCCATCACGTCTCATATCTAGTTTTGATTTAATGCAAGCATTATCTTCGTGAACAGTTCTGCTTATATCACTACTACGCTTGTCTTGCTTCTGAATATTCTTATTTATATGATTGACAATCCAAAGTTCAATAACAATCTGTCAGAATTATTGGGATGAAATCAGTATAGATGTCACATAACCTGGTGCTGCAGCCTTTGTTTAATATGGACTAAACTGAATGGTGTTGATTATAACCCATTGGTTATTCTGCTATCGTCCATAGCTGTATTTTGTTTCAAGAGAATTGGTTGTTGGTCTGTTGTAAATTGTTATAAGTTGTATGCTACATTGATACAACTGATGGCTTTGTTTGCATTTGAGGCTGTTGTCATCTTATCACCTATGACGATCTATATGGCTTTAGATTCCGAAGCTTTTCAATCCCCTGCGGAAGGTGAGAAACTTCTTGCATTTTGATTTATTGTACCCTTTTTATTTGATGGTATGTGCATTAACTTGATGAATTTGCCTTTCAGGACTACATGTTATGCACACTCCTTTGGAAAGTTTTAATCGGCTTCTGCAGAAGCATTTGTATGTAAAAACTCTTGCTCTGATTACTTTCAATATGGTGTCTTCTCTTCGATATCTGATCTTGAACTCTACATGCATGTAAACACACTGTAAAAGGGTTTGCGGAAGTTTGTTAGATTTTGATTCTATACCAATTATTTTAATGCGATCATATATCTCCATATGGCAGTTGTGTTCTTTTAAACTTGCAAATCTTCTGACTAATTTTTGTAGCAAGTTCAATGATAGCCCCTATGAATTATGGTCATGGAATCGATATAAGGTTGGGACCTATTGGTGAAACTTAACTGAATGGTGGGTGTTTTTCTTGCTGTCTTTTGTTTCATGAAAAGCGGTGATTGGTCTATTGTAAATTGTAAATGACTGCATCATCTTCTTTTGCATTGTTGGGTATGATTGTGAATTAGTTACTAAATAATTTGTATACTTCATTTGTCCAACTAACGGCTTCCTTTCCAATTGATGCCTGTCATCAAGAGTTTAACCAATGCAACTTTATAACATTTCGGATTTTCCTGCTTTCCCTGTGGTAGGTAGGTGAGCAACTTCTTGTTTTGCAAGACTGTAGGCTAAACTCAGTCCTTTGGAAAGACACCTTATGCAGGAACGCATGCAGGGGAAAGAATCTTGCTCCAAGTACACGCCATATGTTGAATTATTTTTGATACCTTGTCCATGACTCTACACGCTTATAGCAAGCACTGAATGATTTGGCAATAATGGACTTTTAAACTCACTTGACATGATTGGTAATATAGATCTACTTTTGCTTAAGTAACTAGATTTTAGAGACTTAGTGAATTGCAGACAATCTAACTCTAGGATTGCTGACGAAGTGAAAAAGTTTGGCGTTGTGTTACACCTTGCAACCGAAATTGACAGTGTTGTAATCATTTTTCTTTAAAGTTATTAGTCTTGACTTCTTTTCATCTCTTTCACGTGAAATCTTTTGTTTACTCCAACTAAAGTTGACGTATAAATTGTATTTCTACATATAATTCTTTTGGAATTTTACATGTAGTTTTGTCGAACATCGCAGTTTTTGCATGTTAGTTGGTAGGCTGTTCGATGTTCAGCTAATTGGTATTGAATTTGAACATGATTTTGTTAAGTTAGATGTTCGTCTTCTGTTGCAAATGAATAATTTTGATGTAGGCTGAACTGTTGAGGGAAGTGGCGGGCCGCAAATGTTTGGGGTGGGACTATTTTACTCTGCTTTTGGGCCATTACTTGCTGTCAGAATTAGAACCCTCTTATCTGTCGTGTTTATGGATCCATAAGCTCAAAATCGGCAGAGCGCTCAAACATTGTGGTTTGGGAGGTTGGTGGTTCGAATCCACCTGGATCCTTGATTCCTTGTGTTTTTAACTTCCATCATCGTTGAGATATATCTATAACAAAATCATTAAATATGATTATCATTTGAGTTATTATGGAAGAAATTATTGTTGTAAAACGACATTGAATTTTTAGGTACTTCTGGAAAAGCTCGAGGACAATAAGAAAAAACATACGGAAGAAAAAGTAGCATGCGTGCCTGCGTGGTTGATTTGATTCGGAGAATGGCAGCAGGCCACGTGTTTATGTGGACGATTTCCCTTTATTTTGATTTTTTTTTCTCTTCTTGAAAGCATTAGTCTGGCCTAGGGGTGATAATGAGCCTGACCGGCTCGCGAGCTACTCGGGCTCGGCTCGAGTGAGTTCGGCTCGGGCTCGGCTCGAAACCTTAACAAGCTCAGGCTCGGCTCGAAAAGCTCGTGAACAGGCTCGGAATCTACATATGTACTAAAATAAATTATGTGTTTGTATTTTTTTCATTAGTTGATTGTTGTTTCATTTTGTATTTTCTTTAATTATGTGTTTGTATTATAACAATATTTATTGATTATTTGGATTAATCTAATTTTTGGCACTTTTTTCCCCTTTCCGGTCATTGAATTTCGTTTATGAAAGGGATTTTTAACGAATATTTTATATAAAAAAAACTATAGCAAAATTTTCCATTTCGAGCCGAGCCGAGCCTGACGAGCTCGAGCCGAGCCTGACGAGCTTCGAGCCCGAGCCGAGCCCAATAAAATTGTTTTCGAGCCGAGCTCGAGCCTAAAATTCCAAGCTCGGCGAGCCTCGAGCCCGAGCCGAGCCCAATTACACTGTTTCCGAGCCGAGGCTCGGCTCGTTATCACCCCTAGTCTGGCCGACAATTCATTCTCAACCTAGAATTTGCTGATTCTGTTGTGAGTTATATATATATATATATATATATATATAATAATAATAATAATAATAATAATAATAATAATAATAATAATAATAATAATAATAATAATAATAATAAGACATAATGTTAAAAAATAATCGTATTGTTTGTATGAATAGTTATTCTAGTTTATTTTTTAAGTAATTTAACCGTCAACGTTTTATTTTAGGAATATTTTATTTTGAGTTAAAATAAACATCCGCGGAAGAGAATTGTTAGTTAACTGACGATAAATTACTTGAAATAATCTGACTGTATTATCCTATAAAGTTATCATATTTGTATGACGCTAGTATAGTGGCGTACACTGCCATATAAATTTGTCACGTTATTTTAAGTAATTTATCGTCAGTTTACTAATAATTTTTATCTGCAAATGAGATATTCTGACAAAAAGTAAAATGTTGAGACTTAAATTACTTAAAAAAATATAAATTAAAATAATTATTCAGTCAAATATTATAAGTATTATTTTACATTATGACTATTAATAATACAGGAAATAACAGTTCAAGAAAAAAAAAATTAATCCAATACAAATTGTCAGAAAACGCTTCTATTAGTTGACCCAAACAATGAAACAAACAATAGCTTCGTAAATATTTTTTGTATTGTTAAATGTAAAAGAACACACTCTATTGTATATTTATTTTTCACTCTAGCTTCCTATTTTTTCCACCATATAATGGTTTATTATTCTAAAATTGTATTTTATTTTCAATTTTGTTTTCAACACGTCTCAAACAAGGTAAATAAAATATTGTTTTCAACACATCTCAAACAAGGTAAATTAGTATATAGCATAGTGTTCCGCTGTCTGAAAATTAAGTTTCTTTATTGTCAATAATAGCACTTTCCAACCGGGAAAAAGGAGAGGCAAAAACAGCTAAAGCCATAAAAGGTGGGTTCATTAGGACCCAAACATTTAAACTCGTTCCTCTTTCACTTTCAATCTTCCTGCTTGATCAAAGATCAACTCTTTTCTCTAGAACAAAGCAGAGTCTTTGCTCTGTTTCTTTCCACAGGCCAGTACTGACGCAAAGGTGTTGGTTTCTTTTTCTACATCTTTGTATACGTTGATCTATCTTTTGCTGTTAATATTCTTTTTTACTCGACTTTTATTAATGTAGAAGCTTTTTCTTGGTTATTATTGGATTTAAATTATGTGTTTTTTATTAGAAAAAATAAAAACAGTAAAAATTGGAAAATAAAGCTTTTACTATGTGGATGGAACAAGCACAATGCTTGGCCAAATCAGTTGTGTAGTACTATGGAATATGGATTACGGAATAAGAACTAGGACGACCCAAATGTTTGCTTTTACTTACCACTTACCATATCGGTGCAAAAGGGGATCATCATTTCCCTCCCTCGTTGATATGTAGAATAAAGAATCTTATATTTTTTTCCCTTTCGTTTAAATTTACAGACTTTTGGTATTAAATGAAATGAAACCATGTAGCTTTCCTCAGGTGTGGTTCGGGCTTATGTCTCCGGTAGCAGTAGCACTATTTGTGTTATTGTTTGTGGTTGAGTTGAGCACTGGTATATTCAATGAAATTCTTGATTTAATTCATAATTCTTGCTCTACCTTGGTGCTTAAATTTGTTACTTCCTTCAACTGTAACTGTGTGGTTGTACTCTGGGTGGGGAGAACTATAGAAGCATATTTTCTCTGCAATTTCTTTAATTGTTAAGGTGTACAGGTTAATTTCTCGATTCTTTACTTTAAAAGCCAATTAGCAACCGTTTTAGTTGATTATTTCTGAATATTAAGTCCCAAGTCTTGCACACTGTAATGCCAGGTTGAACTAGATTGTTAGATTCCAGTATTAGTCAAAATGTTCAGTAGATGGAGCAATTCGCATCACAAGGAGAATGATTCATTGCAGCATGAATCCAAGGTAATAAAGTTGGATCGGTTTGTGAGTTATTTGTTGGAAATCTTTCGCGTTGTCTACTCGAATATCCATTTGCTGCTCCTCATCTTGGAAAAACTTGCACCAGTAAATAATTATCAATATAAGATCTACCTATTAATATATTTTAAAAATTAACATTGTTCTGTCTTTAGAATGTTGTTACTAGTTGGTTAATACTAGCTCTTACATGGAAATACAATCAGATCAAGGAGCTTCGAGCTGCACTCGGACCACTATCCGGGCGCAGTTTGAAATATTGTACCAATGCATGCTTGAGGAGATACTTGGAGGCAAGAAACTGGAATGCTGACAAATCAAAGAAAATGCTGGAAGAGACACTCAAATGGAGATCAACCTATAAGCCTGAGGAAATTCGTTGGGTGAGCTTATTAACTTCACTGTTCATACATCGAATTAACGCTGGTGAATGATGATTGACTGTTTACAATAGTAATGAATAGCTTTTAGAATATTTTTTCCCTTGCTGCTTTTTGATGTTTTGTTGTCAGCATGAAGTTGCAGTAGAAGGGGAGACTGGGAAAGTATCCAGGGCAAACTTTCATGACCGATATGGTAGGACAGTTCTTATATTGCGACCGGGAAAGCAGGTAAGAGGTTTAAATTAAAAGAAAACCGAACTCTCGAGTTAATTAACATGGCTATAAATGTTGCAGAACACCACATCGTTGGACAATCAACTTCGCCATTTGGTGTATCTGATAGAGAATGCGATCCTAAGCCTTCCTGAGGGTCAAGAGCAGATGGCATGGTTGATAGATTTCACTGGCTGGACATTGAGCACGAGTGTGCCCATCAAGTCGGCTCGCGACACTATAAATCTATTACAAAACCACTACCCTGAGAGGCTGGCTGTAGCGTTTCTCTATAACCCCCCGAGAATTTTCGAAGCATTCTGGAAGGTTTGAGTTATAGCAACTGCAATAACTTTCCTTTTCATATTTTGCACCTAGGCTGCCATGGGTGAACCCTATTCATTGATGCATTTCAATGTAAACTGCAGCTCATACTGATTGATCTATTGGCAAAATACAAACCGATTTACTTTGCTTTTGTTTTTTTGCAGATTGTTAAGTATTTCATGGATACGAAAACCTTCCAAAAGGTGAAGTTTGTGTACCCTAAGAATACAGACAGTGTGGAGCTCATGAGATCGTATTTCGACGAGGAAAATCTACCAACTGAATTTGGAGGGAAGGCCATATTGGAGTACAACCATGAAGAATTCTCCAAACAAATGATCCAGGATGATATCAAGTCTGCCCATTTGTGGGGATTCAATGATAAAGACCAATGTATTGGCAACGGGCACTCTGGATCCGATGTTGCTGTCGCACCAGCAGCCAGTTGATCTACTTGCGCTCAGCCAATTATGTGGTAATAAATTCATATACATATATTGTCTATGCAACTGAAAGTGAGCTGCACGTAGCCTTTTGACAAATAAGGGTTGCCCCTTCTAGTGATAAACATTGAGCTTGTTGCTAGCGAAAGGGGATTATCCCCCGTCATTTTCCATTGATGTAGGCTACTTCGCCTTTACCCTTCCTATATGTAGTAAAGAGAAAAAAAATATGCATTCGTGTGAGATTCTACTACAAGCGAAGACCGATTACAGTAACATTGCAGTACTTTTCTTACTATGAAAACGGAACGCACATACCAGTTTTTCTCAAAAACAGAGTTATTTACAGGGAAATACAAGTCATACAGATATCAACATTTATACCTACACAATCATTCACTTCCCCTATATGTAAACAAACTAACGGTAAAGCAAGGCAAAATACTGAGGAAATAAAGAAAAAAAGTAACTCGAGGGAAACTACTACTCAGTCAAAATCTGTATTGAATGGTACATCCTTGTAAACGAGATACGAGATGGCAGTATACGACTTTGGATCTCAAGCGAGTGGACTGTAATACCAACTAAGATGCAAGGATTTAGATAAGCCGCCTTTTGAAGCTTCGAGTGGTTGCTTGGTAAGTACGAACCAACAAGCCAACTCCTATACCAACACCGAGACAAACACCAAGACCGATCCCTACGCCCACCCTTACACCTGCATTGAACCATGAGAGCTCACCATCTTCGTTATCCATGTACTCTGTTCTCCTCCAGAAGATATTGTTGTAGTCTTCATCGTCCACTTGTTTGTAGTTTCTGTATTCTGATAACTATGAATGGAAAGTAATGGGAGGAGTTAGAGATGAGCGAAATGTATGTGTTGTACTGCATCAAAGAAAACAAACTACTGAAAAATAAAAAAATTAAGAAAATCAACAGGAACGTTAATTTTTAGGATTCGCTATGGCCTTCTCTTCTCCATCTACCCTCCCTCACAAGTAAAAAAGCAACGTTCCGTGATCCTCGGTAAGAAGCAGCTGACTCTTGAGGATGAAAAGAAAGCCTGAACTGATGCTGCAGATCGCCAATGATGACAGTGTGAAAATATATGTTCTCTCTTTAATATTTGAGTTTTTTGTCCAAGAGTGAACCTTATATGATTATATCACTGGAACTAAGAGTCCGGGGTTCTACCAACAAGTCGCATCTAAAAACAACAATAACTAATCCCAGGGACCCCAAAGAAGAAAACTACTAATACAAACCTAAAGCTTACATGAAGTGCTTCCAAAGAGGGTTCAACACATTTATTTCCCTGTGACATGAGTTGCCTTCAAAGAGAAAGATATCTATTTCCAATATGGGAGGTGGGTAAAAACGGCAGGCAATAGTTGAGATCTATAACATTGGTTGTGTTCAAACAAAATATTTGAGAAAGCATAGTTGTATGTTCTAAAGCTTCAACCAGTTTCTTAGTAGCAAAAGTTCAGTATACCCTCATTGGCTTGCAAAGCTGCTATTAATCAAATACTTGATTGCAATGAAATACATAAACACAGCATTAGCATTAACAGAAGAGGATGGCCCTCAACAATAGAAGGGCAATAAACAGCCAGGAGAGGTGGCCTCCACATGACAGCAAACGGGTATGGCTCTAGTGGGCCTAGAGTCATCAGGATCAGGCGGACCTACTTTACTGAAAAGTACACAAGAGAAAAGGAAAAGGGGTATATCCCATCACTTTAAAAGTGTGCATTGCCCATACGCTGATGACACGTATAGGATAAAGATTCCGTTTCCCAGTCCATTCCAAATCTTGCAAGTATGGACCATGTTTCAAGACAGGAAGCACGATGACAGCCTTAAAATGGAGGAAGGAAACTAGCATAAAATAAAAACTTCACCGAATTTGAAATCACAGAACTTGGACCAAAGCTTATAATGCAATGCCATATCTGAATTTATATCTTCATTATCCATTGCGAAAATAATAACTTATCTTTTTATACAAAGGACCGAAGGCCTTAGCCTTGGAATAGGATAAGGGATTATAATCTCGGACCCTACAGGATGAATGACTTCATAATGAAGGTTGCTTGGACCAGCTAGGATATGTCTTGGGTTAAATGCTATGAAATTTTACTCGAACATTACTCCACATACATAAGGATTAGACTTAGACCAAAGCATATGAATGGCCATCCTTGAATAAACAGAGCATGGACTACTAAATTGGTAAGATTAAGAACTCAGCATCAAATCATGGCTCAAACGTAGCACATCTCAAACTCAGTCCACTAAAGTAAACAGAAGAGGAAGGAAAAGGAATTTCAATAGTGAATAAGGTATGTTACCTGCATATATCCAGGTGACATATCTTTCTGGCATTCAGTGCTCTCATATTCCGGGATTGCATCTAATGTTCCCTTGCGATTATGCTTCTTCCGGTGATTAAGTTGCAATGTTTCGGTCAAGATGATTGGTTTTCCAGAGAAGCAACCGGCAACATAAACCTCAATGGTTGGTGGAGATAATTTGGGACAAGAATTGAGCTTTCCCTTCAGGAAACCATTGCCAGATGTGATCTCTGATTCACAATTCATACTCCATTGTTTCACATTATTTTTCGATTCCCCGATGAAGCCATTATGACCAGACAGTTCCAAAACACCAGAGAGAATGAGATCCTTTTTATCTAACACCTCGAATTTCACACTTCCTGTCAACCTAACATTATCTGTACTCACATAGGTGACTTCTTCTGATCTTTTATCTACCCGATCCCTTCTAAGGAGTATAGAGACCTCATCAGAGTACATACTGCTTCTAATGCCATTAACTTCCAAAAGGGTGTCGGGCTCTAAGGGGATATGACTGAGAGTTAGAAACTCCGGAGTCCAATCATCAACTTGAAATTTGCTGACTCTAACATAGAAGACTCTCAAATCAAACCAAAGTGATGATAATCCGGCACAGGGTTGGAGCGGCGAGTACCGAATAAGCTTAAGGTCGCCATCTGCTACTTTACCATTTTCTGGTGTTTCACAAAGACCCTCCATTATTGAGGAGCTTAATCCTCACTGAATCCCTCTAACATCAATTAGAATCACAACAGCCGATGAAACACAAAAATTGGTATTGAATTGCCTGTAAAAACCTGTTATAACAATAGGAGAGTAATGCAAGTCAGATAATCACAAGGAATAATTCATTCGAATCAGCATAGGTCGAAATTAAGGAAGAGAAGGGGAAAAGGAACAATGAATATAAGAGACAAATCCATGGGAGAGCTTGATAAGAGATTTCCAAGTAACAGTCCAAATAAAGGTAAAAAAAAAAAACATATACTTTTGGAACAGAGACCCTTGAAATATGGAGGAAAAACAATAACAGAAAAAAGATATGCAGTCAAACAGTATCATCGCCACGCCAGAGAAAGAAGTTAAGTTTCCCAAGTTTACTATATGACCATCCCCTAACAGAGATCATGGAAAAGTCTAATAGTTTTTCTTTTGAAAAATACAGAATTAATTGTTGAATAACCCCAAAGTGATAAAAAGCAAAAAAGGAAAGGATTCTCCATTTACTTATCTGAATTTTTCATAAAACAACAAAAGAACTAAGGCAGTCAAGTGGAAATTCAAAACAGAGATCAACTTGCAAACAATATTCATCATTTGGAAATTGAAATAAAAGTACCCACCAGCAGCTTCTCCAGGGGATCCTACAGATAAGCAAACAAGGAATCAGCTTTCTCGTATCTCCGAGCTTGGAATGAAAGCAAAACAAGAGGATCTGATTGAACAAATGATCGAGTCTTTAATCATCATCTTCTTCCAAGAGAAAAGAAAATAGAAAAAAAGGAAACCTTTAATACTAAAAACTAGCTTGGCACTTACGTAATTACTGTACTAAAAACACACGTCACACAACCAGCCAAAAATCATGAAAATATCAGTTCCTTTAGGAAGGCAGAGCACCACAAGCGTAAAAAGGAATTTCCAATTGAGGAAAATCTTCATCCACAAAAACTCCAACTTGCAGAAATATATAAACTGTCTTCTCTGCTAAATCGAAATAGATCCCTGCTTTTCTAGCCACCAGCTAATGGCTTCACAAATCACTTTCAATCTCTAAGACCAAAGCTTTTGATTGTCCAAATAAAAATTGTGGATAAGTACATATGCAAAGACTCCAAAACTACAAGACAATTGTAGCCTTAGATTATTATATACGGCTACAATAATCGTAAAAAATCTTAAAATTGAAACAGAGTGATGGGACTTTTTGATGACTATTCTTTTCTGTATTAGAATAATTGTTGGATATACTGAGAGAGATGGGCTACACTCTGACCTGCGCTACCTTGCATTATAATACGAGTATGATATCGATGAGCTTATCCGATTAGCAGTCCCAGATTTTTGCTAATTACGAGGCCGGTGCCATTTGAAAGGGACGTCCTGCCTTAGTTGTCTTGTCCCTGCCCTGCCCTGCCTTGCGGGCCGACTGAGGAGTAACCAGCAGCTATGTCAACGTGGCCGTTGGCTGTTGTGCCATGAAATCATCATCAGAATTCAGAATTTAGATGTTAGAGAAGTCATTGGGCCTTTACAAACAAGCCTTTTAACATATAAAAACCAATACCACAAAGACAAGCTTTGGTTTAATAAGAGAAGCCCGATTTTTGGAACCGAGAGACCAAAACCAAAACCAAATACCCATTGTCTTGTAAGAAAATGAGGAGCGGGAGTAAACCAAGGAAACCCCAGAATTTGCTGTAAGATAAAAGTAGAAGGGCACCAATTGTTTTCTAACAGGGGCTCTTTAGAAAGCTCAACTCTCGCGCTTCTTTGCCTTAGAAACGACTGGCAAGTCACAAGAACATCTGAACATCAAAGCCCAGATTCCTCTCTAATCTTAGTTTCCAGGTGAGCATCTCTTTTTCTACGCAATGCGATGGTACAACTCTTGTAATCCTTGCTTACTTTGTATTCAATCTCGAACTTTATCTAGCCTAATTGATCTGTATCATGAAATTTTGAAATGGGTTTTGAGTTTCAAATCAAGGACATGCAATTTTAAATTCTCAGTAGCAGAACGTTTTTTTGGGGGGAGGCATTTTGGGTTTTACTGTGTATTTATTGTGGTGGTTGTACTTCCTTTTTTCTGGGATTGTCATTAAGTGGTAGTTGAAAGTAGTGTAGAAAGAAGACTGACAGTTGATTTTGAAAGGTTTAACCGAAGGTTATTCTTGCTTAGATTTGCCTAGGTTATGGCATACCCTGAGCCTCAAGGTGCAGAGAGGGAGATAGTTCAGGTTAACTCTACCCCAAGAAAACCCAGGATTTTACTCGCTGCCAGTGGAAGTGTAGCTGCCATTAAGTTTGGGAATCTCTGCCATTGTTTCTCGGAATGGGCAGAAGTTAAAGCAGTTGCCACGAAGGCTTCTTTGCATTTCATTGACAAAGCATCACTCCCTAAGGATCTTAAGCTTTACACTGATGAGGAGGAATGGTCTAGTTGGGGGAAAATAGGTGACAGTGTGCTTCACATCGAGCTTCGTCGATGGGCTGATATTATGGTCATTGCCCCTTTGTCAGCAAATACGCTTGGCAAGGTAATATTATTTGTCCATATTTTGGTATACTTTTGTTCTTGTATGTTGTACTTTGGATTAACCGTTGAAGGGACTCTAAACATTATATGATCAATTCAATGAAAAGAGCATTGGGGACAGTTGGGAGAATTCCTGAAAGTCTCCTAATTCGAGTGATTAGGGTGTGCTTTATGTAGCTGTAGAATGATCCAAGTACTTATTTGATGCTTTATATCATCATGAGTTTACAATTTGTGCTAAGCATCCATGTATGTAAAAATTAGTTTCTTCTGCTGTCATGTGCTTTTGATATTCCCATTTTGTGAAGCAGGTTTGTTGCTTAAACGATCATATTGCTCGACGCAATTGCAACTCTGCTCTTAAGCATTTTCTTTTTCATCTTTTAATATCTGCTGTTGCAGATTGCTGGGGGATTATGCGACAATTTGCTGACTTGTGTCGTTCGAGCATGGGACTACAGCAAGCCTATGTTTGTTGCACCAGCTATGAACACTTTCATGTGGAGCAACCCTTTCACAGAAAAACATCTCATGACAATTGATGAGCTTGGAATTTCCCTCATCCCACCTGTCTCGAAGCGACTAGCATGTGGGGACTATGGGAACGGCGCAATGGCGGAACCTTCTCTAATCCACTCGACTGTAAGACTATTCTTGGAGTCACGGCCTCAACCAAGTGACTGAAGAACATGAATATCTTGTGTTGTAATCCATTTGATTCAGTATTGGGTGTGTTTCTGTTAGCTGACAAACAAGCTTAGTGTACATTAATAGTTGCATTTTGGGGTTTGCTTAACTTTTCATGTCATGAAGAATCGTCTCTGAAATCTGACCTTTTAAGCTGATATTTGATGATTTGCAGAATAGATATATAGATTAACTATCGTTTGTGCCTATGTTGAGTCCAGTCAGTGGGATTAAATGTTTATGAACCTCACCACTCACCAGGGTCCAGGGGAATATAGTTATATAGTTGACGGGCTCCACGGCCGATTAGTGACACAACTCGTCAGACTGTACACCCCAACACTTTCACCAATCACCACGTTAAAAGTCAAAACTATAAGACACTGGTTTCAAACCACCACCATTTAACCATGGTTTATCTTGGCCACACGTGTTAACGAACTGGTACTTGTTTTAATATAAATCCAATCAGTGTTATGCTGTTTTGATACTTTGTGTCGTTCCATACCTAAAGTACTTAATTATACGGTAATTTTAATTTGGTTTAAAGGTTAGATGGGTGGCCCTCAACAAAAAATTAATTAAGCTTTTACGGAATTTTTTCATCTAATTGAGTCTTCGTAATTAGATGGTCGTTAACTCACAAATAGTCAATAAGATAATAACACGTGGCATTTTTTGAAAGTGTCACATCATAAAAATTGTAAAAATCATTTAAAATTATAAATAGTATATATTTAAAATTTTAAAAAAATAAAATTTATGAAAACAAATTAAACTTACAAAATATCTAAAATTAAAAAAATATAGAAATATATTTAAACAAATTCAAGAAAATAAAAAAATATTTAAATTTGTAAAAAATAAATTATGTATAAATTTATAAAAAAATATTTTTACTTAAAATAAAAAAATAATTATAATAATTATTTAAAAATAAATAAATATTTATAATGAAATAATATTTAAAAGTTGTATGTTTTTTTAAAAATATTTTTTATTATAAAACCTAAAATTTTAGAATTTATCGAAATGCCCAAAAAAACTAACCTTCTATACCTAAATCTCCAAATTAATTTAAACGACGGTGAAAGTTATTGGTACTGTAGTATGTGATAGTGCTTGGGTAGACGATAGTGTTCATGAGAAGAAATATCGAGGGAGAGCGGGTTAGGTGATGCAAGGGGTGTTGAACGATGAGAATGCGTGCAAGCGACGATAGTAGGACGCCGAAGATGGGGGAGTTTTCCTGCGACGGGAGTGATCGGTGGTTAAATCGGCGTCAATGCTTGATTTAGGGACTAAGGGGGCTTTTCCGAAAGAAATGAAACTTTAGAGTTTTTTTTTTAAAAATTAATATTTTATGTTTTTTATAAAAAAAATAAAGGAAAATAAAAAAAATAATTTAACAATTTTAATTTTTATAATTTTACAAAATTATGATTTTTTTATGATTTAATGACGTGGCACTCCCAAGTGTTCTATCGTTGATTGTTTGAGGACACTGATTGTCAGTGCAATCAACATAATAAAGGAGCTAAATCATGTGCAATTTAAATTTTGAAGACTAAATTAAATAAGTTTTTTTCATAAAATTCTAATTAATTTTTTAATTTTTCATTAAGAGTGAATTTGAGCTTCAAGCCTTTTAATTCAATTGCACGGTTTAACCATGGTTAGCGTAGCAACCTTCTATGTTCAATAAAATAAGAAAATTTTAGAGTGAATGAAAAAGGGATAGCTTTCGACCATATTTTCTCCCGCAGCAAAAGAATAGTGTGTATTTACATATGTACAGTGCACAAACATAGGGATGGATGGGGTTGACAGATAAAGAAAAGGAGAAGTAATTTAATGGCTTTTTGGGCTTTGTTTATTCTCTGCAAGTAGAAGCAATTACTTTTGCTATTGGTATTTGGTTGCAGATTGTATAGAATAAGAGGAAAAGAAACAAAAAAGGGAAGAGATTGTATTAATGGGGTTTCCAGAATCTTGATATTGGTCAAAGTTATTGGTCCAATTGCTGTACCTAGGGGCATATTTTGAATGAATTCTTTTGGATCCAATAAACAGAAGCTTCAGTTCAGACACTAAAAAGGATAGTAAAATACAAGTCATTGAAGATTTGATTTTGATGGTCTTACTTTGAGTTTGTTGAAAGATTAATGGATAAGAAGAAGAAGCCTCAAAAAACCAAGCAACTTTCAGTGGCAATAGCCGAGGCTTCATCAGCAGGAGAAGATGTTCATGTACCCCAGCAACAATCTCAGCCTCAGACTCCTAGAAAGAGAGGTAGACCGCGAAAGATTGTCGAGAGAACCGAAAGTGAAGAAATAAAACAAGAGGAAGCAGCTGAAGTTACTGAGAGCCAATCAAAGAAACTAAAAACTACCCAGGAAGAAGAAGAAGAAGAGCAAAAGGCAGAAGCAGAGGCTTCATCTGCTTCCATGGGAGGCATGAAGAAAGGAGAGGGACAATCAGTGGCACGAAGGGAGCCTCCAACAAGGAGAACAAGAAGAAAAAGCAAGCCCAGAAAGAGCATCTAAAATTTCTTCAATTTGTTTTCACTGAGTCTGGTAAATCCATTTTCCCTTCTTGTTTACTATATATAATATGGTAGCTCCAAGAAAGGAAAGATTAAAATGATTCAGCTTTTCATGTTCGAGTAGGTTGAAGATGAAGTTTCCAGCTTTCATCAAATTTGTTGCTTTATCAGTTTTTCTGTCTCAAATGTAAACACAGAAAAGCACAATACAAAGGACCTTGCTTTTTCTTTTCCCTGATTGCAGTAATTGGGCTTTCTTAAGTCTTAACCATCTTCTTTATCCCATATGTTTTTCTGTATAAACAAACAAAGCACTGCTACTGTTTGATTGAAGTTGCCCACTGCACAGAACGTATCGACAATTTATTCTAATTTCTACAGCAGATGTTAAGCACATTCTCTTTTTTTCTTTATTTGTATTCTTGTCTGCAACTGCAAGAGCCTGAGTTGAAAATTCAGATGTTGCTAAGCACTGTTTTTAGGAAAATATGTTAGTGGTAGCCTGAACACAAACCTTGCTGTCATCCAGCCACACGTTTGAATGATTTGATTTAACATTTCCAGGGCCACATTTGCCAATCTGGTTATTGTATATCTTTTTGATAACATCTCAACCAGAGAAACATATGAAAAGAAGTAAAGAACAATAAAGTAATAACACTTATATCTTGATATATTGTGATTCAACATGCTAAACAAGTGCTTCTAATACACTGTAATCTGCAATCGTTTTTTTTTACCAAAAAAAGGTGATTGGAAAATGACAAGTTAGCCATTTTTAAGATTACAATGGGAAATAAAAGTAAAAAAATAAATAAATAGAGGAAGTCCGACAAAAGGACAGAACATTACGTTTAAGCCAGAACGGATGGGGACATCTTCCGGTAGGAAAATGACCCACATCTTAAAAGTGAGATAAATTTTATAGGAGTTGTTCTAACGTTAATTGTTGTGTTGCTTAATACTAGCCAAGTGTGTAAGCATTAGACCTCAGATATCTTTTGAAAATGATGTTTTCTCGATACAACTGCTTATACTCGGTATGAAAATTCGCAAGACCAGTTTCAGCTTATAATTTCAATAGCTTCACCGTTACAATCTTTCAAAAGGAAAAAAACAATAGCTTCATTATGAACTTTGAGAAGATCAAATTGAATCAGCGGTGTTAAATATGATGATTGATTTACAGATATCTCGCACAGTTTGAGTACTCGGTGATCCTTCACGGTTCACAAGATGAGTTTGGATGTAAGGGCAACAGAAACCGAGAAAAATGAAATTTGTTTGTGAAATTTATGAATGTACAAATATATAGTGATGTCAAGGTCGCCATGTAGTTTTCTGCGCACATATAATACCCTCCTTGTTCTGAGAATAAGTCATTCTGATCTCCCAATGTAAGCTTCTCAAAATTGCCTCGAGTGGATCAAGTATCTCGACTTTATCACGCACGATAACCCAACCTCCGGGGCGTAGAATACGGTCCATCTCAACAACGATCGAAACAGGGTGCTTGCACCTGCAAAAGGTGATGTTTTTGGTGTTATACAATGACTTGATCAACCCACCAATCAGAGTGATCAGAGGACAGTAAAATTCAATGGGAATTAACCTGTTTTTTAGCCTGGAGAAAAAATGATCGGCATGCAACAGGTCATACGATCTAGGGTAAGTCCCAAAAGGTTCACACCAGTCGTGGTAGACGCCAACCAGTCCGCGTTCAAAAATGAATGGAAGTGTATCTGGTGCATGGATGGGGACCACGTTCATCACCCAAATTTTTTGTTGTAAGAGTGCAGCAGCGAATCTGTTTTCGAACAAAACATTCAAACATCATTTCTTGATAGATAATATATTTCCAAAACTGAAGGAGAAGAAGAAAGGAGCTACTATAATTCTAGATTAGAGGTGATCCTCAATATTACAAGAATTTTGTTGCGATGTAAACATACCCTCCATGGATAGCTTTCATGTCCATCACATTCCTGATAGTTGACCAGTCGATACCCATTCCGGTAAGATAGGACTTGTCAACAATATTTTTCCAATACTTGGTATCATCAATTGCTTTTTCTTTGTTGTTCAACCATTCCGGATATGTTTCGAGCCTCTTAGGCCATTCCTCAGGCCACTCCGTCCCATGTTGTTCAATTGCAGATGGAATGGGATGCAAACAAGTTTTCATAGGAACATACCTATCAGTAAAAAAAAATGCAGCCACCAAGTAAATTAGGTTTAAATTACCATTATGTTAGGGATAAGCACAGATATGTAAAGCAAGTGTATCTGAGCTTACCAGGCAGCATCCGGATTTTCATTCTCCTTGCATAAAGGCGGATTTTTCCTTCTCCTCAACACATATATATCATTGGAATCAGGCTTCTGGTATATTTTAACACCCACTTCACTGACATCATCGGTTTTATGAGCCAGAATATTCCAACAGATCGAAGAAGTCAATGTGTTCATAGCTGGAATAAACAATAGCGTTAAAGGTGAATATCATCATACAAAATAAAAGAGAAGTTATTTTTTGTGTGTATATATATATATTAAAAAGGCTAAAAGCAGCGCATCCTAAATATGAAAAACGAAAGCGCATAAATGATAAAACACATGGCCTGGGGCAAAAACTTTGTGAGCGGCAGACACACCAACCATAATATAGCAGCAGGTTAAGTTCTATGTAGTTTGCAAAATCCTCTACCCCGCAGCAAGGGAAGTCCTAAAGAAGAGACTCGATGCATTCCAAGAATTTTACAAAGTAGTCAAGATGGTACAAATCCTATGTTCATATTTGGAGGATTGACAGACAATTATTTTCAAGAGAAAGCATATGGCAACATTTATTCCCGTATCCAAAGCATGGTTAACTGTAAAAATGAAAAGACAAGTCCCTACCTTCTTCTGCCTCGATGCTGTCGTGTTTAGTTGACAAAATAAAGTATCCACCAGGCCTCAAAATCCTATTTACCTCTAGAAGAAGCTTACCCTCTGAAAATTGAAAACAAAAGCAAAGCAGGTTCCATTTATCAATATGGATGTCACTTAAAATATGAAATAAATTTTACAGGAAAAAAAAGAAGGAAACAAATACCATGGGAATGCCAAGGGATTGTACATTGACCACAATGAATAGCATCAAAAACTCCACTAGGAAAAGGAAGTCGTCTTCTTGCAAAGGGACTAACAACTGTCGCAAAACCACGTTCTAGGGAAACCTGTGCTAGGTCAACAAGATCATCCTTCAAGCCCAGTGACAATGTTAAAACGTCCTTATCAAGAAGAGAGGCCACGAAGCTTGAATCTGAGCATCCAACATCCAGCACTACACGTATATTCTTTCCCCATTCAATATCTGGTACCATCTAAGAAAATCCACTCAAAATTTTTAAAAAATGAAACAAGGAAAGGATTGCAACATAAATGTTCAATGGCCATCAGGGAAGCTTACTTTCTATACCTAAGAAATCTACTGGTGCAGTCAGTAAAAAGTTGTCTATTCTAGGCAGCAGGAACTTCAGAAATATCATTTTCTGTAACAGGCAAGTTCTACAGATGGCCAAACTAATCAGGAAGAAAAAGGTAACTGCAATATTCAATGAACACATGATTACAAATTCAATTTCCATTATATAAAGCATATTTTGCAATATAACTATATTTGTCTACACAGATCTTTTAAGTTTGAAGGCAATCAGAAGTAGATGAGTTTGTTATCATATAATGAAATCGTTAGAAATATCTCTTGTCCGGTAAATTTATGCTATACTAATTAATGATTTTTAACATCTGGAACTTGAGTGCAGAAGATCCCTAAAACTTAGATAGAACATGCTACAAGAAAGGCTCACCTCTTCAATGGATTCAAGGTAGTGAACACCACCACCCTTGAAATCAGACTGGTTCTGAGGAAACATCAAATGCTCCCCAGATTTAATCAACCAATTATGGTTCTTCATATATGCTGCTAGCTTTGGATGAGCCACATTCTTGTACAATATCTGACAAAACAATTAGATAGCCACAACATAAGAACTCAAAAATGAATCAGCATATAGTCAAATTCGGAACAGAGAACAACTTAACTTCATTCTATATGCGTACCTTCAATTTACTCTCAGGCCAGCGCACTGGAGCATCATAACCATCATGGGGAAGGGGAACAAGACACATTGGAGGGACTTTCGGGCAAGTCCTCTCTCCATGCCTGTAGCTCTGCAATCTTGTGAAGCCACTTTCAACGTCAATACATGGCATATAATTATGCTTGCTCCTTGTGCTGCATAATTTCCAACTATAATGAGCTTTCGGATCGAAAACCGGACCTTTGGTCTTTCTCTTCTTCCCTTCATTCTCGTTTTCCACCGCTTCCTCAGTCTCTTGATCCACTGATTCACCCAGATCAGCATCGCCTTCCATCTCCCCCTTTTCTTCTTCACCATCCACTACTACTTCTTCCTCCTCTTCTGTCTCCTTCTCGGCTTCTTCACTTTGAGATTCTTCTTGCTTTTGATTCTCTTTTGACACTTCACTAGATACCTTTGGCTTATCCCTGTCCTTTGTCCTGTTTGAAACATGTTTCTCATTCTTTTTCCCAGATTTATGTTCATGAGCAGGTAAAGGCAAAGACCCATTCACCTTTTTCTCGTCTTTTTTCTTTAAATTAGATTCAACCTTCCTTTTGTGATCATTTGAATCATGTTTTTCTAATTGGTTTCCCTTGGATTTGCTTACCATTGTGCCTGAAGCTACAGGTTCAGCGATGTCATCAAAGCTCTCCCTTTGAACAGTAACAGAAGTAGAAGGAGAAGAGAACATGGACCAAACAAATATAAAACAAAGACCCAAGATTGCCACTGCTGTCATCTTTACACAAACCCCATGCTGGCGCTTCACTTGTCGACCAAACCGAGCTAAAGCCATGTCCTTTTATGTTTCCCAAACAACGAAATCTAGTACTCAGATGGGAGAAAAACAAAGAATGAAAATATATATGTTTGTAACAAGAAAGATCTGCCGAGATCTGAAAACAGCCTTGAAAATGAACTGGAAGTCTCTGGCCCTCAAATCACCATTCGAATGAAAGTGGAACGAAAAAATGAAAGTACTAACAAAGATTAGCTTTCAAAGAAGTGAAATTTTGAAGCAGCCAGATTTGGAAAACGGGTAAATTAAACCTCAGGTTTATAATTTCAATTAGATTGAAATTTCACCCACCGATTTTATAATTAATTTATCCAACTTTAGAAACACAAGATTATCCACTAAAGATGGTGCTGGCTTTCTTTTCACTACAACTATCAGGGACGGAGCTTAGTGGGGCAGGCAGGCGGGGGCTCTGGATCTCTCAACACTTTTGAATATTTAAAAATATATATATTGTGACTATTTGAAAAAAATGGTACAATTAAAGTTGGTTCATTCGAATTTTAGATTTTTTAAGATTAATGTTGTAATATAATTTAATATTTTTTCTGTCTCATTAAAACAGTTGTATGTCGATATTTTTTTTGATAAATTGAAAAATAAATTAAATATATTTTGCTTATGAATTAAATTTTATGAATTATTATTTGATGTATTATCATTAAAAATACAATTTTACATGTTTTATCTTAAAAAACAATTGATTGGAAATTTCAGCTTGTAATTAATTTTTAGGCATTTAAACTTTAATAGTTATAAAATAATTTTATAATGTCCAAAAATTAAAAACAGATCCTTCATTATAGATTTTTAGGCATTTAAACTTCAATAGTTATAAATTGGTCATAAAACGGATTAGAACATATTAAATTAAATTATCTTAATTCTTTACTTAACACATAATGACACGTCTATTTTTAAAATAGTTTATCTTTATTGGCACATTTTTATTTAAAAATTCCATTTTTTTGAAATCATATTGAAAAAGTTTTATCTTAAAAAACAATCAAGTTTAAATCATATTTAAGATTATCTTAAAATTATAAAAATATACCATAGATAATTTCATTTCAAATTTTAAAATTTAATTTTCAAATTAAATAATACACTACAAAATCCAAAAATATTTTTTTATTATATAAATCTAAATAATGAATGGGTTTTGTTTACAATAATTTGATAAAATCAATTAATATCCAATATATTTAGTATCATATATAATATATTATACAATACGTACGTCAAATAGGAAAATTACGTATTAATTCATTATATGTTAAAAAATTTCAATATAAATTTATTAAATATATTTTCACTATTAAGTACAACTGTACAAGGCAAAAGAACAATACCAAGTTCCAAAATTTGATAACTCGTAAGGAAGCCATAATAACATTTTTTGCCTCTTAATTTTATCAAATTAATTATTTTAGTCCCTAAAATTGCATCGTATTTTTTTACACTCTAACTTTTAATTTTAGTTAAATTAACTCAAATGTGATGGAGCAATAACACTGTTTTTAAGTTGTTAACCATTTTATTCTTTTCTACTACATCATAAAAAGAATTGAAAAATTATCCAATTTATCTTGACTGAAGCGTTAATATTTATTAGTTTAACATTTTTTTAATTTTTATTTTGATTATATAATAGAAAAGACAAATGATTGATGTTAACATTTCAATAATAATAACAATCTGTCACATTTGAGTTAATATGAAAAAAATTTAAGAACATAAAATGACTAAATTAATAAAAATAAAAGGCCAAAAAGACTATAAAAAAAGGTTGAAGATAAAAGAGAAACAAACAAGAGAATGGAAAAAAAAAGTGTTTGGAAAGTGTTAAGATTAAGTTGGCCAGTTAAGATAAGTAGGGGCTTCCAGCTTTGTCGCTTCGGTGTAAAGTAATGGATGGTGGCTATGGTTATGGCGCTTTCAACGGAATGACGCTTCTTTTTTTGAACAACGGAATGACGCTTCATAGCTGGGTTTCTTGTCTTTAAATTTCGACATTCGAATTGTTTTGGACTTTGTAATGGTCAAAACTCAAGAGCCTTTAAGCAACCCAAGGCCCTAAACTTGGATTCTGGGTCCACTTGCCCCAGACAGCTAAAAACTTGGTCCTGAATCTAATATGGTGTGCCCAAGGCGGCCATTATTAATCATCGCACACCTTCAAATCCCAAACTATTTTTCAGAAAAACGGGAGAAAAACACACAGTGGTAGGGATGGCAATGGATCGGATTTGGATCGGATTGTATAAAATCCAAGTCCGAATCCGTTACAATCGGACTTGGATATTTTTTTCGGATTTGGATTCGGATTTTTTTCAACGGATTTGGATCGGATTGTTTTTGGATCGGATTTTTTCGGATCGGATTCGGATTTGTTTCAACCACATTTAGATCAGAGTTTTTGGATTCGGATTAAATTGTCATCCCTAGTCTTGACCCAAGTCTGAGGGGTAGATTCGCGAATTTTAGCGTCTTTAGGGTATATTGTGTTTTGACCCTCTAATAATTTTATTTTAGTGCAAATCAATCCATAATTTTGTATATTTAATTTCTTACGCATTTAATTTATGCTATTTAATTTTACACTTGTTATTTTTATCTCTTATTTGTTGACTACATTTAATTTTTTGTGTTTAATGTTTATGCTTTTAATTTGCTTTCTATTTTAATTCATAATTTTAGCATAATATATCATAACTTTATTTATCGATTGCATATTACTTACTATTTCATTCACTAACTTTCTTAATTTTTAGTAATTCATTGATATTTACATTTATTTGTTTCTCCATTGTAGTTATTTTATTGTTTGTTTATCTATGACTTGATCTTGCATTTGTTTTTTTTTCATATTTATTTATACATGCATATGGTATAAATAGATATATTACACTATATTAAGGTTAATTAATATATATAAATCATAATAAATATTATTATTATTTAACATACATTCTTAAGACATTTATATTTTTATTATCACTTTTAATATATATATATATATATATATATATATAAAGTTAATTTTATTTTTACTATTATTCCAAATTACCTAATATATACATTTATGTTTTCGTTTAAAAAATATATGTAGTTATGTTTCTTTTAATGTATTTAGTTTAACTTTTTACTTGTCTTCTTGTTTTAATGTAAATATTATACATGATATTTTGTTTTAAGGAGTTAAAAGTTCTAAATATTTTGATTCGGACTCTCGGATATGGATCGGATTCGGATTCGGATCGGATCTTGGCATGATCCATATCCAACCCATCTCCTATTAGGACTCGGACATTTTACTCGGATTCGGATTCGGATTTTTTTCAATCGAATATGGATCGGATAAATTCCTTCGGATCGAATCGGATTCGAATCGGATTCGGATCAAATTGCCATCCCTACACAGTGGAATAGAAATTGCCTTTTTTTTTGTGTTCCCAGTTATTTCTCCGTACTAAAAAAAAGTTTACAATTTAAAATTAAGGTTTAGGTTATGCTATATTGTTTAGGGTTTAAGATTTAGAATCTAAAATTTAGGGAATTGTGTGAGTGAGACTGTGAGAGTGATGTTGAAGATAATTAGTTAATTAGCTGTTATAAATTTGTTATTAGTTTGTTGAATTTATTAGTCTATTGGGTCATTGTTTGTTTGGGCTATAAATACCCAACATGTAACTCAATTCAAGTAATCCATTTTCCAATAAATCAGATTACATTCTTTTTCTCTATATTTGTCAAATCCCTATCGTGTTCTCTTCTTTTTCTACTTTTACCGCCGGTTATCTACTCCGGCTACCACAATGCCTCCTTTCTCACAAGTGACCCTTTAGAGTATATTTATGGTTAAAGATGACGTTTAAATCAAGGGCTTATGATCTGTACATTTTAAACCATGTTCGATTATTAGCTGAAAGTCCATACTCTGAAGCAAAATCCAAAACCAAAAGAAACTTGAGAATAAAGACAAGGGGCATGAGTTGATGTATCTTCAGTTCCACATTGTCTTGCGGATATTGAATGATGTCAAATGGTGTTCAGGCATGAGGCATCCGTTCCACATGCGATTGCATGTGTCGTGCTCGTACAGACACTCTCTCTAAAACTAAAGAATGATCCATCATTGGTTCTCACCAAGTAGCTAAACCTTAGCTCAAAACTTTTTTCTAACGGGAAAAGAATAAAAAATGATGAGGTTTCAACTATCCTTTGATGATTCTCCTGATGCTCGAGACTGAAAGGGTTCATACGGGGAAGTATGAGAAAGATTTCCCTCATGCACCGGTGATGCAGGGGTCAGGATGTCGCTACCGGGGAGTATAAGTATGGGTATTTTTTAAGGTATTCACTGAAACAAGTCCAATGGCAAATTCTCCGTATTTTGATCATCTTTATAGGTATAGACGTCAACCACAAGTTTTAAAGCTACTTCATGTTAAGACAATTATTAAACCCTCGTTCATTAATTAAAAGTAAGAAAAATCTTTTATCATCTCTGCTAAGTCTCACGGTTGTAATAATTCGATTATTTTTTAGTTTTAAATCTTATTGGACTTGAATATTTTAGGTACAGTTCTAGATTTGAGCTTATTTTGTCACCTCTGCTCTAGTTTTATCTAGCGGTCATAACTCATAAGAATTAAGAAATGTCAAAGGAAGGATGAGGAGGATCAATTAAGGCTGCAAGGATCTTTTCATACATTCTTCAAGTCGTATATTGTAGTTGGTAATAACTGAAGTTGTATAAAACTAGTTTGAAACGTTGTCATGACACTGTCGCTTAAGAAATAGAAATCAACAACAAGCACAGGACAATAACACTCAATCAACTCAACTACGCACTAGGCAAGTGTTTGAGTAGAGAAATGTGTTCAATGAATTGAGTAAGAAATAACAATGTAAGGGTGCTCGAACGGTAAAAACCCTCTTCCCCTAATCATGCTCCATTCTATGTTCCACACTAAAAATTACTTAAAAATTCAATTATAAACCCTAATTATAATTTCTATATTTTAAACCTTAAATCCTATACCTAAAAATTACACCCTACATTTAATTCTCTAAACCCTAACCACAACCCCTAACTTTAAACCCTAAACTCTAAACCCTAAACACACTATTTTAAAGTGGGGGCATAGAAGGGGCATGATAAAGAAGCAGACGATTTCCATCCGAAACTGGAAGATTATTTTTAGCGGAACAAAAATGATCTCCTTCCCCTAATTATGCATTTTTTTATGTCCCACACTAAAAAACACTAAAAATTAAATGTTAAATTCTAACCTTAAATTCTATATTCTAAACACTACACCCTAGAAAATACACCCTATCCCTGATTTTTTAAACCCCAAATACATTTTTTTAAGTGAAACACCAAAAGAGACATAATTTGAGTGCAGATAATTTCTATTCTTTTTAGCGTATATCTTTAGATACAAGGCAGCAAAAAATAACACATGAGTTATTCTAAATATATTGTAGACAGTTCAAAAACACACCAAAAAATCATGTTTTACTCAAGCGAGGGGAGAAAACTCGAACAATTTACACTACATATGCCTCTTTAACTTTTCTTTTCGTGCACATAAATTCAACCCATTAATTTTACTCTTACATTACAAGCTCAAAATTAAGAAATAATTTAAAACCTTATTCCTAATGTTTTCCTCAAGAAATGTGGGATTCTAGTTCTTTTAACACAATTCTTTTTTATGGCTGTCGGGTCGGGTGTTTCTGCTACTCTTAGCCCAAGACATACGTTTCGAGAAAAGGGTCTGTGTTTCGAAAATGAAATTGCACTGCAACGCCAATTGCTCTTGTATTTGGACTGGCCATCGTCTTACACAAACAAGACAAGAAATCTGAATGTGGTTTTTTTGTTGATGAAAACTACATTTCCGTTTCCGTTTCCATCCTAAATAAAAGGTTTTCGTTTTCCTGTTCTAATTCTATGACATTTGCTAATGTTTCATTTGAGAGTAAAAAGCTTCTCATGCCAAAAGACAAGAAAACAAAAAACAGTAAAACATAAAAGGTACAGGAATCTCCAACTCACGCCATTGTCGCATACAAGGTCCAATTGACTAATTGAGTGTTTCTGCACTGGTTATTCAGCTCTATGAATCTCAAAGATTCGACTCTGATCTTATACAGCCTGGCAGAATTCGCCATTCTTATCTCTCAACCCAAAGTGGGGGAGGAATTCACAAAGTTGAACATCCCTATCAACTTTATTGTTATTCATCTCAATTTGTATTTATTTTTTTTTCACTCTTTTAAAACCCTAATCAACAATCTTTTCATGCATGGGTTATTCGTTTTTATCTCATAATATCGTTTCCTTACTCAAATATTCATTCAGATACATAAAAAGAATTATAAAATTAAACATAAATTGTATGGAACACATACGAATATAAATCATCCTTCCCTTTTTGGTAACACTAAAAAAATCATGTTTGGAGTTTGTGGTTAAGATTCAAGGTTTAGAGTTTAAAATTTAGAATTAAAAAGATTCAATTTTTTAGTGGTGAGCATGAAAAGTTACACGAAAAAGGTGACATGGTTTTTGTTCAACACATACCCTACACCAAGACCTGAGTAAAAAGTTCTTATCAATCATCTTCCTCCATTAGACTAGGGCTCAACAACTTTTGAATATTGGCATACGGGTTCACTTGCTTTTCCTCATACATATTATTCCCTAAGAACTTATTTACTTGTGATGCATCAGTTAGGTCCCCCACAATCGTGGATACTTTAGCTCTCGAAAAGGAAAGTAATGCAGATAGCAGGCATGCAGATTCATGGATCCTCATCTCTGATCTCAAGCAACAACAATATTGAGCCGGAACAGTTGACTCCGCTCATCTGGTGTATCCAACAGACACATCTCGCAAATTCAGACCATAATTTGATGAGATAAGAGCTCCAAGTTGAAAGAAGGGTTACAAAAGAGAATAAATTATTCAAGCCCTTAAAAGCTATTGGTAAGGATTCCAAGATATCGGTAGCCTGATATATCATATATCACAATTGAACGATATATATGTGCTCAAAGTGTTGGGTTTTCCTTTCTATATACGGTCAAATTTATTCTTGATCATTTCTTTGGTAATCAACTTTCCTCTTTTAAACTTAATTTTGTATTGAACAAGTAGCCCTGTAGTCTGTCGATCTCATGACATTGCATGCATGTTGCAATTTATTTCCCCGTAAACCAGTTGCTTTGCGAGCAAACCCCGAGCACCCGGTTTCAGCTGTAAGCATATCAACGCATGATTCCTACCTGAGTTAAAACTGGACCAGCTTCACAAGTTGGGATGCTTCTTTTAAAATATTGATAAGTCCTTTCTGAAATAAAGTACTCGAGGATTCCCTAGCCCCAAGCACCCCCACCTCCCAACTTGCAGCCCTAAAAAGGTCTTGAAAATACGCAGAAAAGAAATGTATCCAATAATTAAAAAATTCCCCTTGGCAGTGGACAATGGACATGCATGGATGATAAGAATTCTAATCATCAACAATATATGGATCTTCTTTCTTTATAAATATTCCCTAAAAAGTTGGAAACGCCGTGGTCAATCACATATTCGCTTGTCTGCTTCCTCCTGTTGACGTCTAAACTTGTTGGTGTATGACTGGTTTCGTTCTTCATTAGCTGCTGAGGCAGTGTCCATTGTGCAGAAACACTGATTGTATAGTTTGATCACAACTTTTTAAAGTTATTTTGTTGGTATATTTCATTCAAATTGAGCTGCAATTTCTTATATGATTATACTATATTGAATGATTGTTTTGACGACAAATGTTTGAGCATATTTGTTGAATATAAATTTGATACATTTTAATGATTCACCTAGTATTCAACGAACTTAAACATTATCCAACACAATTATACTAACAAAATTAAAGTAAGGAAGAACTTTACAATACGCTAAACAACCGATCGTTTTCAATATTAAGGAAGAAAAAGTACATTATTGTAACTATATATAGTATATGTACTTTACTAATTTGCTTGGCTTTTCACGGGAAGCTTCATTTGTATTCAATTTGTTTTAAGAACAAATTCCAGTGCAACAGTGGAGGCTGCTTTAAACTAAGCCAACATTTGTAATCACGTGCAAATTTTGAGTGCTGCCCAGAACTTTTAATTTGAATGAAAACTTGGCAATATTTGTTTAAATAATTGGTTTGAAATTACTTCCATTTTCCTTCAATAATTTGTCCAAATAAACGAACAAACAAAGCAAAGTTTTTACGTATGGTCAAAAGAGATACATACATACATACATACATACATACATACATACATACATACATACATACATACATACCTGTTGACTTGTTCTCGGTAGCAAAAAGAAAATGAAGAGGTACAAAGAATTGTACGGAAAGAGGTTGGCAACAGGCTGAAACAGTTTTGGGATGCTCCTGAGAAGACATTAACAACTAATAATAGCACACAGAAAAAGAAAAAGACGAACAACAATCTGGACATGAAGATTTTTCCGGTTAGCAATGGTGCACCCGTGAATATTGTCAGCACAGCCACAGGTTGGTCCACCCTGATGAAGCCTGTGTCTGTCTTCTGTTCACACTGCCATTAGCGTACTGGACTGTTGCTAGTTGCTATTTGCTATGCTACCTTCCAAGTTTCTTCTTCTTCTTTTTGTTGCTTAAGGGTGCTTAGTAAAAAACTTTTAAAAAATGAATCTAATTGATATAAAAAACTTAATTAACCCCTATATCAATTAATTGAGGAATTAATTAGTGCATAATCGGTAGGGGTGTTAAAAAAATGAACCGATGTACCGCACCGAAAAATTAGAAAAATCATATTAAATGGTAGGTAACCGTATCGGTAAAAATTGGTCGAAACGGTACGGTAACCGTACGGTAAAATTAGCGGTTAAACAAAATGAAAACGGTTACGAATTTTAGCTAAACGGTTAACCGAAAAAATCGATAAGAAATTTAAAATTAATTTTATAATTATACTTAATTTATTAATTATTACTAATATTTCATTATATTTGTGCAATTAATTTTGCTTTGGTCATATTTAACTATTTATTTAGTTATTAGTATTACTTATGTCTAATGGTGGTTAATTTTTTAGTCTAAGTTGTTTGGTTTACGAAATGTAAGATTACCATTGTGAATAAGATTATCGGAATGTTGCATTACTTAACACATTACTAGGAATGTTGTATTATCTTGTTTAGTTTGTTTGACAGGAATGTAAAATTACAGTGTTTGGTTGAAAGAATATAAGATAAGAAAAATGTATGTTTTACCAAATTATCTTTGAGATATATTTTCATTTTTAACAAGTTTTTTTAATGATCTAAAGGTGATTACAAGGTAGTACATGTTAAATTATTAATATTAAATTTAAAATATTTACATGAAAATTCATAAAAAAATATAATTTTCTATTATTTTTAATTTATGCATTTTAATAAAATTTGTACACAAATAACTTAATATATATATATATATATATTCATATTTTATTTCTTTGAAAATACAGAAACATGCATACACTAATATAATTTTGACCGTTAGATCAAGAAAAAAAAGTATGTAACATAAAATTTAGGTTGTAACCTAAAATATTATACAAAATTATAATAATTTAGGTTACAATCTAAAATGTTATCAATTTAAGTTATAACCTAAAATGTTACCAATGCATATGGCATTTTATGTAGAAACTTAGATAACATTTATAGTTGCAACCTAAAATTTAGATAACAATTTAGGTTGCAATATAAACGGTTTATGCTTAACCAAGTAACCGTACCAAATAAACCGGTTAACCGTTTAGGCGGTAACCAATTTAAACAGGATGGTAACGATTTACAAAATATCAAAATTGTCATTTCGGTAACCGTACCGATAAGTCGTTCTGGTACGATTAATCGCCCCTGAACACCCCTACTAATCTAGGGAGGGGTTTGATCAATTTGGATACAATATTTGAATAGAAGTTACATGCCTCTTTTTAGTACCCTTATTTATGTCATCATACTAAAAATTAAGTTTAGAGTTTGAGGTTTAAAATTTCATGTTAGGGTTTATGATTAGAGTTTAGGAAATTTGGGGTAGGGTGTAGGTTTAGGATTTAAAATTTAAGGTTAAAGCTTAGAATTTAATTTTTAGTGTTTTTTAGTGTTGGACATAGAAAGATACACCGAAAAGGGGTCGAAATTTTTGTCCACGATATTTAACTCGAAATAAAAACAAAAACTAATTGTTGTCCAAGATTTAAAATTTTTAGATCCTTAAATGCGTGTATTTTGATCCTTTCTATGAAATGTAGTCCGCAAAAATATAATCTGATGGAGCACATTAATCGTGAGGGTCGACACGGTCCATCCACTGCAATAAACAAAATCTTAGGTAATCCGCCAAATAGAGAACAATAGTTGAAATATTCTGTTTACATCTTAAGATTCAAATTTTAGAACGGTTCTTCTCTTTTCATATTATAGAACTTTATCTGGAGTGATAATTAAAATTTTAATTGAATTAAGTTCCTAAGTTAATTAGATATCAATTCATTTAAAAATCAATAAATTATCCTTATTTTGAGTTATATTAATATTATTATAATGACACTTTTTCTTTTTTATATTTCTATTTTTGAATAAACAATTAAAATCACATTTTATGGATTTTAACTTCTAAAAAGTTACTTTCGAGAATTCTAGTAGTGTTCTGTGTTACAACCATGTCGTCTAGGCTCGGATCGACACGTCGTACGGCATTTGAAAGGGACTCATCCCAGACAAGTTAGTATGCATCGCTTTCTTTATTCAAGGACTTATCTCGAAAGCGTCGTCTCATGATCCTTCAGGCAACACGTGCATCGAATATCGTATCCCATAGGGCCTAGCGAACGCTAGGTGCCAACCCCTAACTTCCGCGACGAGCGCGATATAGGGCCCTCTGGCCCCAAACCGTCCCTAGAAGATCCCCCTAGAGAGACATTCTAACATCCGCTTAGCCCCAATGCCCGCACAGCTAGGCCTCACTCGAGCCTAGGAGAAGGTCACTTACACCAAGACAACTCGACTGCTAGCACATGGCGAGAAGGATGGTAGAAACCCAACACCATACCACTTCCCCCTAAAGAGCCAAATAAACTTACCAAGAATGACGATGACACTTTCTGGACAAGGTCTTCATTGCCTTCCCAAAGCATCATGTTGAGTTGTGTGGGGCTCGATTCGATCAACCAATGTTGCTCACCAAGTGGTTGAGAGGTGAATATTTGGGTGTTAGGGATTAGGAAGCTAAAAAGAGAATTGACACAATGAATTATAGTGGTTCAACCTTCTAACCAAGGTCTACATCCACTACCTTAGCTCCCCACTAAGGATTTCTCAATCAATCCACTATTGATTCGTCCCCTTTTCTAGGCTTAGGAGGTAACCCTTACACACAATCAAGCTTTCTACCCAAAGCCTTGATTGAAACCCTCTCTTACAAAGAGAAACAAGAAGCAAACTTAAAACCCTCTAATAGGTGTTTGTTTGCACAATTAAGCACTCACCCAAAACCTAAAACACTTGAGCAAATTTGACAATTTTGGCTCACTAGTGTTTGTCTATACAATAAATGACAATTTAAGCTCTAAGACAATTCTTGATCATTTGATGTTTGACAATATGAGCATTAGCCTTCTCTTGATGCTTGGAGGTCCCTTTTATACTCCCAAATGAGTTTGTAGCCGTTACTAGCCGTTGGGATCAAATTGGAGCCGTTGAGGACTTTAATTCCCACCATAAATGTAGTTCTGCAGCTCCCCATTTCGAAACGCTCGAAGCCGTTTCGAAACACTCTGTATGTAGAAAGAGCCGTTGCAGTCTGTCAGGGCACCCGTTTCGGAACACCCCCTTGCCGTTTCGAAACATGTATCGAAACACTATAGGCCCGTATCGAAACGCCTGCATTTGAAAGTTGGTTGGGAAATAGCCGTTGGGGTTTATGACCGTTGTGGTCAATGCCACATAGGCGTATCAAAACGGCAGAGCCCGTTTCGAAACGCTGGGCAAAATCCTCATCCAGGGTAAGGCCGTTTCGATACGAGTATCGAAACGTTTTTGCTACTAGAGACCCCTGTTTCGAAACACCTTAGGGCATTTCGAAACGCCTGGACGGTTTTGTAAAGTTTGGCTTTGAAAAACATGTAAAACCCTTTTAAAAACTTCCCTAAACATAATTTCAAGTTGTGTAGCCGTTGGGATCAAATTGGAGCCGTTGAGGACTTTAATTCCCACCATAAATGCAGTTCTGCAGCTCCCCGTTTCGAAACGCTCGAAGCCGTTTCGAAACACTCTCTATGTAGAAAGAGCCGTTGTAGTCTGTCAGGGCACCCGTTTCGGAACACCCCATTACCGTTTCGAAACCCGTATCAAAACACTATTGGCCCGTATCGAAACGCCTACATTTGAAAGTTGGTTGGGAAATAGCCGTTGGGGTTTATGACCGTTGTGGTCAATGCCACATAGGCGTATCGAAACGGCAGAGCCCGTTTCGAAACGCTGGGCAAAATCCTCATCCAGGGTAAGGCCGTTTCGATACTCGTATCGAAACGTTTTTGCTACTAGAGACCCCTGTTTCGAAACACCTTAGGGCGTTTCGAAACACCTGGACGGTTTTGTAAAGTTTGGCTTTGAAAAACATGTAAAACCCTTTTAAAAACTTCCCTAAACATAATTTCAAGTTGTTTGGACTTTGGAAATGTTTTAAATGCTTTTTAAATCAGTCCAAAACATTTTTCAATTATTATATCAAAACATTAGTTCTACAATCTCCCCCTTTTTGATATAATAAAACTCACTTGAAAAATTGTTTGGGATTCTCCCCCTTTAACTTTAAATATGTGAATAAGAGATTGAAGATATGAAATCAAATAAAGCTCCCCCTTATTCATTTGAAAATTCAATTTTTCAAACCATTTCTCCCCCTTTTTGTTATATCAAAAAGAATTTAAAACATTAAGTTCAAAATAACCATAGAGGTAAAAACTTTGATAAAAATAAGAATTTGGTTTTAAAATGGCTCCCCATTACTCAAAGCATCATTAAAAATGTTAGTCCAACATATATGATCATCTAGTTGAATAAAATAAAAATAAAACAAATTAAATCAAAACAACTAGAAATTTTACCGACACTTGAGCCCAAGGGAGGATGTGAAGCCTTCCTTCTTCAAGTGTTCTTCCTTGTGTGTATGGAGCTCCCCCTCAATGTTTGACTTGTTGAACATCTCCATCACACCTAGCAAAAGACAATCAAGTAATTTTTGGTATCCAAATTTCTTTGGATCCATAAACGTTAGTTGCACAAATTTTAGTCCCCTTAGGAATCTATTTTTCAATGTCATCCTTTTTAATTGAAGTACTAAGTCCTTTTGGGACCCAAATACTTTTAAAACATTTTCCTTTAATAAATCTAGGGGCACTAGATTGTCTAACATAAAAATTTGATTTTCTAAAATTGTTTTTCTTTTCAAGCTCTTTGGAAATCAAATCTTTTTCTTCTTGAACATTTTGAAGCAATTTTTGTGAATCAAAACATTTTAATTCAAATTCTTCAAGTTTTGCTTCAAGTTCAAGTTTGGTTTTAGAAAGCAAATCATTTTGAATTTTTAACTTTGAAATCAATTTGTTGTTTTTCAAAATGTGGCTTTTAAAATCTAAAACCAAATCATCATAGGCATCTTTTAATTCATCAAAGGAATAAGAACATGAAGTAGATGAATTAGAAGTTACCCTTGAATCTTCTTTGATGACCATAAGGCAAAGGTTGGCTTGTTCATCGTCGGTGGAGTCCTCATCACTCTAAGTAGCCACATGTGCCTTCTTCTTATGGCTTGAAGTGCTTGCCCTCTCCTTTCTCTTGGGTTCTCGTTCAAGTTCTCTCAAGGCTTTCTTCATGAATGGGGCACACTTCTTGAAGAGATGAACTATCTCTTCATCTTCATCCCCCTCTTCACTTGAGTAGACATGATGGCAAGTGGAGGATTTGACAGCCATGGCACTTGCATTGATGCCTAGCCCTTTGATTTTCTTCTCTCCCATAGCTCTAATTTCTTCCCTCTTCTTCTCATCCTCTTTGTTCTTCTTCATGATTTGATGAGTAAGGAGTGACCCCATAAGTTCATCAAGCTTCAAAGTCTTCAAATTCTTTGCTTCGATGATGGCGGTCCTCTTTGAGTCCCAAGACTAGGGAAGTGAGTAGATGAGATTTCGAACAAGCTTTTCTTTCGGGATGGCTTCTCCATAGCCTTTGAGACCATTTGTGATGGTGGAGAACCTATCAAACATCTTCTCGATGTTCTCTTCCGGATCCATTTTGAAGTTCTCATACTCTAAGGTTAGGAGCCCAATTTTGGTCTCCTTGACTTCATCGGTTCCCTCGTATGTGACTTCAAGCTTGTCCCATACCTCCTTGGCACTCTCACAAGAAGACATCTTCTTATAGATGGTTGGGCCAAAAGCACAAAACAAGATGTGCAAGGCTTTGCAATTAAGCTCCATCTTCTTGCGATCGTCGGCACTACATTCCGCTTTGCTTCTTTGAGGCACGAATGGACCATCTTCAACTATATCTCATAACTTGTAATCTCTTGATTTGATGAAGAACTTCATCTTTATCTTCCAATGGGCATAGTGGGTTCCGTCAAAGAAAGGCGGTTTGTCGATAGATTGTGCCATTTGAGCCGGTTGATGAAATAGTGATCGAGCTTGCCGGATCTTCTCAATAGGATGTGAATCCTCCTCAATTGAGCCAAGCTCTGATACCAATTGTTGAGTTGTGTGGGGCTCGATTCGATCAACAAATGTTGCTCACCAAGTGGTGGAGAGGTGGATATTTGGGTGTTAGGGATTAGGAAGCTAAAAAGAGAATTGACACAATGAATTATAGTGGTTCAACCTTCTAACCAAGGTCTACATCCACTACCTTAGCTCCCCACTAAGGATTTCTCAATCAATCCACTATTGATTCGTCCCCTTTTCTAGGCTTAGGAGGTAACCCTTACACACAATCAAGCTTTCTACCCAAAGCCTTGATTGAAACCCTCTCTTACAAAGAGAAACAAGAAGCAAACTTAAAACCCTCTAATAGGTGTTTGTTTGCACAATTAAGCACTCACCCAAAACCTAAAACACTTGAGCAAATTTGACAATTTTGGCTCACTAGTGTTTGTCTATACAATAAATGACAATTTAAGCTCTAAGACAATTCTTGATCATTTGATGTTTGACAATATGAGCATTAGCCTTCTCTTGATGCTTGGAGGTCCCTTTTATACTCCCAAATGAGTTTGTAGCCGTTACTAGCCGTTGGGATCAAATTGGAGCCGTTGAGGACTTTAATTCCCACCATAAATGCAGTTCTGCAGCTCCCCGTTTCGAAACTCTCGAAGCCGTTTCGAAATATTCTATATGTAGAAAGAGCCGTTGCAGTCTGTCAGGGCACCCGTTTCGGAACACCCCCTTGCCGTTTCGAAACCCGTATCGAAACACTATAGGCCCGTATCAAAACGCCTGCATTTGAAAGTTGGTTGGGAAATAGCCGTTGGGGTTTATGACCGTTGTGGTCAATGCCACATAGGCGTATCAAAACGGCAGAGCCCGTTTCGAAACGCTGGGCAAAATCCTCATCTAGGGTAAGGCCGTTTCGATACTCGTATCGAAACATTTTTGCTACTAGAGACCCCTGTTTCGAAACACCTTAGGGCGTTTCGAAACGCCTGGACGGTTTTGTAAAGTTTGGCTTTGAAAAACATGTAAAACCCTTTTAAAAACTTCCCTAAACATAATTTCAAGTTGTTTGGACTTTGAAAATGTTTTAAATGCTTTTTAAATCAGTCCAAAACATTTTTCAATTATTATATCAAAACATTAGTTCTACACATCCCAACTTGCATATTTGACTTGGTAGTTCCTTAGGGATTGTTTATATCATTGCTCGGTCCGCATCGGCACGATCCCGAACGGACTTGTCAAGGTAGGATCGCAATACAATAAAAGATGGCCTTGACATTATAACACCTCGAAAACCGGTCTAGTCGGAATTAGGTTTCGACAACCTAAAATCCTACACCTAAGAGTTTACATTAAGTGTTATGATTTCTTTTATTGATAAGGGACCTTAGTGAGACCAAATTTTTTATTTGAAGCCCTTTTAATGCTTAAAATGGTGTTTTTGAGCTAGGCGTTTCGATACAGTAAGATCTGTACCGAAATGACCTAGGTAAGGCGTTTCAAAACGATTACAGGGCGTTCCGATACAGTTCCAACGATGTTAACTAACTTTTAAACTTTTGTATAACCGTTTCGATACATCTCAACGCGTTTCAAAACGGGTCCCCTTATTCGAATCTGTTCGAAGGATAAATTGAAAAGAAATGAAGAGGTGATGACTTACCTGCTTATTGCTACCCCTCCCCACGTGGAAGTAGTTTAAAAGGATGACTTGTAGTCATCTCTATAGTTGGTTTTGATAAGATATGGAAAAGATAGAAAATAATATATATTTAGTAAACCCTTAGTAGGAGGAAACATTTTCATTAGATAGGTGTCAGGTAAGCAATAATTAAATCTTGGCTCTTCATAAATGAATAAAAAGAAAGACTCGTATCCCTTGTTTTAAGTTCTACCGAGACCAAAACTCATCTTTTGCTAAAGAAAATAAGCTCACACCTCCATTGTCATCTTCTCCACCAAGCTCAAGCATACACCTCCCTAGTTGAACTTCATAAGCTTAAGTTTCCCTTGATTCAAAAGCTTCAATCCATAGCTATCAATTGGTCCAAGGTTTGGAGGAAACTAGCCCATCATCTCCAAAACAAGCTAGGAATTAAAGAATCACCATCCGAGAGCCTTAGGAGCTTCGGATTATCGAGGTGAGTGTAGTCAGAGTCTTGGATTAGGCGTGGAGCCTTTCCGAATTCATTGTTGTTGATTTCGTTTGAGTAGCTAACATTTTCTTAAGGTAAATTACATCAAATCTCTTGGTAGACTCCAGTGGTAAGTCGGGGTGAGTCTCACATTGAGATCGTGTCCGAAGCATTGTTGTTGTCATCGAAGTCGTTGAAACATTGCTACATGAATCATTGAGCATCAAACATTGATTATCGCATATTGGATATTGCATATTGCTATTGAGATATTGGTGTTAATGTGTGCATATAGCCATCAAATTATTGACATTGAATTATTGTTATCGTTATAAATGTGAAGATATTGTCATTGACACTATTATAGACATTGATAAAGATATTGTATTAATAAAATATTATTGAGGAAAAGTCCTTGGACACTTTGGCATTGTATTTGGCACATTTACTAGGACTACGGTCCATGAGCCACGGTTCAAGGATGATGACCTTAGACGAGGCGGAGGTTCGGTTGGAGAGAGTACGGGCACCGGAAGTATTGAATCATTGATATTGTATTGAAACATGCCATTGCTTTGTGCTTGTTTATTACCGATTATCAAACCAAAATTACTTATGTCCAAAAGTGTTCCAAGGTGAATGATGCTAAAAGACTAATAAAGAAATCAATAAAACTATCAAAGAACTCTTATTGAATTATGTGTGTAAATATAATAGTAATATGATCACTGCATTGTTATTACCATATTGTCATAGTATTGTTATTGTCATAATGTTATTGATATTGCTTTATCATGGTATTATGATATTGTCATTGATGATATAATGATTAATGTTATGTGTTAATATGAATAAGGAGTTTGCCATGTTTATTCATATAAATAATATTATGATTGTCATTAAAGCATGATAAATAGCATATCATGTTCATACATTGTTATTCACTACCTCACTTAGACTATATAAAGTCTAATGTATTCATTGTCCATACATTTCAGATTAAGAGTTATTGTTTCAAGATCGGAGCTAGTTAGTAAAGCGACAAGTCACCTCGAGCCTAAAGTAAAGTATTTTTTTGTTCCTATAAACTCTTAGAATGGTGGCAAAATAGTTAAAATAGCCGATCTTGATGTTTTGTCTATGTGTATAAAAGCTATGTGTTACATGTGGTTTAAGTGCCTTAAATGACTTGTTAAAGTTTGTTTGAAATTGGCCTAATATGCATATTTGGCTTTAAAAGGTAAAAACATAGTAAATGGATTTGAATGATCATGAAATTTGACATGCTAATAGTTTATAGTATTGAAATGTTGTGTATAAAATTTTATTGCATTTGAACATTGTTTGATAAGTTAATTCGATTAAAAACCAACAAAAACTTGTCATTACAGGTCAGGCCGAATCGGTACGGGTAATAGCGTATCGATACAGTTAAGCATAATTAAACCTAAGGATCAAGGCGTAGCAAAACGGTCTAGAGCCGTACCGAAATATTTTGCTACTGAAATTCATTGTTTCAATACATGTCTATGGAGTATCGGAATAGTTAAAGTCAAGGTCAAAGGGAGTCAACACGTACCGATACATGGCTTGCCCGTATCGATACGGTCTAAAGGACAAAGTCAACTTAAGGTTAACCATTGTACACCCGTATCGAAACAGTCTTATGGCGTTTCGATACAGGGTTAGTTAAGTTGATTAAAAAGGCATAAACCGAATGTTTACATTATTTACAAAATGGTCACTGAATTTAGGATGGTTAGATCAGATGAGTTAATGAATCCCGAATTGCATGAAAATTTACAGACTTATTAGTATTGCATTGAATTTCATATTGGTATGGTCAATTACATCGAATGACCTCTAATTTATCATATTTACAGTTCAGTCCATAAAACTTGTAATTGTTAAAAAGGTCCTAGGGGATTGGTTAATGTTTCATAATGGACTAAGATGCATCTCGGTAAGGTGTTATAGTATATTATTGTTTAAGTGTTGATTATAAAATAAAATTTTACTGCATCGTTCACCGTATCGTTCATCGGTAGCACCCTCTGACACGGTTTTTGATCAGGCCGGAAAGGGGGTGTTACAAACATTCTCCCTCACTTCCTCTACCAATATCCTCATCGACGTAGTCCAATAAATGATGATCCTGACATTCTCCTGCACTTCCTCTATCAATGACCTCATCGATATAGTCCAACATGGGATGGTCATGACACTCTGCAATGGTTACATTTCCACTCTTCCACATTTACAAAACTTCTTATTCTTCATTTTATTTTTTTAACGACGATAGTTTTTGGCTTTCCTGCTGGTTTTGTTTATAAATAAATTCATATTTGTCGATGAATATTTTATTTTCAAGTTTATTTTCTTGTTCTCTGTTTTGCTTTGACATATTCATATCACAACTGTTTTTTGGTAATTTTTCTGTCTGCTTCTATAATATTTTTTCCGCTTGTGATGCTTATGTCATTTTTGTGGTTTTGTTGATATGTCATGAATTAGCAGCGAAAAGATTTATTTTTTTATAGAACACTCTGTTCAAAGTAGTGGGTTGTTGGATTCTTTCAAAAGACTATTGTGTAAGTTTTTCTAGATAGTGACGATGTTTGTTTTTCATGTCTTTCAGACCCTTCAAAATTTATCGGTTTTTATTTTATTCTTATTGATTTTTTCAATGTTTGCGGTGTGATTCTTTTGTACTCCTTCACTTTGAATATAATCCAACATTAGGGGTGTTCATTGTCGGATATTGGATCGGATTCGATTTTTTCGGATATCCGAATTTTTGGATCGATATTATAGTGATCCGTATCCGATCCAGAAAAAATTTAATATACGCATATTCAGGTATCTGATTATTCAAAAATATAATTTGATTCAACTACTTTTTCGAATTTGAAGGTCGTATTTATGAAATTTTCAAAATTTCGAATATAACAAACAACAAATTGCTAAATATAACAAGATTCGCATATATGAAAATTTTGATTTTTTTAATTTCTGGATATAACAAGCACTAAATTGTTAAATATAACAAGATTAATATTTATGAAATTTTGAATTTTCGGATCTTCTAATAATCCGAAATTTGAAATATTGCGATCCATATTCGATCTGAAAAATTTAAAATCAGATGAAATATCTGATCTGAAAAATAAATCAAATCGAATATTCGAATTTTCAGATCGAGTCAACAGATAATCAGATCAAATCGATCGAATTAGATATTTTTAAACACCCCTATAGACCAATATACTACTTCTTAGTGAAAAGAAAATTTTAAAACGTATTTCTAGTGGTCGAATATGCGTTTTATAAGATATATGAATAATTTCTCCGATAATTATGTTGATAAAATTTTACAAAACATTTTTTTTTCTTTCACCACATTTTAGTGTAGCAAAATATGATATTGATGTCAAAATCTTATTTGATGTAATGACTGTACAACAATTCAGTTGAAAATTATTAAACTATTCCTACTTTAAATTATAATTAATATAATTGTAATGATTGTTTATCTTTATATATCTCTATATATATTTTTAAATAAACAACTAAAAATTACACCTCTAAAAGTATACTTATATTTTATTCGATTTATAAATAAATTCTCTACCATTAAACTAATAATCATTGTTAATAAAATTTTATAAAATATCATTTTTACATGATTATTGGACTCATATTATCTATCGATATATAGAGAAAATATTTTATATGTTGGGATAAATTTTTTTGCATAAACAGATTAATTTTAGGATTTAGAGATTTAAAGTAGAATATAAATTTTTAGATTAAGATTAAGATTAGGATTAGGATTTAGAACCAGATAAAAGGTCGACCGGTTCACCAATTCCAACCCCCACCCTTCTCTTCACTTCATCTGCTATATAAAGAGCCATCATTAAGCAGTCTCTTCATACAAGTCTTCCCTTAGTTCTTTCTCCTATTCCTTGTGTTTTCGTTGTGTTGTTTCTGTTCTGCAACTGCAATGGCCTCAGGTTCGAGCTGGACACAAAAGCAAAACAAGTTGTTCGAGAATGCTTTGGTTACCTATGACAAGGACACTCCGGACCGCTGGCACAACCTGGCCAGGGCAGTCGGGGGGAAAACCGTGGAGGAAGTGAAGATGCATTACCAGAATCTTGTGGAAGACCTCGAGCAGATTGAGTCTGGCCAAGTTCCCTTACCCCCTTACAAGAAAGCTGGAGGGAACAAAGCTTACAATTACATGAATGAAGAACAAAGGTACTCATGTCATGCCTTTCATGCCTTTTCTTTTGAATTTCAAACTACTTCGTCATAGTTCATGTCTTCATGGGCATGGCTAACTTAACAGTACTATAATTATATACTGCTTAATTACTATGTTTTGTTAATAGCAAAAAATGAATACTGACTTTGGATCTGTTGTCCTGCAGGATAAGGAATCTGAGGCTTTAAGTGAAATATGAGCCAGAACCGGAGCCTTTAATAAAGCAGAAGCAACTATTCCGGTGCACCAAGCAGCAAAATCGCTATAATCTCGTTTTCAATGTGTTACTTAGCCTCTTCACAGTTGTATCTTCGTCCTATACTTGTTTTATACTACATGTGCTTTCTTATGTGTACCTATCAAGCATCTCGTTGCGCTGGTACATTACTTAAATGTTCCTCTTATGCATCTGTTTTTAATGAATATAGATATCCTCCATTAATGATTGTCTGTCTTCTAGCCATCTCACCAAAACATAAGTACTAATAATTGACAAAGTAAAATAATTCAAGTTTGAATTTTGGAGATGAAAAAGCCACAAACTTCGAACATGAGCGACAAGAATACCATAATATACTAAAGGTCAAAACGAAGCTAATTTTTTTGAGGGGTCAAAAGAAAATTGTGAAAAATTCAAGGATTAAAATACAATTTTATTATTGCTTTAACTTATTATCTTATAAATTTTAAAAGGATTGAATTGAAAATAATTTTATTATTATCTTTTTAAAAAAATAAAATTTAAAGAAACTAAACTAATAGTCTTACCTTTTGAGGGGTCATTGTCCCTATTGACCTCTCATGTTTGATTCAAGTCTTAACTTTATTATCCACTCCCCTAATTTGTAAGCCTGTAATGTAAGGGTATATGTGTAGACCTTAAGTTGGAACATAGATCATTAACTACTTACTCCTTGAACTTCAATTTATAATTATGTCAAGAACAAGGAATGAGGAGATTTGTAAATCCTATCATAGAGTTCAAATATGATGGACAATAACTCAATGATATCCAGTTATCCACACTGGTGGGCTTGATTGCCCTTAAGTGGAAGTCCAGGACCTAGAATTAGAGGGCTCTATGCTAACACTTGCTCGTTAGCTCGGCCTTTGGCAAAATGGAAGATTTGTCTGTTTCAGGTACGCTAAAAATCAAAAGAAAGATGAAATACCACCAAACTTTTTTGATATGAATGTATGGACAGCATGGGAGCCACATAAGCCGTATGATGTCATGTCAGAATGAATAAGACGAGGATAAAATATCTTTTAAGAACCCTAACATATGTGACCAATACATTATCATATTGTTTTCAAGTATGAATATACAGGCCGAACATACTTTCATTCCAATGTCCTTTCCTCCCTTGTTTTGGAAATACTTGTTCACGCTCCATCTGGTATGAATTGGCCTACATTGAGGCAACTGTGTTTGGCAAATTGCATTTGGAAGTGGCTTCTGTTTGGGAAGCACTTGGGAATGCTAAGCCATCTAGTAACGGTCCTAGGGAAGATTGCATTGATGGTTACCCTGTGAAAATAACCAGCTAGGGGAAAGGGGAGCAACAATTTGAGTTAGATTCTACATTCTTCTTCGCACCATGTTTTCAGATGTGTTTTACCTTTTCGTCTCATTTTATTGCTCTGCCATGCATATCTGGAGTACTGTTTGACACTTGTTTGTCTTGTACTAAATTCTCCATGTATGTACTGGTAAATTGATCTGCTTGAGGCTGATTTTTTTATTTGAAAGTTTTGATCACTGTAGCATCAATGTATTCAACAATCTGAAACTCATTTTCTGCTTAAGACTGGTAAATTGCCCAAGCACGTGGTAAATATACCAGTCATTTATAGTTGGCTTAACACCAAAACAAAATAAGGGCCTAAACTATGTTTCTTTTCTGCAATAGGTGTCTAAAGTATTTTTTGGTTAAAATATGTGACTAAACTTTTATTTTTGGCTAAAGTAAATGCATAAAGTATTTTTTTGCTGAAATAGGTGCCTAAAGTTTTATTTTTGGTTGAAATAGGTGTCACAGTCGACTTTAAAACAAGCCAAAAATGAAACTTTAGGCACATATTTCAGCCAAAAAATACATTAAACACCCATTTCAGTCAAAAATAAAATTTTAGGTATCTATTTTAGCCAAAAATAAAACTTTAGCTACCTATTTCAGTTAAAAAAATACTTTAAGCACTTATTGCAAAAAAAGACATACACTTTTTTTATAGTTAAGCCTTTATAATTTCTTAATTGGACAAGGAGAGAAAAGAAATGACGTAGGGTAAAAACTTTAGTGCTTCGTTTTTGCTCAAGGACCTCAAGAGTCACAAATTTGTTAGTGAAAGCGCTCATAATCATGAAAATAATAAGTATATTTAATCGGTTGGTCAAGTTATTTATTTTTGTTCTCTTTTATCCTTTTAGGTGATGAGTTTTAGAAGCACTCTCATCCCTTCCTCTTGAATCCCCAATCTTCCTCCCCTTTGAGTAGAATTAGGATTAAATTTAAGATTAAAAAAAAAAAAATATGGCTTCAGTCATAGTCAGTGACGGACGCAAGACTTTAAGTTAAGTGAGGCGAATCTATAAATTTCTAGGAGGCGAACTTATAAAAGTTTAGAGGGGACGTAAATAGATTTTTAATAAAAAATATATAGAAATTTTTTAAAAAAATCCCTAACTCGTATAGAAATTTTAAAATTTTAGGGGAGACGACCGCTCCCGCTAGTCCATCCCTGGTCATAGTGTCCATGTCAGTTATTTGAGATTTCATAACATCCTAAAACACTGTCTAAGTTTGATGTTCTGGTTTTAGTGGCCTTCCAACAATCAGCGAATCACAAGATGCAAGTTGCAACACTAAAGTGAAGATCATGGTTAGCACTTAGCATCAAAAACTAAAACTTGGCTGGTAACTGAACGGCTTGGTTTGGACTTCAATAGATTATAAGGACACTAACAGCTCTGTAAAAGGCTTGAAGATTTGCAAATAGAGATTATTGGTACTTCTGCCACCGAGTTCTGCAGTTTTGGTAAAGCCCGTTAGACAACTTTTTTTGGACCTTCTGGCCCGTTTCTTAACAAGGGATACCCTGGGCTTGTTTGAATTGGGCTATCCTTTGTGAAGCAGCTATACACGCGCTGTAATTGTGCGTGGCATGTTAATAAGCGATGAAACTTTACCTTCTCAGGAGACGCCACTTCACAGTTTGTATGGACAATTTTCTACTGAACTTCCACTCGCTCAATTCATCTTTTACTCCTCCCCATAACCCGACGCCCACCGCCAACGTCAACGCCATAGCCACCGCCGCTGCCTTTATCAACCACCGGTTTCTGAACTATATCTCAGATTTTGATCGATCTCAAATGGGCGAACAAACCCCGGCGCAGCCTCAATCTCAGGCCCCAATTGATTCCTCCTCCACCCCGACCCAAGCCCAAATTCAAACCCTAACTGAAGACCCGAATAATACCTCCGCCGCCGCTGTTTCCTCCGTCAGCACCGTCAGTACCGCCGTCGTAGTCCCTGCTTCAACGGAGCTCATCAATGTTCCTCTCCCTACCTCGTCTCCTCCTTCGAAAATCCCTTCCCGCCCTAGAAAAATCCGGAAACTCTCCCCTGACCCGAACTTCGACCCTAATGCCTCCCAGCAAGCAACGAGCTCCTCCACATCCGTGACGGAACCGCCTAAAACCGTCGGTAAAGCTTCCAAAACAAAACTTACTCAACATCGAGCCTTAGCGGTGGTGGTTCCGCGAATAATTGCCCGGTCCCTTTCTTGTGAAGGCGAGGTCGAAACAGCCATCCGCTACCTTCGCAACGCCGACCCCCTTCTCGCTTCCTTAATCGACCTCCATCCACCTCCAACCTTCGACACTTTCCATACCCCATTCCTCGCTCTCACTCGAAGCATTTTATACCAACAGCTCGCTTTCAAGGCAGGAACCTCCATCTACACTCGCTTCATCGCTCTCTGCGGAGGCGAAAACGGCGTTGTTCCTGAAACTGTCATTTCTTTAACCCCCCAACAGCTGCGGCAGATTGGTGTTTCGGGACGAAAAGCTAGTTACCTTCATGATCTCGCAAGAAAATACCAGACTGGGATATTATCGGACCAGTCGATTGTAAATATGGATGACAAATCACTTTTTACCATGCTTACAATGGTAAATGGTATCGGTTCTTGGTCGGTTCATATGTTCATGATTTTTTCGCTTCATAGACCGGATGTTTTGCCAATTAATGATCTCGGGATCCGGAAAGGGGTTCAAATGCTCTACAATTTGGAGGAGTTGCCAAGGCCTTCGCAGATGGATCAGTTGTGTGAGAAGTGGAGGCCATACAGGTCAGTTGCTTCGTGGTACCTTTGGAGGTTTGTGGAGGCCAAAGGAGCACCTTCGAGTGCTGCCGTGGTTGCTGCTGGTACTAATCTTCCACCGCTGCAGCAGCAAGAGGAGCAGCAACAACATCAGCAGCAGCCCCAGCTTCTGGACCCCATTAATAGCATTCTTAACCTTGGGTACCATCTCTCTCTTTGTTGAATGTTTTGGTGTTATTAGTGTTAGTTGCATTACGTGAAAAATAAGTGTTTCCTCCTCGCCTATTAAGGAGCTGGGTTGATTCCAATAGTGAGGCATTTAAGTTTTTTTTTTTTTTTTGAAAAAAAAAATAGGACCTTGCCCAATTTTGCTTTTTGTGCTGGAAGATTCATTTGAATAGTTATATTTTTTTATGTAAGATTGATAGTAACCAATAACTATCTTTTATATGCATCTCAAGTGCTAGGGTAGGCTTGAAATATTTTATTTTGCTGTCTTTACTCTTTAGCTTTTAAGAAAGTTATTGAAGTCTTAGAATATGAAGTTCCTGTTACGGATTAAGTATTTACATGCCTGGATATTATATGCCCCTTGCAATGCATTATCATTATCTGCGGGTAAATAAATTAAGCAAAGGGAGCTGGCCTCCTAACTTGGGGCAACTGGCAGGGTTTGCATCAACATTGAAAACTGTCCTGAAATGATATATCAATTTGTAGAACACTTTGTAAAGAAAGATAGAAAGTCAACAACACAGGTGGATTCTTCCATCCTGAAGAAAAAGGATATAATTTTTATTGGAAATTACTAAATGAAAGATGCTAATGGTTTAGTTCTACTGATATTCAGTAGAATTTATGCTAGTAAAGCCAATTTGATTTTTAATTTCCATTTCTATACTCTTTCAGTTTACATGCCATCGAAATCCATTTACGTCTTTCAATTTTTTAGTTTGGCTCTTGAGTGTAATTTCATATATTATCTATAAGAATCAAATCTTGATAGCAAATACGGAGATAGTAATAGGGAGAGCTTGTGTAGATCTTTGTTCATGTTGGCATGAAAACCACTTGGTGATAATTTGTTCATGTTTTACATTCGAAAGAAGGCATTGCATTGATATTTGGTCATGGTGACAGTTAGAGTTAAACAGAAGTACAAGTAGATATTTTTTTTATCCAAAAGTGTGATATTACAAGATGCATAACCTTTGGGGAGTCCCTTTTTCTGGGAGTTTAGGATTGTTGTGGGTTCTCATGATACCATGTTCAAAATAATCATCATTTTATGATTATATGTCTTTGCTTCCATGATCATTTCAACGGCTAAGTTTATACTACGATTATTATTGAGCATGGATCCCCTATATCTAGCTTTGATAATGGTATAAGTCAAGGATTGTACCTGTATTGGAGATAAATGGCAAATAGGACATGTCAATCATTGTATGCTTTTCAGCTATGTATGGTTTTTGTGCCCGAACTCTTTTGCTACATTGCTTGGAATTGTAGCAAAATCTTCTAGTTTGAATTCATTCCGATTCTTCTTAATGAAGTTCCTTGAAAAGTTTAGACAATCTTACTGCTGTTTGATTGTCTGCAGCATCTGTCCTTTAATTATATTTATATTCTTAGTTTGATATGAAGTTGTATCTCTTTTACTAGTTTATGGTAAAAGTCCTGAATAAGGACTAGTCTAAGCAAATACATTTCTTTCTTTTTTTTTAGTTTTCTAACAACTCACGAATTTCCAAATGTCATAAACTTTCTATAATTTTAAAAGAAAATCCTCTGTTTAGAGAAGTTCAGTTAAATTTCCATGTGCTATCCTAGGTAAATAAGTACACTTCAGCATAGATCTAAATTATCGAATTGATATTAAGATATCAATAGGGATAGTAATGCTGTATAATTGACTCCACGTACAAGAGGTTAAATGATCAATGCAGCCCGGAAGCAATCTCTTTTTTTTTTCCTTTTTCTTTTTCTGGGTTTTGTCTCTTACTCGTTTGCTTTGCTTTAAAATTTCTTTACACTGCTTTTGTAATGATATTTCTGTATGTTATGTTATGTTATTAGGGCTTGTGCGTGGGGGCAATGATTGTCATTGGAGATGGAATGTTTGGCATTTGTCTCAACCCGTTGATCAAACATCAAAGGCATGTGGAATTGTTGTTCTGAAAGCCTTTAGAGTTTAGAGTCTCTTAACTTTGGTCTGCTAAATCTGCGTTTAGATTTTGAATAAACACATTCCCCGGTTCCTAGGTGTTTGTTAAAGGACACCAACTGTCTAATATAAGACCGACATTAATGGATTGCAAATCACTGCTGGTTGTGAAATTTGTTTAATAACTGGCTGCATGCTAGAACCACCTTCATTAATTACTGACTTAATTGAGATTTGAGAGCCGTAAGGGAATATTGGTTTCTGGTGATAGAAAACTAGATGTAGAACAATTAGTTGCTGAAATGCAAAGATTAATACAACAGGATTACCTTAAATGCATAGTTGGCAAAGGAAGTTCCCTTATCATGGCCATTTGATCAGAAGATGTTTATTTGCTGAAATGCAAAGATTAATATGACGGCCTTAGTCTCTCCTTGTAATGTAGAAACAGATGGGTGGATGTCACTTGTAGGCAATAAACATAAAAAAAATTAATTGTATATAGATTTTAAAATTTATTCAATCATTTATCTATTTTGTGATAAATATATTAATGTATTTTTATTTAAATTAATAAATTGATATTATTAAAATAAGGTGAATAGTTAACGTATTTTTTAAAAAAATCTAAAGGTGATTACAAGATATTATCTGTTTTGTGATAAATATCTTTGACAATGCGCATACACCTTGTAGACAAAACAATTGGAACTCGTGTCTTCCGCTACCGCTTCTTCACTTGGACACTTATTGAGTTCATATACATGTTTTTGTGCAATGTCATTCAATCAGATGATTATGTTTTTTTTTAAACAGTCATCCAATCAGATTATGATAAATCTAACATAAATGAATTTAATTTTAGAATTGTATAACAGTCTATTGTCATCTAATTCATTGTGATAGCATATAATTGTACAAATATTAATTAATTTTACAATATCGGTGCATCAAATAATAATTTTAAAAAATAAATATAATATTTATTTATTTATAATAAATAATATAAAAATAAAAAATATATTCGTATAGCAAATGTGTTTTAATGAAAAAAAAAGTAGATTATGTTCATCAATCGCCTATGCAAAATCATATTTCGTTGAAACATTTTAAAGCGAAGAAAATATCAAACCACGCCTTTAAACTCTCATCTTTTACTCATCCCCTTAACTCCGACGCCCATTGCCAACGTCAACACCACCGCCGCCGCTGCCTTCATCAACCACCGGTTTCTGAATCATATATCAGATTTTGATCGATCTCACATGGGCGAACAAACCCCGGCGCAGCCTCAATCTCAGGCACCAAACGATTCCTCCACCCAGACCCAAGCCCAACCTCAAACCCTAACTGAAGACCCGAACAATACCTCCGCCGCCGCTGTTTCATCCGTCAGCACCGTCGGTACCGCAATCGTAGCCCCTGCTTCAGCGGAGCTCATCAATGTTCCTCTCCAAACCTCGTCTCCTCCTTCCAAAATCCCTTCCCGCCCTAGGAAAATCCGGAAACTCTCCCCTGACCCGAACTTCGACCCAATTGCCTCCCAACAAGCAACAAGCTCCTCCACAATCGTGACAGAACCGCCTAAAACCGTCGGTAAAGCTTCCAAAACAAAACTTACTCAACATCGAGCCTTAGCGATGGTGGTTCCACGAATAATTGCCCGGTCCCTTTCTTGTGAAGGAGAGGTCGATACAGCCATCCGCTACCTTCGCAACGCCGACCCCCTTCTCGCTTCCTTAATCGACCTCCATCCACCTCCAACATTCGACACTTTCCATACCCCATTCCTTGCTCTCACTCGAAGCATTTTGTACCAACAGCTTGCTTTCAAGGCCGGAACCTCCATCTACACTCGCTTCATTGCTCTCTGTGGAGGCGAAAACGGCGTTGTTCCTGAAACTGTCATTTCTTTAACCCCTCAACAGCTGCGGCAGATTGGTGTTTCGGGACGAAAAGCGAGTTACCTTCATGATCTCGCGAGAAAATACCAGACGGGGATATTATCGGACCAGGCGATTGTAAATATGGATGACAAATCACTTTTTACCATGCTTACGATGGTAAACGGGATCGGTTCTTGGTCGGTTCATATGTTCATGATTTTTTCGCTTCATAGACCAGATGTTTTGCCAATTAATGATCTCGGGATTCGGAAAGGAGTTCAAATGCTATACAATTTGGAGGAGTTGCCAAGGCCTTCGCAGATGGATCAGTTGTGTGAGAAGTGGAGGCCATACAGATCAGTTGCTTCGTGGTACCTTTGGAGGTTTGTGGAGGCCAAAGGAGCACCTTCGAGTGCTGCCGTGGTTGCTGCTGGTACTAATCTTCCACCGCTGCAGCAGCAAGAGGAGCAGCAACAACATCAGCAACAGCAGCCCCAGCTTCTGGACCCCATTAATAGCATTCTTAACCTTGGGTATCTTCTCTTTCTTTGTTGCTTGTTTTGGTGTTATTAGTGTTCGTTGCATTTCGTGAAAAAATAAGTTTCCTCCTCTCCTATTAAGGAGCTGGGTTGATTCCAATAAAGAGGCATTTCAGTTTTTTTTTTATATAAATAAAAATAGGACCCTGCCCAATTTTGCCTTTTCTGATAGAAGATTCATTTGAATAGTTACATTTTTATGTAAGATTGATAGTAACGAAGAACTATCTTTTATTTGCATCTCAAGTGCTAGTTGGTAGACTTGAAATATGGTATTTTGCTGTCTTTACTCGTTAGCTCTGAAGAAAGTTATTGAAGTCTTAGAATATGAAGATCCTGTTATGAATTAAGTATATACATGCTTGGATATTATATGTACCTTGCAATGCATTATCATTATCTGGGGGGAAACAAATTGAGAAATGGTAGCTGACCTCCTTCTTACTTGAAGTAACTAGCAGGATTTGCATCAACGTCGAGAAATGTCCTGAAATTCTATATTATTTTGTAGAACACTTTGTAAAAAAGTTTGAAAGTCAACAACACAGGTGGATGAATCCAGAAGAAAAAGTATATATTTTTTATTGAAAATTACTAAATGAAAGATGCTAATGGTGCAGTACTACTGATATTCAGTAGAATTTATGCTAGTAAAGCCAATTTGATTTTTAATTCCCATTTCTATATTCTTTCTGTTTACATGCTATCGAGATCCAGTTTACCTCTTTCAATTTTTAATGCCGGCTCTTGAGTGTAATTTCATATATTATCTATTTAAAATTATCAAATCTTGATAGCAAATACGGAGATAGTAATAGGGAGACCGTGTAGGTCTCTGTTCATGTTGGCATGAAAACATCTTGGTGTTAATTTGTTCATGTTTTACATTTGAAAAAGGCAATGAATTGATGTTTGGTTATGGTGACTGTTAGAGTTAAGTTTTTTTTTTTTTTTACCAAAAAGTATGTTTCTGAGAAGTTAAGTTTAGGATTGTTCTGGGTACTCATGATACCATGTTCAAACTAATCGTCGGTTTGTGATTATATGTCTGTTTTGCTTCCATGATCATTTTGACGGTGAAGTTTATAGAGTATTATTGAACATGACTCCCATATATCTAGCTTTGATAATGGTATAAGTCAAGGTTTGTACTTGTATTGGAGATAAATGGCAAATAGGGCCTGTCAATCATTTTTCAGCGATGTATGGTTTATGTGCCTGAACTCTGTTGCTACATTGCTTGGAATTGTAGTAGAATCTTCTGGTTTGAATTCATTCCCATTCTACTTAATGAAGCTCCTTGAAGTTTAGACAATCTTACTGCTGGTTGATTGTCCGCAGCATCTGTCCTTTAATTATATTCTTAGTTTGATATGAAGTTGCATCCTTGGGATAGTAAAATTTCCATGTGCTATCCTAGGTCAATGAGTACACTTCAGCGTAGATCTAAATTATGGAATTGATATTAAGATATCGATAGGGATAGTAATGCAGCATAATTGATTCCACGTAGAACCCCAAGCTGCTAATCTAAAATTCATAATAACACATGCTACAGATTTACATTGTTAAATTTCAAAAATCATCAAGAGGTTAAATGATCCATGCAGCGTGGAAGCAATATTTTTTTCCGGTGTTTCTCTTTCTCACTTGCTTTGCTTTTATACTGCATTCGTAATGATATTTCTGTCTGTTATGTTATTAGGGCCTGTGCGTGGGGGCAATGATCGTCATTGGAGATGGAATGTTTGGCATTTGTCACAACCCTTGATCAAGTTGAAAGGCAAGCAGGCACTTGAAAGAAAATTTTTGTGTGAAATTGTTGCTCCGAAAGCCTTTAGAGTCTCTTAATTTTAGTCTGCTAAATCTGCGTTTAGATTTTGAATAAATGCATTGCCCGGTTCCCTGGTCTTTGTTAAAGGACACCGGATTTAGATGTCAACTGTCTAATACAAGACATTAATGGATTGCAAATCACTGCTGGTTGTGAAATTTGTTTAATAACTGGGCTGGATCCACCTTCATTAATTAATCAAGGACCGTTCAGACTTAATTGAGAGCTGTAAGTGAATATTGGTTTCTGGTGATGGAATGGAAAACTAGATGTAGAAAATTATTTGGCTGAAATACTTGAACAGTTGCAGCATCTAGAAGTTTTGAGAGAATGTTATTGTATTAGGTTGGCTATAAATATGGGTTTAATTAGTCAATTTATTCGGTCTATTCAATTTGGATATTTAAACTCACAATTCATTGAATAAGCCATCTAAACTAATTAAATTTATTGAAAATTTTAATTAAATTTATTCAATTATGGTTAAGCTACATCCTTCCCTATGGACGAGCCAACTACATCTAGTTTCGAGCCAGGGGTGAAGCTGAATCCAATTATACGGTTATCGAAAGTCTTAGTTTGATATTTTAATAAACCGTTATCGTCTCATTTAAATCAGTTATTGTTTAAATAGTTAACTGCTTTATTTAGTACGATTATTCGATTAACCATAAATCATTTTATATATTTATTATTACTAAATTTAATAATTTTAAAAAATTAACCAAATAAAGTGATCAATATTTATATTTAAAAAGTCTTCAAGGTTTAAAAGAATTAAAAGTTTAAAAAAAATTTTTTTTGCTAATACAGTAATGAGGATGTAGAATTAGGCCATCCGATCAGCCTCGAGCGCCTCTAGGACCTCGTCCGATGGTTCCAGCAACCACTCTTCACCGCGCGACTCCCCCTTCAGCAGCCGTGAAAGAAGATCAATAATGTGATATTATTATAATTTTAAAAAAAATTGTTAAAATTCTATTCGTCGTTTGAGTCAACAGAAAGTGAGACAAAAACAGCTAAAGATAAAAAAATACTCTAAATTTATTTCATTTCATGATCATAATAACATGAACACGAGCTCAACAGAGTTGTTTAAGAGCAAATATAAATAAAATAAAGACACGTCAATACGAACCGTAAAAGGAGATACAAGATCAAACCAATGCTTCAAGACACAAACTCCCTGCAACCACACTAGAGCAAATGTAAGTAAAACAAAGACACATCAACATGAACTGTAAAAGGAGCTGCACGATCAAACCAATGCCCCTAATTTATTTCATTTCACGATCACAATAACATAAACACAAGCTCAACAGAGTTGTTCAAGAGTAAATGTAAATAAAACAAAGACACGTCAATATGAACTGTAAAAGGAGCTGCAAGATCAAATCAATGCCTCAAGACACAAACTGCCTGCAACCACACTAGAAACCCAACAAAAACAAAAAGATGCATCACATATACCACTATATCTCAATACTATAATAGATGCACGTTCGAATAAATGTACACTACACGTTTGATTATTACTAATAATTTAATATCATTATAAAATATAGTTTAAGTATGATAATCACACATATATTAGTAATAATAAACAATTTAATATTAATACAAAATTAATTTTAATTTTTTTATCAAATTTTTGGTTAATTATTTAGCGAAAAATCGTAATTGTTCTCGTCCCGTTTAACCATTAATTTTACTAGTATGATTACTGTACCATTTCGACTAATTATTCCTAATACGATTACTTACTATTAAATCTAAATTTTCTAATTTTTCGAAATATTACATCGGTACAAGTTTTAAACACCCCTACCTAGCACCCATTTGTTTAGGATGTTTTACAGGCACCATAGTAATTCTCTACATTCCATTTCCAGTCGGTGTTCTTTTTGGAGAGCGGTTGATATAATGGAAAGTTACTTAAAATGAGTATAAGGTCAAAAATAACCCTCAATGTTTCACCATTTAATCAATTCATCACCTATTTTTTAGTGCAAACAAGTACCTAACGTTTGATTTTTATTTAATTTTCACCCTCAGTGGATGAAAATCGTTAGTCAACAAGCATTGACCATTTAAGATTGACGTGGCACGCAAGCATGGCATAAAGGGATGAGTGGCAGTGCCACATGGCAATTTTTTCAATTATTTTTTAAAAATTAAAAAAACAATTAATTTTTAAAAAATCTCTAAATTTTCCAGATTTCACAAAATAACCCCCAAATTTCAAAATTCATAACTTCCCAAAACCTCAATTTAAGCCAAACGAACGAAATATCATCGAATGGTTCATTTGATCGATTCGCGACGAACGGTGACAGAACAGACGGCGAACAATGTGTGGGTCATTCGGCGAGGGGAGGACGCTTTATTCCGTCACTGGCAACGCGACCAACGCCGACGGGAGTGGTTGAATTTGGGGGTTTAAGGTTTTAAGGACTGTTTTAGAAATATTTGAAAATTTTGGATATTTTATTTTTAATATATATATATATATTTTAAAATATTTTTAACCAATCAGATGATACAGCGTCAGCAAGTGCCACGTGGCATCATTTGATTGGTTAAAAATATTAAAAATATTTTTTAAAAAAATTATTATTTTTTAAATGTAACGTCAGCAAAGTGTCACGTGGCATCACCACGTCATCTCTTCATGCCATGCAGACATGCCACGTCAGCCTCAGGCGTTGACCATTAGTTGACTACGGTTTCCATCCACTTAGAATGAAAGTTGAATGAATATCAAACATTGGGTGCTTGTTTGCACAAAAAAAAGCGGTGAATTGGCCAAATGGTGAAACGTTGGGGGCTATTTTTGACCTTATGCCTATTTTAAAAATCGCTTTTTTAAGGTGTGAATAAAAAAGTATGAAAATATTTTTTCATGTAGTTAGAAGGTTAAAAATATATATTTGAGATAAAAAAAATACTTTTTAAAAAATTTAATTGGCGAAAAAAATTATAAACTAAAACACAATAACTTTCTTAAAATTGGTGAGAAAATAAGTAAATTAAAAAATAATTTTGTTATAAAAAAGTACGTTTTCCACTTTTTTATATAAAAAGTAATTAGAAAATATTGAAATTCTAACCAATCAAACGATGCCACGTCAGCAAGTGCCACGTGGCATCATTTGATTGGTAAAAATTATTCAAAAAAATATTTTTTTTAAAAAATAAAAAATTAATTAATTATTTTTTTTAAAATGTTATGTCAGCAAAGTGTCACGTGGCATCACCATATTATCTCTCCTTGTCATGCAGACATGCTACGTCAGTCTCAGGCGTTGACCGATAGTTGACTAACGGTTTCCATCTACTTTGGGTGAAAGTTGAATGAAAATCAAACGTTAAATGCTTGTTTACACTAAAAAAATAATAGGTGGTGAATTGATCAAATGGTGAAACGTTAGGGGCTATTTTTGACCTTATGCCTATTTTAAAAATCGTTTTCTTTTAAGGATAAATATTTTATACACAGGCGGTGGAAATTGAAAGTTTCCACAAGCCTTAGTTTTAGGGTATAGGTAGTTAGTTTAGGGTATAGTATTTAGGGGTTTAGGTGTAGGGGGTTAGAATTTAGGGATAGTTGTTTCAATTTTAAGTTTAGGGTTATAATTTAGGGTTTATAGGTTAAACCCTAAATCCTCACCATGTTACCCTAAAAACTAAACCCTAACATATAAACCCTAAATTATAACCCTAAACATTAAATTGAAACAACTATCCTTAAATTCTAAACCCCTACACCTAAACCCCTAAATCTTATACCATAAACTAACTCCCTATACCCTAAAACTAAGGCGCTTGTGGAAACTTTCAGTTTTCACCGCCAGTGTATAGGATATTAATCCTTCTTTTAAAGGTGTGAATAAAAAAGTATGAAAATAGTTTTTCATGTAGTTGGAAGGTTAAAATTATATATTCGAGATAAAAAATATTATTTTTAGAAAATTTAATTGGCGAAAAAAATTTATAAACTAAAACACATTAACTTTCCTAAAATTGGTGAGAAAATAAGTAAATTAAAAAATAAATTTGTTATAAAAAAAATACGTTTTCCACTTTTTTATATAAAAAGTAATTAGAAAATATTGAAATTCTAAATCATATTTCATTGACATTTTAAAGTGAAAAAGTTAATACTGGGACCTTATCCCATCCCAACAATCGGATACGCAAAAGCATATTCCATTGACATTTTAAAGTGAAGAAAATATCAAACCACAACTTTAAACTCTTTGGTGCAGACTGCAGAGAGATTTGTTCAGTGCATAACCCCGCTGCCAAGGGGATTTAAATTAGCAAAAACCAAAAAGATGCCTAGACTTGTTCATCTATTGGCCGCGTCATTAATTCATCATTCGTATTAAGATCTTGGAATCCCCGCTGGTCGGAAAAGAGATTTAAATTAGCAAAAGTCAAAGGGTTTTATTTTGATGCACAAGCTGTGTAAATTTTTTTTACACAACCCTTTTATAAAAATTAAAATTTAAATCACAAACCCTAACAACCTAAAACCTAAACCCTAAGCCCTAAACCCTAAACTCTAAATTCTAACCATAAACCTTAAATTATATACCCTACATACTAAACCCCTAAACCCTAACCTAAAATCTTAAACCCTAAAATTAAAGAGTTTACACAAGCCTGTGCATCAAAGTATTTTCCAAAGCCAAATATTAGATGTTTCAGAGTACTATGTTTTTAAAAGTCTAATTGTCTCCTTCTCCTAATATTCTATTCTCAATCCACATGCGGCATTGGAACTGCCAGGAATTTGAAGTATTTAACGGCATACTCATGTACAAACATCGACAAGTTCACATTGTTATTAATTTACAGGTGAATCATTCCGGTATCATACTGGGATATTCTCAATTCTCACCAATATTTCCTTGTTCTCTTTGTTTGTTGCCCTTTATTGTCTTCAATGTTGACAGCTTTGGCACCTTATAAGACTGGGCTGAGTACTGAGTAGGTACAGAACCATCCAACAAGCACAAGGATAACAAATACTCCTATGAATTACGAAAACTACGATCCTACTTTCCCTGACCAACCAGTTGTTGACCTATATCTCCCCATATGGGCTAGCCTACCTGCCTTTAGGTCCAAACCAGCTTTCATTTGGTCCGAAGATGGCTCCACCAATGAAAGCAAGGGCTCAACATCGACACTTACCTATGATCAGCTCAATGACTCAGTTCACTCCATTTCTTCTCAGCTGCTCCACTCTTTACAAAGGGGTGACACTGTAATCATTTTATGCACACCCGGGCTCGAGCTCGTTGAGGTTATTTTCGGGTGTCAAAGAGCCGGCCTTTTGAGCGTGCCCTTATCCCCACCTGACCCTTCTTTCTCCAAACAAAACTATTACCACCTAGTCAGGGCCCTGTCCCAGACAAAGCCGAAAGCTGCCATTGCCCACCATGATTATATCACCAAACTTCAGCAATATCTCTCTTTGCCTTCCAAGGACAAGAGGCTTGCTGAGATGTTACAAAATCTGAAGTGGATTCCCACTGAAGATGTCAAACGTAAGAATGCATATTCAGGCGTGGATTCCATGAGTTATAATGGTTGTCAACCTGATGAAACTTACTTGATTCAGTACACCTCGGGTGCAACCGGGATCCCGAAGCCAGTGCTTCTGACGGCCGGATCAGCGGCTCACAATGTTAGAACAGCCAGGAAAGCTTACGGTTTACATCCCAATAGTGTTATTGTCTCTTGGTTACCTCAGTACCATGATTGTGGCTTAATGTTTCTGTTATTGACCATTGTATCTGGTGCAACATGCGTGTTGACATCACCCTCGGCTTTCGTTAACCGGCCTAGACTATGGCTCGAGCTCATGACCGAGTTCAAGGCAACTTGTACTCCTGTTCCATCATTCACCTTGCCACTAGTCGTGAAGCGCGGTGGACTCGAAGCAGGAAGCTCACCTATTGATCTATGGAGCTTGAGAAATCTGATTATCATCAACGAGCCCATTTACAAGGCATCAGTTGAAGAATTCCTTTCCGTGTTCAAGCCTTGTGGACTCAATCCATCATCCATCTCCCCTTCTTATGGCTTAGCAGAGAATTGCACTTTCGTTTCCACGGCATGGAGAAACAATAATGACCACTCCGGAAACTCCTGTTTCCCGGTTTTCCCCTCTCACAACAAGCTCTTACCTAGTGCAAGACTTGCCAGTGACGAAGAAGAAGAAGACATGGACATTATTGTTGTAAATGAGCACACACATGAGCCTGTTTCTGATGGAATCGAAGGCGAGATTTGGGTTTCGTCTCCAAGCAATGGCTCGGGTTACTTAGGCCATCCGTTCTTAACTCAAGACATATTTAAAGCTAGACTTCGCGACAAGGTCAGCCGGTATTACGTCCGAACCGGGGACAGAGGAATTGTTAAAGGGGAAGAAAGATTTCTCTTCGTAACAGGTCGTTGCCTAGAGGTGATTAAGCTCCCAAACGGTCAGGACATACACCCTCATTACATAGAGACTGCTGCTTATAGTAGTTGCCCACAGTTCATAAGAGGAGGCTGTCTAGCGGCATTTGATGTTTCAAGAACGATCGTTGTTGTGGCAGAAATGCAGAGGAGTGAAAAAGACAATAAGATTTTGAGGAATATATGTGACAGAATCAGAGACAATGTTTTTAAAGACGAAAAAGTTGACATAGGGAAGGTAGTTCTAGTAAAAAGTGGAAGTGTTCCAAAAACAACTTCAGGTAAAATCCAAAGGTGGTTGGCTAAAGACAACTTTGTAATAGGTAAAATGAATGTTTTAATGGAAATCAAGTCTGATAACAATGGCGGATTATTACAATCAAGTCATGGTGTAGGACAAAGAAGGGGAAGAAACAGAGAAGGGGAAGAAGGAAGAGGAATAATAGTTGAAGAGAAAGAAGCGATTGTTTATTCACTGTCAAGTGCCCCAACTGGTCGTCCATGGGTGTCTCGTTTGTGAGTGCATTAAGAGTCCAAGACAAGGAAGTAAAACCAGATGTGCTTACCACTCTGCAACTCCCTTTCAGCCATATAATTCATGTAGAGAAATGGATCTGCCTACCATTTTGTCTCTAAACGCTATAATGTGACAGAAAAGTAAGACAAAAATGACATTTATTTTAATATTTAGCTGCATCATACATACACCTCTTTAATATTTGAGGCATGGAATAGAAGTATTTGCCAATTTTCCAGCTCTGCAGAATGCAGGTTATACATGAAGAAACTGTGAAAGAGCTTTAACTAATTGCAATGGGGAAAGAAAGTTATCAATATATGAGTTTCATTTAATCGAAAACCCATAAAGGAATTACATATCTCATGGTAAATGTCTGACTTATTCTAGCAAATTAAGTCATTGCTGCAAATGAAGATCCAACAATCATGTTCTCTATTACTAAAAATCAACATGAATATAGTTTAATGATAAATTATGAGTTCTACAAATGATGATACCAAAAAGAGTAAAAGACTTCTTTTTTTTCTTCCATAAATGATGGTAGCAACCTTTAGTATATTGATGCCCCACATTAGAATTTAGGATTTAAAGTTAGAGGTTGTAGTTAGTGTTTAAAAAATTAGAGTTAGAATTTAAAATTTAATTTTAAGTGTTTTTTTTAGTGTGAGACATAAAATGGGACATGGTTAGGAGGCAGATGAATTTAATTATAATGAGTAAAATAGTGAGATAAACGGCCATTTTAAATAAAAAAATCTTCTTTTAATTAAGTATTATTTAAAGAAATGACCCGCATGCCTAAATTTAGAAAAAAATGACTCCCAAATTTACCACTTAAAGAACTGGCTTTCTGCAAAGAATAAGGTCGTCATACGTGACAACACTTTTCAAAATAACGAACTTTAACAAGAACTCGCATGCGAGTTCTCTGAAAATTTGAAAAGAAGAACTTAATTTATAGCGGGCAGTTTAATTACAGAAAACGAGTTTTTTTATAAATCGAGTTAGCAACCAAGCATACATAAGTATATTCAAGCAATATGTCAAATCGGCTAGCCACCATTATTAGCATTTGACTAAGCAGAAGGAATAGGAATGAACCCACACCCAAATTTCTGGGAATTAGCGGGGTTTAAAACAGGGGTATTTCATTCTCAGGACAAGGAAACAAAACTGAAACAGGAAAGAGTTTATACAAAAGGCAGCTAACTAAATAAAAAATGAATAATTAGAAAAAACTTACAGTGCTTCTCCTTTGCTCAGCAGCAACAGCAAGTGCAAAAGCAATCAGATCAATCACAAAAACCAGAGCGAGTAACAACGTTGAAGCCATAGTTAAAACAAACAAATCAAACCCAGAAAACAAAAGCAAAAAGACGACAGAAAACAAATCAAATCCACTGCGTGAAGAAAGAAGAACGTGGTAACTATGATGAAAATGCAGAGATATGAATTAAGTAGATGAAAGAGGAAGGAGGATGGAAAAGTTGTTAAAAGAAAATTGAGGAAGAAGATGATAGGGTGTTTTGAGTATTTTATTTTATTTATTTATATTTTATTTTAAAATTTTTAAAAATAAAAAATGGCGTGACGTATTTTAATTGGTTAAGATAAATTTTTTAACGGTAAGAAACAATATAGGTAACATCAAAAACTTTAAAAGACAAAAGTGATTAAAATAAATTTTAAAAAGCAAGTTTGAGAAAATATATAAAACTTAATTTTAAAATAAATTATAAAAGTGTATAAAGCCTATTTTAAATTAAAATCCATCAACTTTAATTTTAAAACAAATAATAAATGGATTTTAGATCAGAAGTTTCAAATTCTTTCAAAGATAATAAAAATAGAGGGAATTCAAACATTTGTCAGTATCTCAATTAAATTTAAAATCAATTCAAACACTGAATATTCTAAAAAATTCACCTAGAACTATAAAAATTCAATAATCTCATATATTCAACTAGAGATATCGTAGAACAACATGTACCACTAATCATGTGTATTATTAATTATTTTAATTATTTTTAAAATTATAGGGATAAAAAGTGTTATTATCCCATTTTTAGAATAAAATCTAAAAAACCATTTTTTTAATTTTTTTCTTTTTGGGTAAAGTACACAAATAGTAATTAAACTTTGGTAAATTATTCAATTTAGTAACTAAACTTTCAATTGCTTTAATATTACTATTAAACTTTTAGCTTTGTTCCAAATTGATCACTGACCCGTTAACAACCGTTAAAATGGGTGATGTAGCAGTTAAAATATTTTGTATAATAAAACATTTAGTCATCAATGTTTGCACATTCAAACAATTTTTTTCTTAATTCAAAAAATAACCCTAATTATTTACACATTATTTCAATTTGTGACTATTTTAATTAAAAATAATTTAACCCTAAACCTTAAACACTTAAATCCTAAAAAAAAATAAAAAATCCGCATTGTTAATCTTGGTGAATAACCATTGATCATTGGGGGGGGGGGGGGATTTACAGTTAAAAGTAATTGTAAAACTATATTTTGATTACCTTAAAAATGTAGAAGTTTATTATTTTTTAATGAATTCAGTTGTAAAGGATGAAATTATTTTTGTTAGGATGTTTGAATTCGAGCAAAATAGTATTTTTTCTGTTCCTAAGCTGACGTGATAAGGGCCCTGGGTCAGGGTGGATGAGGAGGATTCTTGAATTCGTGATGCCATTGGTTGAACTGTACTGCACCCAAAAGACATGAAATCACCACAACATGGAAAAATGCAGAGATACAAATGAAGACATCGATTGCATCACGGAAAGGTTAAGACATTGCTTGGGGGCAAGCGTGGTTATTTGGCAGAGCCAGAGAGTTGCAGAAATGCACGCATTAGGGTTTGGTATCCATTCACTCAGCAACAGGACCACAATCCCCAAAGTTTTTTTACTTTTCACCATCTATTCTCACTTTGAATCTGTAGCTACAGACTACAGTTAAAAATCTACTCTCTTTTAGCCCGTAATGGATTAGTTGTTAGTGTCTGGAAACCAGTTTTAATGAAGAAAAGTTGAGGATTATGGCAGAAGCAAAGCTACGTCGCATCAGGAACGGAGTCTATAAGAACTATCTGCTTGGTCATTTGTGGAATCAAGTGGGTTAAAGATAAGAACTAGGGAAGAGGGAAGGAAGGCAATAATGGAGGGTAAGCGTGGGACCCAAATGTGGCAGGGCGTGGGAGAGGGATGAACATGACGTTGTCGGTTGTTTTATTTTTTTGTATTCAAAGAAGAGCCCTTAAGGCTTAATCTCATCATAAATTTAAGAGAATTGACTCTGATTCTGATCTTTCCCCGGCCTCACCCCAAGCAACCAAGCTGTCTCTTGTTGGGATATATACGGAGTAGTTGGCTTATTGGGAGCACAAAAGCAAACACACCAAATCCTTAAATCTACCTCGCTTTCCTTTTCTCCATCTTCTTTGTTTTCCCTTGCTAATCACAGATGTTTAGACGCTGCTTACATGGTTTGGTAGCTGCTGCCTGCTGGTAAAGGCGTAAAAGTGGTGGCCTCACTCTGCCGTTCTCTCATCTCTTTCTTAAAAGTCTGTGAGTTTGGTCCCATTTCACTTTAATGTCTTTGTTGGTTGTTTTGAGGGCTAATCTCTCATTCATATCCCTAACAAATCTCTTTCTCACTCTCAGCTCGTTCAAATCTGTGGTATGGGCCGGAGGGTTTTGGTAGCATAATGCTGGATAGGTGAATATCTCTAGAGGAGGATAAGGGAAACCAGCCAGATGTCTAGATAAGCTACGTATTTGCATCATCTCTTTTGAGTACGCTTGTTTAGTTTGAATAAAATATCATAAAAAAGGTTTACTTCTTTGTTTTTTCTTTTTTCAACAATTCTTTTAAGTATGGAAGTAAGAGGCCAAGAACATGAGATTAAATCGCCAGGGTCTTCTCCCTTTGGTCATCACTCGCCCGGAGTTGAGAGAAGAAGAGATGGAAATCATAACGGTACAGCTGTTCTTACTTGCACTCAAACCCTAGATCATGTTCATCGTCTCCAGAGACAGCAATCAATCGGTCAAGCAAGATCTCTGCACCCGGATCGCGTCGCTGGTGCAGCTGTTGCACCCATTTCAGTTGGCTCCAAGTCCAACACAAAGCCTTCCAGCTTCATCAGATATCGAGAGTGTCTCAAGAACCACGCGGCCAGCATCGGCGGGAACGTTTACGATGGCTGCGGCGAGTTCATGCCTAGTGGTGAAGAAGGAACCCTGGAGGCCTTGAAATGTGCTGCCTGTGACTGTCACCGCAACTTTCATCGCAAGGAGGTTGACGGAGAGACCCAATTCGGGGCTACTCCCACTAGAAGTTTGATGCTTCACCCACTTCAGTTGCCACCCCCAACCATGATGCACCCTCATCAAAAGTACTCGTTCCATACAAGCCCATCCAGCGCACTGGTTTCGTCAATGAATAATATGGCATTTGGCAGCGGCGGCGGTGGGAACGAATCTTCAAGCGAGGACCTTAATGTGTACCAAACTAACGCCGAGGGAATGCTGCCGCCACCCCCTTATGTTTTGTCAAAGAAGAGATTCCGCACGAAATTTACGCCGGAGCAGAAGGAAAAGATGTTGGAGTTAGCCGAGAAAGTGGGCTGGAGGATCAATAAACAAGACGAAGAGTTGGTGCAGAAATTCTGTGCTGAGTATGGGGTGAAAAGGCAGGTTTTCAAGGTTTGGATGCATAATAACAAGAACATGAAGAAGCAGGAGCAGGAGCAGCCACCTGAGTAAGAGCTCTTCATGTTTATAGTTGCCAAATGAGCTAACGACGACGTGTGAGATATGTATATATAAGGCATATCCTGGATTAATCATGTGGGAGCTAGTCTTGATCTTCAATGTTTCTGTATGATTCTTCACTGTCAAACCACGGTTGTATCTTTGCGTTCAGAACTGTTCCTTTGTAGTTAATTGTTTCTCTTTAAATTATGGTATTTTCTTTCTTTCTCATCATTTCTCTGCCCCATTATTTCTGAAAACACTGTCTGAAAGCAAAAACGGGCAAATGATGGTGTCTCGTTCTTCAACTTTAATGCTGATTGAAATGGCGAATTTCATCGCATGCAGGCTGTTATTGTGCAACTGTTCTATTAGTTCTTGCTACTTGAATCTGGCCTAAGTCCAACCAAAATGAAAATTTGACTTGAGTAGGCTCATGGCTTGCTCAAAATTTTTGACCCTTTTGTTGGGGCCCATTTTCAATATATCTATTGGTCTACTGTGTTTTGTTATGAACCTGCCGTACTGTATATACAAGGGTATTCGTATTAGGATTCTTTTTGGATCTATCTCACGGCTCCACTTTCAACTAAATAATACTCCATACCAATTCCACCCAAAACCAAATATGGATTGGACAATAAGTAGGCATCTGAGGCTGTGACACAACTTTGGTTGCATGTTTAAACAACAAATTAAGAAGAAAAAACAATTTGTCCCAACGCTTCTACCGTTTCCTTTATCTGATTTTTTTCAAAAATATTAGACCGAGCATTAATCAAGTTCTGATATCCTCAACTTAAACCCTATAATTCACCAATGCATGCGCCCTGTGCTTCTATTCAGAGCCATTTGTTTATATTTAATTATTTATCATGATGACACAGTGAGAGAGGGGGGGGGGGGGATATGACTTCATCTCCATGTAATTAATATTATTACAGTGGAGTAATAAATTATTCCTATCAGACATGGCAGGTAAAAAGCTAGCCGAAACAACCAATCTAAAAAGAAAAATAAAAAGAGAATAATTTCTGCGGTCAAAATTTATTGGATGAAAATCAAGGGATCGATTGCTTTTAAAAACAAGTTTTCCCAGACCATTAATGGAGTAACACATTTCTCTATTTTGGTGCCTTTATTTCACCTGGTACAAGGGTATAAGTACAACGGCATATCCGGGTCTAAAAGCCCTAAACATTTTACTTTATCATCATATAAAAATTTAATTTTTAATTTTATTATTAAATTTAGTTTCTTAAAAAAATAAAATTTAAAATTTGCAATTACTTTATCATCATATAAAAGTAGCTTATTACATTTGAATAATCGAACAATTCAAATATTTTTCAAGGAAAGTGAATCCAAACTCTATTTTGATTATTTACTCTTGTAATATAGAATTATGAAAATTTATTCGAGCTTTTAAAATTTATGTTAGATTCTTATAGTTATGTCGATGTGCTAAGCATGAGTCATTGAAATTAGACAATACCACGTTCTATTGAAATTCATTGATTACTTAAGTGAGTTTATTTAGACAAGTTATTATACCCTTAATTAAAACACCATTACATTTTCTGGGAGCTCCTGGATAGGCAATGGGAGGTTAAGGTTGTAATTATTGCGCGTGAGAGCGATAAGGTGATGGATGGCTTAGCTCGATTGGCGTGGAAGCTTTCTCTTAGTTTGCATGAATTTGTTGATCCGCCTAGTTTGGTTCAGTTAGATTTTTCAGAATAATTTTTTTATAAGCGTTGTTGTCTCTGTCGAGTTAATCTCGAAATATTTCTGTAAATATTATCAAAGTAATTCTTTTTTTTTTTCATTTAGGCTTAAGATTTTTTTTATTAAGGCCCGTAATAATATTCCTTTCTTTAATAATAAAAAAACACCATTGCATTTATATTTGTAAACCGTTTATTGATATATGTTAGAGATTTTTTTCTCTATTTAACCGTATAGTATGCTACATTGCAATTTTAAATATGACAGTAGTACGATGATTTTAATTTGTTTTCTCATCTTAAACTCTTAATTAACTTCATGAAATAATCAATTAAGAAACTGTATGTTTAACAATACTAGACTTATTTATATCCATGTTGAGGGACATACAATTGAATTTGTTGATTAAACATTCCTGAGCTTTTTATTTCATTTTAATACTCCTAAGAAATTGGAAAAATTAATGTAAAGCAGCAGCGGATGTAGCTCAGATGATAGATTTCTCGCTTACCATACTCCTCATATCCATTTCTCTAATATTTTAATTCCAAATATGTAAATATACTATAAGGTATATGTATTTGTCGTACCTAAAAATTTATTGGGGATGTAGCTCAGATGGTAGAGCGCTCGCTTAGCATGCGAGAGGTACGGGGATCGATACCCCGCATCTCCATTTCTTTCTGATTATTTTATTTGAAAGACACGCCAATTCCTTTTTGTTTGGGAAATCAATTTCTCCCCGTTTCGTTTAACCTTTTCCTAGACCCAATTGAGATTTTCAGTCAATATTGATTGCTTCTCTCTTCAGATTCAGAGTACAATTTTGGAGGGTGGATTTCAACTGAGTAAGATGTTGTCGTGCTGCTTCTCATTATGTTTTATTTAACAACGATAACAAATTTATGTTTTATTCTTTAAATTCTAAGCGGTAGAATTGAAATCAAATTATGTTTTACTGAATGATCTTTCCCTGCTCTTACTGATGAAATGGAAACTGCTCTTACTGATGAAATGGAAATGGAAATGGAAACGAAAACTGAAATTGTTTCGTTAATGATCGTCATTAACTTGTTTGGTTATTGTTATTCCCAGGAAAAAAGGCTTTTCGTTTCTCTGTTGATAAGGTATTTATTTGAAAACAAGCAAGATTAAAATTGATTCGATAGAGAAAGCACATAGCATTTACTAGTAATACTAATATATATATTTTTAATTTAAAACTTGAAACTTCAGTACAATACACAAGCTTAATAATTATAGAGTTTGACTTTGTTGTTGCTGTTGTTTTTTTAATCTCAGACGTCCAACTTTGTTGTTATACGAACAAACTGACTTCATCACTCCATATTATATAAGATAGGTAGAATCACAATGCAAATTCCACATTTCCTTATATTTTATGTTTTTTTTTTTTTATTATGCTAGTTTATACAGGTTCTCTGACAGTGCAGCTGAAACATCTGCTTCATTGGAGCTTTAGATTCTTGATACACCTGCGGAGGAGGATTAAAGGTACAAATACAGAATTAGACTAAGTTATAAGAGGAGCATACGAGCAAATGCCAGTTTATGGTTAGATTATTAAAATTATTTGTTTTTAGCTGAAGTAATTGGCCTTCCCTTGGGATTTTTGATAAAAGGGTTATCTAATTACACCAAAAAATTAGATGGCAAATTGCACCATTAACAAAAAGTTGTATACCACACTACACATGTTAAAATGACCCTATTATTTGGAGGGGAAATGCATGATACATGTTAGGAAACATGGGCGATAGACGATACAGTACCTTTGCAATTGCACCATAGCAATTCACCTTGTGTTACTCCCAGTGCTTTCGTAATTGGGTATTGGGATTCGACCAGATTCAATATACATGAGATCCCTCACTAGGATCTCATAGTGCCTCCTTACTTCCTCCACCGATTTCCCGCCCACAGCCGCTGCCACCTTTTGCCACCGGTCCGGGGTGTCCTTGTCATATATAGCGAGCGCCCTTTCAAATAGCTTGTTTTGCTTTGGAGTCCAGTAGGAATTGGAATCACGTGAAAAAGTAACAGATGATGCCATTTTTGAAGAGAAGGAAGCTAGGAAAGGAAGAAGAGATTGGTGCCTCAGTCAAGGGAAGATGGCACGGTTAAGAAATTGTAGTGGTCGCTGCTTATAAAGAGCAAAACTGGTGGGGTTGTGCAAGTTGTCATTTTTTTTTTTTTGCGGGAGCATAATAAGATATTATTCTCTAGCTCAGGTAAAGCTTTGATGGACAAGAATCCAGTGTCAAAGAACTGACGCTTTATATCTTTGTCTTTTACAATATCATTAGCAAGTTGATTTCTTTGAGAATTTATCAAATGGTGGGGATTAGATCCCAAAACAGAGCCTACCCATTAGCGTAGATGCTTGAAATAATATAATCTTGGATACTCCTTTTTGATCTCAGCAAAATATACAGTAAGATATTCTGCCAATTTTGGAGTGGGAGGACTGGCTTCATTATTTGGCAACTTGGTAAAAATATACTCTATTTAAAGAGTAGTGTTTATGTTTATTCTTCTTTTTTCTCAAAATAGTAGTATTGAGAAAATTAGTGCTTGTAGCAGAGATCCCATGATCATTGTGACCTGATGTTCATACTACCTCAGAATGCTAGAAGATAGAGGGGGGCTGTGATTCGATTTCACTGCCTCTTGATATAGTGATGGAACTTGTGAGGTCTCGGAATATGCATAATAGTTGCCTCAGGAACTTACTTCTCAATCTTTCTATACCTAACTGCCGGATAGTTTTGGACTTTCGGCTGTGTGATTACTATCAGGAATATTTTTCGACTTTCTTTTTTGTTTGTAGGGATTAACTTTGATCAAGTTGATTCTAGAATCTAGAATTTAGTACGTCATTGATGCAGCAACTTGGAAATTGGAGATTTGGATTCTGAACAACATTCCAAAGCTTCTTCTTTTTTTCCTTGTCTGGCAGAACTGTTTGGTGAGACGTGCGGAGATAGGCTTTATCTTCGTGTGCCTGAACGTCAACAGATGAAGTTCTTTTAGGAGATCCTGTGTCAGATTTTGAGTAGGAGTGGCACTTTACTTGCTGCCATATTTAATAATTGAATTGCGGTTTTACCGGTATGACTAAAATTTGTTCGGTAATGATTTACTTACGAGATGGTGTGTCAGTTTTGAGTAGGAGCGACAGAGGAAGATGGTGGTTTGCAGGGTGTTGAGAGCCGGTGACGGAGGCGGTTTGAAACTTCTCTGGCTCACATTTCTTCTTAATGCTGTGATTAATAGAACAATTACAAAGATGTACTGAGAAGGCATTATATGATGAGATTAATGCGCAGGGAATCCACACGCCAAAGTAGTCTTAATATCTTGAATCCTTACCATCCAATTCCAAGTTCCCTCATGCACGGTTACGTCAGTGGGTTCTTTTTCCCACCTTTTGGCTTTTCCTATTTTCCCCCATTGTTTTTCTAATAGACCAAAACCTTGTTTTCGGTGGGAGTTAAATATTTGCATAGACTTGACTCCTTCAATCTAATTGGAAATCTGTCCGCTGACAGAATAATTGGTTTCCAGAAGAATTTTCCTTTTACCTTTCCTTCAATAAATTCTCCTTTAATTTTTATTTATTTATTATTATCTAATACAAATTTAATCACATTCATAATTATGATTTATACCATTCATAATTACGGTTTATGCATATTTGAAATTAAAATTAATATATTTAAAAGGAAATAATAAACTAAAGGGTAAAATACTGAAATCATCACTCAACTTTGGTCATTTGACCTATTTTAGTCACTCAACTTTAAAAACGCTAAATTTACTCATTAAACTTTACTTTTTGACCTGTTTTGGTCACTTTGAATTATTTTATTAATATTTAGGTATGACATGACATATTTTATTATTATTATATATAAAAAATAATTTAAAATAAAAATAAATAATACTTTTTTATTAATAAATAAAAAAATTAATTTAAAATAAAAATCTTAATCCCAAACACCCCAAATATCCCAAATATCCCAAATACCAAACACCCAAATTCTCAAACCCCCTTACCGGTGTCACTCTCACCGGCGGCCACCACCTTCTCTACCGCCGACGACAACAACATCTGCCGCCGACGGTTGATGTTGATCAAATGTCTCAGAAAAAATAGTTTGTTTTCATTTTCATTGTTCCACGGTGCCAAAGAAAAGGCCAGATTTTAAACCCAACACCCAAAGTTTCAACCTTTTGTACTCCATCGGAAAATAACCGATCGGAATTTGATAAATTTATCTCCTTTCTCCATGGAATCAGATAACATTGATTGTATGACATCTTCAGATGTGATGGATCTCATCATCATCAGTTGCCTTCGTTGTCGAAGACCCACAGTAACTGTACCGAACTTAGGCCGCGGCGGAGGCTTGGCGTCGACTAAACGGAAGGAGGAATCATCTTCAGTCAAAGTTTCATTTCATCATCTAGTACTATATTCTGAACATAATCGTGGAGCAACCCAATACTAGAATTAAATAATCAAAGCATAACCGTAACAAGATTCTTGATTCATCTTTATGCAATATCAATACTAGAATTAAAGAATTAAAAATCCCAATGGTCGGAAATCAAGTTGAATTTCTCTCATAAAAAACAGATACTAATTTCCCGAGAAGTAAAGATCAAATGAACATGTAAAGTTGAATCCACCACTCAGAAAGCAAGCAAAGTCGAATCCACAGCCAGGAACAAAGATTAACGTTCGTGATGATAACCAATAAATAAATAAAAATTACAATCTAGAACCACAAATTAAATTCATCACACCGAAAGAACCCAAACATGAAAGGAAAATTGAAAACAAGGAGTTGATGTAACAGCAATCGTACCTGAATAATGAGAAACTTCTGGGAGGCGAAAGGAAACACGAAAGCAGATCTAAAAGAGATGGAGGGACGGAGAGAGATTAGGGTTGTTGATACGGTGGCGGCAGGTGTTGTTGTTGAAACATTTTGGACTTGAGATCCCCGCCTCTGCCATTGTTGTTGATACGGTGACGGCAGGTGTTGTTGTCGTCGGCGGTAGAGGGGGTGGCGGCCGCCGGTGAGAGTGACACCGGTAAGGGGGTTTGAGAATTTGGGTGTTTGGGATTTGGGGTGTTTGGGATTAGGGTTTTTATTTTAAATTATTTTTTTATTTATTAATAAAAAAGTATTATTTATATTTATTTTAAATTATTTTTTATATATAATAATAAAATATGCCATATCATACCTAAATATTAATAAAATAATTTAAAGTGACCAAAACAGGTCAAAAAGTAAAGTTTAATAAGTAAATTTAGCATTTTTAAAGTTGAGTGACTAAAATAGGTCAAATGACCAAAGTTGAGTGATGATTTTAGTATTTTACCCTAAACTAAATAGTAACCGAAATTAATAACGGTTCATTGAATCAACGAATTTGGATGTCGGAGAATGAAATGAATAAGGCTTTGATATGCCCATTTGGTTTTTGCTGCTTGCAGAGCATTTTTCTTTGAAAGCCCATGTTTCTTTCTAGCCCAGCCCCAATCCCCTTACTCTACGTTGTGTATATTATTTTTAGGATAAATTTTGTTACTAGTCCTTACACTATGTATAAGTTATAAATTTAATCTTTCTATTCTATTTATAAAAAAAAAATCTGTACATTATTTTTATATAATGTATCCAAAGAGATTAAGGCACTGTTAATGGTAATTCCAAAGACTATTTTTTTTCTTTCTAAATTACATTTTACTTATTCTAGATTTAAGTGTTAAAACAAAACAAAGTGATAATATCTAACAACGAATAACAATCCTCCATTGGAGTAGGAGCACTCCCTTCGGAGACACCTGTTTCAAATGAATTATCCAACCCAACCGGACTGAGTTGATGAGTCATTTGCAGGTTGAGAGTGGAAAATGTTGAACTTGTTTCCCATGAATTATACCTGTTAAAGCTTCACTCTTAAATAGCAGATAAACCCATCCTTGAGGTAAAATATAAGAATTCCATAAATCTAAAAGCTTGCCTGAGATTTCCAATAGAATTGACGCTTGATCTTGAGAAATCATTGCCAACTAAAGACATGACAAATTCGGTATCTGACCTTTTTAGCAACCAGTAGCGATTTATTAAGTTCGTAAATACACTAATAAATATAAGCTATACGAACATATCAGACTATCAATTATAGGCTGAATAAAAACACCATAAGAAAAGGGAAAACATAGTTACCCATATGCAACCGATATGTTGAAATTTCTTTCTCTCTTAATAAAACATTCGATCAGAGTATCCCTTGGTCCAGGCTATACCCAAAATAATAACTAAAGAAAACCCCATTTTTTAAAATTAAAAATAAAGAAGAGAAACGGTAGTAAAAATGAAAGTTTACCTCCTTTAGAGAGATGGGGAAAGTTAAGACGCCAGATTGTTCTGGTGTTTTAAAAATCTCTTCAATATTTTTTCTCTGTAAGTTAGAGTTACAAGCAAAAGCACAAGCAACCACGTCTCTCTTTCTAGGCCAACATGTTTCCTTGCTTCCACTCTTTGAATTATAAAAAGAATTTTTTAATAAAAAAATCATGGCGTAAAAGAAAAATAAGTACTTAAATTATATATATTTTAAATTTTAAGTGTTTAAAATATTTTTTGATAAAAATAGATGTCTAAAATTTTAACTACTATAATTTTAGTTACTGGCCGTTTAAAAAAATTCGCCACCCAACAGAAACGTAACACATGACTTGTTTTTTTACTATTATATTAAAAATTGAATATATATATATATATATATATGTTATTTTAGGAAAAGATTAAAAATTTTCAAAATTTCAAAAAAAATCCTAAATCTCTAATACACAAAACTACAAATTCTTCAAATTGATGTCGCTGCAGCCGTCGGACACCACCATTGTCTTCGCCAAAGGCCATTGCCCATTTCCCCCAACAATTTATCGCCAACAACCGCCGGTAAGTGTATCAATCGGACGTCGTTCGAATAGAGCCATTCACGTTTTTCGTCCAATTGGCTCACCTCCAGTTGATTACTAGTGATGGATGGTTAGGAGAAATGAGCCGCAACCTCTGAAGACAGCAGACACAATGTCTGTCGACGGCGGCAACAATTTGAGACTTTTTTTTTGAAAATTTGAGTTTTTTAAATATATATTTTTTTTATTTTTTAAATAATAATTAAAAAAAACATGTCACGTGTCATGTTCTTATTGGGTAACTATTTTTTTAAATGGTCGGACACTTAAATTATAACGATTAAAATTTTAGGCACCTAAAATCAAAAAATGTATAGTTTAGGCACTTATTTTTCATTTAAGCAAAAATCAATGATATCCCTAAAATCAAAAATACTTGTGGTGGAAACATTTTATTTCTACAACCATCCTAATTTTAGGGATTAAATTTAAGGTTTATAGTTTTTAGGGATTGAAGATCTAGTTTAGGTTCATACTTTAGAGCTTCAGGTTTATGTGCTTATAATTTATGGATAGTGATTATAGTTTACGGTTTAGGATTAAAATTTAGGAAAACAAAATATTTTCACCGCCAGTGCATGTGAAATTTTACTCTTAATAGGTCTAGAACCCACAACTTAAGATAGAAAAATATATTAATTTAAAACTTTTAACCGTTTGCTCTAAAGATTATTGAGAAATATCATATCTAAACCCAAAAATACAGAAATTACGTATATTTCATTAACCGATTAAACTTAGAAGACCCTGGGTGGACTCATTTTGAGCCCAATGGTCACATTTGTGGCCTGAATTGGACCGTAAAAACTAGCCTGACCCAAAAGTAGTAAAATATAAACTATGCCGACGCCTGCAAAAAAGGACAATGGACAGTTGGGCAGCCACCAACTTAGAGGTAAAGAAACCGGCGGAGCCATGGTCAACTCACCCATTCAAACAAAGATTACATATCCACCACTTATCTTAAATTGACACTAACAATTACCAAAGAATTTGAACCAGAAAGTTTCACATCAAGTGTAGGTTTCAAGCTACACGAAGACCTCCGCAATATGAAATTAATAAACATTACCAAATTGTAAGAATAAGAGATTTTTGTAAGTTTAATCCCAGTCATTATCCATATTAACATCTATGACGTAAATCTCAAGCAAGCAGCCGAAACTATCAATTCCTTTAAGCTGGAGCTTTAAAAAACAAATGATAATTTGAGTTCTCCTGTACAACCCTAACTAGAAGAAAATCAAATGGCGGCCATGGTCTATCGAGTTGAGCCAAAATTTCAACTCGCCGGCTACTTGCATTAGCTGCTACCGTTGGCCTTCTCTAACATAATGCATACACGGTTGCTTCAAACTCGATGAATGTCAAACTTCCATTGCAAGAAAACGATCCCTGATATGTATAAAAGAAAATTATCCATCACAGTCTAAGCACAAAAACCAGTGATCTTAGCATAATTCAAAACCTTCATTTACCGCATCACCTTGATCATTTCAACAATGGCTCCTGCTTATTCTAGCTGTGGTTGCATATTCGTAATGACTTTATTTATGTTCATATTGGCAAGTTCTCGAGCAGATGCAGCGGTAACTTCCACCGCCGTACTTATAACTGTCGACCAATCCGGGAATGGAGACTACAAGAAGATACAAGACGCCATTGATTCAGTCCCGTCCAATAACAACGAGCTTGTTTACATATCGGTTAAGCCTGGCGTCTATGAAGAAAAGATTGTTGTGCCTGCGGACAAGTCCTTCATTACCATAAGTGGTTTGAAGGCAAACAACGTGATAATAACTTGGAATGATAGTGGGAACATATTTGAATCTCCTACCTTCAGTGTGCTGGCTTCAGATTTTGTTGGCCGTTACCTCACAATTCAGGTATATATATATGCTATGATTTTTAATAGTATTGAATAGTTTAAAAAAGAGTTACATTGACCATTTTGGGTTCTTTTTTGACAAATAGAATACATTTGGTCCCGGAGCTAGAGCAGTTGCATTGAGGGTGTCTGGAGATAGGACATCTTTCATCGGATGTAGAATCTTATCTTATCAAGATACGTTGCTAGATGACACTGGAAGACATTATTACAAAAACTGTTACATCGAAGGAGCTGTTGACTTCATTTTTGGAAATGCCGCTTCCCTTTTTGAGGTATTAAATTATTGAAACATATAATATATTTCTTGTATATATTGCTAGCCTATCTAGCTAAACCAAGCTTATATACGTATTTTTTATGTATATTGTTTGTTCAGAGGTGCCATGTGCATACACTCTCAGAAGGAGATGCAGCCATAACGGCCCAACGAAGGGAGTCTCCTTCGGAAAACACAGGCTTCACTTTCTTGGGTTGCAAGATAACTGGCGTAAGGACTGCTGTACTAGGAAGGCCATGGGGTGCATATTCCAGGGTGATTTTTGCCTTTTCCTATATGTCTAATGTGATACTGCCCCAAGGGTGGGATGACTGGGGAGACTTATCCAAGCAAAGGTAAAAACAAAATCGGACAAAAGTTAACCTATTCTTTTCTTACATTAATAGTACTGTAATGTTTTGAAATTGAATAAATGGTTTTTCTGGTTTCTTTGATTTTACAGCACGGTGTTCTACAGAGAATATAAATGCTACGGACCTGGTGCCAATGCAAGGAAAAGGGTTGAATGGTCGGGAAAGCTGACGGACAATGAGGCAGGGATTTTCTTGACAAAGAACATGATTGGTGGCAGGAGTTGGATCAGGTCTACGCCAACCCGTTTCAAGAAAGCTTCGACTGCCATCTCTAACAATTCGACAAGACATGCTTGATCATGAACAACATTAATTAAAATGTTAGATGTTGTATGCTCCAGTGTTTTACTATCTTGTAATATTTGTTTATGTAACCATATTAGATTTATTCGTCTATTTATTTGTAATCACTTCAAAAATAAAAGTCTGTGAAATTCCCCCACATCATTTGTGATGATGGAAAATGTTATTTGGATCAACCACCTTCGTGCAAGCTGATTAAGCCTATTCTTTTATAATCAGCTGCAAAATCCATTACTGAGAAAGGTTAAGACTTAAGACAATGCTGCTGAATCCATTATGCACTAGGCTTTTTTTTCCTACCCAAGGGGAACAAAGATTTGGGCCAACGCAAAGAATATGAAGTGGAGGGCCACTGGCCCATTTCTGTGCTTCGGGTAGCAAAAACACCATTTTCCCAGGCTCCGTTGGATTTGTAGGCCAAAATAGAAGTAAATATTTAGAATATAGGGGATGTTGGAAAATATTTGAGGATATAGGCCATTTTCTACAGTACACGGGGACCTCGCCACCTGCACATGGCGAGGTTTGAGAAAAAAATTATTAAAAAATTGGACCTCGCCACCTGCACATGGCGAGGTTCAAGAAAAAAATATTAAAAAATTAGACCTCGCCACCTGCACATGGCGAGGTCCCCTGTGCACTGTAGAAAATGGCCTATATCTCCAAATATTCTTCAATATCTCCTATATTTCAAATATTTATTTTTATTTGGATTATTCTCCAAATTTTTCCATTTTCGCAACTACCTCTTCAACAACCTTTTTTATGTACAAGATGTAATAAAAAAGTTTCTTAAAAAGCACTTAACTTAAACGTAGACAAGCGGTTTTTAAAAGAAATTGTATATACACTTGCAAAATTGTAAATATTTTAAAATTATTATTTTAATAAGTTTTAACTGAATTCATATTAACAATAAACTAGATGATAACATAATGTTTAAAACATATATAGATAAAGAAACACTTCTGTTCAGTGGCGACTCTAAAAATTTAACAATTGAGTATACAAAAATAAAATTTTCTTTACATACTAAATAAAATTATTTTTTTCAAAAAAAAAAATAACACTAAAATAATTCTATTTAAAAAAATAAAAATGGAGATGTGGATGCACCCACCAAGGCTGGTTGCATTCGCCATTGCTCCGGTCGTATTAAATGTTAATTTTAGGTAGCCATTACCTAACCCAGCAAGTTCAACAATGGATTATGGATGGATTTCGAGAGTTTTCAGCAATAAAGTTTGAATAACTTGGACTGCTTAATTTTTTATTTACTCCCAAACTAACAAGAACTTCAACACGACAGACCAACAAATTTACCTTCAATGGAAATAATTTCCGATGCTTAATAGTTTCCAACCACTTTGGCTCCCACCACAAGGCTGTTATTGCCACTTCACGTCCCTCATTTCGTCCATAAATACTGCTCCATTTGTGATTTCTCTACCAAACTACATTCAGCATAATCCAAAAGGACCAAAACCACTGTGTAGCTGAAGAATTCTTCAATGGCAGGAAAGAGCAAGGTTTTGGTCATCGGAGGCACCGGATACATTGGGAAGTTCATCGTTGAAGGCAGTGTAAAAGAGGGTCATCCCACTTTTGCTTTAGTTAGAGAGAGTACGGTCTCTGATCCCATTAAGGGAAAAGCCATCGACAACTTCAAGAACTTAGGGGTTCAATTGTTATACGTAAGTACATTGTTTTGAGTTGTTGTGAATGTGGCAATGCATTCGAAATTTTGTGTGGTGAACTTACTTTTCTTCTAGTTTAGTAATGCTTTTGTGGATCATACATTCATACTCTGTGCTGCAGCTGTTTTGAACTATGAAGGTGACATTGGCACCTACACCATCAAAGCCGTTGATGAGCCCAGAACATTGAACAAGATTCTCTTCATCAAGCCTCCCAAAAACACCTACTCATTTAACGAGCTTGTTGCACTGTGGGAGAAACTGATTGGCAAAACCCTTGATAAAACATATGTTCCGGAGGAGCAGTTTCTCAAACAGATCCAAGGTCCCCCTTCTCTTGTTTTATTGAGATGTTGAGATTATGAGGTTTTGTTGGAGTCGAGGCTTCCGAGCTATACCCTAAAGTGAAATATACCACTGTGGAAGAATATCTCAGTCGTTTTGTTTAAGTTGGACCGTGGCTCTTTGTTGTTAATCTGAACTGAACTAATAATTGAGAAGCTGTCACCGAGATTTGTGCTGACGGCTGTGCGTGTTCATAAGTTTCTTGTTATCATTCCACCCAATGAGAACCATGGTGTTGTTCTAAACTTTTGAAATATAAGACCGGCTGTTGTTTTTACTCTTACACTTGCTTATATAATTCTGCCTTATCACTCCTCAACTGCAAAGTCATGGAATTTGATGTCCAAGGCCTGTTGGATATGGCATTTCCAACATATAGGTCGGGGGGCAATTTTTTTACTTTTTAATAGTTTTTGGTAAAAAAAATTGGCTGAATCAATTCTTCCTTCTCGCAAATCTGCTCGTGTTGTTAAACAACCTTCTTGGCTTAATGACTATGTACAATCTTACCAATCTTCATTCCTTCCAGTTTCATCCTCAGGTGTGCATTCTATTTTTGATGTCATTTCTCATACTCATTTACCTTCCCATGTTCAAACTTTTCTTTCATCCACTTCTCATCTTGTTGAGCCTCAGTCTTTTTCCCAAGCAATTAAAAATTCGATCTGGGTTGAGGCCATGAAGGAGAAGATTTCAGCCTTGGAATCAAATAACATTTGGTTAGTGGTTGACCTGCCATCTGGTAAGACTCCTATTGGCTGTAAATGGGTGCTTCGAATTAAGTTCAAAACTGATGGGAGTGTTGAGTGTTATAAGGCTCGGCTTGTTGCCAAGGGGTTTACTTAACTGTAAAGACCCATTTGCAACCTTGCCTTAAACCTCTCAACACTACCATCAAAGTTATACTTAACTGTAAAGACCCATTTGCAGCCAACTGGTTTCTTTCCCGGTGGTAAATCTACAAGTGTACAAGTTTTGTTGTTTTCCAGTGCCCTTATCTCTTCTTCTACTGCCATCTTCCATTTAGGATTTTGTATAGCTTCCTCTATTGTTTTTGGAATAACAATGTTGTCCACATTTGCAGTAAAAGCTTTAAATGAAGCATTTAGATTCCCATATGCTACAAATCTCTGGATAGGATGAGATGTGCATTTTCTTACCCCCTTTCTTTGAGCAATAGGTAAGTCATCATTATTGACAATAGGAATATGAGCATTATTCTGATAAGTTTCCATACCTTCCAAGTGTTCCAAGGCTGTAGGACTAAATTCCAGCTCTCGGCAGTCTGCAGGTTGTATGGTGGTCTCTTTAGCAGGCTTCCTTCTTCTTCTGTAAACACTGAGCTCCCTTTGTTCAAGTTGTTCAGGCGGGGTGTTTTTAGGAGTCTTTGGTGTATTAGGAGAGTTCAAACAAGGTAAAACAGCATGTTTCAAAAATTTTGTTGGTTTTGAAGAATTTACTGGTTCTAAAAAATCTGCAGGTTTTGAAAAAGTTGCTGGTTCTGAAGGTAAAACAGTGTGCAAGTTGGAGAAATCATTGTATGGCTTGAAGCAATCCCCTAGGGCTTGGTTTGAAAAGTTTACCAAGGCTATGTTAAAAATTGGCTATAAACAGTGTCAGGCTGATCATACACTGTTTGTGAAGACAACATTAGGTAAAAAGTCAATTTTAATCGTTTATGTTGATGATATTATTATTACAGGTGATGATGTTGTTGAAATACAAAATTTGAAGAAAATATTATCAACAGAATTCGAAACTAAGGAGTTGGGCAGCCTTAGATATTTCTTGGGGATGGAAGTAGCACGGTCTAAAGCAGGTATTGTCATAAATCAGAGAAAGTATATTCTTGATTTACTTTCAGAAACAAGGATGTTAGGATGCAAACCAGCCGAAACACCAATGGAAGTTAATTTAAAATTGAGAAGAGAAGAAATAGGCAGCCCTGTTAACAAAGATCAGTACCAAAAACTTGTTGGGAAGTTTATTTATTTATCTCACACTCGACCAGACATAGCATACTCAGTAAGTATTGTGAGCCAACACATGAGTGATCCTAGGGAGGAACACCTTGAGGCTGTTACCAGAATACTGAGATATTTGAAGATGACTCCTGAACATGGTCTAATCTTCAAGAAAAGTGAAGATAGGTGAGTAAAATTATTTACAGATTCTAGTTGGGCTGGTGAATTAACTGACAGGAGGTCTACTAGTGGCTATTGTTCATTTGTGTGGGGAAATCTAGTGACATGGAGAAGCAAGAAGCAACCAGTAGTGGCTAGAAGCAGTGCAGAGGCTGAATATAGAGCTATGGCTTTGGGAATCTGTGAAGGAATATGGCTGCAAAGGTTGCTGGCAGAATTGGGGCTAAAGCAGTTTGAAGAATTCGAATTGCAAAGTGATAGCCAATCAGCTATCAGCATTGCAAGAAATCCAGTCCAACATGATAGAACTAAGCATGTGAAAATTGATCGACATTTTATTGCCGAGAAGGTCAATGGTGGACAAGTTAAATTGCATTTTATCCCTACAAAGGACCAGCTGGCAGATATTCTTACTAAAGCACTACCTAGAGAGACTTTTGATAAGTTTACATCCAAGCTGAGACTCTACAATATATACTCTGCAGCTTGAGGGGGAGTGTAGATTGGAGGTGTTTAAAATAGATAAATTATCTTTTGTATATCTTATCTCTTAGATGTTTTATCTCTAGCCTAACTCTTATCCTAAAGTGTAGATAAAGATAAAAATTTAGAGATAGCCTAGCTAAGGTAAAACACTTGTACATAGGCCTTTATGAAGGCCAAATTTTCTGTAAATAAAGATGAAGAAAATCAGAGTAAGAATTGCCTCTCTGCTCAAATACTTCTTATTTACAACTTGGTCAGTGGTTGACCTGCCATCTGGTAAGACTCCTATTGGGTGTAAATGGGTGTTTCGAATTAAGTTCAAAACTGATGGGAGTGTTGAGCGTTATAAGGCTCGGCTTGTTGCCAAGGAGTTTACTCAGCAAGAGGGAGTGAACTATTCTGAAACTTTTTCTCCAGTGGCTAAGCTAGTTACAGTTAGGCTTGTTTTGGCTCTAGCTTCAATTTTTCAATGGCCACTCTATCAAATGGATGTCTACAATGCTTTCCTTCAAGGCGACTTACTTGAGGAAGTTTATATGCATCTCCCTGAGAGATTTGGCAGCCAGGGGAGTCTAAGGTGTGCAGGCTGCACAAATCGTTGTATGGTCTTAAGCAGGCATCTAGACAATGAAATTTAAAGCTTACGAATGCTCTGTTACTTGCTGGATACAATCAAAGCGAGTATGACTACTCGTTGTTCACAAAGAAAAAAGGATCTTGCATTGTTGTCATGCTTATTTATGTTGACGATCTGTTGATTATTGGAAATGACAATTTCTTGATTGAAGAATTGAAAGGAATCTTGAACCCGAACTTTAAAATGAAAGACCTTGGTGAGTTGAAATTTTTCTTGGGTTTAGAAATATTGAGGTCGAAGGAAGGAATTTTGGTGAATCTGAAAAAATATGCCATGGAGTTGATCGAAGACTCGGATTTAGGGGGAGCTAAACCAGCCTTGACACCACTTGAACAAAATCTGAAACTCACTTCAGTAGTGTTTGATGAATCTCTAGCTACACAAGATAACACTGATGAATTATTGCCAGATAAAACAGTGTATCAGAGACTGGTAGGGAAGCTCATTTATTTGATACATACAAGGCCTGACATCACCTATGCAGTGCATCACTTGAGCCAGTTTATGCAACAACCCAAGAAATCACATCTTGATGCAGCACTCAGGGTGGTTAGATATGTGAAGAAGAATCCAGGACAAAGAATTTTGTTAAGTGCCATGAGCAAATGTGAGTTATTTGCTTTTTGTGATTTTGATTGGGCATCGTGTCCAATGACAAGGAAGTCTGTAACTGGCTTTTGCATTAAACTGGGTGATTCTTTGATTTCGTGGAAATCCAAGAAGCAAAATACGATTGCAAAGTCATCAGCTGAAGCTGAATATAGAAGTATGGCAATGACAGCTGCTGAGATTGTTTGGTTGAAGTGATTACTTGCAGAATTGGGTGTTCAAGAAGCACAACCAGCCATGTTGTTTTGTGATAGCAAAGCAGCCTTGCAAATCGCAGCAAATTCAGTCTTCCACGAGAGAACAAAGCATATAGAAATAGATTGCCACTATGTTCGAGAGAAGATTGTGGAAGGGGTAATACAAACTGAGTATGTGAGATCTGGAGAACAACTAGCAGATGTCATGACTAAAGCTCTTGGTACACAACAACATCAGTATTTGTTATCCAAGTTGGGGTTAAAAGATATTTTTAAACCACCAACTTGAGGGGGAGTGTTGAGTTGTAAATATGTTGTTAGGCAGATTGTTATTCTGTTATAGTGTTTGTTAGTAATCAGTTTAGTAGTTATAGTTGTTATTTCTTTTATATTGTAATTCTATAAATATTCAGTCAATAATTAGTAATACATCGAGAAATCATACATTTAACCGTATAATTTCATATAATTTTGTTAATACTGGACATATCTTTGGTAACATTAGGTGTAATTTTCTCGATCGTCCCACTGTCTCGGTCGTTGAAGGACATCAACCTCTTTTTTTGTTCAAGATAAGAACTTTCTGTATAATTTTGACTATTTTATATCATTTATCTATTTAAAAGAAAAGCAAATAATTGTTACAATCCAACAATATAGTCACGTATACATCACTATTTACAAATCTAATCCCCTCTTTTCGTTACGCCTCATATTAAGTTTAGTTGTATATTAACTGTATCTACAATTTTAATATTTATATTAGAAGGTTTAAACTGTATAACATCTTTTATCTCAGCAAGTATAATATGCTCAACTCTTGAAGTTATTCCGTTAATGTAATTTTATACCAAATTAAAATATAAAAAACTTAAACTACTTAAACAAGCACATTCCCACTTTGTAGATTTGATTTTTTTCTCTCTACATTTTCCATAATGTTAATAGTTTAATTTATGGAATTAAAAATTTTAGGGCATGTCATCCATAGGGCGGCTGTAAACGTACAAAACGTTTAGCGAACCGTTCAGCGAAAAATTCGTTTTTGTTTGTTTATTTATTAAACGAACGAACATAAACAAGATTTTTTGTTCGTTTGATTAAATGAAAAAATACGAACAAGAGACTTGTTCGTTCATTTATGTTCGTGAACGTTCGGTGATATGTTCGTTTAAATTTATTCAAATATGTCCATTTATATTTTTTATTTTTATAACAAAAAGTGTTATATTTAAAAAATTTAAAAACATACATTAAAAATGTGAAATAAAAAGAAAAAATTAAACAAATACTCAATGTATAAGACTTCAGATTTCTTAAGAAAAAAATTAAATGATACCCAATGTTCGTTCACGTTCGTTTATTATTTTAACAAACGAACAGGAACAAAAAATTATGTTCGTCTTTGTTTATTTTTTTTGGTTAAAATTAAACAAATAAACATAAACATACTCTCATTCATATTGGTTCGGTTCGTTTACCATCTAACAACTCATTACAATCTATCAACTAATAAGTTCATTATTGGTCTAAGTCGAGTGAAGACCCAAAGTTTTGGGCTGAGTGAGGCCCGATAACTGTGACCTCCCTACCACTAAAGTCATGTAATGACTCAATTCGACTCAGTACTCACCACCAGTTTTGACTCTCGTGTCAAATGTCATTCACACAACTCACCCCCCTCTCGTCCACTTCAAACTCTCACTGCTAACTGCTAACTGCTAAGCCAAATCACCCATCTAAAAAAAGGCTGAAGATGGGAACCATAGGGAAAGCCATATACACCGTCGGGTTCTGGATTCGCGAGACCGGCCAGGCCCTCGATCGCCTTGGCTGCCGTCTCCAAGGCAACTACTTCCATGAGCAAAGTGAGTTTTTAATTCATTTCTCCGCTTCCTGTCTTTTCCCTTTCCAACTTATGTTCCTAAGTTAATATCTGGTAATGCTAAAATTGGGTAAGGGTTGAATGTATTAGGGGGTCTTCATTCGATTTCAAATTCCAAATAATTTGTATATATTTATATTTTCCCCCATTTTGTAGCTTGCATATTTTAAATTTTAACTTGCTCTTACGAAAATGTAAAACTAGGTATTGATTATAAAAGTTGGGTTGTTTTTCCTGTCATGTAAATTTTGTTACTGACCTTGTTTGGCTGGCTATACTGGTTAATTGGTTGTTTATTCTGCTAATTTACACGGAAACGCTGCTGCATTTTACTTTTATTTGTTGTCATTTCCGTTTGTGTTTGAAGATGGGATTTTGTTTACGATTGTTTAGCTACTATGCTTACATGGTATTATTCTTCAAAGTAGTAATAGCTCTTTTGCTTGTTTGTTCCAAATTCAAAGACTTTGGCTCTCGTTTCTTCTCAACGTTGATGCATCTTCAGAATAACATACTTTTATCCCAGGTTTGTGTAATCATATGGGTTTTACATTTTGCATCTCCCCTTGCCTTGTTATTCTTGATTGTCCGACTTATTTTCTTAGCTATCGTTTTCCCTCATTTTCAGGTTCTTCTGGGTTGTTATGCAAATGGGTTTTCCAATATTATTTCTGGATCACAAATTTTAAGAGGTTTCAATGAGACTGCAAAGCTTGATTTTTCTGCAATGTCGGGTGATAATCTAGGGAGCCAACCTAGGAGTCCCCTGAGGAATTACCAAGTTGTGGTGGCAGCAACTCGTGAAATGGGGATCGGGAAAGATGGTAAGTTACCATGGAGACTGCATTCTGACCTCAAATTCTTCAAGGAACTTACAGTGACAACATCAGATCCCGAGAAGAAGAATGTTGTGGTAATGGGTAGAAAAACCTGGGAGAGTATTCCACTTGAAAATAGACCTTTACCTGGTCGCCTTAATGTTGTCCTCACTCGTTCCCAGAGTTCTGATATTACAACCGGAGAAAATGTTGTAATATGTGGGAGCATTCCATCAGCTTTGGAACTATTAGCTGAGGTTCCTTACTGTTTTTCAATAGAGAAGGTGTTTGTCATCGGCGGTGGCCAGATATTTACGTAAGATTTTAGTAAGAATTGTTGAATTTCATTGCATATTGTTGGGGCAATATGTATTTTTGATGTTTAAAAAATGCAGGGAAACACTTAATGCTCGATTTTGTGAAGCCATTCACATTACTGAAATTGAGACAAGATTTGAATGCGATACCTTCATTCCTTCCATTGACTTGTCTTGTTTCCAGCCGTGGTACTCATCTAAGCCGTTAGTAGAAAATGATGTTCGGTTTTCGTTTGCGACTTATGTTCGCGTGAGATCTGGGACAACTGGTTGTCCTTTGAATTTTGAGGTGAAAGACTTCACTTTCTTGCCCAGGATGATTCTTGAGAGACGTGATGAGTTGATCACAAAATAAACTGAAACTTGTTCATGAAGTAATCTCGAGTGGCGATCACAATTCTGATCGGCTAGATACAAAATTCAATTGCCACTTACCAAGGTAGTCTTGAGCCTTGCTTCTCTATTCTACTACTCTTTAGTATTTAAATGTGAATACGGGTATTTCCATGTGATTTTGTAGAATGCAAATCAATAATTTTCAGATCTTTTCGGCTTCTTATCTTATAACTAAGGTACTTTCGTTTTTGCAATATCATGTGTTTTTTTTTTGTAGTGGTACAAAGATAATCATATCCTTGGGGATGCAGATTTTGATGATCAGTGAGCAGAAAGACGTTTTATGTTTGATACATAGGGGTTCAGAATGGTTGTGAACAGAAATAGAGATTCACTGCCCTGTTTCTAGCATTCAGATTCCCCCCGCTCTGAAGAATTACATGTTACATAAGTGACAAGATATATGTGAGCTGCAAAATGGTTCTAAGCTGATGGGTCCTCACTCAAAAGCGAATTGCAGGAACAGTTATGTTTTTTACTTGCCTCAGATACTTTGAACTATATGTTTGCATAATTTGGAGGTATTGTGGGCATGATTGAATATATCTAGTTTAGGTTATTGTTTTGCCTGGTTCATAAGTGAAGGTTATAGTAGATTTGGGGTTATGCAAATCCTTTTGATGTGGGTGATCTCCCCCGGAAATATCAAAAATTCCAACTGCCACAAGACATGCCATTTCCAACTAAACAAACCAATAATATAATAAAACACGTCCAACACATGCTACTCTAGTTTACAAGGTATAGGGTCTACCCAAATAACCCAACCTGCCAAACAGTCGTATCTATTTTTGTGAAATTGATACCTCATAAGTCAATGTTTATCATAAAACATTGATATTACTACCATGGATTTACATTTACATGCTGGTAAATCTAGAATTTTTTTTCTTAGAATTGAACTATAAAGTTTTAAGGGTAAAGTACAAAACTTTGTTAAAAACAAAATAAAACGGTAACTAAAGTTTTATCGGTTACAAATATCAGTAATAAACAATGGCATTACTTGAGTTATTCCAACTTGTAGAATGAATCTCCCATGCTTTGGAAATTTGTATTTGGCAAAAATATACTAAAATTTGCCCATGAAATTGAAACATTGACAGTTTTATGATATACTAGGGGAACAGCTTTTCTAGCTTAATCAATAACTACTGGAAAGAAATGAGTTCCTCTGCCTCTTAGCAGGTGGAATCTGTGAAAACTAGAAACTTAAATTTACAACAAAACATCACATTAGGAATATGGGGATCTAACAATTCACTATTCTCCATTGTTGTTGTTTTCGATAATCAAAGCTTTCAGGTTCTGAATATTTCATCTTGTAAAACCTGCGGGTTCTTCGGAAAACCTCTTTAAAGGTTACTGAGTAGCTAGAGTAACTGTAATTTTTTATGGTTAATTATCCTTTGCCCCCTTAATTTTAGTTCTTGGCTCACATAAGAACCTTTACTTTTTCACTTACATTGCATGTATTTAAATAAGTATCAACATATATATTCAATGTTTGAGTCATTTTCAAAGGATTGCTTCTCTAGAAACTTCTCTGCAAGGGCTTCACTCCTTATATTGAGTGTTATCAGAGGAAAAGCCTCATGTTACCTGAACACTCCACCTCAGTCTTCATTAACAAAAAGAAAACAAGTCAAAACCATTCATCTACTTATTCAAATACATGCACCAAGACCTCTATAACACATTATTGAAACTAGCAATGTACATCTACTGAAATAGGATTGTGATTCATTAGATACTAAAATTTCTCAAGTTTCAAACCCTTAGACCCACGAAAGAAATCAAAACTCACAAAAGTTTTGATTTTGTCTACGATGAAAATGGAGCTCCAGACGTAACATGCCTCTTAAAAATGCAGCAATGCCATGCAATTATAACCCAAGAGCATGAAGCATTATAGCATTTTGTGCGTGCATGCGATTTTCTGCCTGTGGGAAGACGATGGAGTTTGGAGCCTCAATAACACTGTCGGTCACTTCTACTCCTCTTTCAGCTGGCAAACAATGCATGAAAAAAGCTTTTGGGCCTGCTATCTTCATCAGACCTTCATCAATCTGCATTTGAATATGCAAATCAATCAAGACGTACATATGGTTGAGATTAACAAGGGAACTAGGGAAGACATTTGATGAACAAAATAAATAAATACTGATGGAAATTGGGTATAAAATGTAACACAGCTGATAAGATTTCAATGAGATAAGGTTGCCCCAATCTGGAACTAAACTATTAATGCATTAAAAGATGATTATGTATAATACACACTGTATGTACAAGACACAAATCTAATTAAAATTCACAAAGAACCCATTCATAATTCAAGCAGATATTTCTCATTATATATTTTAATATTAAGCATAAACGATTTTGAAGTTGAAGCAGGCAATGTCAACCCCAATATCAGCATCCCAGAAATATCAGTGTGAGCTGAATGAGTTCCATATTACCCAATGCTTTTATGATTATAGCAATATCTAGAAAGAAGAAACTGAGCTAAACACACCTGAAATCCTTGAAACACTTGTTTACGATAAGCAGCCTCTTCCTTTTGCCCCATGCTAGCCCACACATCAGAATACACGACATCAGCATCTTTGACCGCTTCCTTGGGATCATTTGTGATCTCAATCTTGCTGATCCCAGCTTTCTGAGCCTTATCAACAGTCTCTTTATCAGGCTCAAAACCTTTAGGGCAGGCGCAAACGAAGTGGAAAGGAACAACTGAAGCCAGCAACAGCCAAGAGTGCACAATGTTGTTTCCATCCCCGACATAGACAACCTGAAATTTACATTCAAATCAAACAAAAGTTGAATCATAAACCAATGGTAGATTCGAAATATGGAACATGGCAAAGAAGTTGAAATGGTAAGAAAATACACCTTTGTTCCTTCCAAATGGCCGATATGTTCAATAATTGTGAGTGCATCTGCCATTATTTGACAAGGGTGGTTGTAGTCCGTCAAGCCATTAATGACAGGTACAGTGGAATATTTAGCCAAATCAAGAATGTCCTGCAACAGAACAGATAACGAACTGCATGTTTGAGCATAAAGTTTTTCCAAACTAAAAGATGCATCAATTACAGAGCATGTGAACCTTTTAAGCCGATGTGGCATTTAATTAGCAAAAACCTTACATATAGTACTCCACAAAAAAACTCACTAGTCACTATCATACCTGATGAGCAAAGACTCGTGCCATAAGAATGTCATTATAACGAGATAAAACACGAGCAACATCGCGAGTTTCCTCACGTTTACCCATTTGGATATCATTTGGTCCCAAATATATAGCATGACCCCCGAGCAAGAAAAATCCAGTCTCAAATGAAACCCGTGTCCTCATTGATGGCTTTGTAAAAATCATAGCCATTGTCTTCCCCTTAAATGGAGCAAAGGACCTATCTCCTGATTTTAGATGTGCCTTAACCTCTATGGCTCTGTCTAAGATCTTCAGTATGGTGGCTTTATCAAAGTCGTCAATATGCAAAAAATCCTTCTTCTCTCCTTTTGCTGCAAAACAAAGCAAAAATGAGGAAAACTACAATAAACAATGCAAAGCTAACCAATTTGTCCATTCAAAAGATTGAACAGAACTTTTGCAAGAGCTTTTGATACATTTAGTATTGATTAATTCCATATTCTAAATGCTGCATAAAATTTTGAACCAATAATAACCAACGAGCAAATAAAACCAAAAATTTAAAACTTCAATTATAGATAAGCATATAAAATCTACATTATTTAAAAACAAGAAAAAATATTTTTGTAATGAAGGTTCCGATTATTAGGCCATAACTCAGTAACATGCAAACCCTAATTCCAAGCACAGTAACCAAATTAATTTTCCAAATGAATTGTGAGATTATGCTCATCCTAATATCGAAACAAAGACAAGTTTTCCCAGATTCTAAAGTATAAAATAAAGAAACGAACCTGTGCCATTGACGGAGGAGGAAGGTGGGGACGTGGCGGAAGAAGCTTGGCAAGAGATATGGGTTCGGCGTGCCAACAAAGGGGAAGCGAATGAAATACTGGAAGATCGGAGAGCTCCGCCGTAGAAGGAAGAGGCGGGGACGGTGAGAGGGGAGTGGTGTGACTGGAATGTGCAGTGGGCAGAGATCGCCGCCATTGTTTTTGGTGGGGAAGCGAAAATGATGCTAAGAAGTGAAGTAGCAGTGTAGCACTAACCGGTCCCTATTCCTAATGGGGCATAAGAAGGGGGTTTTGTTATAAAGAGACGAATTGACTCAAATGCCCAATGCAAGTAATCGTTAATAGTTTTTTTAGTTTTTAGAGGGCTTAACGTTAAATATGTGCTCAAACTATAATTTGTTTAAATGGGTGTTTAAATTATTTTTTGAACTAAATAGTTGTTTAACATTTCATTTCGTGACCCATCTAATGTTTGGTTGTAACGTACGTTAATTTTTTCGCTATCCAATTAAAATCGATCATGTGGTAATGCTAAACATTTTCTAAAATTTATTTTAAAAAATAAATCAGAATTTTTTAAATATCATAAATATTTCAAATAGTCCTCAAATTTGGTCACTCTCATTGGCGTTAGTCGCGTCTCGGACGAGAGAATAAAGCGACCTCTCCTCGCCAACGACCAATACATTGTTCATCGTCCGTTATACTGTAGTTCATCTTGAATTATTCGAATGAATCATTTAACGATTTCGGCGTTTCGCATGGCGTCGGTCAATTTTCAGCGACAAGGTGAAGGTAAATGGTCGTGGTGGTCCGGCGACAGATGTGATGGGCGACGGTGAAATCAAGTTGAATCAGAATTTGAGTTTGGGGTGTTAGAGATTTTAATATTTGGGGTTATTTTGTGAAATTTGAGATTATTTTATTTTATTTATTTTTATTTATTTTTAAATATAATTTCAGAAATTTAAAAAAATTGGCACGTGTCAGATAACAATGTAAATTAACGGACAGTAACGTCGTGGCACCTATTTAAGTAACGTTAAAAATATTAGACGCCTATTTGACTCAAAATAAAATTTAAGCACTTAACTAAAATAATATATAATTTAGGCACTTATTTAGATGTTAAACCTTTTTAAAGTGACTTAAAGATTTAGATTTTTTTTAGTGTTTGTGTTAAAAGCACAGACCTAAAGCTATCACCGAGTAGGGGTGTAATTAAGATGAGCCAGAACTAAATAGTGGTAGTAAGTTTGGATTTTGATTCAAAATTCAGGGTCCGGTATTTGATCCAACAGCTTTCATCATGACAATTAACAAGGCTCGTGTTGTGAACACTAACCTTGAAACAGTTTTGGATTTGGCACATGCCTTCATGATGCTTAACACTCCAATCCATTGATCGTCGGTTTTATGACTTCACTCTGCAATTCAGACCAAAACCATCAGCTTAGAACAGATTCATCGAATCCAAGCCAGTAAATACTAAACCAGCTTCTGTAATAATATACCTACAAATCCATAGGTGTGGAGACATGGAACACGCCAAAACAACCTTGAATTGCATCATCAAAGCTTCCCAAAGAGTCGGGCTAGGTGTGTCTTTGCTCTAGGTAGTTCCAGTAAATGTTTCACCTTCTTCAAGTTCTTTGCCCCATTAATAAAACAAGCAGAAATGGAGATTAACAATTAAGACATTTCTAAGCTACTTTTCTTTTTCATTTTTTTTAAAATTTAAGTGTCAAATAAGTGCTCAAATTATACTTTTTTTAGATAGGTGTTTAAAGTATTTTTCGGGTCAAATAGGTGCCTAACATTTTTAAAGTTTTCATTTAGGTGCTTGCCGTTAACGTCCGTTAAAAATTTCCGTTAGCCAATAAAAACATTACATGTGGCATGTTTTATTTTAAAAAATATCTTAAAATTCTAAAAAATCCTCAAAATACTCACAAAATCTCTAAATTTTTAAGCTTTAAATCTCAATTTCAGTGTTGTCGCCCTTAAGACGGCGTGCCCACCACTTTCGTTACCAGAACTCCACAATCATTTTCCCCATTCTTCCATCGCCGATAGTCGACGGATTGCGTGCCTATCGTTGAAATAAAGTCGAACTCGCAAAAAGAAAAGAAAACGATTGACGGAAAATGACAACCGGTCGGCCAACGAATGACGTTCGAGTCTTGAGACAAGAGAAGAAAGCTTCATTCTATCGTCGGCAACGTGACGAATGACGACGACAGTGGTTGAATTTAGAGATCTAAGAATTTTAAGGTTATTTTGTTAATTTTGGTTAATATAGGGATTTTTTAAAGTAAATTGACGATGGACATCTAAACAAGTGAAAACGTTAGACACACTTACTTAACCCAAAAAAATTTACGTACTCATGTAAAAAAATAAAGTATAATTTAGGTACTTATTTGAAACTAAATTTTTTTTTAATTATCAAAAGTGATGCTTAAATCATGCAACCAGGGTCCCGCAAAGTGCCGCGCACGACATAACCCCGTTCTAAGAGCAGCTTGTTGAGCTGTGAAGTTGAACCAATGAACCCAGAGGCGCCTGTGAGGCTGTGACGCACAGGATCTCAGCTTGATTAGCACTCAATTGAATAATCATTCATCATAAACAATAGGTGTACATCAAAATTGATCATAGCAAACACTAATTGAATAACTGATAAGTAACAATTAACTCAACTAATTAATTAATCTATACATAGTTCACACAAGAAGAAACTCATTTGGTTCATGAATGTAAGATTATAATTGATACTAATATTATTGAAATATAAAATTACTTAACAATTTATTGGGTAAATTGCATTAACTCTTTTTGATTCATTTGATTGAAATATAAGATTTTTATTGTTCAATAATGAAATATAAGATTATTTAAAAAAAATGTTTGTAGCTGTAGTCCAGTGTGGTGTGGTAGACATGGAGTGGCAGACCCAACAAAATGGGCTGCATAAGTCGTAGCTGTAGTCCATGAATCCAAGATTTGGGCTCATATCATGAGATGAAATTCAGTCCAAAATATTCAGTTCAAGTAATTAGGGTATCCCAAAAATTCCTTTTTCATATATATATATATACAAGCATTCCATTCTCGTAATTGGATCCATAGATTTTTTTTATTAAATAAAAAAGTATTGCATTTTTATGCTGGAATTCGAACTCATACAAGAAACACTTTTAGTTCCTTCCACTCGTCTCTTTTCATTATAGTTGTTCATGCCCAAGTTTTTTCAACATAAGAAAATACATTTTAATTATTACAGATTAAATACTGAATAAATAAGGTAGTGAAGTAGATATATTGGGCCTTTGGGCGTGGGTCATGTCCCTGAATGAACAATCTTCGGCATCGTCCAATGTGGATCCTTGTTGAATGCATTTGGGTTGGTTAGGGTGCAAAGGAATCCACCGTATCTCAGTGGGCAGAAATGGGTACAGCACTGGAGGCTGGAGCTGTCACATCCAAGAATTGGATCCCATTGTTCCATATCTACTAAACATCGACGGCCTCCAAGGTTGATGGAAATCTTGTGCTAATTATGCATAAGCAGTAAACAGCGAACTGAATCATGAAAAGCTTTTGCTGTTAGAAACACGAGTCGATGATAATATCAATTGTAATGGAATTCAAAAGTTATAAGCACCGTAAAAAATTAAAGAAAAAGCCGACAACATCACGAGACCCCGGCACCAGTCTACCATCAAAACCCGGCGAGATAGTCACTGTGAAAACACGTGGGGTGCAGTGTCGGTGCTTGGATCTTCAGCTACAAAACCAGTTTTTTGTTTTTTAAATACAAAACTCTACTCTTCCTCGCAATAACTTACTTTCATTATCTCCAACTTTTTAACTGTTCGTCTTTGTAACCCACTGTTTCGAGGATTTCAACGTTGACAATTGCAAATTACTTAGGGAACGATTAAAAAATGAAGAAAAAAAACTTTGCAGGAGTCAAAATCTAAAGAAAAATTCCACATCAATCAAACGACATTTATGGGAAAAAATGAATATAATGTGGACCGCATGAGGGGTGGTTTTATCATGGAAATTGGCCACACTTAGAAGCATCATTTTCAATTACATGCACACAATTAATGGATTGAGATATTGACAGTGAAGCTATTCAAAATTCCAACTACCGATTGTATATTGCAGGCCAATATCTTATAAAGAAACAATAAACAATTGGAAGATGAATAATAATCTACCCGTTGAAGGGTTCATTTTCAGATTGTATTTTTATCGTATAAAATATGCCTTGAAAATAGAGTTAAGTAAAACCTGGAAATACTCTTTGACCGTCGGATTTGGGCATACAAAATACTCCAACACCGACACTACGCAAATTATACGGAGCGTTGAGCGGGAGAATGGAGAAACGAGGATGGCCCACAAAAGTGACCACATCCCTTTTCCTTCTTTAACCATGGAAGGTGTTGTTTCTCCCTTTATTCTTTGCTTTTGCCTCATTGTGACTTTCATGCTTTTAACGTTGTCTCCATTTACATGTTTAATGAAATAAAAAGGATGACTCTATTGATTTCCCTTGAACTACGCCAAACCTTTTAATATGGTACATATATTTGTAAAATATTTATATTGATACATGAAACTACATTCGATTTATTAGAATCATACATGTTACTGGCACAGCTGAATATAAAATGATCGACATGTTTCTTTTATGGTAACACATGACATTACATACTGATATCGTGTGTCAAAATAAAGACCATTTTTCCATAACAAAATGTTTGGCAAATGACACCCCACAACAACACAATGTGACATTATTTGACATATAATGTATAATTTTAAAGAATGATTAAAAAATATTTTTTTAATTGACACAAGTTACCATACATATAGTATCATGGGACATCACTTACATGTATTGTTGAAATGAGTATTATTTTTACATGCGACACCACCATGTGACATTAATTTAACAAATGTCGGCACACGGAATTCCCAAGTAGTGGGTGGAAGGAACATTTAAGTATCAAAATAAAATATATATAAAGTACAAGTGTAATACTAAAAAGGTTTACTACAATTCAGGGACCATTCATACCATTATCCCAAAACAAAAGTCATTCCACATAAAACCACCCTAATCAAATCCACATGCTGCCGCCTGCCGTGATGTACGCTAAAAGGCGATGATTTTACGCGCTTCAAGTTTGCAAATCGAGAGTTTTCAACTTACCAAACATGTAATAAACAAACATTTTTAATTCCATGCTGGAAAATATGAACAACACAATGCATATAAACTCTTTGCTCAGAACAAGTGGGTGATGTTAATCTATCACTCTCTTTCTATCATAATTTGGGTCGCACTCACATTTTTTTAATCGTGGCGGTGACATGTCAGGGTTCAGGACAAGACAAATTAGTTCAGCCCCAGACCCAGTGAACACTGAAACAAAATCCGGGGTAAATTTCACCGATGTTCGGTTTCCATGAATTGAAGTACCACGGTATAACCCCGGCTTTATCAGCGTTGGTTTTTCGAGATCCACAAGGTAATGGACCATGAAGGAACATAAAATTTTATGTTATGGGCGGATTTATAAAATTTAAGAAGATAAAAATAAATTTTTAATAAAAAAATTCTAAATCATATACAAATTTTAACATATGGGTGTTACGGTATCCCCTCTCTCAAGCCATTCAAATCCATCTTTAAGGGCATTAAAGGGTTTTCAGTTTTCCTCTTTCAATCTTTTGTGGTAGAAACTACTCCTTTGGTAAGTTAATAAATAAAGAAAACAAGTATGGTGCAATTTAGAAGTTAGCTCAACCATAGCCTTTTATTTTTAAAAGCAGCAGCAAAATATGGTGACCGCTACTTCCACCGCTATATAAACCTCCAAAATCTGTTTCGGGTTTTATTTTCTTTTTTGGATTCTTTGCTGCTTTTCCAGAGAAACTAAGGAGTGAGAGATGAAGCATTGGGATCTGGTTTTGTTTGTTTTTCTTTTGTTTGAAGAAGGAATTTTTATGCACGTCAAAGCTGATGATGGATTTGTGAAAACTAAAGGAGTACAACTAATGTTGAACGGAAGTCCTTTCTATGCAAACGGGTTCAATGCTTATTGGCTCATGTACATGGCCGCCGATTCATCTCAGAGAAGCAAAGTCTCATCTGCATTTGAACAAGCTAAACAGCACGGCCTCACCATAGCCAGAACTTGGGCTTTCAGTGATGGTGGAGACAGACCTCTTCAGTACTCACCCGGCTCCTACAACCAACAAATGTTCCAGGTTCAAATTAAAACATTTTCAGGTTAAAGAATCTGGTCCATTATCTGGTTCTGAATTCTGATTGCTTTTTTTTTTCTCTTTGTTTCCTTGAAGGGATTGGATTTTGTAGTATCCGAGGCTAAGAGATATGGGATTAAGCTAGTTTTAAGCTTTGCGAATAACTATGATCAATTTGGAGGGAAGAAACAGTATGTGAACTGGGCAAGAAATCAAGGGCAACCCATTGGCTCTGATGATGATTTCTTTACAAACTCTGTTGTTAAAGGATACTACAAGAACCATATCAAGGTCAGTCTCTGTTTTCTGATTCTCCCCCTTTCATTTCTCTCTCATTAACAATTAAAACGCCTCCCCTTTGACAGTTACAGAAATAACAGCAGTAAGATTTTGCGTTGAACACTAGCTATGTTATTCTATCTCTTTCTTCTTTTTGAGTGTAATAGACTGTTCTTACGAGACGTAACACCCTGACTGGAGTTGCTTACAAAGATGAACCGACTATAATGGCGTGGGAGCTGATGAATGAGCCCAGGTGCCTCTCGGATCCATCGGGAAAGACCATGCAGGTCATCTTCAACCTCTTTTGCTTCACTCATTTTTCAAAAAGCTTGCTTGTTTTCTTTACTTTCTGTTGAATTTAATGCCAATGGTTTCAGTTAGTGCTTTTTGCCGACTCATGCATGATCCATTAAAGTTGTGTTGGGAGTTGTAACTGTACAAGTACAACAACCCCTTTTTTTTCAATGGATTTAACCTTTACCTGCCTCCAATGTTCAAATATGCGGTGGTGGTGGTGTAGGAACCTATAACCTACTCCATTATTCGAGTTAGGTTACACTAATTAGGTGAAGTTAGATATATTTTTGTGGATTCACTCAATGACCAACAGATTTTGCTTTGATTGTGTCTGCTGAACAGGCCTGGATTACAGAGATGGCTTCTCATGTAAAGTCCATTGATGGAAATCACTTACTAGAAGCTGGTTTGGAAGGGTTTTATGGGCCATCATCGTCTCAAAAACAGCAATATAATCCTAACTTTCAAGTGGGAACTGATTTCATTGCAAACAATCAGATCCCAGGCATTGATTTTGCAACACTTCATTCTTATCCTGATCAATGGTAACTTCTAACAGTAATTGGCTATAAAGCTCACATCCTTCCATGAATCTGAATCATTTGCTTGTTGAGCAGGTTGCAAAGCTCAAATGATGAGAGCCAGATTACCTTCTTGAATAATTGGCTGTACAATCACATCCAAGACGCGCAGAACATCCTTCAGAAACCATTGCTTTTTGCCGAGTTTGGAAAATCTCTCAAGATTGCTGGTCCTAACCAAAGAGACGAGCTGTTCAACACTGTGTACACAGCCATTTACTCGTCGGCCAGGGGCGGAGGTGCAGCTGTTGGAGGGCTATTCTGGCAACTTTTAGCTGAAGGGATGGACTCTTACGGAGACGGGTACGAGGTAATCCTGAGCCAAAGCACCTCAACTGTAAACCTCATTACTCAAGAATCTCAGAAACTTAATCATATTCGGAAGATGTATGTGAGGTTGAGGGACTTGGAGAAATGGAACAAAGCAAGGGACATCAGAAAAGCACAATGGTGGTCTGGAAATGGTGTCAGTAACACAGGAGGAAATTGAGAAAGAGAATATATGATGGTGTTATAATAATTGAAGTGTTGAAGAGAAAAGTAACAAGTTGATTTACTGCTAGTTTTCTATATAGGGTTTTATAACGAGGTGAATGTTCTTCTAGAAATGAATTGTTTGCTAAAGTTTAATACATTATGTGATCATGTACTAATATGATGAACCAGCTTATCTTGTGCTGTAAGCTTGAGTTTGTGCTTACTGAATGAATCCAAGAAGTGATAATTATAAATAAAGCAAATTGAGTTCGACTACTTGAAAATTGCATAGGAACTTCAGAATTTACATGTACAAAGCATCAGTCCTAGATTTTTTTTTTTATCACTATGGAACAGGGTACAGGCCTCAATTCGCAAGGAATCAAAATTTTATATGATAGTCCCATCTCTGATTGTTGCATTCTTCAGTATGACTGTGATCCCAGATCTAATGTAAAACCCATCTTCTGGTCTCTCAGCTTCTTCAACAGCCTGAGTGGATCAAAGTAGATTCAAATTAGTAAAGGGCACAAGCATTCTGCATTCATAGAAGCAAGGAAAGCAATACTTACATCAGCATTTGATATGATCACATCTTTTCCTATCTTGGCGTTCTTGTCAATTATGCAATTCCTTGGAAAACACAATGCAAGAAGTTTTTAGTTAACATGGTAAGGAATTGTTTTAAAGATTCATGTGGAGATTATCAGGCCATATGTTTTACATGCAAGGTCGATAGATGGTTTTTCGATCTAAATCTTACTTGATCTTGGTATTTTGTCCAACACCAATAGGCACCTTTCCATCCGCCAGCAGAGATGCTATTTCGGACTCGGTTTGGTAATAGTCTGCACCCATCATCATGGTATCCTGCAAAGAAAACGTATGTGAATATTTTTCACATATAACTAAATGTAAACACCTTTAAAAGAAATTGAGAAAGAAACAGGTATTCTTATTTAAAAAAAAAACAGGTACTTCTAATCCATTTTTAGATGCTTTTCTATGGGAAAGAGAAGATGATGGATCACCTCAAACTCAACGCGGGACTCCAAACGTGAGCGCACACCAACTATAGAGTGCTGTACACTACATTCTCGCAAGAAACACCCATGTGAAATTATGGAGTCAACAATCTGCAGTGACAAGTGAACCATGAGATAAGACAATCAAATTATGATTCATGACATGAACTAAAGTTTGACGTCATACCCTGCATTTATCAACTTTGGTGGGAGGCAAGAATCTTGGAGATGTATAGAAAGGTGTCTTCGGATCATAAAACTGAAACTTTGGTGGCTGCATGTATAACATGGACACATCAGTTTTCAGGGAATAGATACCAAATGTCATGTTTAGGCTTATGAGAAGTACATGGGTGGAATGAGTGAGGTGTCTCATAGTGAAACATACCAAATGGAATGATAAGGCAAATGATTTCCATATCGATATGCAAACATGATGACATGTCAGCATGTTATTGGGAAGATCTATATTTGTTTATTTGGCAGACGTAAAACAAAAAATACACGACTGTTCGGCTTAATGTTGGGTTATTGCAAGCAGATAAATGGGGATTTAGTATCATTCTTGATCTGTAAATGACATAAAAGGTTAAAACTTGTACAGAACAAGTGAAAGCAACCTGTTCTGTGAGGGCTAAATTGGCATCAAAGAAGGACTTTATTGTTCCGATGTCTTCCCAATAGTCATTGAACAGATATGCCTGCAAACATTCAAACGGCCAGAAACTCAGCAGTTCAATCACTAGATTAGAAGTCCTCATTATTGCAAATAGCAACTGGTTACTACTGAAAATACACAGCGAAAACTAAAGGTGACAGTTCTTTTGAAAGTCAACTTGCCTGGACATTGTGTTCCTTTACGGCTGATGGAATAATCTCGGAGCCAAAGTCATTGCATGATGGATAGCTCCGAGTCAGAAGATTTAACAAGACATTAGCTTTAAACACATACACACCCATTGATGCAATGTATGGATATCTTGCAGCATCTTGAGCTGATAGGCCTAATATGGAGGTATCAACTTGCTGTAGTACAAATGTGAAACAAGCAAGATCACTAACTAGAGGAAATTACTGATGCCAGTAAACACACAGTTTTAGCTTTGATTATCAGGAAACAATAATGTCTGTGAACAGAAAATTATGAAAACGTGGCTTATAATAACAAGCATGTACCATAGCTTTAAGATGGGGGCCCTTTGGTTTTTCAGCAAACTGGATGATCCGTCCTGCTCCATCTATCTTCATCAATCCATAATCTGATGCACGGCTGCAAAATTAAGTGAAGTTAATTCCCAATTCTGAAAGAAAGCAACCATTGTACGTACTTCATGCCCTCGGCAACAGAAACTTAAAAGCAATTCAAAGAATCTAAAAAACAGATAGAGACCGATATCGAAATACTGCATAGCGCTACACTAAGAGAATCATATATAAAGAATACAGACGTTATATTTTGTTCTTGGAATATTTGACATGAGTGCCTGACATAAAAACATGATAAATACCTGTCATCCATTGGTAAACAAGAGACTGTGATATCAGCATTTGAGTCAATATGCCTCTGCAAGAACAATCACAGCGGATTAGCCAGATGATTTTTCAAGGTACAATCATCATTCATGAAAAATAAAAGATGAGGCTTTGAATGCTATACTTCAGCTGTTAGCAGTTGAACTATGTACCTGCACAAAATCCATATAGTCTGCACGGTAAAGATGATCACCGGACAATATCAATACGTGCTCCACATCTTTGGCTCTGGCATCCTGATAGTTAAACAAATCATATTTGGTGAACTTTCGGGGTAAGGTGGATGATCTCAGCTCAAGCACAAATCCTAGTGACTAACCTCAAAGACCCACACAAATTGCCTCACAGCATCAGCTGTGCCTTGGAACCACTTCTTCCCTGCTTCTCCTGGTGTTTGAGTGGCCGCCAGAACCTGTGTTAGACAAGGACATGGATTTCTAAATAATATGCATAATTTCGAACAACTCTCGGAGTATTGCTAAATCAATATGGCCTTACCTCCACAAAACCATCTCCAAAATTTACACCATTTCCGAAGTTGTATGTTCGAGCTAAGTGACGATTGAGGGAAAAGGAGTTAAACTGAGTTAAGATAAATATCTTGTTTATCCCACTGTTGATACAGTTGCTCATTGGAATATCAATCAGCCTGTAACAACCTCCAATGGGAACCTGTAAACCAAACAAAATAATATAAAACTTTAACCCCACCAATGTGAGAATTCAAATTTGATAATTGGGTTTCGTTTTCAAAAAGAAAAATGTTTACTTTCAATTCAAAACATAAAAATAAATAAATAAATTTCTACAGACACTGGTTTCTTACTGCTGGCTTGGCTCTTTTGCGAGTAAGAGGAAAGAGGCGTGTCCCAGCACCGCCACCCAATATGATGGAAGCCACCTTCTTCGGGTCTGCTTCTGGAGTCTCAAATTTCGGTGCCTCAAAATTCTGACAATCAAAAGATTCAAAAGCCAACATTAAAAGATCTGAAAATCGGAAAAGGAAATAACTCTTACGGTTAGAAATCTGGCACTAGTTGTTTAATCCTTGGATCACGCACGACATTAAAAAAGCTTTCTTTTACTTACCATGGTTTCCTTATTAATTTCTGGGGTGAGAATAGAGTGAACAACGCCAAGCTTAGCTTTTTTGACACCATTTTCAGCTCGCAAACTCTTCCATAACTGTGTTCCAAAGTCCCTGCTTTTAAGACCACCTCTAATACTCTCACCCCAGAAAACTGTACCTCCATTACTACGAACTTTGCTGACATTAACCGGACTGGCATTAGCCTTAAGTGACATGCAGAATGATTCCATTGCTGAGTTTATTTACCAATAAACATACGATTCTCCGGAAATTCTAACAGAACAGAAAAGACATAAATATTAAAGGACCAAACCTCGGCAAATTTGGAATCTTAGCAAGCAAAGGAAGAAAATCAGACAAAAAGCAAAGAACTTTGCTGGTGGTCCCAAGATTTCATGGCCACAAACTGTAACTACTAACTAGGAAGAACAATGATCAAAGAGTGACAGATTAATTAGCTGAGACCAGTTTAGACTTCATCCAAGTCAAAGAAATCCAAAGTCCGAGAAAAACTCTAAACCCTGCAAGTTCTAATTCACTACCTGAAGGCTGAAGCAGATCGGTCGGATAACTAAAATTTGTGGAGAATAGAGTTTTTTTTAGTGAATAAAGAAACCTCTTTTGGTTGAACAGAAAGTGGGACTAAGTGGAAAAGGCTTTAAAAGACCAGAAGTATAAAGTGGGAAAGATCTCTCTTGGTTTGATGAGTATTGGCGTGTGAGCCGTCACGAGAAGCACGAAAATTGGGTCTTTTTCTATTCCCTTTTAACACTGCGTTTAATGAAAGTATAATTACGTTTTCTTTGGTCTTTGATCTACTACCGAGCTTTGTTTCCCTAGAATCTCTGCAATTTCCCAGACTTCTATGACTGTGGAGTTCTAGAGAGAAGGTTGAAAAGTATAATTTGTTAATGTTTTTAATATAATTTTAGGGTGTAATGTCTTATTTTATGGTAAGGGTAGTGGTTTAGAATTTAGGGATGGTGGTTAAAATTTAGGGTTTAAAAGTTGAGATTTTATTTTTAGGGTAATATGGTTATGATTTAGTTTTTAACTTATAAACCTTGAATTACAACCTTAAATTCTTAATTCTTGCTACTATCACTAAATTCTAAACTCTTACACCTAAACTCTAAACCATACATCTTAAACCTTAAAGTTAAAGCGCTTGTGAAAACTTTCCGCCGCCGGTATATAAAATAATAATCTAATATTAAAAGGGTAAAATATATATATGTAGTTATGATAGGAGTTAAAAACATAATTATTCTTAAAATTCATGATTAGGTAAAATATTATAACATTTTTCACATAACCAAAATGATAAAATTATACTTTTCGCATGTTATTCACCTTCAAGATGCCATCTTTCTCCTCAGAATTGAAGCAAGCCTGAATAGCAGATAAATCACAAGAAACATCTTCCTTATTGATTATTTTTGCCATTCTAACCGGTGACTGCAAATCAGTGGCTCCAAGATCAGATTCAGAAAGATGGTTTCCTTTCGAACCAGGTATCCACTTGTCATACCATTCATTATATGCCACAACAACTCATTCTTCAAAAAGTTATTCCCATCAGGCATCAACAACACTACTCTAAACACATTCCATTCCATGAAGCCTTACCACCGTTCCTTGCATCCAAAAACGAACAATGGGCAAAATAATTTCATTTTTAACCATTACGCCTCAAGCTTGCGAATGGTTATAATACAATTGATCAAGTTTGCCATTTTTTATAATAAAAATGTCATTTAAAATATATATATAAATATGTCGCTCAATTAAATATTATACAAATAGATCACCAGTCGATAAATATTATATGAGATAATGACGTGGCCCGGTATAATAATAGTTTTAGTTCTCAAAACTTATATTGTCTATTAATTTGGTTTTAATTTGAAACAATTAAAAAGATTTAACTTTCATATTTAAAAACTTCATCATTTTAGTCTTTGCTCTTCTCCTAAATTGCTTGTTCTTCACCGATAAATATTATATTATTTTTCTGACTAACTCGTTGTTACTCTATAACATAACACAGTTATCCAATTACTGATTTAATCCGACGTGATCGCATGTTTTGATATATACGATCGTAAAAAATAAGTTAATGGAATTTTTAAATAAGAAAAATTAAATTATTGAATTGTTTTGAATAAGGACAAAATTTATAGAATGTATAATTTTTTGGGACTAAAAATGTTATTATATTATGTCACATTAGACTTTTATTTCAATTTTAACGATAAAATGAACTATTTGTAACAACATTTTAACTGAGTGACTTAATTTTTTTTTTTAAAATATTTAATTTGTTACCAAAACTATAATTAAGTGACATCGAACGCAATTGATCGATCCATAATTTTTTTTACATGACTAAGCTTATATCTATTTGTACCACTACCACCGACTTGTTTTTTTCTGAAATTCATTTGAAGCCCAATAAGTTTGTGCATCGAGCTTGGCCCATTAAAGAAGAAGAACCATTGGGGCTCTACTGTAAATTCAGAGCTTGAGACAGCCAATCTCATTCATCCTCTTAAGTCTTATCTATCCCTTTTGGAATTGGAAAAAAAGTAAAGCCAGAGAAGTAATGGCGCTAAATCTCCCCAACGCATTTCTCCAAATCAAGCCTTCTCTTCCCCCTTCAGTCGCCACCAGAAAGGTAAATACACCAAAAACCCAAACCTCATTTAATCCTTAATCATCCAACTTAACCATTTCTTTTCTTTCTTTGTTCATAGGCGGTGACTGCAACGGGAGGCGGCTATAGGCCGCAGATTACTTGCCGGAAAAAAGACATCCACCCGGAATTCTACGAGGATGCTAAAGTTTATTGCAACGGGGAACTAGTGTTGACAACAGGTGGGACCCAGAAGGAGTACGTGGTGGATGTTTGGTCGGGGAACCATCCTTTCTACCTCGGAAACAGGTCGGCTGTTCTTGTGGACGCGGACCAGGTCGAGAAGTTCCGTAAGAAGTTTGCAGGGTTGTCTGAGATTATGGAAATTCCTGTGCTTAAGGGCGAGATTGTTTTGCCCTCTAGGAAGAAGTCAGCTAAAGGCAAGAAGAAGTAGACTTGCTAGTGCCTAGTAATTTTATTTGTTTTTTTTTTCTTATTCAAAGTTGTTAATGATACGGTATTGAAATGCTTGGTTTGTGTTTGATATTATGCTTAATTGATAAAAAGAAATGTTATCTAATCTTGTGGCAGATAGGAACATTGATTCATGGTAATTAGTTAACAAAGATGTAGAACAGAATATAGGGAACTATTTTTTCTTGGTTAGGACTTAGGATGGTCATTGTCCTTGTTTTTGGGTTCGCATGCTCAGAATATCAAGCCAATTTTGTTAGGAAACAATCATGTCATTCTTGTATGTCATAGAACTCAGAATATCAAGCCAGCAGCATAGCCAGGTCTAATGAATCTCGCGTCACAAATAGGATTGCTAAATCTCGTTCTTCACTTGAAATCTTGCTGGTTTCATCATTGCCAAAAGGCTGAGTTTTTAGGGTTCCAATTCCAAATGAGTTTTTAGGACAGACCCCAGGTATTTTTTGATGAGTTGTGGATTTTGCACCCGTATAGAAGGACAAGGGAAAACTGTGAGACATGGACACCATTCTTATTACTTGTAGAGAAGGGTGAAAAGTAAATTCAGTTAAGCACCCTTGCAATATACATATGGTTGGATTGGATAACAATGGTGCCAGGAATACTATAACTATATCAGAATATCTACCCTTGGTGACTTGGATTTCAGAATTTTGATTTTTTTAAAGTATTATTGAACTTTTATTACTTAGGAAGAGAGCCAAACAAAGAGATAGAAACTAAACGAGAAAAATATGAAAGGACTCTCCTTTTCGAAGGAGAAAAAATTAAGTCACACCAATAAATGATGCTCTCATTGTTGTTCAATGGATAGACACAAGATTAATTGAACGGTAAAAGGTCATGAGAGTTGTAAACACTCAAGAGATAAAAGTGAATCCCCTAAAAGCTTAGTAAGTGATGTAGGAGTGGAGAGCGAAATCAATAGTCTTGCAAGCTAATTCACTGAATAGATATGAATGTATCGGCAAAACAACTACAAGAAGAAATTAAACTATTGAACTGTCACCGACAATTGCACATCAAAATCAAACATTGTGAGAAACTCTATATGAACACAAATATAACACAAAGATAGGCAAATAACGTGCCATAAGACAACGAAAAGCGTTGCACAAAGATAGAAAAAACAAGCGCAACAATATGTTCGAAAAGAAAATTAAAATAACAAGATTCTAATATAAAAATGTAGAAAAAAACTAATGAAAATGTAAAAGTAAAAGTAAGATAAGGAAAATAAAGAAAAATATCGATAGTCGATAATTAATATTAAAATTATTGCTGCGGATAATTGACATATGCCACATCAGTAGATCTTATCATGTGGTAAGTTTAGTCAACATCAGTCGTTGACCATCAGTTGATTGACAACTTTCATTCAAAGGAGACATATTTGGACCAAATTAAAACGTTAAAAATTATTTACTCCAAAATAATGAGGGACAAAATGACAAAATATAGAAACGTTGAGAACATCTTTTATTATTTTACATTTTTTTAATGTTTTAGGACTTATGACGTATTTAAATTTTTATTATTATCATTTATATAACTCAGATTCTGAAATTTAACATTCCAAATAAAGTTGTAAAGTTGCGTCTAAAATCCAAGTTTCCAAAGTCTGATATATCTGAAAATGGCAGTACATCGGAGCCTGTTATTTATAGAGGATAGAGCTACGACATTTATCCTTGTCATTCATATGGGACAGGTGGATTGATTTCCAGATCCACCCATCTGGGTATGCTTCTTTTTGAAGGAAGAAAAGAAACCCTAAAAATCAAGCATGGACGCGCATTGCAAAATTGACCCTAAATCCAAGGGATTGCTTTACGTGAAATGAGCCCAAAGCCTTTTACCCAATTTGATATTGACTAATAAGCCCAAAGCTTTAAAAGAAATGCCAGGCTACTAAGACTATGCTATTTTCCCCATCTTCGTATTTAATATTTTTGGTTAGATAACTTAAAAAAAAAATTACTCCTCCCTTTTTTTCTACAACGGTTACAAAAAATTTACAAATTCTTTATCTTTTTCGTTGATCTTTTTTTATCGACAACGACCTTTGACCGTTTTGCTGGTTTTGTATATAAATAACCTTTATCTTTGGTGATGAATGTTTTATTTTTATGTTTTCTTGTTTTTCCTTGCTTGTCAGTTTTATATCAAATTTGTTTTCTTGACAGTTTTTTGTCTACTTTTATGGCAGTTTTAGTCTGTCTTTTGACAGTATAGCGTTCGAGTGATGAAATTTCAACGAGCGTTTTTCAACGAAGGAGGTCGATCTATAAATGCTTATGATTCCCTGTTGTGGTTGTGCCGATATGCCAAGAACAAGTTGCGAAAGAATCTGCTGTCTTCATAGAGCACTCTGATTAAAGCTATAATTTCCTGGATTTCTTTCTGAAGTTACTTCAAGTCCTTCGAAAAGTGATAGGTTTTTTCTTTAATGTCTTTCATACCCTCAAGTTTTATTATATTTATCTTTATAGATTAAATTTTCAATTTTTAAGTATGATACTTTGTAATTCTATCACTTTTAATATAATTCAGTTTATTTCAAAAAATATTTTTGGTTAGATGTTCATCCTACATTGTTCAATATGTAAACTTGTTATATGACATAGAAACCACGTAAATATGTAACATGTCATTCAATTATAAAATCATATCGTTATTAGATATTAATAACTAACTACTGATTGATGAAAATATCAAGTTGAAAAACAAAATGTTTAAATATCACTTCTCATAAATAAAAGGTATTAAATACTCACTTGAGAAAAAGGGTATAATATTATCAATTAGACTTGCATAGAATCCTAAGTTAATAAATCTAGTTATGAGTTATGAAATGAAATAGTCGAATTATGTTTCACCTTTACATATTTTGGGTGATAAGAAAAGTCATTGTTTCAAACCACATATAAATAAAAATAAGACGACTATTTGACTCGTTTCTGAATTAATTATTAAAACTTAGCTTTGCTAGTTAAATATTATATGTTATCTCTTGTGTAGGTCGGTGTGTTTGGTACATTATATAATATGAGCGCTGCTATAAAGTTAGGAAGATGTTAAATTCTTTGTTAGAGTGAATGATTGAATTATGAAAAGATTTAATATTTTACCAACAAAGTGGTACGGGACACTAATTTTTTTTTAAGTAAGATCATAATCTTGAGTTCTAGTGTTGTGGATGAGGTAATTAGATTGAGAGAGTCGCTCTTATAGTTAACTTCATTCGATTTGGCTTAGCCGGCCAATAAATTAGATATTAGTAATTAATCAGAAAAGACCGATTATTTTACTAACAAACAACTTATCTAGTAGATAAAGTATTAATATTTTTAAATAATATCATAATTCGAATCTTGATGTTTTGATGAACTAAATTAAGTTTAAAATGTCACTCTATAATAAGTCACTTTTTTATTTTTCGGCAATGTCTTTTTATCGAAGGACGTGTATGCATATAATGTAAAAGATGAAGACATTTTACTTGTTACTCTGGTCAGTCCCCTTTTTCTGAATCAGTATTTCGATTTTCCACCACTAAAGTCGCTTTTTGGTCTTTTCGTTTCCGTTTGTTTTCGGCTTCAAGGATAAGCTTATAATCTATTTATATTCAAAATTATGCGATAAAATTGGATTTGTTTTGCTGGATAAAATTGATATTACACAACATTATACTCATAAAAAGCCAAATGAAGACGGCATGAAACAAGGGCAAAAGGCAAAAGCAAAACCCCACCGCCGAATCTTGACTCGGATTGTCTCCTTAGTGGATACAAATACAATGACCCTTGAGTCCTCCATTCCATTTTTTTTTCATCTTAATTTTTGTTTACCCATTCATGTACAAATGTTTAAAATCTTAAACATTTTGGTTATTTTTTAGTGAATAAAATGTCAAATTCTTTGAGGAAACTAAACCATTGATTCTTCATGATTTGATAAGAGAATATCTACGCATGCACACACACATACATTAAAACACGTAAAATTATATTGTGTATGAAAAATTTGCTCAAATTACAAAATATTATTCCTTTCGACTTACCAACTTATTGGATGTACCAAGTAATGTACTTAAGACGTGTAAAGCAGCATTGCATATTTCTTTCTTATCTCCCCCCCCCCCCCTGAAAATTGAAGGGACATTTGATCTTTGAAATTTAAAAGTGAGATTGCTTTTGAAGTTTGAACTTATCCATGCTTTCTTTTAACAGGTGTGCTTTTATTACATCTCTTGTCTTGCAAGGAAACAATCAATCTATAAGTAAGAGAAATGTGAAACTGTATTCCTAGTAATTTTGTCCAAAGGAGGGGTTTCCTTGGTAAATAAGGGAAACTAAAGATCACATAGTTTGCATCAGAGTCAGCATTTAGGTTAATATTTGGCATTGGGGAAAAAGTTGATGACAACCCTCTTCTTATCCATTCCTATGCCTAAAATCTTTTGTAAAAAAAACCCTATTAGTTTATGTTCAAAGAATTTAATTTTTTCACTGATGTGGATAAATGATTTCATCTTCAAAAAATGAATAGCTTTTTCTTGTAAATGGGTGCAACCCTTGGAATTGACTCAATTTGCCTAAACACGTTTCGGATAAGATTGCATTTGATCAACCAAATCTGTATATGGAAACCATCCATTTTTAAGTTGTAACATAAATAGAATGATATACGCATGTGATGCCACATATACATCTATTAATTAAGCTAAAAGGTCTAATGGAATCACCCAGGAAACTAGGCTAAATCATATCAGAAAAAAAATAGTTTAAATTATTGATTAGTTTAGTTTCTGCTTTTGAAAAATATAATTTATTTTATCATTACATTCAATATTTATTGACATAAATCAATTATTCCACAGTACTTATAAATTAGTGGAGCGAACTTATAAAATTTCAGGAAGTGAAAAAAAATTCAATAAAAAATACATACAATATTTTTTAATCATATTAAAATTTTCACTTTTAAGGGGCGCAGCTGCCCCTCCAGCCCCTCATCCATCCCTGATCTCAAAACTATCTAATTAATTTATAAAGCTCCTGCTAAATTCTAACCCTATTAAAGAGGGACAGATTGGGGTTTTGTTAAGAATAATTAGTACTAATAATTTTATGGGTTTTATTTTGATGCACAAGCTGTGTAAATTTTTTTTACACAATTCTTTTATAAAATTTAAAATTTAAATCACAAACCCTAGCAACCTAAACCCTAAGCCCTAAACCCTAAACTCTAAATTCTAACCATAAACCTTAAATTATATACCCTACATACTAAATCTCTAAACCCTAACCTAAAATTTTAAACCATAAACCCTAAAATTAAAGGGCTTGTGTAAACTTTAGTTTACACAAGCTTGTGCATAAAAGTATTTTCCTAATTTTATTGGGGGAGGGACAGGGCAGGCATCATTATGATTTGAGAAAAAACATATTAAGACTAATCCCTCTAGAAATGAAGGACAGAAAGGCTAATCTGATATGAGGGGATGGGCCGGCAATGAAAAGAGATATTTATTTATTATGTATTGGTTTCCGGGGACCCATTATGGAGGTAAAGAAGGGCAGCAAAATATGAAGATTTTCAACAATCCAACGCCACCTTTACCTAACCCTAATCACCTCATTAATCATGGAACCCAAAAGGAAAAAGGTGAATGGTCAGAATTAATGCATGTTTATCACCCCTTTTGCCATCTCAAATATACTATTTCCCCTTGCCTATGCTGAACAACATAGATCCCAAGCTGATCTGCTGATGACACTGACTAGCTTCAACCTTTTCATTTCCTACCAGCTTCAAACTTATTAAATTACGTTGAACCAATATTTGGTTTTACGTTTGGGGTCCAAAAATTCCGATTGAACGGGAAAACATGTCTCGGTTATTGTGCCAACATGTTTAGATCTAAAAATTCAAACATGATTTTGGAAAAAGCAAGGTAAAATAACTTTTGCATTTGGTCGTATTTTTCAAACTATATTTTTATACAATCGTAATTTTTAAGAAAAAAAATTCTCAAACATAAATCGTGTTGCTTTAAAATCAATTAAATAAAATCACGATGATGTAAAATCAATTTTACCACCACAAAAGTAAACACACAATTGGTTTAACAAAGACCAAGACAGGGTCACATGAGGCTTTTGCTCTTTCTTTTTCCACATTGCCTCCCTTGACTTGACATGCTAACATCGATTTCAATTTACGTTACAATTATTCTCTTAGTTAAGTTGAAATTCATTAAATAAAATCATTAAAAAAAGCGACATTATTCCTTTTGGCAGTCAACTAAGACAGTAGTTGAGTAGCATAGTCATCAAATTACCCTCCTTAATCAACACATATCTTCAATGACAGAATTGACAAATCAAAATAAAAAAGTTAACTCAAGGGGGAAAAAGTTATACTCCACCAATTATTGACATTGTTATTTCTCTTTGGCTTTTCAGTACTCTTTGTCCTCGCTTGCTCGCTCGTTGAATTGAAACTGGCAATGAAAAAATCACATGGTTTGAATTCTTCTTATAATATTAGATTCAACTGAATAATTTTTTTTGATGATATGACAGAACGCACTCTAAAAACCTAAATTAAATAAAATTAAGAACCAAATTAAAAATATTATACGTTCACGGAGTCGGAACTATTTAAACAAAAATTAAGTATTGGAATATGGTTGAGGTCGAAGTCGAACATTGCGTGTCTGACGGCCTGCTCTAATATCTCACGGTTGGTATTGTCTGCAGTGAACACAAGCTGAACCAGGAGTGGCGATCATTTCTTAATTCTTACAAAGGAAAAACTGCAACTGTTACTTTTGGGTACACTGTTAGTTCAGGCCTCACGTGATTTTCTGTCGGAGAGAACCGCGCGTGATTTTCAAACCAGAAAGTGAAAGGTTGAGCCAATCAATGTTTCATGGATTTCATAACCTTCCCACGGACAAAACCTCGAATTCCCATCGTCCTGCTCCACAAACTCACGACTTTCCCATGCAGAAAAAAAAAGCTCAATAGAATAGAAAATTTTCAGGCCTACTTGGATCTTTTTTTACCTGCTTTTTATTTTGGTTATTTTTTACTCGTGGTCCCTTTTGTTTGTTATTTGTTTTATTTTGATTATTCAAATTTAAAAAATATTATTGTTAGCACTTACATTTTGATTCGTGTCTATTTTGGTCCCTTAGCCGTTAATCTCGCCAATAAAAAAATTAATTTCTAATTTAATCCTCAAACTTTCAAAACTTTATTTTCACCGTCTTTTCCCAGAAACGTAAAAAATTTATCTCTCCACCCACCACCCGATCCCAACCATCTTTTTACCGCCATTGGTCCGCCACCCGATCCTACAAGACGGATGACTTCGGCTGCCGCTTGTGCAGCAGCAACCGCAGCATCAGCTACATCAGTTGTCGCAACTCGCAATAGCAACAGTTAAAGCATGCTTTCTTTGCTCCTCCGTTGCTTGACACAATAATTTCTACGGAGGTGCCGCCAGTATAGGTTGGTATTGCTTGAGCTTCAATCTTTCAAAAAACCATTTCCGCCTCCTTGATTTCTGAAAAAACAACACAATCATGTTACAAAGAACTTAAAAACAAAAACAAGAGAAAAAACTATTAATTATATAAAAATGAAAAAAAAGTATCTGCAAAAATCTTATCTTCAAAAAAGACTGGCAAAATTGGAAACAATGAATGAAATCTAAAACATCTTGTAAATAATAACACACATATATACTATTACTATATGCTCAGAATGTATAAAGAATCCTATTTATCCATAAGAACAAAAGAAGCAGCAAAAAATAAACCTGAATTAAAAAAAAAATTATTCATAAAACAAACATGATAGAATTAAAAAAAAACACAAGGACAACTATGAGTATGTATTGTTTATATGTAAATTGGTTTTGTTGAAGCTAAATCATTTCCAATGATATTTAAAAAGTTTAACTAAAGAAGTTCAATAGCCCGCTCGTTAAACTTTTCTTGTAGAAAAAGATTAATCAATAACTTCAAACAATGAAATTAATTTTTGTTTAAGAAGTTAACACTTTGGGGCAGAGAAGAGTGGCAGATCATGGCAGTGGAAAGAGCGTCAGGATCGGGTGGTAGGCGGAAAAATAAAATTTTCAAATTTTTGGGGAAGATGGTGAAAAATAAAATTTTGAAACTTTAGGAGTTAAATTAAATTTTTTATTAACGGGGTTAACGACTAAGAGACCAAAATAGACACTAATCAAAATGTAAGTGACAAAAATATTTGATTTTGAATTCAGATAATCAAAATAGAACAATCCCTAAACAAAAAGTACCACGGATAAAAATTACCCTTTCATTCTCCTTTCGGATTTCTCATTTAATTTCACTTTCCTTTTTCTGGAGACAATGGCTTTGGGCAAATAAGATTGGTTTAATACTGATGAGGCGTACGTGGCCAATGTAAGGCCAAAGGATGAGAATTGAAATGAATCACACATTTCCAACTGGGAAAAAAGAGAGGAAGAATAGCCCATGTGATGGCTTAACGTTTGCTTCTTTTTCACCCATATACAAAAGGTGACTTATTCTATGGAGCATAGGTCCACGCGTGATTATTATATTAATTAATGAACCTAATACTGTAACCATATTTAATTCAAACACGTCTCAATTGTATGATGATTGATACTCACAGGGACTACGATTAAGCTAATCAAGCACCCACCACAGATTCATCATGGTCGTTGTATAGACTACAACAAAACCGCAAAAAGTTACCCCAAAATAATCTGTCTTGTTGAAATAACATAGCAGACAATTTGGACTTTTTCTGGGTTCCTCGTAACTTCTTGGTTTCTTAAGTTGAAATATAGGAGAGGCTTCGTTTTCTACTTGGCTCGATATTTGGCAGTAACTTATACCAATTACGTATAGAAATTATCGATTTTTTTAGTGCCCCTATATATAGAAATTGTTTTTGAAATTGGAGCTAGAGTTGAATATAAATTATTTAGCGACAAATTTAAAAGGCAATATAATAATTCATCCTACTTACATTATAGTTTGAAATTTATATTTTGAGACCCTTCAATTCAATGCAAATGCATGTATGATTATCAAACAAGTGGTCATATATATCCCCTTATTTCCCGACTCTAAAGAACGAGTGTTGTTAAAGGAAAGATCAGGCATCATTAATAATCAAATATTGACCCGCTTTGTGTTCATGTTTTAATGGACGTCCTTTACATTTTTAGTCAATAAACGAGGTATTTCTGTCAAAATTATTTCTAAATAATAAAATTGTGGAATCATACCGTGCTTTAAAAAAATCAGGTTCGAATCTTTAAGATAATGTCATTGAAAAGAGAGCTATGTATGGATGAAAATCATCTGCCCCCAAAGTATGCCTCCATTTGTGCCCCCACTTTAAAATAGTGGGTTTAGGGTTTAGAGTTTGGGGTTTAAGGTTGGGGCTTAGGGTGTAGGGAATTAGGGGTAGGGTGTATTTTTTAGGGTTTAGAGTTTAGGGTTTAGGATATGAAAATTAGGGTTATGAGGTAAGATTTAATTTTTAAGTATTTTTAGGCAGGGGCATAGAAGGAGGCATGGTTAGGGGGCAGAAGATTTTTACTCGCTATGTATACTCCTTAGACCACTCAATTCATGCTTCATCGGAAAACATGTAATGAATATACTTATTTTGTGTGTTTTTTTAAACAATTTCTACTTAAAAGAGAGAGAAGTAGGGATTGTTCCTATGTATTAGGACTAAAATCCAGGACCTAAAAAAAGAGATTGAATGTCAACAAAAATTTTAAACACTTGCTCCAAATTGGGTTGACAGAATATACTTCTTTTGTTGAAAGAATAATAAATTACCATTAAATTCTTAATTAATTTTAAAAACTAAACAAAGAAATGAAGAGGCGAGGACCCAGTTTTGCTTTCGATAATGGAAAGATAAGACATGCGACACAGCCATAAAAAAGGAAAAAGAAATAATTTTAATTGGTACCACAGTGGGACCCTTCCTTGCCCGTCCGTTTCCTCTGGTGTACAACAGTCTGTGCACCACCTAACCTGACTCGACCCCCCGCCCCCCACGCGTGGATCTGCCATGGCTCGGCCCCAGTTCTGTTTCTCAGTCTCTGGTTCACTAGCTCTTCAACACTCTTGTATTATTCAATAATCATATGTTTCCCATCGCCTTTTTTTATTTTTATTTTTAATACAAAAGCAGACAATTCACTTGTATATAATGGCCTTCCAACCTATTCAAACCATTCAGTTTCCAAGTGCCTAAAACAAAATATTACTCACTGCTACTCGTTTGGAACTTATTTTTCTTCTCTTTTAATAAACTCTTGAAAGCAACCTTAAACCTTCTCCTCCCTCAGTTCCTTCTTTGTCTTAAAACTCATGGCTTCTTTTGAATTTGATAATGTTATGGCCGAGAAAGAAGATGCTTTGTGGAAGTTTAACATGGAGTGGCATTTGAAGATTGGTCTTAGCTTCATCGGCTTTCTGTCGGCTTTGTTTATGTTGATGTGTTCCTTGTTCCCCATTTTAATTCCTCACACCGTCGAGGCTGCTGCTGATTTTGGTCGGTATTTGGTTTCTACTTTCAATAAACCACTCTTCACTTTCGTCCTCGTAAACACCATCATCCTTGCTGTCTATGTTTTATCTAACCTAAATCACTCCCAGAAACCAACCACCTGTCCTGATATATACGATGAGTACCTTAGCTCCCGCCGGGGTGTATCCACGTCAGCCGCCGCCCCTGCCACGGAAGAGACCATCGTGGACAAAGAAATCATCCTGGTAGAAAATGCAGTTGCTCTAGTTTCTCCAGTAAAGCTGCAATCTGCGACCGGTGGCTGTGATACAGTTACAGAGGCAAAACGTTCAGTCTCTCCAGTTAAACAACAAAAACCACGTACGGAGAACCGTACAGCTCCAACCGGAGTGATCAAGCAAAGGGAGTACCGAAGAAGTCGATCAATGGTTTCAGAATCTCGAACCCAACGAAGCCGCCAGTACCGGAGGTCGGAGACGGCTATGATCAGTCGAGAGTGGATGGTTTCAGGCGCCGAGCCACCAAGGAAAACAATGGATGAAATGAGTAGCGAAGAGTTTCGGTCGATAATAGATAGCTTCATTGCTGAGAAGAAGAAAAGCCTGATGCAAGAAAACACCGCCCATTACATTGGGAGGAAAGATAAGAGCATGTCAATTGCGGTCAAGAATTATTAGACAAAAACTAGTGAGTTAAAACATAATCTATCTCGAAATTAGCATTAGTAGGCTTATCAGGATCTATATTTTTAGTTACTATAGGATGTACAGCGATCAAATTTCCCAGGTTTTGTGGGAGTAAATTTAAGATAATCCAGTTTTATGGAATACTGTGCTCTTTTTATTGTTTTTTTGTCCATTTATTGCCTTTCCCCCCTGTATCTACGAATTATATCCTCTCTGGATCTATGTGCTGCCGCTTGACTCTGAATCATATGTGCAATTATGGGCATATTCTGTTCTGGGTAAAAAAATGGAAGTGCACTCTAATTATGAAAGGATATTATTTTAGCAGGCGCAGCCACGGACAACAGAGCTCCTATTTATGTCCTGCCGAGTTGGGAACAGATTTTTGGTAGTAATATTTAGGTTTTTCATTTTCAGACACAAAAAAACTTTGATCATATTCCATTTCCCCTGACAGGAGAATTCATTTAAACTGCTCTGAATTTCCTTTTACATTCAGTTCTGTGCTTCTTCTATAGCGAAACCCTTGTGTTCCCTTGTCATCTATGCCAATCCCAAATACTTATATATTCAGCTTCATGCAAAGTTTGGTTGGAGCTTAGAAATGGGATTCATTCTTCATGATTACAGCATAGCTTTGCATTCTATTTTCTGTCAATTTCATCTTATTCTATGTGCTAATCAATACCCAAAGATCCAAAAGGGTCCAATGATGAAAGGCAAACAGTGTAGAAAAACTAAAAAGGCTATGAAATTCATCAAAAGCACAAAAAGGGTGGCCCTGGTGGGTGTTATGCTTCATGAATACCCAATCATGAACATTTCACTGTTATTCCGATTAAAATAACATTTGTTTAATAGAAAAGCACTTTTACACCTGCATAATGGAGTAATAAATTAGATTAATGGGTGAATTTACTACCAAAAGCTTGAAATCTCCCGCGGGAAAGTCAAAAACTTTTACTCTACTTTAGCCTTTAGGCACGCCCACTAACCAATAAACTAAACAGCATTGTCTTAATTTCATCTTTAAACCCTGCTTATCATCATTACCTACACTAACTAGTGGGGGCATCCAGGAACTTTAGACATGTATCATCTTAACATCCTTGTCTTTAATTTCGTTTTTCTGCAATTCCAGACAAAGTTCCCCCCACCAGCTTTCTTTTTCTTCCATAATTCTCTGTTTTGTCCCTTGAAAGTGACATCTCAATTCTTCTTCTAGTAATTCCCTTTTCCAGAGTCAAGTACAATAACCGAGGAAGCATTTTTGGTTTACCTGCCCAGTCTCTATTTAATTCCACACACAAAAAAAAACTTATTGGTTTCTGTTTGGTCCTGATTGCTTGAAAAAGGGACCACTGGGATTAAAGAAAGAGGGTTGAGGTCTGGGGAGGATTCTTTGAAATGAAGAACCTTGCTCTTCTCCACATGTTCTGATAAAAAATGGCACATATATTATTCCCCTGTTAAGGCAATTAAGCTGGAATTGTGGATAAAATAAGAGCAAAAGTTGATTGAGAAGTCCTCTATTTGCATGACTTGTGATCTCTGTAACTTTGTAAGTAACCTCAAAAAACCTGGAAAACTCCTCTATTTGCATTATTCCAATTCCATAATTCACGTTTGACTGAGAAGTTTAAACTATAAATGGATTTTCATTGCTTAATTAGAGAAAACCAAATTTCAGTTTGCATGGAAATGGAAGATCCCAATTTCTTGAAAAAAGGCTGGTTGTTGCATTCTTCATGTTTTGATAGCACTAAAGTAATAATAATAATATAAAAAGAGCAAAGGGTCGAACGAAAAATGCCAAGAAATCTATTCTTTCTATAATATATATATATATATATATATATATATATATATATATTTTGATGAAAGCTAAAGTGATTACAAGTAGTATCTGTTCTATATAATATATTTGTCTTCATATAGTAATGTATATACATATTGTAGTTTGTCATTTCATTTCTATTATAAGGGGTGAGTAGCTGTCGTATGATGAGAGGTGCAATCATTGACGGATGATCGGGATTGAGGCAGCTGCCATTAGAGTCTCCACAATTACTAATGTTTTTAGTACTTTTGGGGTTTGAGTTTTGATTTTTTTGGATTTTTGCAAAAATAGCCAATCTGAGATTTGGAAGGTAAATTTGGAACTGCTATTTCAATAATATACTCCCTCCGTCCCATTTAAGGTGTCCATTGTTGATTTTTCACGCAGTTTTAGGAAGAAAAAGTTTGTGTAAGAAATGTGATGTAAATGAATTAAAAAGACAATTTTACCCTTAAAAGTTAAAGCTTGTTTTGTTGGAAAACTAAATAAAAGGATAGAAAGGGAAATGGACATTGTAAAAGTAGTTGATTTTTTCAATGAGACATTTTAAGTGGGACAATTTTAAAACACAAAAGAGACATTTTAAGTGGGACGGAGGGAGTATATGTAGAGCACGTCAATTCAGAAAAAAAGGAAATAAGTGAAAAATAAAATCACGACATGAAAAATATGTGATTCGGATCTGTTACATTTAATTTCACTAAATTGGAAAAATTACTTCATCTTTCATTGTTTCATGTAACATCCCAAGTAAAACCTTTAAAAAGCCTCCTACCTTTTAAAATAAAAAATAGTAAATACTTTTATTAAATCATCTCGCATTAAAAAAACTTATATTCAACATTAGAAGACGATAAAATAACTTGTCGGGTATGTATACTATAAGCATGTACGGAGTTAATAAAGAAACGAGAGATTTGTGTCCTAAACTTTTATTGTGCTTTATTTGGTTCAAAATTATTGTATCGTTTTTTTGCTAATTTATAAATGAGTTTCATTAGTGGCCTAATTTCCTTGACTCCAAAACCTTTTCCATTCTATTAAAATGATGAAACCTGGAAAGGAGAACATGAATAATATATTTCATGACAGTTTTGAACCAAAGAAAGAAATAAAGAATATATAGTTGATAAAGTGATGAATATCAATTCTACTTTATTTCAATATCTATAGTCTACGCTAGCAGAATTCAAATTTTTTTATCTTCCTTTTGCTTTACTTACTTTTACATGCAATAAGGGGCAAAGTTAAATTGCGGCGGAATATAAATTCTTACAATTCTAGTAATTTTTTTTTTTTTTTGTAGAATTAAGTAAGAATTTGTATAAATTTTATTTTAAATAAGATTTTGTGTAATTATATAATAATTATGTTATAACCTAAATTCTTTCAATTTAAGTAAGAATTTGTATATAAATTCGCCTTATTTTAGCTACACCCTACACTGCAACGAGAGAAACTTCAAATTGAATGTGCGTTGGGCCATGCAAATTGGGAAAAAGCAGAATACCAGAGAGGTAATTATAAGACTACAAAAAAGAAGGCAAGTGTGAGTAAAGAGCCAATAAGATGTAAACAGGCAAATCCGTCTTATGTTGGAGCTTTCCGAATTCCAATGGCAATCATGGAAAATACAGAAGAAGCATAAGTGAAAATTGATGGGCGCGTCTAAATGGGGAACGCTGTCCGTTGGCCCTAGATCAAGGGTCGGTCTCCCCAATATGGGTAATAAGGTGTTATACGACAAGCTGGATAGGCAGGGCATCTCTATTCTCTACAATTATTTTATTCGCCTTCGGTGTCCTATCCTTATGGGCTATCTCTATCTTGGCTTACCTATTCATTTGAAATATGCGACCCTTTTTGTGTGTATAATTCATCATGATATTATTATGAACAGCTAGCTAAGCTGGATGAAATATAAGTGTGATCGTGTTCCTAATTCCCGTATGTCTCAATTTGGTTCTCGTCTATGTAAAAACTTTTACGGTGCTGCATTGGATCATATTCTTGGTCACCGCCCTATGGTAATCTCACTCTGGTTGATCTTGTTTCGGTCCGATATGGACGTACATTTCTTTGATTTGAATATTTGGGACTGAATTCTTGCTAATCTAACGACTCCAGGCTTGGATTGGGACGTTATGTTCGGTACTCTGCTATGAAATATCTTGCTTTAGCGCAATAATTTATTTTTGGGTCCCACTAATATTAGTCGGGACTCCGTTATTGATGAGAGTAGTAGAAGGATGCAAATTCAAATTTGTACCAAGGCTGTCGATGTAGTGCCACGACATCCCGTTTTGATCCCTGTCAATCCAGAATTGGTATCCTAGAACCTACCGCAATAGGGATGGTGTAAACTTAGCGTGGAAGGAGCTCGTAATGTTGATTTCGGTGTTGCGTCTTGCGAAAGTGTAATCCGTCGCTAATAAGTAATTTTATTTGAGTACTATTCTATCTTTAATTATGCTTTTTAATAGTTTGTTTAGATTGTTGATTTGGATATTTTTGTGCGTTTTTTATGCAAGATTATAATTTTGAAAATTGTACTTAAAAGACAATTTTTGCAGTTTTATTTTTTAGAATCAAAGATGGGGTAGTGGGCATGACTCTAGGCATGAAATCTGACGTGACGTCCAGTTAGCAGTTTCTAAAAGATCCAGTCAGCGGCTTTTAGAAGGTCTAGTCAGCGTGAACGAATATTTTTAGGATTTATCTTTTCATCATTTTTAAGAGAGTTTGAGGGTTTCAGAATACTATAAATACTCGTTTGGTAAGCTAGAAACATCATCTCTCATTCTTAGTTTGTTCTTGCTTTTGAAGTTCTATAAAATTCCTTTTCCCTTTTAACTTTATTTTTATTTTACATTTTTATTTCACTTTCTTTAAATATCTTAAGTATGATTTCTATCGTGCTTAGCTAATTTTTCATTTAGCCGATAGCTAAGCAACAACTCAATCCAATTCATGAGAATTGTAAAAGCTCCTCACACTTTCAGATTTCTTTCTTGATTTTCGACATTATTAGACTAACAATCGGTCTTTCTTTTAACATCTCAACACCTTCAATCCAAAATGTGCGCGTTGGTTTGATCGACGTTTTGATCTACCGTTGGGGAGAAGAGTCTGCTTGTAGCAAATTCAACTCCTTAAAAAAAGCACTTAGCGGCAGTCCGTAAAAGAAAATCAAGATCGAGTTCGATTCTCATTGAGACACTATAATCCGAGCACGAAATTTTCTAACACTGAGGACAACATTGGTGTTAACATCGATAGTCGTTTTTAATCCAAACAATGACTAAATTCTAAGGATTGACCTTGAAAAATTAGTTCACCAGAGAGAAGAGTAAGTTATAAGGGTTGAGCCTTGTAGACTGTAATCGACAAATGTCCAAAGTAAAATTCATTTTAATGACCGAGACGAATTGAGGTGAAGCGAAGCTGGATGCTATCTCCCATCACATTTATTTTCAATCATTTACTTTTCTTGTTTTTATTATTTTTACTTGTTTCGACTTATTCAATTTATTTTGCTAAACCCTTTTTTTCTTGGTTAAAGATCAATTCAAACCGACATTAAAAATTTCTTAGTCCTTGTGAACTGACCATTCTTCTCTTTACTACGTTTATTTTCCATTTATTTTGAGATTAAGACCTCATTTATTTGACAAATACGACGCTTGTCAATCGAATTTACCAGACAAATAAGTATATGCTCGATGCTTGATTCCAAATTATAAGGAACGGATGAGGGTCTTTTATTTATATGATCTATTGGTACCAGTCGTCTCATTTTTTAATCAGATTATCCGGATATTTTTCGATTGATTAAGAACGTTGCTAATGTCCAGTTGGTGTCAATACTAGTTTATTATATTTTGTCTCTTGTAAATTACTTTTAGGAAGTTGAAATTGGACATGTGCTGAATTAACTAATGGAACGGCTAAGATTACAAGTAGAAGAAACCTTCTATACCATCCTTTTCTCTCGCCACCAAATGTCATTCTTTCTTTATGGCATGAAAATTATATTAAATGACCTTTAGTTTTATTTCTTTTTTACTTATAAAAAAGTTGCCAGTTCTACTATTATATGTGGCTTTTACTCTCTCTTTTTAAAAAAAAAAATAAAAATAAACATTTGATACAATTTTTATATATTAGGATTTGTTTGATCGAAAATAGAGACTCATTCATAGAAAAATCGAAATACATAACAAAAGGAACCATTACATGCCCAACCTATGGCAGGAGACCCAGCCTTGCAATAAATCCTAGCTCAGGAGAGATCGTTACCGGCGGCGAAAGAAAGAAGAGTGCACATATCAAAGCCGTATACTGCAAGCCAACGCCAGGTCCAACCGGGAAAGTTTGGTCAACGATAATCTCGTCGTGGAGTCCAAGAGCCGAAACGAAATAACAGCACAGGAAGAGGCATAAAAAGCTATGAATCTTCTGAAGAAGTCAAGCCGACAATGCCACTGCCGGAAAAGCAATATTGAGACACGAATCCCAACACAACATCGGTTAAAAAAGTTCTTTATCACCTTCAGAGAGGACACCAAAAAAATTAGGGTTCATCAAAACCAACAAAAAACTGTCCGAACAAGAGGTCAAACACCAGGGATGGACTGAGGGGTGCTGGTGGGGCAACCACCCCTAAAATTTTGAAAATCATATATGATTTAGAAAATTTTTATATTTTTTCTATGTATTTTCTATTAAAAATCTATTTTCGCCCTTCTAAACTTCTATAAGTTCGCCCCCCTAGAAATTTATAGGTTTGCCCCCTAGCCTAAAGTCCTGATCCGTCCCTGGTCAACACCAAAAAGCACTAGACTGCAACCGTAAAAAAGAAAGAAAGAAGAAGAGACCACGGCGACCCACCACCCCAACCCTTCAACCCAAATCACCTAGGCGAGTCGTCTTCCTCGTCACACTTTGAATTCAAAAATATCCACTTGAAATACATATTGATATTTCAACATTCAACTTCGAATTCAAAATCAAAGAGTGTGCGTATTTAGTATTGGGGCTTACATTGTAAAGGACCTATCAAGCATTCGGGCAGTTCAGGCCTGGTAGCTGGTAGAAACCCGATTTAAAATACAATAAAATCTACTGAGCCATCATGGGCTAAAGCCTAAATGTGCCACTCGTCATTGTAATTGATTTAAAAATCAATTAAATTACTATTAGTTAGATAAGTTAATAAATGACTAAGATTATTTTTTTTATCTCTTTTTTCTTTTGATAATCTTAACATTTTTTACTGTTAATTTTAACCACCCATTTACTTTTATCCAATGATTTTAAAAAAGGGGTAAAACTTTCAAGTTTTACATAATGTAAAAAGATCCTATGTAAGTGAATCATATCCTATATATATATATATATATATATATATATATATATATATATATATATGGATTAATATCCTATACACTGGCGGTGGAAACTGAAAGTTTCTACATGCGCCTTAATTTTAGGGTATAGGGAGTTAGTTTAGGGTATATAGTTTAGGGGTTTAGGTATAGAGGGTTAGGATTTAGGGATAGTTGTTTTAATTTAAGGTTTAGGGTTATAATTTAGGGTTTATAGGTTAGGGTTTAATTTTTATGGTAATATGGTGAGGATTTAAGTTTTAACCTATAAACCCTAAATTATAACCTTAAACCTTAAATTAAAACAACTATCCTAAATTATAACCACCTACACCTGAACTCCTAAACCCTATACCCTAAACTAACTCCATATACCCTAAAACTAAGGCGCTTGTGGCCTGTGTATAGAATATTTATCCTATATATAATATGTAGTTTTTCATCATCAATTTTCTAGTTTTTTTTCCTCATTTTTTTCGATCCATTTTTTTTTTCACGTTCACTCATTTTCTATGTTGATCTACTTGACATTGATAGATGATTCGGCTACAATCAACCTCTATTTTACACACACATTTATAGTTTACGAATCTATGATTTACTTTACAAATCTGGAATTTTGTTTTTCCTTTATTTACTAAGTTATATTATTTTCTAATAAAAATAGTGGAGTTTTTATTTTGTCTTGTATAAATTTTGGTCTTGTTTTTACAAAAATAAAAAATAAAAAAATTGGGGGTTGATGTTGTTGTCAATCCTCCATTGATGGATGCTCGATGCTTTTCCAACGTATTTACTTTGGTTGGATTGTAATAAGGTGATTCATTGATTTACTAGAATGACATTATTCCAAGCTGATTTAATTGAGAAGTTAATTTCAAAATATTTTGGTTGTAGATAATGATACAAATCATTCGGATAATGTTGATTCTTCACAATGATTTAAGTTTAGTTGTATTGAGTAAACCCGTTAAAAATAAGGGTAAACTACACATATGACCACTGAACTATGGATTTGGTGTCAAAATGACTAATATATTATTTTTTGTCGTAAATGCACCACACAACTATTTAAATGGTTCTATTTTAGCCACACGCCATTAAAAAAAACGAAAAAGTTAACGAAAAATTGGTATAATTACACATTTGGTCCTCTATATTTATACAATATATTAATTTAGTCCTAATTTTAATCTAATAAAATTAATTAATTATTCAATACGACGGTGACGCGTGTCACCACCTTATTGGAAGTTTTTAATTATTTTTATTTAATTTATTTAATTAACATGGAAAAATATTAACATGGAAATTACTTCCAAGGGGAATTGGACCTAGGACCTTGGAATGCAAGAGACATGTGCTTGCTATTAGGCCAAGCACTTTTTTGTGTTATGAGATACAATCTTTAATATATATTTAAGGGTAAACTATACTAATGACCACCGAACTATGGTGTTGGTGTCGATTTGACCACTATATTTTCAATTGTGTTAAATGTACCACATAACTATTTAATTGGTTCCAATGTAGCCACCTGCCGTTAAAAAAAACGAAAAAGTTAACGGGACTGTTAAAATAATTGGTATAATTACACATTTAGTCCCCTTTATTTATACAATCATTCAATTTAATCATAATTTTAATCTAATAAAATAAATTAATTATTCAATTTGAGAGATTTAAATTTATTTTTCTTCCCCAATCAGGTGGTGACACGTGTCACCACCAATTGGAGTAAGAAAAATAAATTGGTGGAAGTTAGCCCCCTAGGGAATCGAACTTAGGACTTTATGAAATGAAAACATTGCTCTTGCCACTAGGCTAAGCATATTTCTGGTATATGGAATACCAAATATAATATATGTGGCCAGAGCATTTCCCAATCTATATCGGCGGGATATGAATCTCTTGTGACGATTCTTCCTCGGCCACCCTTATATTCATCTTTCCCAGTTTTAAAGATCGAACCCCCCAACTCCAAATCAACAATTTCACACCGAAACCGTACAATTTAACCCCCCCCCCCCCCAAAAAAGAAGAGCCAACACCACCGTCAGAGTCAATAGTCACCGTTTCAGGTGAGATTAAAGGCAAAACAAAAGCAACGATGAAGGAGTTTTTTTCCTCTTGTGGAACCAAATTTTGGATCGAACGTGAATCAAAGCAAACGGATCTATCATTTCTTTGGGTACACAGAAAAGTAAAAAGAAAAGAAAAGGATTGATTACAGCATAATAATTTCGTTTACCGGAGAATCAACCATTGTAATCCCCGACGACGTAACTTTCAACCGGTGATAGAGAGATTCTTGCTATTGCGGATAGATTTCTTTGGGTACACAGAGAAGTAAAAAGAAAAGAAAAGTAAAGTAAAAAGAAAAGAAAAGAAAAGAAAAGGATTGATCACAACATAATAATTTCGTTTGGATGGCTGGTAACTCTGTGATTTTGATTGTGTCAATAAAATAAGGGTTATGTTTATTGGCAGTGTATGTTGTGATGCAGAGGATTTAAGCCGATTGTTTTACCAAGGGAGAGTGGGAGACAATGTAAGATGACGTGTAACAGATACATATATTATATTTGGTATTTTATATACCAGAAACATGCTTAGCCTAGTGGCAAGAGCATTGTTTTCATTTCATAAAGACCCAAGTTCGATTCCCTTAAGGGCCAACTTCCACCAATTTATTTTTCTTACTCCTATTGGTGGTGACACGTGTCACCACTTGATTGGAGAAGAAAAATGTAACCCCCTAGACCCGTCTATGCGTTACGACGGATCCTAGGAAGTCACATTAGGGTCACAAGAGCGACCCACAGTAAAATTTCAAATAAACATATAGTTAAACCTTTAAAATCATAAAACAAATATCTGATTTAGAATACAATTTCAGAAATCGTTTAAAACGATAAAACAATCATGATACCAGTTGCAGAAAATAAGTTTCAGACTCATTTGTATAATTCAAACACGACACACATGCCCCCTAGTTACACAGATACCATACTCCCTGACGAGCCGAAGAAACTCTCATACCGACATTGATAGGTGCAACTTGTCTGATCTTTTATCCTGAGATGGTAAAAACAACATGAGCTTGGGAAAGCTCAGTAATACAGAACTACCAAATGATGCTATAAGCTCATGCAGACATACGGTAGGCATAACATTATTATGATGTTCCAGGCGATACTTATCTCCATTTATGTTTCGCTGATTTAGTGAAACACTATTTGTTTGAGGACTACAAGGTTTGTTCTTTCTATGTTACTGAGTACTAAGAGGGAGCTTATTATTCAGAGAGTCAACAGAGTGGCAGGTTGGAGAAGTTAAACCACGAAGCCTAGTGTGTTTTAATAAATTGCAAAACAATATACAGAAATACTTAGCATCATATCATTTGAGCACATAACAGATTAAATGCAAATGTTCAATGTTCAAACATAAGTTTACAAGAACTACCCTCCAACCTTACACCAATGTGTAGTCCCCCAGAACTGTATACAGTAGGTCTTATCCTAGGCCTGAGGCGTAGGAGCCTACCTAAGGGAATGCCTTAGGTCCAGAAAGACTTACCCTAGGCCCGTGGGCGTAGGAGCTCAACAGAACAGCTGGATCAGGGCTGTGACAGACACTTCAATCATAACCCGAGAGTATACCCCAGACAGTAATCAGTGTTCAGATTCCAGATATGAATAACATAATACATGTATCAGACATATTCTATTCAGAGTATCATAAACAGAAGTTCATGCTTTTAACAGATAAATAGGCACACTATTGAGCAGAGCAGACACTTATTATTCATCATGCAAACAGATTGTACCATCATAGGTCAAACCAACAGATCATACTATTGAATTTATCGGATCATCAGACAATACCATTAACAGAACACAGACAACAATCAGATAATATTTTTATCATTTAGTGATCAAATATTTCTAGTTCAGATCAGACATGAGGTATACCTTTTTAACATATCACTATAAACAAACATTCCTCACATTATAAATATGCTTTTCAGTAGTCATGGTTTACAATTATCAGTGCAATCTATAATGTTCAGAGAATTGTAACAGGACCCACGCATATATATATATATATATATATATATATATATATATATATATATATATATATATATATATATGTAGATATATATATAACAGATATAACAGAATGTAACACACATGGAAACACACTAGGTGGGACAGATCATTTCTTGGAGATGTTTGACATTTACGGAATGAGACATATTAAAACCTTGACAACTTAAACGGATTTCTGAAACGTGGCTCCTCTTAAAAAGGGGTTCGGTATAACCCAGATATTCAGAAGGTGATACTTCAAGATCTTAGAAAGTTCAGATATATTATGGGTACTTTAGTCCTTTAAGCATACAAGGGTATTATGGTCATTTCGACGTTCATAGACATTCTGGTAATTATACCAACATTGAAAACAATGGTTCACAGAACTCGGATATCATATTTGCTCATTAGTTTTCTATCCAGACATTCAAGAATTTCTAAATTAACGACTTTTAAGTTATCAGATATTTTCAATGATGTTCCGATTATTTAGGCTATCATGGACTTTCAGTTATTTTGGGTCTTACTAACAAATCCAGAAATTCATCAAATACCTAGTTACTGATTAACTCAAGAGGGTATTTCGGATATTTTAGACTGAGATAGATCTATTAATTGGTACCTCCAACACTCACGTACTCAAACGAGATTAAGGCATCCTAACTCTCCGACCCTTTACAGACGATTCATTTATTACAGAACTTGAGGGTATATTTCCGTTCCAATTAATCAGACATTTCAGTGCTCGAGGGCATTACCATCTTTTTGGTCATTACGATCATTCTCATCAAAATCACGTATTACAATCATAAGGGTCGACTGCAGATTTTAGGTTGTCTTCTTTATCAGAGGAGTAGTTTAGTCAAACTTATGCTTAAAGGGTATTTTCGTAATTTTATAACTAACATCTCATACTCCACCTTCTGAACATTGGTTCTTATACAACATTGATAGAGTTTCAGATTTAGCTTTAATATTTATTACTATTAGCACTTTCGATACTCCTGATCCATTGATATTCGTATCTGAATTCTATTTATATTCTTATCTGAATACTTTGAACTTACTGATTCTGATACTTAATTTTCGTATCGAATTCGGCTTAAGCAGAGTTCACAGATACACTTCATCACAAACATGCATGCTTTAACCGGATATCAACATGTGCATAAAGCATACAAGGGGTAGTAAGGTATTACCTTAGTTCCGAGTTATACCGATCAACCATTATACTCTATTCGGTCACTCTCGAACCCGAATGCGACGTCCTCAACATCCCGAATATAAGGAACCTTGAATACCTTCAATCGCACAAATTCCAATTTCAGTCTTTAATCACATTACTCATAATTGATTATTTAAATACAAGTAGACTCGACTTCAAGGTCCAATTCGGAGGCTTTCGGGTTAGAATTTTACAAAACGGGCTTCAAAATCGGACTCAGGATGTCAAAAAACATAAAATATGAGTTTTCGAAAAATTTGACTTTTTGGTCAACGGTCAACGGTCAAAGTCAACGGTCAAAGTCAACGCTGACGTCAGCGGTCAACGTCAACGCTGACGTCATGCTGACGTCACTGTTGACCGGGTCGGGTCAACGGCTCGGCGGCTCAGTCAAACGGCTCAGCGGCTCGATCAACCGGCTCGGTCAACCGGCTCGGCGCCTCGGTCAACCGGCTTGGTGGCTCAGTCAACCAAGACGAAGCCCACTCGCGACCGGCGGCGCGTGGGGCGCGTGCGGCGGCTGTGGGCGGCCGTTGGCCACCAAATTTTACATGCTGATAGTTTTCGACCTTCTGAACACGGTGGTGACCTCGGATTTTCAAAATTCAAACTCAAAGTTCGAATACTAACCTTTTTAAGTTTTCCGACGATAAACAAACACCCCCTCCAACGGTGACTCCGATGATGATGTCGTTGGTACCGATGAACTCGTCTCGACAAGATGAACGCAATGGTGGTGGAGGTGTCGAAAATGGACGGTCGGATCTCGGTAGATCTGAGATTGAATCTTTAACTATTTTTCTTTCTCACTTTTCTTTCTTCTGCCCAAAAAAAATAAAACCTCCACTGCCAAACACGTTAAATTGGCATATGTATTGCCTTTCAAACAAAAAAAGGTCAAAATACACTCTTAGCCATTTAATTTTTGGGGAGTTCACAGTTTTGTCTCCAAACTTTATTCCGTTTTCAAATTGGTCATCAATTCCTTATAAATCAAGCTTCCCAAACCTGAATTCATTCAATTAAGTCCCAAAACTTATTATTTTAGGGGGAAAAATATTAAATCTCCCAAAAAAAATTCTTAAAATTTTACTAGCCCCATTTGAGATTGTTACAATTCTCTCCTCCTTAAAAAAAAATTTCGTCCTCGAAATTTACCTGAATCAAACAGATGCAGAAATTGTTTTCTCATGGATCCTTCGATCTCCCAAGTAGCCTCACTAGGACTCCGATTTCTCCATTGTACTTTTACCATCAGAATGCGTCGGTTTTCTTAGAACTCTCTCATCAAAATCCAAGATCGGTATCGGTTCCTCCTTGTAGGACAAGTCTGGCCTCAACTCTACATTCTGAACTTGAATGATATGACTAGGATCTGGATTATTTTGTCTCAACATGGACACATGGAAGACATTCAGAATACGACTGAGCTGAGGAGGTAACTCCGGCTGATAGGCAACTGGCCTAACTCTCTTCATGATACGGTACGGCCCAAAAATATCGGACTCAACTCCCTTTTTTTTTTACTTCGTACTTTCTTTCATGGAGATACTTTCAGAAAGACTTGATCACCGACTTCAAACTCAATATCTTTTCTTCTTCGATCAGCATAAGATTTCTATCTATCAAACGCCTCCTTCAGACGATTGCGAATCGGTCCGACAGTCTCTTCAGTCTCTTGGATCAACTCAGGACCCAAAGCCTTCTTATCATACAACTTTGTCCAACAGACCAGAGTATGACACTTATGACCATACAGAGTCTCATACGGTGCCATACGGATACTAACATGATAGCTGTTATTATTATAGCATACTCAGTCAAGAATACAAAACATTCTCGCCACCACAGAAGTCGATATTACCGTCTGAAAGTACGTCTATCAGAATCTGAATTACTCTACAAGGTTGACAATCAATTTACGGATGAACTGTGCGTGAAGTTTATGCAAGTACTCAAAACGTCAACCATGGCCCTCTAGAACCAGGATGTAACACCAAATTTCAATCAGGGATGATATTTATCGATATACCAAGCCACCCTATGGAGGAGATGCCTTTCCTCATATTGATCGAACATAACTAAGGTTTCACTTACCTTCAACGTAATATTCAGACAACTATTTTTTTTTGTTTAACAGAGGTACCACAGATTATATACTTCCGGCATAATGACAAGCACTTCTCTCTGAAGTTCATAGATTTTTTTAGGGTATTTTCAAACACAGTCGTTATCACCGAATAGCCTTTCATGAAATCTTACATTGGTTATCACGTATGATCAAACATTTATTCTTAACCTGATTCACAAGCATAAACCATCTCAAGTCTCTTATCCAGATTTAAATTCAAACTTTTAATTCAAAGCACAGACGAACGTTATAGATATTTTCTATAAGCAGATGCTGAGCTATAGAAGGCAGAATACTCAGATTTGGTTATTTCAAAAGAAATGATTCAACATCAGAGTTTCGGCTCGGTGGAGTACGGTCAGAATCTAGGGGCATGTACAGACCAGACACCCTATGACAGACGATCGGCCGATCAACCCAGAAAGACGCAACTCTAAGCTCTGATACCACTAAATGTAACCCCCTAGACCCGTCTATGCGTTACGACGGATCCTAGGAAGTCACATTAGGGTCACAAGAGCGACCCACAGTAAAATTTCAAATAAACATATAGTTAAACCTTTAAAATCATAAAACAAATATCTGATTTAGAATACAATTTCAGAAATCGTTTAAAACGATAAAACAATCATGATACCAGTTGCAGAAAATAAGTTTCAGACTCATTTGTATAATTCAAACACGACACACATGCCCCCTAGTTACACAGATACCATACTCCCTGACGAGCCGAAGAAACTCTCATACCGACATTGATAGGTGCAACTTGTCTGATCTTTTATCCTGAGATGGTAAAAACAACATGAGCTTGGGAAAGCTCAGTAATACAGAACTACCAAATGATGCTATAAGCTCATGCAGACATACGGTAGGCATAACATTATTATGATGTTCCAGGCGATACTTATCTCCATTTATGTTTCGCTGATTTAGTGAAACACTATTTGTTTGAGGACTACAAGGTTTGTTCTTTCTATGTTACTGAGTACTAAGAGGGAGCTTATTATTCAGAGAGTCAACAGAGTGGCAGGTTGGAGAAGTTAAACCACGAAGCCTAGTGTGTTTTAATAAATTGCAAAACAATATACAGAAATACTTAGCATCATATCATTTGAGCACATAACAGATTAAATGCAAATGTTCAATGTTCAAACATAAGTTTACAAGAACTACCCTCCAACCTTACACCAATGTGTAGTCCCCCAGAACTGTATACAGTAGGTCTTATCCTAGGCCTGAGGCGTAGGAGCCTACCTAAGGGAATGCCTTAGGTCCAGAAAGACTTACCCTAGGCCCGTGGGCGTAGGAGCTCAACAGAACAGCTGGATCAGGGCTGTGACAGACACTTCAATCATAACCCGAGAGTATACCCCAGACAGTAATCAGTGTTCAGATTCCAGATATGAATAACATAATACATGTATCAGACATATTCTATTCAGAGTATCATAAACAGAAGTTCATGCTTTTAACAGATAAATAGGCACACTATTGAGCAGAGCAGACACTTATTATTCATCATGCAAACAGATTGTACCATCATAGGTCAAACCAACAGATCATACTATTGAATTTATCGGATCATCAGACAATACCATTAACAGAACTCAGACAACAATCAGATAATATTTTTATCATTTAGTGATCAAATATTTCTAGTTCAGATCAGACATGAGGTATACCTTTTTAACATATCACTATAAACTAACATTCCTCACATTATAAATATGCTTTTCAGTAGTCATGGTTTACAATTATCAGTGCAATCTATAATGTTCAGAGAATTGTAACAGGACCCACGCATATATATATATATATATATATGTAGATATATATATATATATATATATATATAACAGATATAACAGAATGTAACACACATGGAAACACACTAGGTGGGACAGATCATTTCTTGGAGATGTTTGGCATTTACGGAATGAGACATATTAAAACCTTGACAACTTAAACGGATTTCTGAAACGTGGCTCCTCTTAAAAAGGGGTTCGGTATAACCCAGATATTCAGAAGGTGATACTTCAAGATCTTAGAAAGTTCAGATATATTATGGGTACTTTAGTCCTTTAAGCATACAAGGGTATTATGGTCATTTCGACGTTCATAGACATTCTGGTAATTATACCAACATTGAAAACAATGGTTCACAGAACTCGGATATCATATTTGCTCATTAGTTTTCTATCCAGACATTCAAGAATTTCTAAATTAACGACTTTTAAGTTATCAGATATTTTCAGTGATGTTCCGATTATTTAGGCTATCATGGACTTTCAGTTATTTTGGGTCTTACTAACAAATCCAGAAATTCATCAAATACCTAGTTACTGATTAACTCAAGAGGGTATTTCGGATATTTTAGACTGAGATAGATCTATTAATTGGTACCTCCAACACTCACGTACTCAAACGAGATTAAGGCATCCTAACTCTCCGACCCTTTACAGACGATTCATTTATTACAGAACTTGAGGGTATATTTCCGTTCCAATTAATCAGACATTTCAGTGCTCGAGGGCATTACCATCTTTTTGGTCATTACGATCATTCTCATCAAAATCACGTATTACAATCATAAGGGTCGACTGCAGATTTTAGGTTGTCTTCTTTATCAGAGGAGTAGTTTAGTCAAACTTATGCTTAAAGGGTATTTTCGTAATTTTATAACTAACATCTCATACTCCACCTTCTGAACATTGGTTCTTATACAACATTGATAGAGTTTCAGATTTAGCTTTAATATTTATTACTATTAGCACTTTCGATACTCCTGATCCATTGATATTCGTATCTGAATTCTATTTATATTCTTATCTGAATACTTTGAACTTACTGATTCTGATACTTAATTTTCGTATCGAATTCGGCTTAAGCAGAGTTCACAGATACACTTCATCACAAACATGCATGCTTTAACCGGATATCAACATGTGCATAAAGCATACAAGGGATAGTAAGGTATTACCTTAGTTCCGAGTTATACCGATCAACCATTATACTCTATTCGGTCACTCTCGAACCCGAATGCGACGTCCTCAACATCCCGAATATAAGGAACCTTGAATACCTTCAATCGCACAAATTCCAATTTCAGTCTTTAATCACATTACTCATAATTGATTATTTAAATACAAGTAGACTCGACTTCAAGGTCCAATTCGGAGGCTTTCGGGTTAGAATTTTACAAAACGGGCTTCAAAATCGGACTCAGGATGTCAAAAAACATAAAATATGAGTTTTCGGAAAATTTGACTTTTTGGTCAACGGTCAAAGTCAACGCTGACGTCAGCGGTCAACGTCAACGCTGACGTCATGCTGACATCACTGTTGACCGGGTCGGGTCAACGGCTCGGCGGCTCAGTCAAACGGCTCAGCGGCTCGATCAACCGGCTCGGTCAACCGGCTCGGCGCCTCGGTCAACCGGCTTGGTGGCTCAGTCAACCAAGACGAAGCCCACTCGCGACCGGCGGCGCGTGGGGCGCGTGCGGCGGCTGTGGGCGGCCGTTGGCCACCAAATTTTACATGCTGATAGTTTTCGACCTTCTGAACACGGTGGTGACCTCGGATTTTCAAAATTCAAACTCAAAGTTCGAATACTAACCTTTTTAAGTTTTCCGACGATAAACAAACACCCCCTCCAACGGTGACTCCGATGATGATGTCGTTGGTACCGATGAACTCGTCTCGACAAGATGAACGCAATGGTGGTGGAGGTGTCGAAAATGGACGGTCGGATCTCGGTAGATCTGAGATTGAATCTTTAACTATTTTTCTTTCTCACTTTTCTTTCTTCTGCCCAAAAAAAATAAAACCTCCACTGCCAAACACGTTAAATTGGCATATGTATTGCCTTTCAAACAAAAAAAGGTCAAAATACACTCTTAGCCATTTAATTTTTGGGGAGTTCACACTTTTGTCTCCAAACTTTATTCCGTTTTCAAATTGGTCATCAATTCCTTATAAATCAAGCTTCCCAAACCTGAATTCATTCAATTAAGTCCCAAAACTTATTATTTTAGGGGGAAAAATATTAAATCTCCCAAAAAAAATTCTTAAAATTTTACTAGCCCCATTTGAGATTGTTACAATTCTCTCCTCCTTAAAAAAAAATTTCGTCCTCGAAATTTACCTGAATCAAACAGATGCAGAAATTGTTTTCTCATGGATCCTTCGATCTCCCAAGTAGCCTCACTAGGACTCCGATTTCTCCATTGTACTTTTACCATCAGAATGCGTCGGTTTTCTTAGAACTCTCTCATCAAAATCCAAGATCGGTATCGGTTCCTCCTTGTAGGACAAGTCTGGCCTCAACTCTACATTCTGAACTTGAATGATATGACTAGGATCTGGATTATTTTGTCTCAACATGGACACATGGAAGACATTCAGAATACGACTGAGCTGAGGAGGTAACTCCGGCTGATAGGCAACTGGCCTAACTCTCTTCATGATACGGTACGGCCCAAAAATATCGGACTCAACTCCCTTTTTTTTTTTACTTCGTACTTTCTTTCATGGAGATACTTTCAGAAAGACTTGATCACCGACTTCAAACTCAATATCTTTTCTTCTTCGATCAGCATAAGATTTCTATCTATCAAACGCCTCCTTCAGACGATTGCGAATCGGTCCGACAGTCTCTTCAGTCTCTTGGATCAACTCAGGACCCAAAGCCTTCTTATCATACAACTTTGTCCAACAGACCAGAGTATGACACTTATGACCATACAGAGCCTCATACGGTGCCATACGGATACTAACATGATAGCTGTTATTATTATAGCATACTCAGTCAAGAATACAAAACATTCTCGCCACCACAGAAGTCGATATTACCGTCTGAAAGTACGTCTATCAGAATCTGAATTACTCTACAAGGTTGACAATCAATTTACGGATGAACTGTGCGTGAAGTTTATGCAAGTACTCAAAACGTCAACCAGGGCCCTCTAGAACCAGGATGTAACACCAAATTTCAATCAGGGATGATATTTATCGATATACCAAGCCACCCTATGGAGGAGATGCCTTTCCTCATATTGATCGAACATAACTAAGGTTTCACTTACCTTCAACGTAATATTCAGACAACTATTTTTTTTTTGTTTAACAGAGGTACCACAGATTATATACTTCCGGCATAATGACAAGCACTTCTCTCTGAAGTTCATAGATTTTTTTTTAGGGTATTTTCAAACACAGTCGTTATCACCGAATAGCCTTTCATGAAATCTTACATTGGTTATCACGTATGATCAAACATTTATTCTTAACCTGATTCACAAGCATAAACCATCTCAAGTCTCTTATCCAGATTTAAATTCAAACTTTTAATTCAAAGCACAGACGAACGTTATAGATATTTTCTATAAGCAGATGCTGAGCTATAGAAGGCAGAATACTCAGATTTGGTTATTTCAAAAGAAATGATTCAATATCAGAGTTTCGGCTCGGTGGAGTACGGTCAGAATCTAGGGGCATGTACAGACCAGACACCCTATGACAGACGATCGGCCGATCAACCCAGAAAGACGCAACTCTAAGCTCTGATACCACTAAATGTAACCCCCTAGACCCGTCTATGCGTTACGACGGATCCTAGGAAGTCACATTAGGGTCACAAGAGCGACCCACAGTAAAATTTCAAATAAACATATAGTTAAACCTTTAAAATCATAAAACAAATATCTGATTTAGAATACAATTTCAGAAATCGTTTAAAACGATAAAACAATCATGATACCAGTTGCAGAAAATAAGTTTCAGACTCATTTGTATAATTCAAACACGACACACATGCCCCCTAGTTACACAGATACCATACTCCCTGACGAGCCGAAGAAACTCTCATACCGACATTGATAGGTGCAACTTGTCTGATCTTTTATCCTGAGATGGTAAAAACAACATGAGCTTGGGAAAGCTCAGTAATACAGAACTACCAAATGATGCTATAAGCTCATGCAGACATACGGTAGGCATAACATTATTATGATGTTCCAGGCGATACTTATCTCCATTTATGTTTCGCTGATTTAGTGAAACACTATTTGTTTGAGGACTACAAGGTTTGTTCTTTCTATGTTACTGAGTACTAAGAGGGAGCTTATTATTCAGAGAGTCAACAGAGTGGCAGGTTGGAGAAGTTAAACCACGAAGCCTAGTGTGTTTTAATAAATTGCAAAACAATATACAGAAATACTTAGCATCATATCATTTGAGCACATAACAGATTAAATGCAAATGTTCAATGTTCAAACATAAGTTTACAAGAACTACCCTCCAACCTTACACCAATGTGTAGTCCCCCAGAACTGTATACAGTAGGTCTTATCCTAGGCCTGAGGCGTAGGAGCCTACCTAAGGGAATGCCTTAGGTCCAGAAAGACTTACCCTAGGCCCGTGGGCGTAGGAGCTCAACAGAACAGCTGGATCAGGGCTGTGACAGACACTTCAATCATAACCCGAGAGTATACCCCAGACAGTAATCAGTGTTCAGATTCCAGATATGAATAACATAATACATGTATCAGACATATTCTATTCAGAGTATCATAAACAGAAGTTCATGCTTTTAACAGATAAATAGGCACACTATTGAGCAGAGCAGACACTTATTATTCATCATGCAAACAGATTGTACCATCATAGGTCAAACCAACAGATCATACTATTGAATTTATCGGATCATCAGACAATACCATTAACAGAACTCAGACAACAATCAGATAATATTTTTATCATTTAGTGATCAAATATTTCTAGTTCAGATCAGACATGAGGTATACCTTTTTAACATATCACTATAAACTAACATTCCTCACATTATAAATATGCTTTTCAGTAGTCATGGTTTACAATTATCAGTGCAATCTATAATGTTCAGAGAATTGTAACAGGACCCACGCATATATATATATATATATATATATATATATATATATAACAGATATAACAGAATGTAACACACATGGAAACACACTAGGTGGGACAGATCATTTCTTGGAGATGTTTGGCATTTACGGAATGAGACATATTAAAACCTTGACAACTTAAACGGATTTCTGAAACGTGGCTCCTCTTAAAAAGGGGTTCGGTATAACCCAGATATTCAGAAGGTGATACTTCAAGATCTTAGAAAGTTCAGATATATTATGGGTACTTTAGTCCTTTAAGCATACAAGGGTATTATGGTCATTTCGACGTTCATAGACATTCTGGTAATTATACCAACATTGAAAACAATGGTTCACAGAACTCGGATATCATATTTGCTCATTAGTTTTCTATCCAGACATTCAAGAATTTCTAAATTAACGACTTTTAAGTTATCAGATATTTTCAGTGATGTTCCGATTATTTAGGCTATCATGGACTTTCAGTTATTTTGGGTCTTACTAACAAATCCAGAAATTCATCAAATACCTAGTTACTGATTAACTCAAGAGGGTATTTCGGATATTTTAGACTGAGATAGATCTATTAATTGGTACCTCCAACACTCACGTACTCAAACGAGATTAAGGCATCCTAACTCTCCGACCCTTTACAGACGATTCATTTATTACAGAACTTGAGGGTATATTTCCGTTCCAATTAATCAGACATTTCAGTGCTCGAGGGCATTACCATCTTTTTGGTCATTACGATCATTCTCATCAAAATCACGTATTACAATCATAAGGGTCGACTGCAGATTTTAGGTTGTCTTCTTTATCAGAGGAGTAGTTTAGTCAAACTTATGCTTAAAGGGTATTTTCGTAATTTTATAACTAACATCTCATACTCCACCTTCTGAACATTGGTTCTTATACAACATTGATAGAGTTTCAGATTTAGCTTTAATATTTATTACTATTAGCACTTTCGATACTCCTGATCCATTGATATTCGTATCTGAATTCTATTTATATTCTTATCTGAATACTTTGAACTTACTGATTCTGATACTTAATTTTCGTATCGAATTCGGCTTAAGCAGAGTTCACAGATACACTTCATCACAAACATGCATGCTTTAACCGGATATCAACATGTGCATAAAGCATACAAGGGGTAGTAAGGTATTACCTTAGTTCCGAGTTATACCGATCAACCATTATACTCTATTCGGTCACTCTCGAACCCGAATGCGACGTCCTCAACATCCCGAATATAAGGAACCTTGAATACCTTCAATCGCACAAATTCCAATTTCAGTCTTTAATCACATTACTCATAATTGATTATTTAAATACAAGTAGACTCGACTTCAAGGTCCAATTCGGAGGCTTTCGGGTTAGAATTTTACAAAACGGGCTTCAAAATCGGACTCAGGATGTCGAAAAACATAAAATATGAGTTTTCGGAAAATTTGACTTTTTGGTCAACGGTCAACGGTCAAAGTCAACGGTCAAAGTCAACGCTGACGTCAGCGGTCAACGTCAACGCTGACGTCATGCTGACGTCACTGTTGACCGGGTCGGGTCAACGGCTCGGCGGCTCAGTCAAACGGCTCAGCGGCTCGATCAACCGGCTCGGTCAACCGGCTTGGTGGCTCAGTCAACCAAGACGAAGCCCACTCGCGACCGGCGGCGCGTGGGGCGCGTGCGGCGGCTGTGGGCGGCCGTTGGCCACCAAATTTTACATGCTGATAGTTTTCGACCTTCTGAACACGGTGGTGACCTCGGATTTTCAAAATTCAAACTCAAAGTTCGAATACTAACCTTTTTAAGTTTTCCGACGATAAACAAACACCCCCTCCAACGGTGACTACGATGATGATGTCGTTGGTACCGATGAACTCGTCTCGACAAGATGAACGCAATGGTGGTGGAGGTGTCGAAAATGGACGGTCGGATCTCGGTAGATTGAGATTGAATCTTTAACTATTTTTCTTTCTCACTTTTCTTTCTTCTGCCCAAAAAAAATAAAACCTCCACTGCCAAACACGTTAAATTGGCATATGTATTGCCTTTCAAACAAAAAAAGGTTCCCAAACCTGAATTCATTCAATTAAGTCCCAAAACTTATTATTTTAGGGGGAAAAATATTAAATCTCCCAAAAAAAATTCTTAAAATTTTACTAGCCCTATTTGAGATTGTTACAATAAATAAATTTAAATCTCTCAAATTGAATAATTAATTTATTTTATTAGATTAAAATTATGATTAAATTGAATGATTGTATAAATAAAGGGGACTAAATGTGTAATTATACCAATTATTTTAACAGTCCAGTTAACTTTTTCGTTTTTTTTAACGGCAGGTGGCTACATTGGAACCAATTAAATAGTTATGTGGTATATTTAACACAATTGAAAATATAGTGGTCAAATCGACACCAACCCTATAGTTCGATGGTCATTAGTATAGTTTACCCTATATTTAAATAGTATTATTGCCCAGAAAAATATATATTAAAAATTTCTTTCTGCAGTCCCTTTGAACCTTCCTCCGAGTTGCATTTGCTGGTATCTGGTCAGCACCACCCATGGCTGATGCTCTACAAAATTGAACTTTGGAAATACCCTAAACTCATATTCAAGTTTTACCAAGTATCTTGGCTAGCTCCCTAGTCTTATCAACTATCCAGTATCCAACAATGAAGGTTCAACTCTTTGCTTTTGTTCTCTGTATGTTGGCAGAGTTGCCTGTGCTAATAACTGCCTTTATGGAACCTTATGAAATGTACCACACGCACCCCGATTCTTCATTGCCCTTTACATACAACCGGTCCACCCATATTCTAAAGCATTGCAGCGCTTTTCTAGCCTCAGCCTCTGAACTAAAACCAGATGACATCAGGGAAAGTAGGCTCAAGAATGAACTCTCCTTTTATCTCGGAGATTGGGAGCAGGAAACCGATGAAGCACCATTGGTACAATTCGATGATAATGGCACCGTCGATGCAACTTCCTTACTTAAGTTGGCATCCTTCGAGGTAAAGGATGTCAGTTCAATCTAGCAACTTAACAACATTGTAAGCCTCGGAGGGGTTCTATCCTTAGGCATATCCAGGGATAGTTCATTCGCTTACAATGTCGGCTTAGAGTCGAGGATGAATCTCGGCTCATCTGTCCTGAACATTGTTTTTGAAAGGGTTTATATGGAGACACAAGAGAATGGAAATGAACGTTTGATGTGTTTCGTAGGCAATAATACTATTTAAATATATATTATAGAGGACCAAATGTAATTATACTAATTTTTTTAACAGTTCCGTTAACTTTTTCGTTTTTTTAACGGCGTGTGGCTAAAATGGAACCATTTAAATAGTTGTGTGGTGCATTTGCGGCAAAAAATAATATAGTGGTCATTTTGACACCAAACTCATAGTCCAGTGGTCATCTGTGTAGTTTACCCTAAAAATAATAATTGATTGAATTGGTGCTATAGGTCAATTCGAAATCAATCATTGTGTTGGCATGGATAGACTGAAGGGGTTGGAGGGGCGGCCACATAGAGTCTCTAAATGAGTTGAATTAAATGTTTATAAGTAAAAATAAAAGATTTTGGTTTAATAAAAAAATGACTTTAAAAATATATTTTTTAAAAAAGTAATTATTTGATACACTGACGGTAAAAACTAAAAGTTTCTACAAGCACTTTAGTTTTAGGGTTTAGAGACTTAGTTTAGGTGTATGTTTTAGGGGTTTAGGTGTATGAGTTTTGAATTTAGGTCTAGTAGTTGAAATTTACATTTTAGGGTTATGATTTAGGGTTTATATATTAAAACCTAAATCCTCGCCATATTACCCTAAAAACTAAATTGTAACCATAAATCCTAAATTCTAACAACTATCCATAAATTCTAAATCCCTACACCTAAATTCTTAAACCCTACACCATAAACTAGACCCCTAAAACTAAGGCGCTTGTGAAAACTTTTAGGGTGCGTTTGGTTCTTGAGAACAAAGACCATTTTCATTTTCATTTTCTTGAAAAATAGAAAACGTTGATGAAAACGTGTTTGGTTGTAAAAATAGAAAATGAATTTTAGAAAACGAAAACAAAAATAAGTGAAAATTTGAAAAATATGAAAACAATGGTTTTTTAAAATTTTAACCCAGGCTCGAATCCTTCCAATGCTATTTTTTAAAACTTTGGTTTATTTACTCATATTTTATTTATTATGATTATAATAATATTATCTAACTATATTTTATTTCAATTATTTAATAATTTTTTATTTTTATTTTAAAAAGCTATATACCAAATACATTTTTCACTATTTTTAGAAAATTGAAAATAAAAATTATTTTATGAAAATGAAAACAAAAAAGAAAAATAAAAAAAAATCTAAAACCAAACGGACCCTTAGTTTCCACTGCTAGTATACATGATAGTAATCATTTTAAAAATATCTTTCCATCTCTATTAACCAAACATGTTTTCTAATTTTTAGAAAATTGAAAATTATTTTATGAAAATGAAAAAAAAAACAAAAAAAAAAATTCTAAAACCAAACGGACCCTTAATTTTCACTGTCATTGTACAAAATAATAATTCTTTTAAAAAAACTTTATGTATCTTTAAGATTATAAATTAAAAGAATTAATTTTAATAAATAATATAGGTCATGTAAACTTTTTAACCACCGTTGACAGAACGTTTGGATCAATCATATCTCGATCCTTTGTTCAACAATCAATGACTTAATGAGCATCCATAATGTGAACAATTTTCTTTTTTTAGTTATAATAGCGTGAACAACTCTAGTATTCACATGTCTTGATATGAAAAATTAGATAATTAAAATTATGTATGAGTCTATTATGTATCGTTGAACACTATTAAATTAATTAATAAAGATTAAAAATTTCAAAGACTCAACATATGATTAATAATTATTTAAAATATTTAATTAAATTATTTTTCATATATATTAAATTTTTTGAATTTTTAATAAGGGTAAACTAAATATTTAGTACCTCACCTATTTCCGTATTCTATTTTGGTATTCAAACTATTTTTTTTTAAAAAATAGTACCTTGTTTCTATTTTGGTACCCTGACTATTAAAAATAAACGAAAACAGTGACGTTGCTTGGTCAAATAAAATTTTAGTCCTTAAAACTTGTACAATCTATCATTTTAGTCCAAAATATTATCAATTTAAACATCATTTTTAATTTTCGGATCAAAAATGTAAATTTATTCTTTCTTCTTCTCTTCCATCCGAAATATGAAAAATTAGGTATCGAACATCTTCTTTAGTGTCACTACAGTTTCATGTAAATTTTTATTGATTATTTTTTTAATTATTCCAAAAATAATTTCGACTTTAATAACAACAAATAAAAAGCAAAGTATGAAAAACTAAAAATCATCTAAAACCTACAAAGAGCAAGAAGCGCAAAAATTAATATCCACAGTGACGTCATAGTCGATTCCCCAATAGTGCAAAAATTAAAAGTCATCTCATTTTGTGATAGTTTGTTGATGCAATCATAAAAGGTTAGTGAAACAATAAGCAAGATTGATTTTTAAGATCTTCTCATACATCAATAAAACGTTTAGTTGAAGGAGACATATAGATTTTCATAATGGTTGTTGAGTTTTTAATATAGTATATTTGAGGAAATGTTCATTTTTTTCCTTCATGCCCGTTGATTACATGTTTTAATTTTCTTGGTGGATTTCGTTCTCAAAATTCTTTTTATGACGGGGTTGTGTTGTATACTTGTATTTGTAGTACATTTCTTTATATTTGATGAAATCCAATTTCTTATTCTTGTTAAAAAAAATCTTAAATATTATCTTTCTAAAATTGATCATAGCAATTTTAAAATTTTATCTTTTTATAAAGAAAACAAAATTTGAAACTCTAGTTTCTTAAATTTTGTTTTCAAATTTCACTTATAGCCATGTTTGGTAAAGAGAGGTTTGAGATAAAATTAGAAGTTTGACTGGTCAAATTCGCTAATTTGAATGTTTGGTAAAGAGCGAATTGAAATAGCGAATTGGAGTGAAACCTCTAATTTTGAAAAAGCTGCTAATAGGAGCTTTTTGAAATTAGAGGTTTTGATATAAGAGTTATAAAACCCTTTTACCCTGAACAATTACCAAAAATCTCCAAACAACTTAAATTTAACCATTTCTATTTTAATTCTTCAACCTCACGAATTTACATTGTGACATTTGTAAACTAATTTTTATTTATTTTTTTCTTTTTATTCTCACACATTTATATCTGTATTGAAATTTAATAATTAATTAAATTGTATAAAAAATAATTATATAAATAATAAATTAATATATAGATCTTTCAAATATGCTTAATAATTTTATATTAAAAATTATTTTTCATAATCTAATTAATACTAATAGATACAAAATATTGATAACTAATAAACTATTCAAATAAGTGTCATCGAGACACCAAAAACTTAAATTACCCTAAACAATTATCAAAAATCTCCAAACAACTTAAATTTAACCATTTCTATTTTAATTCTTCAACCTCACGAATTTACATTGTGACATTTGTAAACTAATTTTTATTTATTTTTTCTTTTTATTCTCACACATTTATATCTGTATTGAAATTTAATAATTAATTAAATTGTATAAAAAATAATTATATAAATAATAAATTAATATATAGATCTTTCAAATGTGCTTAATAATTTTATATTAAAAATTATTTTTCATAATCTAATTAATATTAATAGATACAAAATATTGATAACTAATAAACTATTCAAATAAGTATCGAATATAATCATGTCCTTATATGTCATTTTGTTTGTTTAAATAATCAAACAACTAACAGTTATCAGTTAATTTTACCAAACACTTTTATACAATCAGTTAATACAATCCGCTAGTCAAATCAGCTAATGCAATCCGCTATCAGCTAATGTAATCCGCTCTCAGCTATCCCTAATTGCCAAACAGAGCCTTATATTTATTAGACAAAAATCTCATTTTTCTTTTCGGTGTCCCTCTTATGCTCCAACACTAAAAATCACTACAAAATTAAAATTTAAACCTCAACCCTAAATTCTAAATCCTAAACCTAACATCTAAAAAATACACTCTATCCCAAATTCCCTATACCATAACCATAAACATTAACCTTAAATTCTAAACTATAAACTTTAAACTTAATTTTTAGTGTGAGACATAAATAGAGGAACCAAAAGGATAGATGATTTTTACTCATATCTACCTCTCTAATACACCTTCCAGTGAACATAAAAGAAGATTCAGACTATTCTTCGGCTGAATTCCAGTCAAAGTAAGTAAAATAAAGAACAACAACTTGTGAAACAGATCGAGTAATGCGATGGCAAGCTAGTTGGCGCAAGTCAGGATGAGTTGACAATATTTTTTCAAAGCAGGTTGGTAAGCTCTCCTAAGCTGGTGGTTGTACGAAGATTGGAGCTATTTTGATTTCTCTTGAATGCACGTATCTTTGTTTGATTTTTGGGAGTGTGACTTTGTGTTTGTGGTTTTGTGTCATGCAGTACCTTGATGATTGAGTTAGGCTCAGCTTGCCCATTTTCGGGCTGATAGTATATGCTTAAGTAGTTGTTGGCTTTCTTGTATGTCTGGGTGTGTTGTACTCTTTTCTTCCATTTAAGTTTAAAGAGATTTTTTATAAGTCACATATTTTAAGTTTGGGCTTGGTTGAGTCTTTTAATATGTAACACCCGGGTTTAGGGGTCGGGCGAAAATAGTATTTAAATAATAATATATATTATTTGGACTCCGTGTTTTCAAAACAAATATTTTATTGTTGGATTAAATTGAAAGGAAACTCAAATTACACGGACTTTAAAATAAAGGGGAAATGACCATTCATTAATGGCATTTTCGTAATAAAAGGGATTTCAATTTAAAAAGCCTTTTTCAATTAAAACACCCCCTTTTTGTCATTTTTCACTATTCATCTTCTTCCAAATACCATTCCAACGACATAGAGCTCCCTCCCCCTCCATTTTTACTATTCCATCACTTTGCTACCTCATTTTAGCTCCTTTTTGAAAGGTAAACACATTTCCAACTTGTCCTCATCTTCCTCTCTTCAAAAGTACAAGTAGTTTTCATTTTCATCAATATTTTGGAAATTGAGTTTTTAGAGGGTTTGATTAAAAATGGTAGCTTTATGGTGTTTAACTTAAAGTTTTGATTTAATGATGTTAGATATGGTGTTTGTGAGTCAAATGGTCCAACATATATAATTTTTACATGATTTAAACTAATTTTCGGATTTGGGTGTTGTGAGGGGTTTTTGAAGGGTTTTAGAGTGGTTTTTGGGGTTGTTTTGGGTTGGAATTTGTGGCCTGAAGTTAGTACTATGATTGGGGGTTGTTTTGGAATCATTTAGGGGTATTAAAAGTGTTGGAATCATGAGTTTTGATTGAGGTTTATGGGCTGCTCGAGTTTGGTAATTTTGGGGGTTGTTCATGGCTTGAAATGTTGTGTTTGATGTTTGAATTGTATTCCGGGTTAGCTACTTTGATGCTTGGGCTGATTTGAAGTTGTTTGGATTGTGTTGAGGTTGTTTAGAGGCAAGAGCTTGTGTTGGTGAAGCATCAGGAGTGAATCCGGAAGCTTGAAGGTGGTTGCTTGCTTAGTATTTGAGCTTGGAAGTGAAGGTGAGTGGTTAATGTTTTCAAAGTGTTTTCTAAGTGTTTGGTTCGAGCATGTGGACTAGATTGGGCTTGGTAGACCCACCTAGAGTTAGGATTAGGGTGGTAGCCTAATCCTAAGCTTTAGATAGAGACATTGGTTGAACTCTTAACTTGTTGTTTATGCCTCATGGTGATGTGCTTTTATGATGATTATGTATATTGTGCTATACATGTGTGATGAGTCATAATGGTGATGCATTGTGATATGCATGTGGATCGTTCATGATTGTGATCATGGTAAGTACGTGCTAAGCACGAAATTGGTTGTAAATGATATTGTGGATTGTGTTTGTATTGGCACTAGTATGCTTGGGTACAAATGATCGATCATTAGGATGTTAGTGTGCACACGAGAGTCAAATGCGCGCGTGGTCTTGATGATGGTAGTCATCAAGATGGAGTACGGGTTCGCCCGAAAATTCTTCTTTATATTGTGATAGTCGGTGATGAGTGTAATCCCATCGATGGGGCGTGAGGATGAGTGGAATCCCCTCCGCGAGACCGGTGATGAGTGTAATCCCACCGTGAGGTAAAGTGGTTGTTGGATGTGAGTTCCAACGTGTTTATCCGCGTATTCGAGTCATAGCTAGGTGCCAATATGAATTGATATGTGTATCAATGTGATGTGGAATGTGCTTTCCTTTTGGATGATTATATGTGTTTACATATGTTGTGGAAATGAGCTTGTTGAGCATGACATATTATTGGATATTTGTTCATGCATCATTGACATTTTGGCTCTTGAGGATCGAAGGTAAGAACATGCATTTACCTTGGTTGAGATCGTGCTTGGACCATGCATTGTCGAGGTTTGTTTTAAAGAGCTTACCCTCACTAGGCTTTATGCTTACGCTCTCTTTTGTTCGACAATGCAGATCCTTAGTTCGTAGGTTGCTAGCGCAAGTGGAGGGCCTCTAAGTGTGCTTGTTGGCTTTGAGTTTATCAAGTATGAATTTTAATGTTATGGACATGTAATAGTTAATCAATGGGATTTGTGTTATTGTTGGTTGTTTAGGAGCATGTTTAGACTCCTTATTATGTTGCTTTTGTGTGGCTTATTGATACCATGTTTGGATTGTAAAACCATGCCTTTTTGCTTACCATGTTTGTCGGCCATGTGCCCTTTAAGGATGCCTAAGTGTATGGATGTTGAAGCATGAGACCTTAAGTGCTTGTTTGCCTTCTTTTGAATGAATTCATGATTTCTTTGTTTGAATGATGTATGCTCATGTTGGGGGTCTTGTATGACTAGCTTTTGGTTAATATATGTTGTATGAATGCTTGAATGGGTCTAGGGAGGTCTTAAATCGCATCTAGGTTCGAGTCTTGTGTGGTTTTGCTTAGTATAGGAGACTTACAGTGCAGAGCGTATCGGTACGCCTAAGGGTCATATCGATACGGTCTTGCCTGCAGGACTCAGGTTTGGCTGGGCGTATCGATACACGGGGGTGTATCGATACGGTTTTTGCTCACTGGAATTCTGAGATTTTGGTGAGTTATTACCGTATCGGTACGGTGTCCTAGCGTATCGGTACGGGTTCATCTCGTTGACCACGAGATGTTGACTGGGAATGGCGTATCGATACGCTCAAGGGCTGTATCGATACGGTCTTCCTGTGTTGACTGTTGGGTGTTGACTTTGGTCAAGGCGTATCGATACCCTTGACAGGTGTATCGATACGGCCTGCTTAAATACAGAAATTGGGATGTTTGAAAGTGATGACTTGAATGATCGTTTCTATATTGTTTGTGTTTTCGCTGACGTGTTTCACATAGGACATGGTAATGCATTTAGACAAGATAAATAAAAGAAAATTTCTTGGATTGTTAACCGAGGGAGAACCTTAACGGGTTTCGCTTCGGTTTTCCCCGTGTAGCCCACTCGGATCGGTCAAACGTCCAGACCGGTACGAGGGGGTTACATAATAAAATCTTATTGCCGAGCAAAAAAAAATACGTGAAACGAGCTTCTTAGAGAGAAAATCATATTTCATTTCTTCAACCTTATCTTTTTAACAGTGCTGGTATAGAAAATATACATGCAAAATAAGATAAATATAACAGATATTGCAAGGTAAAAAAAAAATAACAACAGCTTCCAAGTTGGTTTGATTAGCCCTTTTTAACCAGCGAAATCACGAAGTTGATGTACTTTGTTCTAGTCTTTGACAGGTAGTTCCCGACAATCTCTGCAAACTTGACGAACAAAACATCCATGACATGTTGTCCGATTTGAAAGTGCGATTCCAACATGGATTCCACCACGGCTCTGATCGTTTTAGCCACTCGCTCTCCGATTAATGCTTTCCCTTGTTCGGTATGGATGTCTGTGACGGCACCCCCATCCCAGTCGACTTCAAAAGCTTCGAGGCGATCAATTAAGAATGAGCCTTCCTTTTGAATCTCCACCTTTATTTCCTCGGCACTAGGAGCATAGTAAGGCGTATTGAATGAATCTACTTTTTCCTCTTCAATTAAACCCTGCCAAAAAAAGGGTTTAAATTAACTTTAAAGCTGAATTCCAACTTTCACCAATAACTCATGATTTAAACCACTCAAATTATATACCTCTTTGACGAGGCTCATTAATGCCTGGGCTAACAACTCCCACTGGTAGCAGGCTTCATCTGCTGCGGGATCAATGGATGTCCTGCCCAAGAACGAAAGAACCATGCGGCCGCCCGGAACCAACTCCTGGGAACGTGACTCTATGAAGGCTGAAAAATCTGCCTGGAACTGCGATGAGTACGCATTCAGCACGCTCTGCGGGCTGCTCTTTGATATATAGACCTTTCCTTTGTTTAAAGGCTTGACAGCATAACTTTCCAGGCCGATTGGAACCTGTAAAAATTCAGCATTTAATTCTCTAGCCACGGCAAAGATCCCCAGTAAACTTGTTTATATTCACCAGAATTAAGGACCGCATGCAAGAACATACACATAATTTTATGTTAGAGTATGTGAATTATTAAAAAGCTATATTAAAAATATATGGTACAGAATTATAAAATCTTGAACGTATAAAATTAGATTATTAATAAAAATATAAAAAATTAAAATATTTAGGAGGTGTGAGTGCCCCTCTAACACTCTCTGTCATCCCTAACTACATGGGATTAATCTCTAATATGTTTGCCTGACAACTAACTGGTCGAGGCTTCTTAAGACTCTGCTTGCTTCTCGTGCAACTCTATATATGTTCATTGTTTTTCGGCTTAATATTTAAATAAGTGTTCAAATTATACTTAATTTTTTTAGATAGGCGTCTAACGTATTTTTCGACTTAAGTAGGTAGGTGTCTAATGTTTTATTTAATAACTCTTTTAAAGTTTTTCCTTCAGTGAGTGTTACCGTCATCCAATAAAAACGTCACACGTGACCTATTTCTTAAGCTTCGTTTAATTTTTGTTTAAAAAAATTAGAAAACCATCAACTTTTTAACCCCCAAAACTTTAGTGTTTTTCAAAACAACCCCCAAGACTAAGTTCATTGTTCGTCCAACCGTCTTTTGATAGAAGATTTCATGTTCGGCGTTCATTTGCTTGTAGTGGTTAAATCGACCGTAGAATAAGAGGAATTTAAGAGTTTAATAGTTTAGGGTTAGGGATATGAAGTTTTTTGAGAAATTAAAGATTTTAGTGTTTTTAATAAAATTAAAGGTTTGTTTTAAATAAAATAAAAATTAAAGAAAATATCTTTAATATGTCACATGTCACGTTTATATTGGATAATGAAAAATTTTTAACATTTGTCACAGAAAAATCATATAAATATTAAGAAATAAAATGTTAGACATCTACTTAGATCGAAAAAAACTTTAGACATCTATCTGAAAATTTCAGTATAATTTAAATACTTATTTAAATATTAAACATCGTTTTTTTTTTGCTCGGCAAATAACTTTTATTAATAAAAAGATGAGCTCATCCCGATTGCGTGACTCGTTAAAAATATTCCTAATCCTGAATGGAAGAAAATAGTACAACACAACCAGAGTAACAAAACGAACCCAAAAAAACAAAAGACCTCGAAAATTAAGTCCATATCCACACACGTACCAAACTACCCAATACAAATTTTCCAGATCAACCTACTCTGCCATACATAGCCAAACACTGTTCAGAAAGTTACAGTAATAAAAAACAAAGTTGAAGGAGCAAGAGTTGCATGTTTGGGTTGTTACTGGGTAGATTATGACACACCCTTCACGGGTAAAAAACAAAATTCAGATTGAAAAAAAAAATATGAGTTGTATTTTCTGAAAAAGAAATAAGGATAGGAATACTATAGGAGTCCTAGAAAACATGGTTCCTAGGAATTGCGGCCCCACAATTGTACGAACAACGTTAGAAGTAATTTTGGACCTAATTTCATTATCATGTGATGTATTAGGGGTGTAAACGAGCTGAGTCGAGCTCGAGTAGTGCTAAGCTCGGCTCGTTTCGTTAAGATCTTGAGTGGAGTTCGAGTTTGGGTAGTTTTTAACGAGCCTGAGAAATTTGAGTTTGACTCGGCTCGTTTAGAACTCGAGACGATTTCGAGCCTGATTCGAGCCCAATCGAGTCAAGTGTTGACTGATCTTTGACCACATTAGACTCGAGTAACTCTTCTTCTGTCGCGTCTCATTTAAAGTCCTATGAAGAAAAATTTTTGATACACAAGTTGTGTAAACTCAAGCTTGTTAATTTTAAGGTTTAGGGTGTTAGTTTAGGGTTTAGAGGTTTATTTTGTTGGGTTTAAAATTTAGGATTTAGATTTTAGGGTTTAATACTTATGTTTAGGGTTTATATTTAGAGTTTTAAGTTTAAGAATTTAGATTTTAAATTATAAAAAATAAAAAATTTAGTATATTATATTTTCAAGTGGCTTGTGAGCTTTTTGAGTCGGGTATCAAGTAGCTCGGCTCCTCAAAAACTCGAGTCAAGTTCGAACTCGAGTCGAGCTTTGACCGAGTCGAACTCGAATAGCTCGCGATCAGTCTCGTCTCATTTACCGTGCTAGTATATTATTCCCATTATAATCGTCAGAAATCTATCGATATTTAGACCTAATTTCATTATCATTTTTAACCAATAATTCATTCTCGATTTGTAAGATATTTCAACAGTTTTGTTAACAAAGTCAACATATATGATCAAGTTTTTCCTTTTGCTAAGAAACACGTATATATTTATATTTATACTTTTATTAAATGTTTCATAGGGTTCAGTATTATCGACATCAATTTAATAAAAAATAATTAAAATATTCTTATTTCAAACGACAATTAATATTATTCAATAATATTTTTCTTCATATTTCTATATAATTTTAAAATTTGATAATAAAAAACACTATTTAAAGATTAGATATAATAAGACTTTTAGATAAATCTTCTATCACTATACATATGTGATAGAAATTGTCTGCCCTAAATTATGTCTATTTTGGTGTCTACACTTTAAAAAGTGGATTCAAGATTTATGATTTATTTTTAAATATTTTTTAGTGTAATCATACGTTCATTCGTTGATTAAACTTTTACTACTGGGCAAACGGATTGGAGAATAAAAAAATCAATCTTAGTCGAGATGTTTATGCTTTTTTTCATAAGTTATCGTAACATAATTTTATTTTTATTTTTTACATCAATATTATATCAATATATAATATATAGTGACATATCTAAAAATTTAAGAATGAGTCTAAAATATTTATTTTCAAAATGGGTATGAAATTTCTTTTCCTTTACCCATAAAACTAATTTTTTTTAAAAAAAAATTAAACACTGAATTAAACATATATTTTCTAAAAAATAAAGATGTAGTTGCTTCCCTATGAGGCTTAGGGCATCCGCCACTGATAGTATATATTATAGAATTAGTAATTACTTTTTATCAATTATTTTTAAAAAATATATATATAAATACTTTTAAACATTATATAAAAAACACTATAACCAAATTTTATCTTGAAGACATGAACCTGTTAGCATCGTTATATTATTATCCCGGCACTAACCTGGGAGAGCCAGTGAAGACTGGAAAAAGAGTAGACGAAGTGGAGGAGGTTGGTAGGGAACAATCTGCCATAGAAGGATCCCGGGACACCTGATATGAAACAGTGGGATGCTACTCCAATACCCTTCTCTTCTTTCAGCCTCTTGTAAAACGGCGGCAATGACATGAACAAGTAATTGAAATCGTTGCTATAAAGATCGTTCAAGAACAGCCTGAACTCCGGCACCGGGCGGCCGAGACGACCGCTCGCTGCTCGTACCACGTCCATAATCTCGGAGATCACGGATAAGGTGTTGGGTCCAGAAGAGCAACCCATGTCTGCAATTCCCATGCTCTCTATATCATTGTTGCCCGAGAGTTGTAGCAATGCTTCCTCAATGATTGCTTTCCCGAAAGATATGATTTCCCTCTAACAAATAAACAGATGCAAAGGGAAGAAGAAAAAGGAAAATTAATCAATCAGAAGGGGGGAAATGTAACCATGGTTTTAAGAAGGGAAAAAAACCTGAACAGTGGAGTTCTTTGCATAACTGGTATCGCCATTCCCTTTGTTCATGTGAAGTTCTTGCATCACTTCCATGATCTATTTGTATGTTGATTTAATCTACGGTATTGTATTTGTGTAGATTGCAGATAGAGAAGGCAGAACGATGAGAGCAGAGGGGAAACTGAAGCCCTATTTATAGACTCAACACAATCAACTCCGTAATTACCTAGTTTCACACCCTTTTTCTAGAATACAAGTCGCTTTAAAAAAATGTTCATGAATGTTCTAAAATTAATTATAAGATGATATATATATATATAGGGTTAGGATCAACTTACACTGTGTAAAACTCAATTAGTTTTACACAGTTTTTAAACCGTTGGATGATGGTAATTAATGGCTCAGATTATTTCCTTATCTTTTTTTCCAAAGTGATAATCTTCACATTTTTTACTGTTAATCTCATCCATCCATTTCCCTTATCCAATGGTCCTAAATTAGTGTAAAACTAAATGAGTTTTACACTATGTAACTTGATCTCATCCCATATATATATATATATATATATATTCTTAACTCTGCACACACTTTATAGACAAAATGATTGAACTCGGTAGAGGTGAACAAAATTCGACTCGAAAAAACTGAAATTTTTGACTCGAGGTAAAAAAAAACTAGACTCATCTTGACTCGACTCAAAATTTCATAAACTCGGCTCGACTCGAAAAAATTTCAAATAAAGTTTGAGTTGAAAAAAGGAAATTCGAATAACTCGAAATTTTTAGTGATTAGTGGATTGATTTTTAAGTTCGAGTCTAGCCCTCAATTTTTCTCGATATATATATATATATATAGGATCAACTTACACTGTGTAAAACTCAATTAGTTTTACACAGTTTTTAAACCGTTGGATGATGGTAATTAATGGCTCAGATTATTTCCTTATTTTTTTTCCAAAGTGATAATCTTCACATTTTTTACTGTTAATCTCATCCATCCATTTCCCTTATCCAATGGTCCTAAATTAGTGTAAAACTAAATGAGTTTTACACTATGTAACTTGATCCCATCCCATATATATATATATATATGAAGAAATATATGCCACACATGAAAAAATATATGAAGAAATATATATGCATATCTTATAAGATTAAAGAAAGTCGTTTAAATTGGAATAAAATTGTACTATTTTTTTATCGAAGAAATAAAATTGTACTATAACATGATAAATAATTTAACAATTAAATTTGTATATGAACTCGAAAACTCGACTCGACTCGAATCAAAAAAAAATTCAAATAAAATTTGAGTTGTAAAATATGACGCGTCAATTTAAATAACTCCAATTTTTTTGACTCGACTTGATTGAATTGAACGCTCACCCCTAAAACTCAAATCTCTTACAATCAACATCATCCATTTTTCTTCAAATCTAACAAATATGACACACCGATTCAAGCTAACGACAACAATTAATCTCCAAACAATAAATGAATCGTATTTTCCATGTTTTGTTTTCAAAAAAAAAAATCCATGTTTAAAATGCTCCTGACACCTTTTAAAGCCATGTAAGGTACACTTTTGAAATTAAAACTTGCACATAAACATTTTAGAGAAACATCATTTTATTTTGGGCTTAATTTTCCGTTTGTCTTCTGAAGTATACATAAAATACTGAACTACTCCCTAAAATATTTTTTAGACGTTTTCTCCTTGAAGTATACATTGTTACTTCCGTTGGCCCCTAAACTAAAAAACATAACCCCATATTCCCTTTACGTTCAAAAAATTTCTCACAGACCAATCAGAACGTGCCACTAATAAAAAAATCAGTTGACTTATTTTAAATGGATAAATTGCACGCTAAGTCTATAAAAATTTTATTTTTTTGTTCAATTTAGTCCCCAAAATCTTTATTTAACCCAAATTTACCCAAATTACTTTTTAATTTTTATAAATTAGTCCATTATTTTTAATATGCTGATGTTTTTTTTTTCAATTCAATCCTCAAAAAATTTATTTAACCAAAATTAACACCTACTACTTTATAATTTTTATAAATTAGTTCAATATTTTTAATATGCTGATATTTTTGTTCAATTTTGTCATAAAAACTTTATTTAACACACAATTGATTCCTACTACTTTATAATTTTTATAATTTAGTCCAATATTTTAAATATAATTATATTTTTTGTTCAATTTAGTCCTAAAATCTCCATTTAACTCGAAATTAACCCATATTTCTTTATAATTTTAATAATTTAGTCCAATATTTTAAATATAATCATATTTTTGTTCAATTTAGTCAAAAAATAATTTTTAACCTGAAATTAACCCCAATTTCTTTCTAATTTTTATAATTTAGTCTAATATTTTAAATATAATTATATTTTTGTTCAATTGAATAAAATACGATTATATTCAAAATATATATTTACCCTGAAATTGACCCTTGTTGGACTAAATTGAGCAAAATACGATTATATTTAAAATTTTGGAATAAATTATAAAAATCATAAAGAAACATGGGTCAATTTCGGGTTAAATAAAGATTTTGAGGATCAAATTCAACAAAAATATCAACATATTGAAAATATTGGACTAATTTATAAAAATTTAAAAGAAATTGAGGTTAATGTCGGGTTAAATAAAGATATTTTGGACTGAAATGAACAAAAATATAATTATATTTAAAATATTTGACTAAATTATAAAAATTAGAAAGAAATTGGGGTTAATTTTAGGTTAATATGATTTTTGACTAAATTGAACAAAAATATGATTATATTTAAATATTGGACTAAATTATAAAAATTATAAAGAAATATGGGTCAATTTTGGGTTAAATAGAGATTTTAGTACTAAATTGAACAAAAATATATAATTATATTTAAAATATTGGACTAAATTATAAAAATTATAAAGTAGTAGGGATCAATTGTGAGTTAAATAAAGATTTTGTGACAAAATTGAACAAAAATATCAGCATATTAAAAATATTGGACTAATTTATATAAATTATAAAGTGGTAGAGGTCAATTGTGGGTTAAATAAAGTTTTTGAGGATTAAATTTAACAAAAACAGCATCATATTAAAAATATTGGACTAGTTTATATAAAATATAAAGTAGTAGGGGTCAATTCAGGTTAAATAAAGATTTTTTTGTTTATTAGTGACACGTGGCACGTTTTGATTGACAAAAATAAAAAATTTATTGACTCGGTGTGCAATTTACCCCTTTAAAATAAGCCAGCTGTTTTTTTTTTTTGTTTATTAGTGACACGTGACACGTTTTGATTGGTCCGTGGGAATTTTTTCTAACGGAAGGGGCATATGAGATCACGATTTTTAGTTTAGGGGCCAACATAGGTCACGGTGTATATTTTAGGGGGCAAAACGTCTAAAAAATTATTTTAAGGGGCAGTTTGATATTTTATGTATACTTCAGGAGCTAAACGAGCCATTAAGTCTTTTATTTTGTCAGTGAAAATTCCAACCGAATAACTCGAAGACCCTCAACCATCAACATTAATCAACGAGGGTGTAGTTAATTAGTAAAAGTATTTTAAAATTATCTAGTGTATGATTTTTATGAGATTTTTTGAATTCTCTATTTTATTTTTATTTCTTAGCTAAAAGTTATCCCTTGTTTTATATGTACGATAACTCCCAACTTAGGCAGGCGCCCGTGGGATACATTTTTATAATAATTCTTATAAAATAGTAACAAATTAATTTAATTTTTGTTTTTAAATAATATTTTATTTTTATGTTTTGATGATCTTAAATTTATGATAAAAAAAATCAAATCGATTATGAAATAAAATAAAATGGACTTGTGAATAGATAGATCAAAGGAACAATTTATTGGATTTCTAAGTAACAATTCTTTTAAATATATCATTAAACAATTGCAAGCAAATAGTATATGGATTCTAAACTAATTTTCAAGTAAAGCTGTAAAAACGGGTTGATATTACGGCCGGGCAAAAGTCGACTAGACGCGAAAAAATTGACTTGTTTTGATTCGATTCGAAATTTTTTAAATAAAATTTGAGTTATGAAATAAAAATTTGAATAATTTAAAATTTTTAGTAATTAGTTGATCAGTTTTCAAATTCGAGTCGAGTCTGTTAATTTTGCGTGATATATTATGTATATCACATGTGAAAATATAAAGAAATATATATATATATATATATATATATATATATATATATATATATATGTGTGTGTGTGTGTGTGTGTGTGTCGTATATGGATATAGAAAGCCTTTTAAAATTGTAATCAATGTGGAGTAAACATTATAAATAATTACAATTAAATTTGTACATAAACTTGAAAACTCGACTCGACTTGAATTTCATAAAATCGACTAGATTTGAAAAAGTTTCAAATAAAATTTGAATTTTAAAAATAAACTTACAAACTTAAATAACTCAATTTTTTTTGACTCAAATCAACTTCATCAAATGCTCAGTCTTAGATATTATTATATTTTATTAGTTGTCAAAATTAAGTTTATGATAATTTGAGTGAGGTTGATACACGTGTTAAATGATTTGTGAATAGACGTATGTAACTATGTCTTTAACATATACTTATACCATTTAAAAATAAATAAATAAATCCATTCAAAATAAATAAATAAATAAATTCAAAATAAATAAAACACTTTACTAAAAATAAAAAGGTATAAAGTCAAAAATACCTCAAACGTTTGACCTTTTGGTTACATTAGCACATTTTTTTTGTGCAAACAAACTCTTAACGTTTCATTTTGGTTCAAAATTTACCTTCGTTGGATGGAAACCGTTAGTCAACTAATGATCAACACCCTTTAATAACGTGGCATGTCTACATAGCAAGACTTGCTAACGTGAAAATGCCACATGTATGGAGATGCTGACGTAACACTTTGCTGATGTGACATTATTATTTTTTGTAAAAAAAATAAATATTTTTTATATTTATTTTCATATTAAATTTGAACCCAGGTCTAGTGGGTGAAAGGCATATTGCCTAACCACTAAACCAATGCTCTGAGTTTGTACGTTAACACATACTATTTTATCTAGCCTAATCAAACTAAGCATGACCTTTCTTTTTTCAAGATTGACGACATCTCCATAATTAATTTTTTCTCTTCTAAAATTTTAATCAAACTTTACAAAAATTACAGTCAAAGATAGAAAATCCCACTCCAAACTCTAAAGAGCCAAAATTACCATAAAACATATATGGATATCAATGGCTGAATGACCGGTCCAAGTGGGCCACACGGGGAAAACCGAGCGAAAACCAATTAAGATTTCCCCTCGGTTAGCAACCCTATTTTTTTTTCTTTTCTAGATGCTTATATTAAATCCTATGTGAGGGGACACGCAGCGAACAAACACTGACACAAAACTCACAAGCCTGCAATTAAACAACCCAATTTTCCATTTTTAGTAGGACGTATCGATACACCTACATGGGGTATCGATACGCCTTGACCAAAGTCAACCCTCTCCTTGACTCAGGGAAGGCCGTATCGATACACCTGACCCGTATCGATACGCTTTGCACTCCACAACTCCCTCAGGATTCCAGAGAATTTGGACCGTATCGATACACTCCGTGTATCGATACGCTCAGCCTAATTTGGATCTCAGACAGTTGAGACCGTATCGATACACTCCTGTGTATCGATACGCTCAGCCTAATTTGGATCTCAGAGAGTTGAGGGTGTATCGATACACAGGGGTGTATCGATACGCCCTGCTTTACAATGCTCTGTTTTCAGCAAAAACATATAAGGCACACACTATAAGTGCATAATTAGACCTCCCTAGACCCAACAACACACAAACAACCTTTAACAATCAAAATATCAACACTCATGGCATTCAAACACACAAGGATCATGCATCTAAAGAATTCATACAACAAGGCAACCTAAGCATTTACAACATACCATCCCCCTTAACCTTCAACAAAGTAATTCATGCTTTACAACCCAAAACATCATATATAACAAAGAGTTATAAAAAAAACTTATACAACAACCCTTTTGCCACATTGCTAACTAGTACAAAATTACCACCGTACTTGAGTTACAAAACTTGGAAGCCCTTCTTGCCTTGCTCCGAGCTAACGCCACACTAATGATCTGCATTGTTGAACATTGAGAGCGTAAGCTATAAGCTTAGTGAGGGTGCTCTAAAACGAAAGCAACAACAATGCAGGGTTCAAGCATGAAATCCCTAAACCTCATATCTAACATGCATAGGCAACATCACAAGTAGTCCTAGCTAGTCCATCAAGTGGCATAATATGGCATATTACCTCATACTAAGCACCAAGCATCAATAACAATAATCATGTTTCACCACCATATATCACCATATATGAATAAGTTAATTGGCCACTTTAAATTACCCCGATTGTGCGGATTTAAAACTCAACAACGCGTTACCTCGGTGGGATTACACTCATCACCGGCCTTGCATGGACGGGATTCCACTCATCGCCACATGCCCTACGGATGGGATTCCACTCATCATCACGTAGAAATGAATAAAAGCTTCCGGTAGAATATTACATTACCGTACTCCTCCTTGGTGCCTCAACGCCACCAAGGCCACGTACGTTTTGACTCAATTTGTGTGCACACTAATCCTAATGATCGATCATTTACAACCGGTAATTATTTAGTGCCAATTATCATTTACCACATCACGTTTTCCATCAATCATAACTCATGCTCATCACATATATATACACCTCATGAATATACATGTACAAAACAACCAAGATCACAAGAGCATAGTTAATTAAGCACAATAACATATATGGATATCAATGGCTAACTAACAACTTGAATTAATTAAAAGTGGCCTACCAAGCACACTTTACACAAGCACACTACACATACTCGAACCAAACTTTAAGACAAGTTTAAAACCACTCACCGCCCTTCCTTTGTCAAACGAAACAATCCTCCTACGACCTCGTATTCGGCTCCAAAGCTCCTTCAACGTTTCTTCTTGCTTCTAACCAAACAAAACACACTTATTACACCACAATTCAATGCTAAAACTCAACTAACAACTCACTTCACAAACATAAGCCATATTCTTCAATTTCTCAATCCACCATCATCCAAAAACTCAATTTTCGTACTCCCCAAACACCTTGCTGAAAACTCCACTTCCAAACACCAAAATGACCTCTAACACATCCCAAATCACTCTCATATCATACCCTAACCATCAGCCCTTAGTTTTCAACATAAACTTCACCAAAAACCAAGTTTTAACACCTTAACATTTAACATATGAGTTTAATACGAATTTTCATCCAAATTTAACCAAATCGACATATAATGTGTATTTCATCATGATTAAGCTAAATCCCAACTCAAAACATTAAAACAATTTGGAAAACCACCTAAAATCCAAACTTTAACATAAAACCATAATTTTTCAAAGTCTCATGTTTTTAAATTTTAAGACCAAATATAGATAGAGAATAAGGAGGAGAGTCGGAAAACATAATTTACATTTCAAAACGGTGTTGAAATCAAGTAGCACAAGCAATGAAATAGTGAAAAGCTTGAGAGAGTTATAGAGATGGTGGTTTCACGTTTGGAAAGAAAGAATAGAAGAGAAGAAGAAGATGATCTCTTATATTTTAAGAGTTATCTTACTTTAATTAAAAGTTTTGGGTAAAATCGCAACATAGGTCCCTCCCCTTTTATTAAAGCTCAATTACACCACAACTTAAGTTGAGTTGATTCTATTTAAATTTTATTAACTCGACTATAAACTCGGTTTACTCCTAGGCCCAAAACACGGGTGTTACAACTCTCTCCCACTTAAGAAATTTCGTCCCCGAAATTACCTGGTGGAAACAAATACGGAAACTGTTCAATCATATCCGCTTTCCTCTCCAACGTGGCCTCTTCTACACCTCTATGTCTCCACAACACTTTGACCAACTCTATGGTCTTGCCACGCAACACCTTGCTATCAGTAGCAAGTATCTCAATGGGTTCTTCAGTATAGGACAAATCTGGATTTAATTCTATCTCCTCCACAGGCATCACATGAGAAGGATCTGATCTATATCTCCTAAGCATAGACACATGAAAGACATCATGGATCTTCTCTAACTCAGAAGGTAACCTCAAACGATAAGCTACAGGCCCAATCCGCTCAACTACCTCATACGGACCAATGAACCTCGGACTCAGCTTGCCCTTTCGGCCGAATCTCATTACCTTCTTCCAAGGAGATACCTTCAGAAACACTTTCTCACCCACTGAGTACTCTATCTCTTTCCTCTTCAAATCCGCATAAGATTTCTGACGATTGGAAGCTGCTTTCAAACGGTCGCAAATCAGCTTCACCTTGTCAGTAGTCCCCTTAAGCAAATCTGGCTAGGTAACAATCTCTGACCTGTTTCAGCCCAACAGATCGGAGTCCTACATCGTCTACCATATAAAGCCTCATAAGGAGCCATCTGAATGCTAGATTGATAACTGTTGTTGTAAGCGAACTCAACCAACGGTAGGTGCTTCTCCCAAGAACCCTGGAAGTCAATCACACAACAACGAAGCATATCCTCTAGAATCTGTATTACTCGCTCTGACTGCCCATCAGACTGTGGATGATAGGAAGTGCTGAAATGCAAGCGGCTACCTAGGGCACTATGCAAACAACCCCAGAACCTCGAAGTAAACCTAGGGTCTCTGTCTGAAACAATAGACTTCGGTACTCCATGAAGTCTCACAATCTCACGGATGTACAAGTTTGCCAACTTGTCTAAGGAATCCGTAGTGTTCACTGCTAAGAAGTGAGCACATTTAGTGAATCTATCAACAATCACCCAAACTGAATTCTTCTTTGAAGGAGATAAGGGCAATCCCGATACAAAATCCATGGTGATCCTCTCCCATTTCCATTCCGGAATCTTCAAAGGCTGTAATAAACCTGAAGGAACCTGATGTTCTGCCTTCACTCTTTGACAAACCATACAACGGCTCACATACTCAGCTACATCTTTCTTCAAACCAACCCAGAAGTAATCATTCTTCAAGTCACAATACATTTTGGTACTACCCGGATGCATAGAAAAGGGACTCGAATGTGCTTCACTCAGAATCTGACGTCTCAACTCAACATCTCCTGGTACAACAATTCTATCCCTAAAGCACAACAAGCCCTTACCACTGAAACTGTAATCGGTTGGTCTTCCTTCGGCTATGTCCTGGACATGAGGAATTAAACTCTCATCTTGCATTTTCTTCTCTTTAATCAATTGTATCAAAGAAGGCTTCACTTGCAACTCGGTGATCAAACCACCATCACCAGACACACTCAATTTAGCAAACATAGCCCTCAACTCTATAGCCACTTTCCTACTCAAAGCATCAGCGACTACATTCGCTTTGCCCGGATGGTACTCGATGGTCAAATCATAATCTTTTAGCAACTCAAGCCATCTTCTTTGTCTCAAGTTTAACTCCTTCTGTGTCATCAAGTACTTCAAGCTCTTGTGATCGGTGTAAACAATACACTTCTCACCATACAAGTAATGACGCCAGATCTTCAATGCAAACACAACTGCGGCTAGCTCGATATCATGTGTAGGATAGTTCTTCTCATGAACCTTCAATTGTCTAGAAGCATAAGCAACAACCTTTCTCTCTTGCATCAGAACACATCCTAAACCTACGTAGGAAGCATCACTGTAAATTACAAACTCTTTACCTGAAACAGGTTGTACTAACACTGGGGCATTTGTCAAAGCTTCTTTTAATTTCTCAAAGGCTTTTTGTCTTGCCTCTGACCATTCAAACTTAACTCCTTTTTGCAACAGTTTAGTCAAAGGAGCAGCTACTCTAGAGAAACCATCAACAAATCTTCTATAGTAGCCGGCTAATCCCAGGAAACTCCTAATCTCTGTCACAGACTTAGGTTGTTTCCACTCGATAATAGCCTCGATCTTCGATGGATCAACACGGATACCTTCGGCCGAAACAACATGACCAAGAAATACCACCTCTCGTATCCAGAACTCACATTTACTAAGCTTAGCATACAACTGATTACTCAGCAATTTCTGTAAGACAACCCTCAAGTGTTCGTCATGTTCTTCTTCCGTCTTCGAGTACACAAGTATGTCATCAATGAAAACAACTACAAAACAGTCTAGATAGTCTCTAAAAATTCTGTTCATCATGTCCATGAATGCTGCAGGTGCATTCGTGAGCCCAAATGGCATCACAAGAAACTCATAGTGACCATATCTAGTCCTAAAAGCTGTCTTTGGCACATCACACTCTTTCACCTTTAACTGATAGTATCCAGATCTCAAATCTATCTTCGAGAACACTGAGGCACCTCTCAATTGATCAAACAAATCATCTATGCGAGGTAACGTATACTTGTTCTTCACAGTCAACTGATTCAACTGTCTATAGTCAATACACATACGCATACTACCATCTTTCTTTTTCACGAATAACACGGGAGCACCCCACGGAGAACTACTAGGCCTGATGAATCCACGGTCTAATAATTCTTGCAACTGGTTCTTCAACTCTTTCAACTCCTTTGGAGCCATACGATACGGAGCTATCGAAACTGGATTAGACCCTGAAATGGTCTCAATTACAAACTCAACATCTCTGTCAGGAGGTAAACCCGACAACTCTTCAAGGAACACATCCGGAAAATCACACACTGTTCTGATATCTTTTGGTCTAGCTTCACTCATATCCGGATTCATAACATAAGCCAAATAAGCCCCACATCCAGAGTCCATCAGTTTGTGAGCCTCTAAAGCTGACACCACATTAGACAAGAACTTAACGTTCTCGCCTACTACTACTACCTCGTAGTCATCAGAAAGTTTCAGGGAAATTCTCTTTGTTTCGAAATCCACACTAGCCCGATGCTCAACCAACCAGTCCATACCCAAAATTATATCGAAACCATAAAAAGGAAGTTCCATCATGTCAACTAGGAACACATGACCCTGAATCTTCAGTGGACATCTTCTATATATACGTCTAACCACTACTGTCTCACCAAAAGAACTAGTGACATGCATACCTACATCTAAGATCTCAACAGGGATATCTAACTTCTGTGCATGCTCACTCAAAATGTAGGAATGCGTAGAACCCGAATCAACCAGAGAAAGCAAAGACATAGACCGTAACTCGAAATTACCTGCTATCACATCAGTGTCGTTCCCGGCCTCTCTCTGAGCATAAACTCTCGCTGGTCCTCCTGCCTCTGGCTGCACTGCCACAACATGAGCAAGATTCCTCTGAGCATCCACCCTAGGTGCATCTATCCTAGGTTGGAAGTAGCCACGACCGCGCCCACGGCCTCTCTGAAAATCGTTGGCTCTAGCAGGAGCCTGTGCTGCTGCCTGTCCCACTGGATGTGGACAGTTACGCCTCATGTGGTCTCTAGCCCCACAATTCCAACAAGAATGGAAATTTCCCCAACACTCACCGGTGTGGTTCCTCCCACAAGTAGCACATGTAGGCAACTTCCCACCAGCCTTCTGGTTTTGATGGCCTTTACCGTGATTTCCGCCACCACGCCTATTATCATACTGAGGTTTGTTGTCCCGATGCCTCTTGGCATCATCTCTATCAAAATTACTGGACCTTTTATTCGAACTAGATCCACCTGACCGCCTGGTCAGACTTAAACTGTGCTCCAAGTCCTTGGCCCTCGAAACCAAGACATCAAAGTCAGTGTAATCTGTAGCTAGAGTATATGTTTTGATTTCTTCATTCAATCCATAACGAAACCGGTTACAGCGTTCCACCTCAGTAGGAACAAGTTCAGGTGCATACTGGCTTAGTCTGACAAATCTAATCTCATAGTCTGTCACGGATCTAAGCCTCTGAATCAAAGCCATGAACTCTCTCTTCCTCTCGTCGATGTATCGTGGACCTAGATACTTCTTCCGAAATGCTGACTCAAAGAACTCCCAAGTGATCTCAGCATCATCCATACTCGAAGTAACAGTGACCCACCAAGTGTAAGCATCGCCTTGTAGCAAGGACTCAACACAGCCCAACTTGCGATCACCAGTACACCCTATCTGAGCCAAGATACGGACGGTCTTCTCAAGCCATAACTCTGACCTCTCCGGAGTAGACCCCCTGAACTCTTCAGCTCCAAGACTCCGAAGTCTCTCTAATGGCAATCCGGTGCCCTCACCAGGATGATGTGCTGCCTGTCCTCCAGCTACTGTAGCCTGAAAAGCCCCGGCTATCGCCTGAACCAACGGAGCTAAGTCAATTCCTGCCGGTCCTTGGCCACCTTGGCCACCCTGACCTCCTGGTGGTCCCTCTCCTCCTGCCTCAGCCTCGCCTCCAACTCCCGGTGGAGGAGGTGGTGGTGGTGGAGGTGGTGGAGGAGCTCCAATTCTAATCACAGGCTCTCCCACTTGAGCCTCAGCTCTAACTACTGGCTCTCCTCCTGGAGCCTCTGCCCGTGGTTCCGGTCGAAACCTCCTAGGCCTCCCACGTGGTCTCATGGTACAGCTAACAAGGTATAAACTACAACAAGAAACAGATAAGGATTTCGTTAGTCAAAGCAAGGGTCCAATAGTGCTCAAGTACTCCTCTTTTCAAAAATTTTTGTAAATTAAGTAATAGTAGCAATGGGCACACACTTTACACCAAACACATCAATTCATGCTTCAAAACATCATGCGAACAGTCAAATATCAAAGATTCATAGCAAGACATGCATCGAACAACACAATTATTCAACATAACATGTTTACCTCACTTACCTGCCCGAGGTCTCGATAACCTCAGGCTCTGATACCAACAAATGTAACCCCCTCGTCCCGGTCTGGCTGAATGACCGGTCCAAGTGGGCCACACGGGGAAAACCGAGCGAAAACCAATTAAGATTTCCCCTCGGTTAGCAACCCTATTTTTTTTTCTTTTCTAGATGCTTATATTAAATCCTATGTGAAGGGACACGCAGCGAACAAACACTGACACAAAACTCACAAGCCTGCAATTAAACAACCCAATTTTCCATTTTTAGTAGGACGTATCGATACACCTACATGGGGTATCGATACGCCTTGACCAAAGTCAACCCTCTCCTTGACTCAGGGAAGGCCGTATCGATACACCTGACCCGTATCGATACGCTTTGCACTCCACAACTCCCTCAGGATTCCAGAGAGTTTGGACCGTATCGATACACTCCGTGTATCGATACGCTCAGCCTAATTTGGATCTCAGACAGTTGAGACCGTATCGATACACTCCTGTGTATCGATACGCTCAGCCTAATTTGGATCTCAGAGAGTTGAGGGTGTATCGATACACAGGGGTGTATCGATACGCCCTGCTTTACAATGCTCTGTTTTCAGCAAAAACATATAAGGCACACACTATAAGTGCATAATTAGACCTCCCTAGACCCAACAACACACAAACAACCTTTAACAATCAAAATATCAACACTCATGGCATTCAAACACACAAGGATCATGCATCTAAAGAATTCATACAACAAGGCAACCTAAGCATTTACAACATACCATCCCCCTTAACCTTCAACAAAGTAATTCATGCTTTACAACCCAAAACATCATATATAACAAAGAGTTATAAAAAAAACTTATACAACAACCCTTTTGCCACATTGCTAACTAGTACAAAATTACCACCGTACTTGAGTTACAAAACTTGGAAGCCCTTCTTGCCTTGCTCCGAGCTAACGCCACACTAATGATCTGCATTGTTGAACATTGAGAGCGTAAGCTATAAGCTTAGTGAGGGTGCTCTAAAACGAAAGCAACAACAATGCAGGGTTCAAGCATGAAATCCCTAAACCTCATATCTAACATGCATAGGCAACATCACAAGTAGTCCTAGCTAGTCCATCAAGTGGCATAATATGGCATATTACCTCATACTAAGCACCAAGCATCAATAACAATAATCATGTTTCACCACCATATATCACCATATATGAATAAGTTAATTGGCCACTTTAAATTACCCCGATTGTGCGGATTTAAAACTCAACAACGCGTTACCTCGGTGGGATTACACTCATCACCGGCCTTGCATGGACGGGATTCCACTCATCGCCACATGCCCTACGGATGGGATTCCACTCATCATCACGTAGAAATGAATAAAAGCTTCCGGTAGAATATTATATTACCGTACTCCTCCTTGGTGCCTCAACGCCACCAAGGCCACGTACGTTTTGACTCAATTTGTGTGCACACTAATCCTAATGATCGATCATTTACAACCGGTAATTATTTAGTGCCAATTATCATTTACCACATCACGTTTTCCATCAATCATAACTCATGCTCATCACATATATATACACCTCATGAATATACATGTACAAAACAACCAAGATCACAAGAGCATAGTTAATTAAGCACAATAACATATATGGATATCAATGGCTAACTAACAACTTGAATTAATTAAAAGTGGCCTACCAAGCACACTTTACACAAGCACACTACACATACTCGAACCAAACTTTAAGACAAGTTTAAAACCACTCACCGCCCTTCCTTTGTCAAACGAAACAATCCTCCTACGACCTCGTATTCGGCTCCAAAGCTCCTTCAACGTTTCTTCTTGCTTCTAACCAAACAAAACACACTTATTACACCACAATTCAATGCTAAAACTCAACTAACAACTCACTTCACAAACATAAGCCATATTCTTCAATTTCTCAATCCACCATCATCCAAAAACTCAATTTTCGTACTCCCCAAACACCTTGCTGAAAACTCCACTTCCAAACACCAAAATGACCTCTAACACATCCCAAATCACTCTCATATCATACCCTAACCATCAGCCCTTAGTTTTCAACATAAACTTCACCAAAAACCAAGTTTTAACACCTTAACATTTAACATATGAGTTTAATACGAATTTTCATCCAAATTTAACCAAATCGACATATAATGTGTATTTCATCATGATTAAGCTAAATCCCAACTCAAAACATTAAAACAATTTGGAAAACCACCTAAAATCCAAACTTTAACATAAAACCATAATTTTTCAAAGTCTCATGTTTTTAAATTTTAAGACCAAATATAGATAGAGAATAAGGAGGAGAGTCGGAAAACATAATTTACCTTTCAAAACGGTGTTGAAATCAAGTAGCACAAGCAATGAAATAGTGAAAAGCTTGAGAGAGTTATAGAGATGGTGGTTTCACGTTTGGAAAGAAAGAATAGAAGAGAAGAAGAAGATGATCTCTTATATTTTAAGAGTTATCTTACTTTAATTAAAAGTTTTGGGTAAAATCGCAACATAGGTCCCTCCCCTTTTATTAAAGCTCAATTACACCACAACTTAAGTTGAGTTGATTCTATTTAAATTTTATTAACTCGACTATAAACTCGGTTTACTCCTAGGCCCAAAACACGGGTGTTACAAATTTCAACTAAAAGTAAATTTTTAGAGACTAAATATCACTACTGGGAGGGGATTTCTATATTCGAAGTCTAAACCGTGGGAATACTTGTGACTAAATTAAATTAAACTAAAACTTAAAGTTGACTAAAATGTAACATTTTAAATGCAACATGACCTAAAAAGTAATTAATCTCTAGCTTAAAAAATTGGTGGCTTATTTCCCTCCAAAATTTTGTCTTTTCTCTCTCTATTTTTTCCAATTGTCTTTTTCTTTTTCTTTTTCTTTTTCAATCTAGCTTAAAAAATTGGTGGCTTATTTCCCTCCAAAATTTTGTTTTTTCCCTCTCTATTTTTACCAATTGTCTTTCTATTTTTATTAATTTAATTGAGTTTCAATTTAGATTAATTTAATTGAAATTTCACATTTAGTTTTAAAATTATTTTAATTATGTCCGTGATTTATGCTTTTAGATTTTAGTTAGTTCAATTAGATCCTAAGTTTAATAAATTAATTCATTTCAGACATTATTATTATTATTATTATTATTATTATTATTATAAACTTTGATTTAATATAATTATACAAAAAAATTATATGGATACATGAAGCTTTGATTTAAATATTTAATCAAATTCAAATGCATAGATTAACAAGTTGAATCAGAATTAATCTCATACACCAATAACTCTAAACTAAACCATAAATACTAAACCTCAAACCTTTAACCCAACTCAAATCGAATTAACCCAAAAATTTAAATGTTGACCCGACCCGAAATTGACCCGATTTTAACCCGAACCGAAAGCGACCCGAACGACCCGATTTTGACCCGAACCGAAAGCGACCGATCCGATATTGACCCGACCCGAAAACAACCGATCCGATATTGACCCGATCCAATACCCGAACCGAATCCGACTCATCACAGACCCGAATTAGACCCGAACCCGAACCGAACCGACCCGAACCGAATCTAAACCGATTCTAGATAGACCCGAAATGACCCGAACCGAAACGACCCGAACCGAACCCGAACCGAATGACCCGATTGCCACCTCTAATTAACGGTGAACCTTAAATGGGTTACGGAATAAAATGTTAGGCACCTAGTTGGCCCGAAAAAATAGTTTAGGCACCTAACTGGAAAAAATGGTATAGTCTGGGCACCTATTTAACGGTTAAGCCTTTTAATTAATGATGTCATTTGTCATTATCTGATTAGTTAAAATTTAATACGCAAATAAATATAAAAAATATTTATTTTTTGCAACAAAAAAATAATGCCACGTTAATAAAGTTCCACGTCAGCATCTCCATACATGTGGCATTGCAACGTTAGCAAGTCTTGCTATGTAGACATGCCATATCATCAAAGGTTAACCGTTAGTTAACTAACGGTTTCCATCTAATAAAGATGAAATTTAAACAAAAATGAAACGTCAAGTAGTGGTCCAATTAAGGGCTATTTTTAACTTTTTACCAAATAAAATATAAAGTAGGTTGCAAGTAAGTCGGGTCTAAATCAACTTGCAAGTAGGCGTGTGAACCACTTAAATACAACATTTAAAATCTAAATCAAATATTTGTAAGGTATTTTACCTTAAACAATCGAATTAGACTCTTCAATTAATTTGTGTGTTTAATATATAAGGAAAATCTTAGGACGGGTGTCGACCACCGTTGAACACCATTAACGATGAACACTGTTAAATTAATTAATAAAGATTAAAAATTTTAAAGACTCAACATACAATTAATAATTATTTAAAATAAAATTTTAATTAAATTATTTATATATATTATATTTTTTATATTTTTTTTCAAATAATTAGATCAAATATTAACTATAGTCAATCCTTAAATTAAAAAACCCTAAATCCCAAAAGTCACGTTATTTAGTACTGATGTTGCTTGTAGAATGGTCATCAGAAAAAAATATAATAGAGACGATTTCGGTGAAAAGGGGTTTGAAACGACAATTCGAGAGGGTATGAAAATAGGAGCTACTTTTAATCTAACTGACTACATTCCTCAAATTAGAGGACTCGATCTTCAAGAACTAACAAAGCGAATGAAAGCTATTGCTCAGAATTGTGACGACTTCTTAGAGAAGATAATTGAAGAGTATGTTCGACCTAAAGACGAAAACAGAGTCAAGAGATTTGATGTCATGTCCGGCGATAATTTTATCGGCGGACGGTGGCTAAGGACGACGCCGGCTAGAATGACAAAGGAAAAAGATTTAGGGTTTTTTAATTTAAAGATATTGACTATAGTTGGTATTTGATCTAATTATTTGAAAAAATTAAAAAAATATAATGTATATAAAAAAAATTAATTGAAATTTTATTTTAAATAATTATTAATTGTATGTCGAGTCCTTGAGTTTTTTAATATTTATTAATCAATTTAATGGTGTTCAGCGGTGTTCAGTATTAGTGGTGTTCAACGGTATTCGACATACGTGGTAAACTCATCCAATATATAAACTAATCACTTTAAATAGGAAAATTCTACCACGTTCGACGAACACCGCTGAACACCACTAACGACGAACACCGCTGAACACCATTAAATTAATTAATAAAGATTAAAAATCTCAAGGACTCAACATATAATTATAAATTATTAAAAATAAAATTTCAATTAAATTATTTTCTTTATATATTATATTTTTAAATAATTGGATATTTTACAATTAAATTATTTAAAAAAATAATAAACTCAAACCCTTAAAAAACCATAAATTCTAAATCCTAAAACCTAAACCCTAAAATAATAAACATTTTTTTCAATTAAATTATTTTAAATGAAAACCCTAAACCTCAAATCAAAATTCATAATACTTAAACCCTAAATTATAAACACTAAACCCTAAAACATAAACCATAAATTCTAAACCATAAATCATAAATCTAATGTTCGAATTTAGGCAACGATAGGAGGAAAGGCCATGGTTTGACGGTCTTCACATTTGCTTCTAAAATGACTGCTACCAACGATATTTTGCCCGAAAACAAACTTGGAGAAGACGTAAAAGTCTTAACAATGAAGTTAAATATGTGTTCTGATTGACATTCGAGGTTCGATTACAGGCTAAGATAAGGTAGTTTATGACTTAGGGTTTAGGGGTTCAGATTTAGGGTTTAGAGTTTAGGATTTTTGAGTTTTGGATTTAGTTTTTTTAAATAATTTAACTGATAATATCTTTATTATTTTAGGTTTTAAGGTTTATTTTTTTATTTTGAAATAATTTAATTAAAGAATATCTTCCATATTTTAGGATTTAGGGTTTATGGTTTATTTTTAGGGTTTAGAATTTGTTTATTTTTTTAAATAATTTAATTGAAAAATATACAATTATTTAAAAAATTAAAAAATATAATATAAAAAATAATTTAATTGAATTTTTATTTTAAATAATTTATAATTATATGTTAAGTCCTTGAAATTTTTAATCTTTATTAATTAATTTAATCGTGTTCAGCGGTGTTCGTCGAATGTAATAGACTCATCCCTTTAAATATATTATTTAGGAATGAGATACTAAAATAATCTCTCTTCATATATATTAACAAATATAATAATAATATTAAAACAAAAATATATTCTTTCCTTCTATGTTTCATTTCTCCTTCCAATTCCTTTCAAACCACACAAACAAATGAAAGAACAAAAAATGAACCTGCAAACATAGGAAGGTGATATTCTACAGTAAATTCAATTGTGTTTTTTCCCCTCTTTATATTTAGGTTACACATGTTGATTTATACTGATATATATCATTTTTTTTTCTAAAGAACAATTCTAAAATTGTCATTAAATTTTTTTAAAAAATCATTAAATTTACGAGAATGTCACACAAAAACATCATAAAGTAACGGACCCAACGAGTGGTCTCAGTGGAAAAGATAATGCTATTTATCCTAGGAGACTCAGGTTTAATCCGCTTTGTCTGCAAGGTGTGTGGCACATCAAAAGATTAAGAAAAATATGAACAAATACTACTATTAAAAAAACATCGTAAAGTAACATGCGACTTCAATTGATAAAAAAATTGTTAAATTTAACTATCAACGTTAATTAAAAGAATAAACTGATAAAATTTCAAAATATAACAAATTTTTTGAACAATTTAAAGTTGATTATAATGTAATATCTATTCATAGATATTCTTAACCACTTGACAATGTACATACACTTTGTAGATAAAGAGATTTGAGCCGTGTCTCCTAAAATAAATATCATTCGCTTTTTCACTGGGACACTTGTTATTTTCAATACGACATGTGTAATAAAAGAAAAAAAAGAACACTTGTCTAAGATCTAAATATTTAACTATTTTTTTTTTAATTTTTATCTACTGCTCAATTACTCTAGCAAAGTAGAGCTTATCGTATTTAAGAATATATATTCACCCGTATGAACTGTGTATTATTTTATGTACTAAATAAATAAAATAATAATGTATTATTAAAAGTTATTAGTGTTATATAGCTTTATTTAGAGTTATTTTGGACATTTTCGAAAACAGATTCCTATAAAATGGAAGTATATTTTATTATTTTAATAATTAATTTGATATATTTTGCTATATAACTCTAAATAAAGTTATTTTGGACATTTTTGGACAAATATTCACACGTTATTTTCATTGTTTGTTAATAAAATTTGAATGAATTGAATTGTGAGTATGATATAGAGTTTGATTTTGAACAATAAATACAAAAAATTAAAGAATATTGTATTATTTTTTACCGTTGGAGTGAAGAATAATAAGGAAGAAAAATTATAATTTTTTGTTAGATTAATTTCTTAATTTAATAAGTTAAAAATAAGATTTAAAAGATAAAAAAAATAATTCCAAGGGCCCTAAACTAGTTGGGGTCTAAAATGTCGCTAATGGGGTGTGCTCTTAATAGTCTACCCCTGGCATTACTTTTTGACACTATAAATATTTGTCATGTTTTTATTTTATTTGTTCTTCATTTATAAAACATAATACAAATAAAATTAAAAGAGTAAGTCGCATCAATATTATTATTGTCAAGTTTTTATTTTAAGGTTTGTGGTAATTTTTTAAATTTTATGATCTATAGTTATTCCTATCAAATCAATGGAGTAACCAATGATTTTTTATTAAAAAACATGTAATAATTACTGCATGTGACATCATATTTTTATGGCGATTTTTTCTTTGTTGACATATAATTTCGACGACTTTCCTTAAAGTCAGCGTGTAGTTACTTATGACCACTACTTCCAGCACTATAGCAACCATCATATATTATAAAAATACACCTAAATCTTAAAATAAAAATCTGATCAACAACAATGTTGCTGTAATGTATCCATTAATTAATATGACATAAAACTTTGAAAGCGAAGTGACGAGTTGATCCCTCGATCACCAAGCCCCAAACTATGAATAAGGTAGAGGGTGAGGACCGCGACTCTTAATTTCATGCAAATTTAACCAATCATGCCTCCAGCAAATTTTAAACCATTCATGCTATCGAGAGGGTCGTAGGGCGACTGGGCGAGGACCACACTCGAAATTGCTGCAAATTTAAACCACTCTTTCTTTTTTGTGTTGAAAAAATTAAACCGTTTAAGCTAAACGTTAAAGAATGTGAATTGACTTTATATCTAAAATCGAACACATATATTATTAAAAAATAATTCATGTTATGATTTTTAGATTAAAACATATAAATTTCTTTAAGAAAGAGCAAAATAACAAGATGAGGACTAGTGCATCCACCGCACCTAATTCTAGTCCATTCACTGCCGTTACTCAACAAATTAGCATCCGCTTTTAATTTTATAATTGTTACGTTTTTGTATTTCATACATATCTTTTAAATTTGATGCGCGGGTGAGGAGGGAATGAATGTAAGATATGACCCCATATAAAGAAATATCATTGAAAATTTTCATTATAATTATAATATAATGATTCAAACTAAGATTATATGAAAGATTTTTTCTTTTAGTTTCTTGTAACACACGTATTGAATTGTATGATTTACAAAGCTGCCAACACTTTCTATGTACTTACTACCTAACATGTCTGTCCAGTTTACCTTTATTTTCTCTTACCTATTTAGGACCACCACATTAAACCTCGAGACAAATACAAATCTAATCAATTAGAAAGAAAAGAAAACACTAAACTTCAAATTCAATTCTCATCTTATGTAAATCATGTAATGTTCTAAATTTTATTATGATTTAAATTCCACCACACTTTTATCGTTTCCGAAAATATTCAAAAACAAAGCCGTGGTGACCCTTGTCACTTGAGGAGCGTTATGTCTACCTTCGTACGGACAAGAAATTGGATGGTTGGATATGGAATCTTTTGGGAGATTTTGATGTTTTGGTAGGTGAAAATAGTGTGCTAGATGTTAATGAATCTGGGTTTGAAATGCCTTGATGGTTTTGTGGAAATGAGGGGAGCCGTATCTCTAATCTCTATCATATACATTTGGTTCTCCATCAATGAATTCTTTTTAAAATTTAATACGCCAAGACGAAATTTTAGTATGAATATTTTTCTTTATTTCTAAATTATTGTCCTTTGTAGGAGTTTTGTTATAAAAATATAATAAAACGGTTTTAAACCGACATAGTACATGTTTTGGCATGCATGTACGCATGATTCCAAAAGCAGGACATTGGCAAAAGAATCCAACCATTTTGAAACGCGCTCAATATGTTTACATTAACAACACTATTCTTGCACGTTTCCTACGTTAAAATTAAACCATTTCCCCACACGTTGAAAGAGCAATGTCGATTTCTCGGCTTGATTTAGTACCGTGGACCGATCGAGTTGCCGGTTTGAGTAACCTTGTGGTTCAGGATGTCCTAGGCTTTGTTGTATGCAGGCAGCACATGCCACACAAAAAACACGTTTATTTTCTTTGTACGCAAATAAATGTCTCCACGAACCAATGCACAAATGATTTTTCTATAATTAATGAATTTAACCCATACTTTTATGTGTTCATCTTTTTCTTATGTTCGATGATGATAAATATTATTTTTCTATAATCAATGACAACGTTAAAGGGCTTCTATAGCCCAAATTTATATGTTTCCCATGTACAAATGGATCAATATCGGAAGCCCTTTGACATGGGCCTTAACATTTGAAAAAAAAACTTAAATATACATTTGGTACTTGAATTAGACACCACCTAAGTTAGTATCTAAAGAATTTTTGCTATTAGGATGATACCCAAAAATTTTAGTTTCATTCATTATTTTGGTACTATTATTAACAATTTTAGTTCCCTAAACTTATACATTCTATCAATTTGATCCTAATTCAAAACAATTCAATAAATTTAACATTTCATACTTAAAAATTACATCTATTTAGTCAGTTTTTCACGATACTGTCAAACCAAATGAGTCTATCGGATCAAAGCAAAAATTAGATATATGCATTCTACGACAAATCAATAAGTTATTGTTAAACTTTTATTATATTAGGAGAGTAATATAACATTTCTAGGAGAAGAATAAATAATTTAGGAGAAAAACAAAGAGTAAGTTGATAGAATTTTTAAATATATAGGGTTAAATTTATTCATTTGTTTTGAATTAGGTCCAAATTGATAAAATGTATAAGTTTTGGTATCAATTCAGTAGAAAGTGTCTAGTTCAAGTACCAACTTAAGAGTAAAAAAAATTTAGGTACTGAATTAGGAGAATGTGCCTAATTCAGGTACCAACTTGGAAGAATGTGTCTAATTTAGATACCAAGTGTATATTTATGCCTTGAAACAATCTACAAATACCATTCTGTTGGGTTGTGTGGTGCTCGATTCGATCAACCAATTTAGCTCACCAAGTGGTGGAGAGATGGATTTTTGGGTGGAAGGGTTGAGGAAGCTAAAAAGGAAATAGACACAATGATTTTAGAGTGGTTCGGCCTTTTAACAAGCGCCTACATCCACTACCTTAACTCCCCACTAAGGATTTCACAACCAATTCCACTAATTGATTCGTCCCCTTTTCTAGGCTTAGGAGGAAACCCTTTACACCGATCAAGCTTCTACCCAAAGCCTTGATCAAAACCCTCTTTTACAAAGAGATAAACAAAGCAAACTTAAACCCTCTAATAGGTGTTTGTTTGCACAATGAAGCACTCACCCAAAACCTAAAACACTTGAGCAAATTTGACAATTTTGGCTCACTAGTGTTTGTCTATACAAGAATTGACAATTTAGGCACTAAGACAATGTTTGATCATTTGATGTTTTACAATATGAGCATTAGCCTTCTCTTGATGCTTGGAGGTCCCTTTTATACTCCCAAATGAGTTTGTAGCCGTTACTAGCCGTTGGGGATGAATTGGAGCCGTTGAGGACTTAATTTCCCTTCATAAATGCTGTTCTGCAGCTAACGGTATCGATACACGTGGAACGGTATCGATACGGCCTTCATAGGAACTAGCCGTTGGGCTCTTGCCTGCATAGGCGTATCGATACGCTTGAGGGCCTATCGGTACCCTTTAACATTTAAATGGCCGTTGGGAAATAGCCGTTGGGGTAGTTAAAATGGGATCGGTACGCTGACATGGCGTATCGAAACGACCCCCTCCGTATCGATACACTAAACCCTCGTATCGATACGGGTTTTGACAGTGGCCAAATTGGGGCAAAATGGTATCGGTATGGGTACAACCGTATCGATACTGGTGACGTGAAAAGTTAAGTTTGGCTTACTAAAACATGAAAAATCTTTGTCAAAAACCTCTTAAAATACCTCAAACATAATTTCAAGTTGTTTGGACTTAAAAACAAGTTTTAAATTCTTTCAAATTAGTCCAAAACATTTTTCAATTATTATATCAAAACATTAGTTCTACAATCTCCTCATTTTTGATATAATAAAACTAACTTGAAAATTTGTTTCGGATTCTCCCCCTTTAGCTTTAAAAATGTGAATAAGAGATTAAAGATGTGAAATCAAATTAAGCTCCCCCTTATTCATTTGAAAATTCAATTTTTCAAAACCATATCTCCCCCTTTTTGTTATATCAAAAAGAATTTAAAACATTAAGTTTTAAAATAACAATAGAGGTAAAATTTTTAACAAAATAAGAATTTGGTTTAAAAATGGCTCCCCCTTACTCAAAGCATCATCAAAAGTGTTAGTCCATCATATATGATCATCTAGTTGACATAAAAGAAAATAGAACAAATAAAATCAAAAGCAACTAGATTTTTACCAACACTTGAACCCAAAGGGAGGATGTGAAGCCTTCCTTCTTCAAGTGTTCTTCCTTGTGTGCATGGAGCTCCCCCTCAATGTTTGACTTGTTGAACATCTCCATCACACCTAGCAAAAGACAATCAAGTAACTTTTGGTATCCAAATTGCTTTGGATCCATGAACGTTAGTAGCACAAATTTTTGACCTCTTAGGAATCCATTTTTCAATGTCATCCTTTTTAATTGAAGTGGTTAGTCCTTTTGGGACCCAAACACTTCTAAAACATTTACCATTTTTAAATCTAGGGGCACTAGATTGTCTAACATAAAAATTTGATTTTCCAAAATTGTTTTTCTTTTCAAGCTCTTTGGAAATCAAATCTTTTTCTTCTTGAACATTTTGAAGCAATTTTTGTAAATCAAAACATTTTAATTCAAACTCTTCAAGTTTTGCTTCAAGTTCAAGTTTGGTTTTAGAAAGCAAATCATTTTGAATTTTTAACTTTTAAACCAATTTTTTGTTTTTCAAAATGTGGCTTTGAAAATCTAAAACCAAATCATCATAGGCATCTTGTAATTCATCAAAGGAATAAGAACATGAAGTAGATGAATTAGAAGTTACCCTTGAATCTTCTTCGATGGCCATAAGGCAAAGGTTGGCTTGTTCATCGTCGGTGGAGTCTTCATCACTCCAAGTAGCCAAATGTGCCTTCTTCTTAAGGCTTGAAGTGCTTGCCCTCTCCTTTCTCTTAGGTTCTCGTTCAAGCTCTCTCAAGGCTTTCTTCATGAACGGGGCACACTTCTTGAAGAGATGAACTATCTCTTCATCTTCATCCTCCTCTTCACTTGAGTAGACATGATGGCAAGTGGAGGATTTGAGAGCCATGGCACTAGCATTGATGCCAAGCCCTTTGATTTTCTTCTCTCCCATCGCTCTAATTTCTTCCCTTTTCTTCTCCTCTTCCTTGTTCTTCTTCATGATTTGGTGAGTGAGAAGAGACCCCATAAGTTCATCAAGCTTCAAAGTCTTCAAATTTTTGGCTTCGATGATGGCGGTCCTCTTTGAGTCCCAAGACTCGGGAAGTGAGTAGATGAGCTTTCGAACAAGCTTTTCTTCCGGAATGGGTTCTCCATACCCTTTGAGACCATTGGTGATGGTGGAGAATCTATCGAACATTTTCTCAATGTTCTCTTCCGGATCCATTTTGAAGTTCTCATACTCCAAGGCTAGGAGCCCAATCTTGGTCTCTTTGACTTCATCGGTCCCCTCGTATGTGACTTCAAGCTTGTCTCATACCTCCTTGGCACTCTTACAAGAAGACATCTTTTCGTAGATGGATGGGCCAAAAGCACAAAACAAGATGTGCAAGGCTTTGCAATTGAGCTCCATCTTCTTGCGATCGTCGGCACTCCACTCCGCTTTGCTTCGTTGAGGCACGAACGGACCATCTTCAACTATGTCCCATAGCTTGTAATCTCTAGACTTGATGAAGAACTTCATCTTTATCTTCCAATGGGCATAGAATGTTCCGTCGAAGAAAGGCGGTTTGTCTATGGATTGCGCCATTTTGAGCCGGTTGATGAACTAGTGATCGAGCTTGCCGGATCTCCTCAATAGGATGTTAATCCTCTTCGATTGAGCCAAGCTCTGATACCAATTGTTGGGTTGTGTGGTGCTCGATTCGATCAACCAATTTAGCTCACCAAGTGGTGGAGAGATGGATTTTTGGGTGGAAGGGTTGAGGAAGCTAAAAAGGAAATAGACACAATGATTTTAGAGTGGTTCGGTCTTCTAACAAGCACCTACATCCACTACCTTAGCTCCCCACTAAGGATTTCACAACCAATTCCACTAATTGATTCGTCCCCTTTTCTAGGCTTAGGAGGAAACCCTTTACACCGATCAAGCTTCTACCCAAAGCCTTGATCAAAACCCTCTTTTACAAAGAGATAAACAAAGCAAACTTAAACCCTCTAATAGGTGTTTGTTTGCACAATGAAGCACTCACCCAAAACCTAAAACACTTGAGCAAATTTGACAATTTTGGCTCACTAGTGTTTGTCTATACAAGAATTGACAATTTAGGCACTAAGACAATGTTTGATCATTTGATGTTTTACAATATGAGCATTAGCCTTCTCTTGATGCTTGGAGGTCCCTTTTATACTCCCAAATGAGTTTGTAGCCGTTACTAGCCGTTGGGGATGAATTGGAGCCGTTGAGGACTTAATTTCCCTTCATAAATGCTGTTCTGCAGCTAACGGTATCGATACACGTGGAACGGTATCGATACGGCCTTCATAGGAACTAGCCGTTGGGCTCTTGCCTGCATAGGCGTATCGATACGCTTGAGGGCGTATCGGTACCCTTTGACATTTAAATGGCCGTTGGGAAATAGCCGTTGGGGTAGTTAAAATGGGATCGGTACGCTGACATGGCGTATCGAAACGACCCCCTCCGTATCGATACACTAAACCCTCGTATCGATACGGGTTTTGACAGTGGCCAAATTGGGGCAAAATGGTATCGGTACGGGTACAACCGTATCGATACTGGTGACGTGAAAAGTTAAGTTTGGCTTATTAAAACATGAAAAATCTTTGTCAAAAACCTCTTAAAATACCTCAAACATAATTTCAAGTTGTTTGGACTTAAAAACAAGTTTTAAATTCTTTCAAATTAGTCCAAAACATTTTTCAATTATTATATCAAAACATTAGTTCTACACATTCAATCTTGACAAGCGACGTGATAATTGTGAGCTTTTATCTGTTTGGTTTTAAATTTAAATAATTTTTCATACGCTTTTAAATTATGTTGTTTAAATCCGGATCACTGACAGTAACATGTATAAAGGAGATAATTTTTTTAATAGCCATGAGTATTACTTTACCTCCTTTCTCCATCGAGTAATGTATATCACTCTCATTGAATGGAATAAACATATGTAAATACAGAACTCTTAAAAGGCAAATTGAAGGAGCTACGGTTAGGGTTTAAAAAAGTCGAGTTACTTGTAATTTCCTTGAGCTCTTCACTTTGGCTTAGGTAGTTTGTACTGTATTTGTAGATATGAAGTCTTGGGTTTAAATAAGTCATGTTATTAGTATCCGTATGCTGAAGGAACAATAATGTGACTTGTCACCGGCCTACCTGTAGTGTTGATTCATCCCAGGTTGGCGTAAATCGTGACTCGGTAACGATCTTATCGGATCATTCAGTCTTTCCGAATGGCAATTTCACCATCTGCTGATCTCTTCTTGTACTATAAAAATGTGAAGGGTTGATAACTTATATGTCACACTTATAGACCGAGGAAAATATGATTATGTGATCATAATCAGCTGAGTTTAACTGGATAGGTTTATAGCTTCCTTCCTTCTTATCCTTATGAGAACAAAAGTACTACCAGAGGACTTACTTTTACTAGAATGCAGATGAAAAAATGTTCTCCTGTTACAGGTTTAGAAGTAGGGAAAGGATTAGGAAATGGCTCTCCATATGTAATCTGTTTTCGATTTTTTATATCTTAAATTACTTTGTGCAGACTGGAAGCCTGGAAAGGACTAGGAGTTGGCTCTCATTGAATGGTTCTATTGTATTTGGGAGGTGGCACTGGCACAGAATGAACCACTGCTCTGGTTGGTGACACCTTTGAAGATATACTTAAGAATGTCATTCAGGCAGATAATGGCCAGCGCAAAACTAGTTCTATACAGCTTGTTGCTGATAAAACTTATACTTCATTACTTCTGGTGCTTTAGATCAACTTCTTGAAGTTCAGAAGCTTGATACTCATGACATTGAAGGGGAAATTCATGCTTATTACAACACAATTTCTCAACCTTGTGTGGTTGTAGAGAATTGAGTAACGGCAAACTATCATGCCGCTATTTGGATGAAAGCTTGAAGATTGTAAAGGAGTATTTGATAGCTGCAACTGCAAAGGACTGTAGTTTGATGATTAGTTTTAGACCAAAGGAAGACGGTAGCAATACAAGTTTTGGACCAAAGTAAAATGATTAGTGTTGTATTTAGTATTGTCATAGTATTTGAAAGTGATCCCTTGGAGTATTGTTTTGATTCATGCGCTGATTTTGTAGCCCAAAATTATTTGAAGTCAAAACCTTTTACGAGTTGGATAAGAAAATTGTTAGCTGCTCTTCTCATATGGTGAAAACTGAGCAGGAAACCGATAAAGCCGTTAGAATGAACTCCAATGGAAGTGTGCGAGATCAAGATATGCATTGGAAGACAGTTTCCTAAACTGTCATACTGAAGTTTTTACTGGTAAGTGCAAGTAGTTCAATTTGTTCCTTTCACCTCTTTTGGGGGGCATTTCAATATCTTGCAGTGTTTATATTTGTAATGCTATTGCTACCATAATACATGTATGCCTCGTCTGGTTTCAGAGAGAGAGAGAACTGCTTAACATTTCATTTCTCGTGGGTGCTTACTGCTTCACAGGAGAAAGAGTGGGAAAATGACTGAACACAAGGGTTTGAGGTAACAGCGAAAGTGATGTATCAACTACTCACTGCCACTACATCTTGAGCCCTCATCGCAAATTAATTCATACAGCTGGATGTTGAATTTACTGCCTTCTGTGTTGTTGGAAACCTTGACGGATGAAAATTGTACTCTTGCTTGCTTTGAAGCAACTGAGAGCAGAAATTCTCTTTTAAAGCTTAACTAATGGATTCTGTTATCTGTTTGCTTTGACCAGTAAATGTAATGTTTTGCCTGTGCCGGTTTGGTAATTTAACATGATAAACTTCTTAAGAGTAACCGCTTGAGTTATACATGGAAAGGTCTGCTTTTTTTTTAGTCAATCTCCTGTTCGATGTTAGGTTGGACCCCAATGATCTTATTTCTCAGCCATTAGCCTGTAACTTAACCAAGAATTTGCTTTGAATATTTAAGATGTTGGAGTTGGAGGCGAGCTAGGAAGTTTTAAAGTGATTGGACCATCGGAGCTAGAGAGTACATAGAAACCCTGCTAGATTTGTACTGAAAAGCTCCAAGGTCACAGGTCTGACAGTGTTCTGCAACCAGAAGAAAATGTTCTATCTGGTTCCTCTGACAACATCCTCGGATAAAGCATCAGATTGTCTGTGTTTCATTCAAAACTGATTCAAGTTCATTATGACATCCAAGTCCAACTCTGAAAGTGTTTTTTCTTCCCTTTATGAGTGTGTTGTGTTTGGCTGTCCCTGTAATTTTCTTCACATTTAATGAGCAAGATGCCATTGGTAACCAATCAAACATCTTCTGACTGGCATTTACTACTCAACCAACCCTGTCAGTCCATTTAGTTCCCAACCAAACTTCTATCCATAATGCATAAGAAAAAAGCACCATTGGTTTCATTACCTCACTAGACAAAAAGAACACATCTAATCAAATTGAGAGACATGGTAATAATTTTATATAAAGGATTGTTATTGGTTTGGATCCATTAGAAAAAGGCTTCTTCACATTCCTATTCTATTACAACTCTGGTTAGTGTCTGTGCTTTATTCAGAAATCAGAACCATGTCAAAGGTTCTTTTCCCTTCAAACTCTATTTAGCTTCCATATTTGTTTTTTATGTTATTTGATGTTACTTCTGTTTATGCATTTAATTCATCAATTTCTTCTCTGCCATTCTCTCCCTGCGACCTGCACTGACATCCTACAGGACATTTACTGGTCATAGGATATTGTTCTCAGCTAAGACAAAGTACTACAGAATCTGACTCCTTTCTTTTCCTGTTGCAGAAAACAGTCCTGTCAGTGGAGCTGTTTTGTCCAAAGTGCAGGCAGAATGTAATGAAGGTAATTTCCGACGTTGTAGGGATAACGTCTATCGCCCTCGATGCATCAAAAAATACGGTAACGGTGACCGGTGATGCCGATCCGTTTAAGATCATTAAGAGAGTAAGGAAATTCAGAAAACATGCATCCATAGTAAGTATCGGGGCTGCGAAAGATGAGAAGAAGGATGAGAAGAAGGACGAGAAGAAGGACGAAAAGAAGGATGAGAAGAAAGAAGAGAAGAAGAATGACAGGAAAAATGTTATAATATACACTCCAAGGACATGCCAGAAATGTGATGTTTGGTATGTTGTGAATGATGACTTTTACCATTCTTGTTACATTCTGTAAAACTAAGATCCTCATATTCCTAATGTAATCATTTGTTGTAAATTTAAGTTTCTAGTTTTCACAGATTCCACATGATAAGAGGCAGAGGAACTCATTTCTTTCCAGTACTTATGGATTAAGCATGAATAGCTTTTCCCTTATTATATCATGAAAATGTCAATGTTTCAATTTCATGGGCAAATTTTAGTATATTTAAAGTTGACATTTGCTTCATTGTTAATTACTGCTGGTTTGTTTAGTTGGAAGTAAGATAATTAAGGTTAGGCAAAGCACAAATGTATCCTCAATGCTGACAATGGAGGGGTCACTTTTTCCATACAAATTGAGATGTTGATTTTGATGAAACCATCTAATAAATAAACACTGATCTATGGAAAAGCTGTCTATTTTATTTGATGAAGCTCGTTTGATCCATTTCTTTTGAGTAGGAAAAAGACTATAGAAAGAGATTGTCACATTTTTGGTGGCTATTAATAATTTAATTTGTCCCACCAGGAAAAGCAAAAACCTTCCAGAAAAACCATTATTCCAAAAAGAAAAGAAAAGTGAAACCACATACCAGGTTCCTCTATTATAGTGATTGTATCGAATTTAGTCCTTTTACTTTTAGTTTTGGATCAATTTAGTCCCTCTATTGTAGAGACTAATTCAAACTAATCCATTACCATCAAATGAATCGATTAAGTTCTTGTACTGGTAAAAAGTATCAAACCAGGCCAAATTTGGCCATTTAATAGTAGAGGGGCTAAATGACAAGATAGTAGAGGGGAGAAATTGAATGCTTAGAAACAGGGCAGTGAATCTCTATTTCTGTTTACAACCATTCTGAACCCCTATGGACCAAACATAAAACGTCTTTCTTCTGCTCATTGCTCATCAAAATCTGCATCCCCAAGGACAAGAGAATCTTTGTACCCAAAAAAATGAGTTCAATAAAAGAAGAACCAACACATGATATTGCAACAACGAATGTACCTTAGTTATAAGAAACTGAAAAGACCTGCAAATTATTGATCCGCATTCTACAAAATCACATGGAAATGCCCATATTCACATTTAAATACTAAAGGGCAGTAGCATAGAGAAACTAAGTTCAAGACTACCTTGGCAAGTGGCAATTGAATTTGAAATCTAGTCGATCAGAATCGTGATTGCCACTGGAGATAATTTCATGAACAAGTTTCAGTTTATTTCGTGATCAACTCATCATGTCTCTCAAGAATCATCCTGGGCAAGAAAGTGAAGTCTTTCACCTCAAAATTATTGCAATTTGGACTGCCAGTAGTAGACTTAGCTTTAGTATTCGAAGGACAAGCAGTTACCCCAGATCTCACACGAACATAAGTCGCAAATGAAAACCGAACATCATTTTCTACTAAGAGCTTAGATGTGTACCACGGCTGGAAACAAGACAAGTCAATGAAAGGAATGAAGGTATCACATTCAAATCTCGTCTCAATTTCAGTAATGTGGATGGCTTCACAACCTGGAGCATTAAGTGTTTCCCTGCATTTTTTAAACATCAAAAATACATATTGCCCCAACAATATGCAATGAAATTCAACAAATCTTACCTAAATATCTGGCCACCGCCGATGACAAACACCTTCTCTGTTGAAAAACAGTAAGGAACATCAGCTAATAGTTCCAAAGCTGATGGAATGCTCCCACATATTACAACATTTTCTCCGGTTGTAATATCAGAACTCCGGGAACAAGTGAGGACAACATTAAGGCGACCAGGTAAAGGTCTATTTTCAAGTGGAATACTCTCCCAGGTTTTTCTACCCATTACCACAACATTCTTCTTATGAGGATCTGATGTTGTCACTGTAAGTTCCTTGAAGAATTTGAGATCAGAAGGCAGTCTCCATGGTAACTTACCATCTTTCCCAATCCCCATTTCACGAGTTGCTGCCACCACAACTTGGTAATTCCTCAGGGGACTCCTGGGTTGGCTCCCTAGATTATCACCCGACATTGCAGAAAAACCAAGCTTTGCAGTCTCATTGAAACCTCTTAAAATTTGTGACCCAGAAATAAGATTGGAAAACCCATTTGCGTAACAACCCAGAAGAACCTGAAAATGAGGGAAAACGATAGTTCAAAAAATAAGTCAGACAATCGAGAATAACAAGGCAAGGGGAGATGCAAAATGTAAAACCCATATGATTATACAAACCTTGGATAAAAGTATGTTATTCTGAGGACGCATCAACGTTGAGAAGAAACGAGAGACAAAGTCTTTGAATTTGGAACAAACGATCAAAAGAGCTATTACTACTTTGAAAGGAAAAAAAATTAAAGGGTTCGCAGAAGATATAGGTGTGAGGAGCGAATTCCTTTTGCCTCAAAAAAAGCTAAAACTTTATCATTAGTCTTCCGTTTTATAAAAATTCTAAGTTTAGTCCCCCTACATTCTTAAAAAATTAACCCTCGTACTCTAGATTGTTGATTTTGATTTATGTATTTATAAAATTTGCTCAAAAAAAATACAAAGATAACATGTTTAAATAAGACTTGAAATAATAGAAAAATTGAAGTATACGGATTAAATTCACAACCTATATATACTATAAAGATTAATTGAAGAATTTGACCCAGATTCAATTTTGGTAATATAAGAAACGGCGACATAAAACCAAACGTCAAACGCCATTTTTACCTACTATTTTTAAAATGTAAAGAAAAAGCAAACAATAACCAGTTCGCACTGCAGTTCAGCGAGTCCAACGCAACCGTACAGTATTCTATATATACAAATCAATTTCCGTTTGCTGAATCTGATAATCAACGGCAGAAAGTTTTCTATCCATCTTACAATATATACATAGAATATAAAATATTATTGAACACTTGGTCAAAGTCTTTTCGGCGCACACATATCTCGTTCTCATTTTCACCAGCACAAGAACTTCTTTTTCTGCATCATATTCATCCATGCAAACATACACAGTCATTTATCTAACTCGTGAAAACGCAATCATATATAGCATGCATGTATTGAATGTTGAATGGGATGAATCTTTTTGACTTACCTCATATTTGGCTTCTTCTTGACTATCTATATATGCAAGCAGTTCTTCCTGCCGAATTAATGCTTCATGAAGTGCCTGCTCACGCATACAAGCACAGTACCATAAACATTTCATCATTATAGAAACTTATATATCATATATAAAAAAAGCTGTAATGCATCACCCTAACTCTCTCTCTTACATCAGAGAACAATTACCTTCTTTGTTGCAATTAGTTCTGCTTCTAGCGCATCCACACGATATACGGCCGCATTCAACAACTCCGCTTTCTCATGAGGCATCTCAAATCTTTTTGATTGCAGCATCTCAACCTTATCCTCAAGATCACCCAGCCTCCTTACAACAGATGCCAGGAGGTCTGCCTCGGTAAACACTGGAGCAGGTGAAGGGGGACGAGTTTCCTCCTTGTATGTTGGTTCAACATGCTCCTCGGGAATGCTACATGTAAACTCAGTTGTACTCCGCTTTTTCATCAGATTCAATACCATTGTTCGGATAAGAGTTAAGAATGTCAAAAAGGCAACAACTAGGGCAGTGATATGACCATAGATTCCTTTTGGAGTTTGCCTTTCCAGAAGCAGAGGAGTCCCTGCAGTTAAAGACAGTAGACTTCATCAAAGTTAAACATATTGAAAATTTAGAAAAATAATAATCCATCTCTGGTTTTGGTTACACTGTTATCATTATTCATGAGTTGATTAGATCAGCAGAGAAAGAAAAAAAGAGATGTCCAAAGCCTGACAATATTCTGTTTATTTGGGACATAGATTATTACTAGAAACCTTGAATTTAATACCATGTGAAGATACTAAATGGTTGACACTGATTAGAAGGCATTAAATTTTTAATATAACCACTGTATGCAAGAATGATCCAGCGTTAGAAGTTTCAATACAAACAAGAATTATTTATAGTTAAGATGGCACGCAGTATACACAATAATTTCTCCCGTTATATTAACCGAGTAAAAAGGGAGAACACAGCTTTTAAACGTAGTTCATTTTACTGACCTTTAGAAATGTGTGTACTCTGACGTGACACTTGTATCTCACATTCAGAATCTACAACCTTGTCGATCATGGGAACATATTCACCATGCTCAGAGGAACCACCTGCAGAGATTGCCTTGCCAGCCATTCTAGCCTACACAAACATCACAGTATGTTGTTATAACTTCAAGATCAAAAAATCTATAGTGTGAGACTGAAAGTGTACTCCTGCTTCTTAGGATGTTACCATGTTATTTAATACAGTCAGCAAACCATCCACATACATACTGTTGGATAGAAGAAAGACTATCCTGCATTAGGTGGTGTTTTAAAACTGTGAATCTAGCATGTGAATGAAATCCTTTTATGCCACTTAATAAGTCATCGCAATTGCAAGTACCTACCTCTTCGCTAACAGGAGCCAATATTGGATGTATATAGCTCCTAGATTTCTTAGGGGAAGTAATGTCTTCCACTTCCGATCCCGACTCAGCTGCAGACGTGTCACTACTCTTCATCTGACATCGGATAACAAAATAAATGCAGAAATAAAATTACAGAATATTTGACTGAACTCTAACAATGCAAAACTCAAAGCTGAGAAGGTATGATATGCATTGTGAAAGACAATTAGTGAACCATACCACAGGATAACATGGCTTATCATAAGCAAGTACCCTTCCTTCGCTGTTTGAAACTGTCACAATCTGTCTAGGAAATAGTGCTTCCACACTGGCAATCATCTGCATGAAGACAGTCACTCATATTGCTTAAAACATGTAAAAGATTGCACAGAAAAAGAAAGGGGATAGAAAAATAAGGCAAATTTATTCAGAGTGCATATCAGACCTTTAATATGTTGGGGTCTTTCCAGGGACCTTTGTCTGATCTCATACAACCTCCCTGATCAGCACAAGTGCAACTACCTCCAAGAAATTGCGGCAACTCACTAACCATGTTCAATATATTAAAAACTTTTAGTTTCCAGTACAATTAAATGTGAATTAATCAACATATAAGCAGCCAAAAAAACATTTAATTACCTTGCATCAATAATTTCAAGCAACTTATTCTGGTAGTTGCTACCCAGAACCTGAAAGAAATTTCAAAAATGAGGTAACTTCCACCAACTGAGAAGAGTAGATACTTTAGTAGAAAGCCAAATCATACAAAGATTTTTAACATACATTAATCTTACTAGCTGTTTTAGAATCAAGAAAAGATTTGACGGCTTTCAGTCCCATCTTAAAACCCGGACCAGCATTAATGATGAACATTCGGTAAAGAGTCTGCAGAGGGGCATTGATAATAATAATAAACATGCCATAGATTTATTTTTCTTGTAAATATTGAAAATAGAAGCAATATTCACAAAATATCTGAGCACATTAGCAACTAGAACAACATCTACCTCAGGATAGTTATCGCCATCAATCTTCTGCAGCCGTTTCACAAGATCTTGTGCAGACTTGCTAAAATTTTTGTAACCCTATGAAAAAAATGACTGCGAGTGAGCAATGTATATATAAAAACCTCTAAATAGACCAACATAAAAATGATGGCAGGGAAGACCATAAAATTATAACAACCAGCATAAAACATACCATGCCTTGAACATCCAAAATAGTTGTGCTTGAATCTATGTGTCTCTTTGCAGAAATGGAGCAAGCCGGAAACTTAATTGCAAAACACTTTTCAAACTCCTGCACATGGTATCTCACATATCGATCCAAAGTTGTGACTCGCATGAGCTTGTCAGGTTCAACTTTTCCTAGCAATTCAATGTAAACAGGCCTTCCTTCCTTATCCACCCCATGATAACCTTGAGGGTAGTGCTTCAACACCTCATCCAACTCACTGAACTCAAAATCCTGATTAAATCATAATAACATCAAAAGAAGAAGAAAAAAAGTCAGCATTGCTCTATATAAAACCAGGCAACAATTAAATAAACAACCTGGAAAGAAAGAAGTTATATATGTCCTTAAAACTTAGGATAGAGGCAAATATCTAATGCAGTAAGTAACCAAGATCTCAAAGATAATGTGGAGCACTCTTGCAGTAAGATAAGATCACCTCCAAAATATTATCAGCACCAAAGTCTTTCCTCCATTGGATCATATTATCCCACATGTGCTTCGCTTTTTCGATGTCAAACTTCCTCGCTTTCAAGAATCTGCAAGAAAACACCTATTTCCATAAGCACTATTGCAAAAAGTAGAGAGGATTGCAATTTGCAACCTACCTGAGTAGCATATGATAATCGTCATGTCTAGCAGGAAGCAACTGCTCGGCGATTAACGCCTGCCGGAAAGCATCAACCGTCTGCAACTCCTCGATGTCTCGAAAGTCCTTAATCGAAAGAGAGAGACCGCTTTTCCTCCTACTGCTTTTCTTCTTAAGAGAACGTTTAAATTTAGTCGATGCCTTTATCGCTTTCTTCTTAAGATTCCCAATTCTAGTCTTCCTGTCATCTTCAGAGACTTCGAAATCCGATTTCCTATCTTTTCTTTCATCATTACTAATAATACCTTCAAAACCTACATAATTAACGACAAGTTCATCGACGATTCCTTAAAAACTGAATTTCAATCGGATATTCAGAAATATCAGTTCAGAGATGATACAGCAAGTAACAATCAAGAAACTATAAGTATGAATCACCGACTCGGTAAGTGATAGAGCAAAAGGTTTAAAAAGAAAAGCAGAGAAGTTCACTTACAGGGCCTTGCGAATCGATCGAGAGGACCGGACATCTTTGAAGAATCAGTATACAGTCGTCAAAACTGTAAACCACGATCAAGAACGTGTGGATGCGATTATATTTGAAAAACGAAACCGACAATGAATGAGAGAGTAACAGAGAACACTAAAGATTTACTATTGGGATCTGAAAAGAAACGGTAGTTCAAAGAAATCGATCTTCGGAAATGACGTGGCTGCTCAAGTTTAGATAGACAAACAGACAAAAGTAAGAATAAATTAATAAATAAATACATCGTGGAAAACTAAAAGGTAAATGGTTTATTTATTTATTACACTATCAGCGGAGCAAACGACAAACAAGAAAGGGGCCGGCCTGTGGTTCCGACTTTCTCTCCTTTTGAAAAGTAAGCAGGTGGTGGCGTTCATAATCCGCTGCTATGCGTATAAACCTTTCGCGGGAATTTTGCCGACGGTTAACGAGTTTCTGTCGGTGTCTTAAATTGTTCTATTCACTGTCAGTTAATTGTACTGGTAGTATCAGCAAAAATCCAGAGTAAAATTAATTTCGGCTTTAAACGGAAAAATTATATCTTATGCACGACTCGCCACATCATTTATAGTCTAAACCAATAAAAAATATATATTTTATTAAATTTTTTCTCATTTTTTTACCAAGTGAATCTTCACTCAGATTTACTGTAAATTAAATTAAAAACACATTTTACCAATTGTAGATTCACTTGGTAAAAAGATGATATAAAAAAAATTAATGAAATAGATGTTTTTTATTGGTTGACACTATGGATGACGTGGCGAGTCATGTCTATGATATAATTTCTTCTAGTGTTGTGTTTAAAGCATAAATTTTAAAAAATAATAATAATTAAGTTATTTGACTGACGTTAATGGTTAAATTCAGAATCCAACAAGTGGTCTAAGTAAAAAATGGATGATGTTGATCTTAGGAAACTCGAGTTCAATCACAATGTCTACAAGATGTATATGCATTGTCAAAGAATTTTTTTTTTGAAAGGTAGTTTTATTCAGAATAGGAAGAGAAAAAGAACATGTCTCTCGCCTCATTAAAAACCCTCCCTAACCCTATAATTGGAGGAAAAAGAGTGCAGAGAAGACATGCTTACACAAAACTTGGGCAATAAAGAAACACCCGCTCTCAACCGAAGCTGCCATTGGCAGATCGAAAATCCTGCACCCAAGAAGGTCTCAGACTGCACCTATCTATCGAAAAGCACAGACAAAACCAGACTACACCATGGGCGAAACATATCTAAAAAACACAAAACTGTTGCCAGACTACAACCTAGACAAAACATAGCTGAAACACAACCTGCTGCCGTAGCTCAGCACAGGGTTGTAATGCTGAAGACGCTAATCATAATCCACCAGATATAGCATTTGAACACCACACCAAATCTGCGCTTCTATTGATACCTTTCTTAGCCATCAACTCAGCAAAAACGTTGGCCTCCCTTAGCACATGGTGGATGGACCAGGTAACCTCCTTTCCAGTCAGAAGACACGGCTTAATCAAATTGCAGAAAGACAAAGGGTATTTCCACTCGTTCCGAATCCAGTCGACCACCAAGGCGCAATCACACTCAACTTTCACCACAATAAAGCGAGCCCATCGGGACGATTTTAAACATTTTGATAGCTTCAATGACAGCCAAAATCTCTGCAGAGGTAGCATCGAGAATCCCAACATTCTTCGAGAAGCTCATGAGTGTTTCACCTCTTTCGTTCCTCATTACCCCTCCAATTTCAGCATTCCCAAAGCTGCCAAACACAGCCCCATCGGCATTGAATTTCAGAGATCCACACTCCGGCGGAGACCACTTAAGGGAAACCTCATTCGCTTTGGAATAGCTAATGTCCTGAAACCTTATCGGAGCATTGAGAACTCCATTGAGATCACCCACACTTTCAGGAGCCAACGCCTTACACCACCACCCGAGTCTGAGAGCTCCGAGATTGAAGATATGATCTGCCGAGAGCAAGGAATTATTGAACATCGATTCATTTCTTGCCAACCATATTGACCACATAAGACTAAGGAAACTTAGCTTCCAAACCCAAGTTTGAAACCTTCTGGGACTCGAAAGCAGCCACACCTTGAAGAAGTCCACCAGCTTATTAGGGACAACAATCTGGGTATTCCAAATGCTGAGCCAACGCTGCCATACTCTCCAAATAAAAGAGCAGTGAACAAACAAATGATCCACTGATTCTTCGCCTTTCTTGCCAAACTTACATTCAACACTCACTAAGCTGCAACCTCTCTTCCTAACTTCAACCAAAGTCGGGATTCTTCCTAGCATCGCCCTCCACACAAAGCAAATAACCTTTGGAGGAGCCTTACATGCCCACAGAATCTTCCACACCCCCTCTTCATCGTTTCCTACACCTTGACCCATCTCACACCAAGCTTTAGGGCTGTAGATACCGTTTGAATTCACTCCCCACCTAATGCTATCAGCAACATCGACATTCAATTTAATGTCATCCAAAGATCTAAGCAGAACAACCCAAGACTAATTTTCCCAATCAAATAGAGTTCGTCTAAGTCTAATTTTCCACTTCCACCCTTCTGAATCAAAATAGCCATAATCTGCTACTCGACCATTTTTATCGACAACTAGAGCATATAGCCTTGGAAATTTTTCTCTTAGAGATTGGTCACCCACCCAAACATCATTCCAGAAACTCACTTTCTGCCCATCTCCTATTACGTATCGAACTTGCTGTTGGAACTTTTGAATTCCATCTGGAAAGGCAGTTGTGATATTCCTCCAAATAGCGGATTTTCTATGCTTCGATACGTTGGCCGGGAGTACAAGATTGCTATCATTTTCATACCTTGCCGCAATAACACTCCGCCACAAACATTTTGACTCAATCCCATATCTCCAGATCCATTTCAGGAGGAGTGCTTGATTTTTTTAGTTTTAGATCAATCAACCCAACTCCTCCAAACTTTTTCGGCAAACATAACCGTTCCCAGCTTACCCAATGAACTTTCTTTTTATCAACTTCGCCCCAAATGAACTTCGAAATCATACTAGAGAGGAGATTGCTCACTTTCTTGGGCATGTAAAACACTGACATAAAATAAATGGGAAGACTAAGCAGTACTGACCTTACGAGAGTAATCCTTCCGCCGAAGGATAGGCATTTAGCTTTCCAACCGGCGAACTTCTGTTTGAATTTACCCACTATTGGATCCCACAATTGAACGTTATTCCTCTTCAATCCGAGCGGAAGGCCCAAATAGTTGGACGGGAAGTGTTCTTTTTGGCACTTAATGGACGCTGCCCATAGATCAAGCAAGCTCTCTTGCACATTAATACCCATAAGCTTGGATTTCTTGAGGTTAATGCTGAGCCCAGATGCTAATTCGAAACCGCGCAGTAGATGCACAATATTTTTCAGCTCCTTTAAACTAGCCCCGCAAAAGATGATTAAATCATCAACATACTGTAGGTGTGAAATTCTGACCATACTCGAGCCGATGTATCTAGCTTGAAAAAGGATAACATCGACTGCCTTTGTTAATAGACAGTTTAAAGCCTCTGCGACTAAATTAAATAGGAGAGGCGAGAGCGGACACCCTTGTCTCAGTCCACGCTTGATCTTGAAACTGGGAGTAGGGGAACCGTTAACCAGAACCGAAATTGTGGCAGTAGAAATACAAGCTCAGATACAACCAATCCATCTCTGACCGAAGCACATTCTTCCCAGTAGGAAAAGTAGAAAATCCCAATCCACACAATCATATGCTTTCCGAAAGTCGACTTTAAAGACTAAACCGCTCAGGCCCTGCTTATTTGTGTAATCTATCATCTCATTCGAAATTAAAGAGCAATCTAAAATCTGTCTACCGGAGCAAAAGGCGAACTGAGATTCTCCAATTAAGTCTTCCATAACTCTTTTTAATCTTAAGGACAATACATTCGCTAATAATTTGTATATACAACCAACAAGACTGATGGGGCAGTAGTCTTCAATGGACTCAGGGGATTTAACCTTCGAGATCAGACAAATGAAGGAATGGTTGAAAGACCAGTCTTGAACTCGGTTGTGATAGAAATCCTCAAAAAAATCCAGAATCTGCGACTTAAGGCTCGGCCAAAACTTCTTTAGAAAACCAGCGTTGAAACCATCAGGGCATGGGGCTCTCGAATTCTCCAGCAAACCTAGAGCAGAAACTACTTCTTCGGCAGAAAAAGGACCTTCCAGCAAACTTGTTGTGCTACTGTTAATCCTCTTTAAATTGCAATCTAGGTCTGCGACCAGCAGGGTATTTGACACATTATAGGCTGATTTGAAGTAATTCACAACAGCCTTCTTAATCAACCCAAGCTCATTCACAACTTCATTGCCTATTCGAAGGCTCGCTAGATGATTATTCCTTCTTCTTGCCGAAGCAACATAATGGAAGAAATTCGTATTCTTGTCCCTCTCTTGGAACCACTTTAGCCGCGATTTTTGTCTCCATTCCAACTCTTCCTTACGTTCAGCTTTCCACAATTTAGCATAATATTCCCTTAACTCCAGTAAGATTCCCGGATCATTGCGACCATTACTGATTGCTATCTCTAAATCCTTGCATTTATCTTGAATCATTGGAATGGAATCAGCATCCAACTTACGATTATGGCTCACCCAGCATTTGGTTACAACTTTGCAAGCCCTTAGCATTTTCATTAGACCGACACCCTCTGCTTCCGAGCAAGTCTTCAGGATCAATTCCACCAAACTCGACTCCTCACACCAGTGGTCAAACCACTTAAAATATTTTGGTCCCCAATTTTCTTTATCGACTGACAGCAAAATGGGGTTATGATCCGACAACCCCCTAGGCAAAATTTGGTGTAGAAGAGAAGGCCAAATTGTTATACATTCTGGAGAAATTAGGAACCTGTCTAGCCTGCTAAACGTCGGATTTAACCTCAAGCTCGACCAGGTGTATTTTCCTCCTTTACATGGCAAATCTAGAACGCCAAGATCCTCCATGAAGCTGGAAAAGTTTTCCATCTCTTTGGCACTTAAACAAGTCACTGTGCTTTCATCCGCTAACCTCACGATGTTGAAATCGCCCCCTAAAATTAGAGGGAACAAAACTGCAGCCGCCCAACTGCTCACTTCCTTAAATACTTCACATCTCTCGCCGAAATTGTTTGGAGCATATATGTTTATGAAACCAACCCTGTCGTTAGTCTTTCTCAGCAAACCAACGCATATGATATATCTCTGCTTCACAATGCTTGTTTCACATTGAAAAAAATCCGGCTTTCATAAGGTCACTAAGCCCCCCGCCAACTCGATTGAAGGAATCATCAAATACTCAAAGTCCTCCGCTCTGCCACAAATCTCTCTAACAATTTTCCCATAAAACACCCTGCACTTCGTTTCTTGCAAAAAAAAAAAACAAATTTCGGTTTGTGAAAGTTGATACTTCTTCTGACTTATCTCTTCTTCTCTGCCTTACCGATTCCTCTCACGTTCCAGGATAACACTAAATTCTGAACTGACATAGATGAAAATTCGAAACTCTAAGATGAAACCAAGGAAGGAAGAGTCAAAGCGGCATACCTCCTGAGACCAACTCATCAAACTTCTTGCAAACAACCGCCGCATCAGCTACAAATTTCAGACCGACGAGATTACAGATTTCCAGCGCCTCTATCGCGAATTCATTGTTTCTACCCACATTAGAAGAGATAATTTTAGTTGCATCGGTAGACGACACCCGGTTTACATAGTCACCAAGATTAGCATCCAAAGATTTGGACCTCTGAAGGCTAGGGCCCGAAGGAACCGAATTTCTAGAGTATCTGGGTCTGATATTGAAAATGCCAGTCCGCTCATCCAAAAGTGGGCCAAAGTGGCCGCTCGACCTAGATGACCCACCCAAACTCTCTTGGGCTTCTGTAACCTGCACATCAAACAGCCCGTCCGAATGGGAAGATAGTGTCTGCGATAAATTCGAGCTATTTGCGGCTGCTCCTTCAAAAGCCATTGGTCCCACAATCTTGGGGAAATCAACCGAAACTGCATTTCTGCCAACAGAACCGACATTCTCCTGCAGCATAATCTCAGCCGCTGTACAATTAATGTTCGTACTTTCCAATACCTTGGGGAGTTCTACGGACACTTTATCTATTGCAGGCGCCGGAAAATCCTCAGCTCTACAGCTTGGGGCCTCGTCCGACTGCACGGAGTTTGCTTTATCGCTGTCATTCCAAACCGGAGAACCGTTTATCCAGCATCTATCGTCTTCAAACTCTGATACATTTAGAATAACTATGAACAAATACTATCTTGTAATTAATTAATGTCATATATTATATGACAAATGTATTGTCTCATATCAAAATTGATCAAAAGGAGTAATTAATTCAATCTATTAGTTTGATGGCTTCATTAATTTAACTCTCCATCATAAAAAATTAATTGGATAAAATAATCAAAAACTCAATTTTTTTTCTCCAAAAATTCAAGAACTTAAAGGCATCATTAATGGCTTAATGCAATCGTTTTAATTATATCCACTCAATTCTAGTTGATTTTTATCCAAATCAAGTTGTTCTTGAGTTTGTCATTTCATTTTGGTATAATGGTAAATTAAATTATTATTGTTTATAATTTTTATCAATTTAATTTTTATTTTTATGTTAAATTTCATATTCAATCTTTTGGAAATAGTCGAAGTTAACATTTTATGTCTATAAAAGAGTCAAACCATACTTCTTTAAAAAAAATATTGATTAAAATCGTATAATTGAAATGACATTAACATAACTTCTGCATAGCAGCCTAAGTGAGTAAGTGTACTTCATGTTACTTTTTAAATTTTATTTTTAAACTTTTTTATAATTACTTAAATGATTTATTGACATGTCATATATGATAAATAATGTCATATCAACATAAAATATACGTGGACTACTACACAAGTTGTCTTGTAAATATAATTTTTAGTCATCAAGTTTATTAGAAAAAAGTAATTTACCTCTTTTTAAAATATCAAGGTTAAAATTTAGATTTAAAATTAGAATAATGGCTAATTAACAAAATGTGTACATGTTGAGAGTTTATGTCTAACAAAATGTATACATGTTGAGGTGTTCATTTTTTTTATTCAAGTTTGGTTTATATATAAGATTAACATATTTCATATTTATTTAAGTTTGCTTTAAATCAAAGTATAAGTCTAAATTTTTGTTCAAATTTACTCGTATTTATAAACACTAAATTCAATCTCGATACCTTGCTTTTAAAAAAAATGAGTTAGGCTATTTTGGCCTTCCGAGGCTAGGTTTAGCCCATGTTGTGAATGACTAATTTTTTTATCCAATATCATTTTTGGCCTAAAATTTTTGTCAAACTCTCTCAAATTTTGAGTTCGCCAAAAATCTCAAAATAACTTAAATTAAATATTTTTTTCACCCTATTTATAAGCTAATCTTATTCACTTTTTTTCTTTTTATTATCACATATTTATACGTGTATTTAAATTTATTAATTAAATAAATTATATTAAAATAATTATATAAATAATAAATTAATATATAAATCATTCGAATATGTTAAAAATATATATTAAAAATAATTTTATAGATCTAATTAGTATTAATTAGATACAAAATATTGATAACTAATAAACTATTCAAACAAGTGCTGAATATAATCATGTCTTTATATGTTATTTTGCTTGTTTAAATAATCTAACAGCTACCAGCTATCAGTTAATTTTACCAAACACTTTTATACAATCAGCTAATACAATTCGGTAGTCAAATCAGCTAATGCAATCCGCTATTAGTTATCCGCTAATTGCCAAACATGGCCATTATATTTGAATAATTTTATATTTTGGGGTTGTATTCTTGAATCAAATAGGGTTAAATTGAATTCAAATTTATATTGTGGGGGAGGATTTCTATTTTATGTTTTATGTGTGTATATATTTTACAACCTCTAATCCTTCGTAGTATTCTCAGTTGAATTTTTTTTCGAACATTTTTTTCCCTTCTTGGTCTTTATACCTCTAACTTGGCTTAGGTGGAGCATAATAAACCAACGTGCTTGGAACAAATAACCTTACATCGCCGATATTTGAACTGTATCTATTCCTCTACGACTACATATGTATGTATCCACGGACTTGTGTTGCATATATATTGGCAGAAGATGACGGGAGACAATTGCTTGCTGCCGGATGAACGTCCAACAATAATAGTTGCTATTTACAGTTGAAGTCAACAGCAGCAGCATCAAACATCTGAGACCAAAAATACAATTACTCTCGTTAATGTCAAATGTCTTCTGTGCTTTAAAAGAGAGAGGCAACGCAATTAATTTAAATAATTACAAAAAGCACCTGTTGGCTGTTACGTATATTTCCTCGAGTTCCTTGCAGCTCGAAACTTATCAAGTTTGTCTCTCAAATCAGCTGTTTGGACAAAACACAAAGGCTTCAGCCTATGTAGAATTGCAATTCACCAAGATAATCTCTCAGGCAATGAGACGCGGAACGTCAAAAAAACTCAACTCTAGGTGAAGGGTTGCGTTCTTTACAGCAGGGGTGAAGGCAGAAGTCATGTTAAGGGGGGCTCAGAAATAGCCTCATTTAAGTCGCTGACCAATTTGAGCTCCTCTGAATCGAGACAACGCTGACCACTTGGCCTGAAACATAAAATCAGAGCACATTGCATTCAGAAACAAGAACGTTGTCTCATGACAACTTTAATATGTCTAATTCTCTCAGCAAAGAAAGCAAATGTGCTTTCAAGAGTCAAGACTAACTGGTCCAGTTCAGTATGTGGTAACATATCGGAAGCTGGGGATTGCATGGACAGCTTCCCTGGTTCAACCACTCGCATTCCATCACTATATGCCAAGCACTTATTCACTTGAATAGGTACCTGCATAGCAGATCAGGTAGGCTTCCAAGCTCATAATTCCAAGAATCAAACACAAAAAAAAATGTAAACCATATTTCACATAACAATATCTAGTTTAGGTGGCCAATAATGTTGAATTGGTGGCTTGAAATGTCAAGCTTTGTGGGCTTGATAATGTGAATGGCTGCAAATTGGTGCAGCAAATAAAGAAAAGCAAATGTGAATGAAGAAAATGGCAGCAGCAAATGAAGAAAATGGGGAATGGTAAAATTATTTTTTGGTCCCTAAAGTTTAGGCTATTTACAAGTTTAGTCCTTAAAGCTCAACTATAAATAGGCCTAGCATTTGTCATTTGAAATCATCCCAACATCCATCTCTCTCATTTGTTTCTCTTCTCTCATATTTGGGAATTCTTAGGAATTCCATTTGTTTGTACCATTTTGGTATTAGTGAAGTTATCATCCGGTGGTGGTGCCCGAGGAGTAGACGACATTTTCGTCGAACCTCGTAAATTTGGTGTGTTCTCTCCATTATTTATTTCGCTTGCTTATTATTGGGTTTCAATATTCAATAGTTGACGGGTTTGTCCGCTGTGCAAATTTCGGTAGTTTCGATCTCGACATTTCAGCTCAGATTTGAAGCTACGTTCGTGTGGGAAATAACCCGGTTTCCCCAACAAATAACCCCCCCCCCCCAAAAAAAAAAAATGAAAAGCAACTAGAGCATAACAGAAAAGGGAACCTTGCATCTCACAGCAATGTTGATAGCATCAGAAGGCCGAAGGTCGATTGTGACGGACTCTGTTTCATCACCCACCTGTGACAACATCCACAATGAGTGAAGACTACATGAATATCCAAGAGCAAGAAGGTGGTCCTCAGTCCACACACTAAGTAGATATATATATACCTTTGTCAGGTACAACTGAGCAAAATAGGCCTCGTGCACTCTTTTAGTAACTCTGACTAGCTTTACCTGCATAAGAATGAAATACTTATCAGAATTCACAAACCAGATATCAAAAGGGTAATGATACATTGACATGTCCAAAAGATAGAGATGGATCATACCGAGTAGCCCATCTTTTCAATCATGTCCTTAACAACTTGATATATCGTAGGTCTAGCCTGGAACTAATAGCCAAAACATATATTAGCATTCATAATCAACACACGCCAGGAAAACAAGTAACCAGACTCATTGCGGAAGAGAAAAAGATGGCTTACAATTCGGACATTGCGCAATGCTGCCATGAGCAAGACACTTGCCATCTCCACTGCATTTAAAACCACAAATCAACTATGACTGGGAATGGTAATAAATAGATACAAAAGACTGGGATCATGTTAGATCACGTACAAACGATGACTGATAGAAGAAGCTCAGTATCATCTTCCATCTTCAGAACAATCGCATGATGAGGTGCATAATCGGGCAGATGCCCACTTTGAGGACTGTTATGAATACATCTTAAATGCCTACCATCCCTCATTTTAATCATAAATCCATCCGGTCCACATTTCACCTCATCTACATGAAACAGTTAAGAAATAAACCAGTCAATCATCTTCACGACATATCCACTAATAGGTCGAGTGGCCAAGGACGCTCATTGACTTTAATAGCGCACACATACCAGCTTCAACCACGCTGGAATTAACATAATTGTCATCGCTTTCGTTAAAACTCCCAGCCATGCTTCCATTCCCATCTGAAGATGAACTGAAACCACAACGCACCGTGGACTTGCCGTTTCGTAATTTCAGTTTACGAGACTTGCTCTTTCCACCAATCACTCTTCTATATCCCCATATATCACTTGTCAGCAACCTTGCCCGTGGAAATGGCCTATTAACCATCGGCGTGCCAACCCCGACTTGTTTGCGGCAAACGGCAGCGCAAATTAACGGTCCTTGCAATGAAACCATCTTTCACGATCACCACCTATATACCACAATAAAAAAGAAACGTAAGATGTCTATTAAATGAATTTTGCAGTTCATGTTCGTTTTTTTAGTTAGAGCTCAGATTTTAAAAACTAAATTAATAAAGAAAATTTCTATATTCAAAAACAAAAAATCGATAGATAAAAATTTACACCTGGAAAGATTTCCGGAACAGGCAAGTATTAACTAAACAAAGATAAAATGAGTTTTGATCTACGATGAGAACAAAGTAAATCGATAAGCTTTGGAAGTTGAGGGAAAAGTCTTGATTGATTAAAATGTGGAATATGAATAAGCTTTTCGAATATCTTAAATTCTTTCAAAAAGAAAGGAGCGGAATGAAAATTGGAAAATGATCAAAGATCCATATCTGAAACCATCTCACAAATTACGCTTCTATCTCTTATGGTGACGTCTAAGTTGTAACAGATTAACAAAGTTTACGGCCGAATATTTCAATATATTTTTCAAAACAAAACATTTAGATGAAATTCCATGGCCTCTGTTAGTTGTCTCAATTGCACCTACATAATACATCCGAGTGATTGCAGTGGAGAGTCAACGTGCATTTTCTTCGACACAACAAACACTGGATATTTATAAAAAATGCTTATTTTTTGGATAATTGATGTGTTATTACCCAAAAGAGCATATAAATGCTACAAAAAATATAAGTCCTTACAAGACCATTAGAAAACGATCCCCCAATCTGTATAAAGTTGCCCATTTATAGTATCTATTTTATAATTGTGTAAACGAATTCCTATTATATCCATTATACAGTCAAGAATTGTATCTGCAATACGTGTTAATTCTCTAAATTGTCGAAAGTTTCTCTCGGTCCAAATAACATAGATGTAAGCGCTCCAAGCAATTTTAAGGATACAAACAATGAGGGACTTACCCTTCAGATTATCGATGGATCAACGCAACTCTTCATCCCAAGTGGTAACCGATTTGTGCACTCCACATAACAAGAGAACATATCCCCAAATACTTTTAGAAAAGCAACACAAAAAATAAGTGGTTGTGTGATTGAGAACCAGTCCACTCATTTGACATTACTCATCAATGACAATTCTCATTCAATGTAGCTTATCTTTGGTGAGAGGACGATCTAGTGTTGTCATCCAAGTGATGATGGCGTGCTCTGGGATATGAAGGGAAGACCATACTATCGTGTGCCAAGCAACTATAGTTCTTTGTTTCCTAAGTTCATTTCAAATTCATCGTGTCTTGACTTGTCTCAAATCGATAACATTAACAAATAGAAACCGCAGCTTCATCTTAAATCTTAAGCATTTTTTTATCAACCAACTATAATGAATAATCTTAAGAATAAGAATAACTATCTTATTTTAACATGAATAAATGAATAACTTAAATCAAAAGAATAATTTTTTGTATTTATTATATGATAGTAATCCAATATATATACACACAAAATAATTTTGTTCCACCGTAGTGTATATGAACTGATAAGTGGCCTATGAAAGGAACATAATTAGAAAACGTTTTTACCTTTTATTATATTTTCTCCGTTCTTACAAAATACAATCTCACTTTTAATAGTTTTTTAAGTTTTATATATTACGTGGTAAAAAAAAATAGAAAGAAGGAATATGCTAGCCGTTAGGCAGCCTAACTAATTAAGATAGCCATTGCAATAAATTATGGATCAAAACACAATGTGAAAGAAGCTCTTTCAAAGGATACAAACGATAAATTAAAAAAAAGTACAAGGATTAATGTTGTTAATGGATCAAGCTTGGTCTGTCTTGTAAGGTTGTGATTGAAACAAGATGACCAAATTTGTTCCATTGAAACAAGAGGTAGCGCTTATTATTCTCCTAGCCGACTTATGGGCTAATAAGATGATCAGTATTCTTTCTCATAATATATGTCCCAACATCTTTAATATCTCTTCTCGCCTCCAAACTAGCAAGCGGCAGTCGTTCTCAAGCTCATCCGGTGAAATTATGCGGCGGTGGCGGCCAAATACCGCCACCACTGTCGCTAGTAACGTAAGACATGCACGACAATGGCACTAGACATAGGCCTCGACTTTTGAGATCTCGCTGTGCTTCTTCGTTTCCATCCTCCATCGTTGAACCCTAAAGATCATTAAAACAATTTTCAACATCAAAGCTATACTAGTAATTTGAATTATTGGAATACCCCTTGTTCCATAAAATGACATGAACAAGTTGTTTTCCGCAGGCAAATGGAGATATCTTTCGCTTACCCCTTGTTTGGATCTGGATGTTTTACTGCGAGATGACTTCATATACGGAACGCTTAATGTCTGCCAAAAGCAAATACATTAATCATTCAGTTCCTGTCTAGGACTGAGCTCTAAACTAAAGGGAGACAGTTGATGTCTTTCTTTTTGTGCCAAAAAGAACTGAAGAATCTCAGAAATCTGATCAAAATCAAAAGAAACAACAATTCTCATGGCAAGGTTAAAGGCTATACACCCTACAATTACAGCACTATAACTATAGCCTACAAGTATATGTTTTAATAGTTGTACAGTGGGATGAGTAAAATAATCAAGGACCTTAAATTGGACTTGGTATACCTTAAGAGGAGAGAAACATAGGTTTATAAAACCCTATAAAGAATCCCTTTTTTTTGGCCAAGACCCTATAAAGAACCCTAGCAGCTACTTTTCCCGAATATTTTAGGGTAAACTTCTAGAGAGCCTAGCTTGTTGGGGGTTGCAGTAGCCCATAACACATTGAGGCAGAAATAATAGTTTAAGAATGTGTCAGAGAATAGTTAAAATATAATAATGTAAGAAATCGCGAAATTCAAGGGGAATGTTTTGGGAAGATGATACTGGTAGTACCTCGACTTGATTCTGAAGGAATTTGATGTATCCAATAGCCTCCATTAGTACGGACGCTGTATCTGTCTGTGGTATTCTCCCCACCACCGCATGCAAAAATAAACTCGTCATTTTCCATTAATCACCTACTAATCTAATAAAAAACCTTAAACTAATATCACTAATAAATAAATAAATAAATCTCAATCTCTTCTGTTTTCTTTTCTTTTTATCAGTATAGCAGCTACTGGTAGTTGTTTATCACTGTGTTTCTTTCCTCTTTTACCTTGCCAAAAGGAGCAACCAATTGCTGTAGAGCAGCAATTCTGTCTCCCAATTTCTCTTTCCTAACCTGTTGATGCAAAACCAAGCATAATACTTAAGGTCGGAAAACATGTGAATTAACAATGAATAATGTCAAGTTTTTTTAAGGTTGTTGGGTCACCTTAAAGGGAGGGCAGGAGGCGCGTGACTCCAAACGAGATTTCTTGGCTGCTGCTGCTGCTGTTGCCTTTGCTTCCGCTAAATTGCTGGGCCTCTTTGCCTCTGTTGTTTCAGTGGGGAAGGGCGATATCTTTCATGGAGTGCAAAGAGTAAAAATCAGTTAAATGATCATCCAAAAAGAAGTAAAAAAAAAAGAAATAAAAATAAAGGCATAAAGTTCTGGAAAAGATATAAGCATACATCGATTAAAGCTGAAGGGTGGTGGGCATAGTTTTGAACAAGATAATACTCTTAGTCTCTTACTTATATGAATAAAGGTTTTCAACTTTTCAATCGTTTTCCCTTAGGATCATTTAAGAAAGTGTTTCACTAATTAATCATATTCTACTTATTATTCGTGTTAATTAATTGAGATCTAGAATTCCATGATTTAGTTCAATGCATGAAGTAAAAAAGACATGCGGTGTTATATTATACATATCAGAGCCATGGCAGTGGCAGTGCAGTGTTTGGATTACAATAATGTTTTGTACTTGAGGCATGGTTTGCAGTAGAAATGAATGCTGCTGCGAGAAAGAATAGGGAACACTTACTTTACTAGGGGAATAAGCTGCTGGCCTTTGATTTGACTGCAGCAAATTATGGTGGTGATGGAGACCAAAAGAAGGGCTGATCTCTTTGTATATACCAAGATTATCATGACGATCTTCTGAAGGATAGCTAAATCTACTGCTTCTGCTAAATCTCGCAGGATTTAAGAGATCCAAGGCCTCCAAATTCATGTCGAAGGAGCTCGGGATATTCGGGGGAGAAGAAGCTTGGTTCAAACTTGAAATATTTATACTAGGATAAATCTGGCTGAAACTCCCTCTACTTGGTGAAAAACCAGTCCTAGGGATAGAACAATTCTGGGTGCTTGAGTAAAATTCTGGTCCAGCAGAAAACATCGGGAAACCAGAAGATATTGTCTTGAGCAATAGTTTCTCGCTCAGATCATTCAAATCCCTTTGCTCGTTATTCTTCATGTAGTTTGGTTGAGGCAGCTGACGGGAATCTCCGACGCTGGAGGAACTGTCGCTTAGGCCATGGCAAGAATGGGTGGTGAAGCTCCCACCGCTGTTAGTCCAGTCTTGGATCATGGAACTGTTCTGAGGAGATGCTAACATGTCGTTTTTCTGCCTTGAGTGCAATATATCCCCATTATAATTTGGACTGAACTCACCGGAGTTCCTGGGGAAAAAAAGAGAGAGTATAAATTGAAGTATCTGAAATACTGTACTTGGTGAACCGACAAGTTCTAGGAATCCAAAACCAATGCAAGAAAAAGAAAATATTCTCCCGAGAAAAAACAACTGATAAATAAGTAAATATTGAGCAACATAATTGTGATTGATGCACATCAAATCAGAAAAGATAAAAGGGAGATAGATTCCGGGGTTAAAGTAAAATTCATAATGGCCTGTGAAGCATGAAGAGACAAATATATTTGTATAGAAAGCTTGATGAGAGAGAAAGGGAAACTTACAAGGCAACACTTGGGGCGGTTGGGGTCCAAGAATGGGTGCTTGAAACTCCATAACAGGGAGAGATTGGTATAGAAGAAGAAGATAACCCAAGAAGCTGGTCTTGAAGCTGGTGCTGGTGGTTTTCAGACTCCATAATGACAAATTTAAAAGGAACAAGAAAAGGCTTGAAAATCCCAAGATTGAGTAATTAAAATTTAACCACACTTCTAGTTTCCAGGAATCTCTCACTCTAATCAAAGAAAACAAGTTCAGGTGACACCCACATATACACCCTCCCTTATGCTTTTAGCTAAAAAAACTTTTCCCAGTTTTCTTTTTTCCTCTTTACTCTTTCAAGTTTCCATCTTAAAGTAATCTTTAAAAGAAAGAAAGAAAGAGAAAGAGATAGAGAGGAGCTTCAACAATCCCTTCTCCCTCCCACCTTTAATTATTTATTTCTCTTTTCATCCCACTTTTTTGCAGCTATCCCTCGATACACGATTTTGCTTAAAAAAACACACTCACTTTGTTTTATTTTAAAGAAGAAAAAGAAAAGATGAAAGCTCACTGCAATTACAGGAGGATGATTAAAACTTCCTGAAAGCCATGATTAAGCCTTCGATCCCAAGACTTTGAACAAAGGTCTGAGAAGAGAAATGATAACAACCATGCCCTCTCTCATCTCCACATGTTCAAAGCCCCTTTTATATATATTGCTTCCATTGTTATCTTCTATATATAAAATCAGCGAAATATTATAATTTCTTTCTTCCCACAAACATTCTCCTGTGGAATATGATATAACCTTTTAAATTCTTCGTCAGTAACATGATTGAGACACCTTAACTTATTTTTCTTTTGCGTCTCTTTGTGCTGTGATTGGTCATCCCCAAAAGTACATAGCTTGCCCCGTAAAATATTACTTCGTACAAAGTCCACAATATATATAAAATAATCTTTATATATAAGTTTTGTCTGAACTTATAGTCTTATTTTTATCATTAACTGTATACAACGTATGTCGGCTATAATAAATAATTTCTTTAGAGTTTTAGACATGAAGTTATGTTTCGAACTTTGGCCTACCCGATGCAGGTGGGATTGCACCTTTTTACACTGCCATTAATGGGTATTTGTGTGGTTGAAGGAGGTGCTGTTCAGATAGATATGTCCTTTGTGATGCAGAGATGATCAGAACAAACCTTATGGAATATAGAAATGGGTATGATTTTAGTGAAGACTAGCGAGAGTGTCTGGGAATTTCCCAAGTGAGAGGGGCCTCCCCTCCCACGATGGCAGTAACATATTTTATGTATGCCTTGGTGATTCAAATATAAGAGTCCGGACTGGTACAAGTGGTAAGCAAATTTGGTATCGCTTTCGAGTTCGGGGCCATATGTATGCAGAAATTCTTCACTGAAAGACTCACTCACCCAAATCGGTCCAAATAAATTAGGGCAAAGCTTGGAGAACCGGGAGGACAGAAAAAGAAAGATGAGAGTCATAAGATTCTTACCATTTCATTATGTATGGATTGAAAAAATGGAAATCGGCAATCCTTTTCCCTTCCTTTGTAATGCCACTGTCTCCTAAAGGCTGCCGTTTTCATTAATTTCTCCTCTTGTTCCGGCTCTGGCCCCTTCCCGCACTATATTTTACAGTCCCTCTATGTCATTGTGTTACAACAACAATCAGAATCAACACTACAAGTGCAATTACAAAAACATAAATATATTAAAGAACTATAATCAAAAGTAATATAACATAACAAGATATATAGTTGGATGAAAATTGAATCTATACACGATCAGAAATAATCATTGTAGTACAGCTGAATTGAAACCGAACCAATATAGACCACACTCAGAGTTAAAATAATCTGAACAATAAACCAAACAAAATGGTGGACTCACACACAAGGGCGAATTTAGAATTTTTTAGGGGGGCAAAAAATAAAAAAGTAAATTTTTGTTGAGTCAAAGTTTATTCTATTATTTTTAAGGGTTTCGTAACTTCAATAGTGTATAAATTTTATTGACCAAGTATGAAACATAAACACAGGTCAAGTTTTATGCTCTTAATTTGCTTTTTCTTTTTAATTATGTGCATATATATTATTATAAAATTTATTGGAAAATATTATTTTATAATTATTTTTTGGTCATTGTATATAAATAAGTTAAGTCCACTTATATTATGTAAAACTCAACTAGTTGAACACTGATAAATTATCACGAGATGAATGAAATAAATAGATAAAATTAAAAGTTGAAAATGAAAAAAAAGTTATGGGGAAAAGGGTGTAAAGGGAAAGGGGAGGGGTCAAAAGAATAGGAAACCGAACGTGAATGGAATAGGAATAGGATTATGTTTGTGTTATCATCATGATCACATATATTAACCCCATAAAGAAGCATTGATTTGTTATTATTTCAAAAAAATTGTTATTATACAATGCTCCAACAAATGTTGCAAAATAAAGCTTATTGATATTGATTTTAATTTCTTTATCTCCTTTGTTTGAAAGGATTTTAGTAAAAATATTAGGTTCAAAAAATAAATTTTGGTAAAAACACCTAACTCTAGTTAAATATACTTAAGATTTGGTTTCTAATATTTATGGTTTGAGTTCATTACTACTCAATTTTTAACACCGTAATATATTATTTATTTTTATATATTTTTATCACATAAAAGTTAAACCTACCATAAAATATAATACTATAATATAAGCCTAAAATATGTTAAGTGTCTATATTTAATATTTTAATAAAAGAAATTAAACATATAAAACTATTAAATATTACACTAGAAATAGTACAAACATAGGTGAGCTTAGATAAATTAAATACTACATTTCAAACTAGTTAATCTTAGACAAAAACATATACATTATAGGTTTAAATATGTTAGAGGTCATTATATTACTTAAAGTTTAATCTTATAATGTATTTTTTTTTGTTGCAAAATTGAGTCTTTATACTATTTTTAGGCTAAACTATAAAATAAGTGCTCAAACTATGTCTCTTTTTTGTAATAGGCGCCTAAAGTATTTTTTTGTTGAAATATGTGCCTAAACTTTTATTTTGGCTGAAATAAGTGCATAAACTATTTTTTGGCTGAAATAGGTGCGTAAACTTTCATATTTGACTTATTTTAAAGTCAATTTTGGCACCTACTTGGGCACATTTTTCAACCAAAAATGAAAGTTTAGGCACTTATTTCAGCCAAAAAATAGTTTAGGCACATATTTCAGCCAAAAACGAAACTTCAGGCATCTATTTCAGTCAAAAAATATTTTAGACACCTATTGCAAAAAAGAGACATATTTTTGGCACTTATTTGTAATTAAGTCTATTTTTTAAAATCTTGATTTCATACCCGTCTTTTGTCCAATTTTATTGTTAATTGTTAACGTGACTACTATAAAAAGGTAAAATAACTTTTTTATCCCTCACGTTGACAAATTTTATTAATTAGACTTTAAAGTCAGTAAAACTGGTTTTTAGCGGCGTTTTTCGAGCAAACGCCTCTAATTTTATATCTTTAGTGGCGGTTTTTGTTGAGGAAATAAAAAATTATCATTAATTGAACAATACAAATTTCTAATTATCTACATTTACATTTTTAAGGATCAAACTGATAAAATAATAAATGTTGAGGACTAGAAAAGTCATTTCCCTTTTCTATTGTTGTCATGTCATGAGCAAATGATAAAATTGAACATAAGTTATGAAAAGATCAAAATTTTCAAATCAAATATAGTACATAGATTCAGTTTCACAAGATATAATATAAAGTCTAAATTTTAAAATTCGAAATTGTACATTAACCTTTAACATAATTAAACATATATTATACTAATGCATTTCATCAGTCAAAGAACAACTCTACTTATTTTAAACCTGGAATTTATCAGCCTAGTAATCCTCTGTTGCAGGTGAAAGGAAAATTTAACACTGAATTCAAGATTACATATAAATTTTGATCAAACGTATAACATGATATATAAAATTTAATTTAGTGTAATTATACACATAGAATTTAATTTTAGTTCAATTGTACACATGAAACACTGATTTTGATTCAACAACATATTTTAAAAAATAAATACAAATATTTATTTTTATATTAAATAAATATAATTATTTGAATATATAATGTTTAAACATACAATGATGCTAAGTCGATAGCAATTTTAGTATTTTTGTGAAAATTGAATGCAATCAAAACATAAAGTATACAACTGTACAAAATCAAAGTTCAATTTTCACTATGCACATTTGGCCAAAGTTCATTTAATATTTATTTATAAAATAAAAAATACTAATTTACCATTTTTAGTACAACTTGCATTTTGCTCTTGTATTTATTGTTGCGATATCAAAATAGATATACTTTGGCCTTTGTGATCCAAAAGCAATTTTTTTCAAGGTACAAATTATAATTGTTTAAATTATTCATATTGTTTTAAATCGAAGATGATTGTATCTAAACATTCTCAAATTTATAATTTTTTAATGTCACAACATTAACAATATGAATTAAACTAATATGAATTCGTCTTGTGATTCCAAAATTGTATATTCAAAGAAAGAAACCATACACAACCAAGCTCTTAAATATCATTAATTAGAATTTAATAATCAAAATCATTGTATTAATTGAATTTTTCTTTTACTGTTGATGTTTATATTAATTTATCAATGTAGCATGTTATTTCTTCCTCTCTATATATAATCCATAGTTGCAAAAAAAAAAATCTCTATCCCTTTCCGTATATAAACATATTTATTCCTTCGTGATATACAACTATACTATACATGTATAAATTTAAGTGACAAAAACGGTACTAATAATTAATATATATATATATATATATATATATATATAGGTTGAGATCAACTTAAATTGTGTAAAACTCAATTACTTGTACGCAGTTTTTGGACCGTTGGATGATGGTAATTAATGACTCAGGTTATTTCCTTATCTTTTTTTCCCAAGTGATAATCTTCACATTTTTTACTGTTAATCTCATCCATCCATTTTCCTTATCCAATGGTCCTAGATTAGTGTAAAATTAAATGAGTTTTACACCATGTAACTTGATCTCATCTCTCTCTCTCTCTATATATATATATATATCTATATATATATATATGGATGAGTCTGCACCGCTCCACGAGCACCAATGAGCACTATTAATTTAATTTATAAAGAATTTAGAAATTAAAAGGTAAATTAATTAAAATACATTTTTTTATTTTTAATTAAAATACCCCTAAATTATAAAACTCTAATTTTTGTTCATTTAAAATTCAAGTTGTCGCTACCGCCGTTGAGGCAACAACAAGCACGCAAAATACTCAAACACTTATATTGCTAGACATCGATGCATAAATATCATGTAGGGGAGAAAAAATTTTGCTGGACATCGGCGAAAAAATACAAAATAGTGGTCGGCAGGAAGAAAAATATGTTGTTGGACATCGACAGAAGGGTAGTGGCGACGAAAGGATGACGACGACAGCTTAAATTTCAAATTGTAAAAAGAATAGAAAACATAAAGCTTTTTCTGTTATTTCACGATGAAAAAGATACAACATAAAACTCTTTTTTATAGTCTTTTTTAGGAGTTAAACTAGGATAAGGACTCCTAGTACTACAAAACTTCTAACTCTTACAAGACTTAGGACTCTTTAGGAGTTTTAATCCTAATCTATTTACATAATATAATAAGTGTAGTTAACTACCAACTCTTAGGAATTTAATCCTAAATTATTTACAATCGACAATATCCTACACTCCCCCTCAAGTTGGTGAGTATACATTGTATAGTCCCAGCTTGAATAAAAAATCATCAAAAACTGTTTTGGATAAGGCTTTTGTGAGAACATCTGCTAGTTGACCTTCTGTAGAAATATATGACAAAATAGCTACCCCGTTGGTAATTTTTTTGAAATAAAATGCTTGTCTATCTCAACATGTTTTGTTCTATCATGTTGGACTGAATTCTTTGTAATCTGAATTGCTGATTGATTATCGCACATGACCTCGAATTTGTCTTTTTGGTCAGTATGTAATTCTTTAAAAAAACTTGAGTAGCCAAATTCCTTCACACATTTCTAGTGTTAAAGCTCGAAATTCTGCTTCAGCACCACTTCTAGATACCACAGATTACTTCTTGCTTCTCCAAGTCACAAGATTGCCCCAAACAAATGTGCAGTACCCACTTGTCGATCTCCTTTCCGTTAAGTCTCCTGCCTAACTTGAGTCTGTAAAGATTTTCACACTTCTATTCTTTGTCTTTTTAAAGAGTAAGCTGTGCCCAGGGGTTTTCTTCAAGTACCTGAGAATTCTGTTAGTTGCTGTCATGTGTTCTTCATTAGGATTTGTCATATGCTGACTAATTACATTTACTGGAAAAACAATGTCTGGCCTAGTTAAGTGTAGATAAATTAGTTTTCCCACCATTCTTTGGAACCTTTCTTTGTCAACTAAAGTACTTATTTCTTTAGTGAACTTCAGGCCAACTTCTATTGGTGTATCCGCTAGTTTACACCCAAGCATCCCCGCTTCAGAGAGCAAATCAAGGACATATTTCTTTTGATTAATCACCAGTCCTTTACTTGACTTAGCAACCTCCATACCAAGAAAGTATCGAAGCTGCCCCAAATCCTTTATTTTAAATTCTCTATATAGAAGATTTTTTAAACATTCGATTTCCTCCTTCTCATCTCCTGTTACAATTATATCATCTACATAAACAATTAAGATAACTCTTTTGTTTTTAGAGGTTACCTTAATGAAGAGAGTATGATCCGCCAAAGATTACTTGTATCCATCTTTCAAAATAGCATTGGTGAATCTATCAAACCAAGCTCGAGGGACTGTTTCAGACCATACAGTGACTTGTTGAGCTTGCAAACTTTCTGATCTCCTTCGATTGATCTCAAACCAGGTGGAATCTTCATATAAACCTCATCTTCTAACTTTCTATTAAGGAATGCATTTTTCACATCAAGTTGATGCAACTTCCAATCAGAATTGACAGCTAGACTGAGTAATACTCGAACATTGTTGAGTTTTGCTACTGGAGCAAAAGTATCTGTGTAGTCGATCCCATAAGTTTGTGTAAAGCCTTTAGCCACAAGCCTCGCTTTATATCTTCGGACACTACTATCGGAGTTATATTTTACAGTAAAAACCCACTTACAGCCAACAGATTTTTTACCTTGGGGAAGATCTATTATTGTTGTAACACCCCCTTCCCGGTCTGGTAGAGAACCGGGTCGGAGAGTGCTACCGGAAAATAATACGGAGATCGGAGACATAAATCTTTTAGTGACATAACATATTAGGGATCAGAACTTATTCCAAAGTTCAAAAATCATTTCGGCATATTTTATTAATCTCTTTTAAGACTTAACACTTAACTTATTAACAACTTATTTGAATTGGGGTCAATTTTAAACTTTTTCAAACTCAGGGACTAATTTGTAATTTTTACAAATTAGGGGTCCTTATCTGAAATTCGTGATATTATACTGAAATTAAACTTACTAGTTATTAACCTGTAAAATCTCATTACTAACAGAGGTCATTTACCTATCTGATTAGACTAGATAATGTTCAGTGACTATTTTGTAAAGTATTCAAATCTATTTCTTTTTGAATTATCTTACTAAAATTCTTTACATATTTCAATGAGCCTAACAACTCACAAAAATCATAGAGTCCTTTAATCAATGTTTTACTACCAATTATGTCAATTTTATTACTAACTTAATAGTCTATATAGCTTTAAAACCTTATATAAAACATAGGCAAAATTTCACAATAGTAGGCCCACAAGATTAGTATAATTACTTTAACTACTTTGCCACCATACTAGGAGTTCATAAGGACAAAACACATTACTCTTTAATTGTAGTGACTTGCCAACCTTCCAACTAATCTCGATCTCGATCTGTTACTTTCCTTAACCTGAAATGTTATGCAATGAATGCATTAGACTTACATAGTCTAAGTGAGGTAGCCAATGACAATGAATGATCATATTATGTCATGTAACATGCTTCCAAAAATGAATGTCATGCTAATTATGCAATAACATGGCATACTTCATATTCATAACAAAACATAATATCATATTATGAGCATAACATAGCATAATGTATCAAACACATAATATATTGGTACCATTTCTTGATTTGTGCGTGTCATCCTTGCACAGGGGCCATGCTAATCTTGTAACTATTTCAAGTAATCATTGATGCAACAATAACATCATACTTTTATATTCATTTATACAACAAGTATCGATCAAACATTATCATATACAACAACAAGCATCATTTAAAAGCATTAGCATATACAAGACAAGTAGGCATATCAATCTCATTTCATTGGTACTTATCATTTAAGTACTTATCTTTCAAGTCATGTAACTTTTAAATATTTTGCCTTGGATGATTAATGAACAAGGTAATCGAGTCTTCATGTAACATGTAACATTAGATACTCAAAGTATCCATTTCTCATTTCAACATATAACAGGGGATGCATAGGCATCAATGGTGACTTACCACCATTCAATTATCAAGGTGACTAACCACCTTATCAGGTTTATAGGTGACTAACCACCATCCTGTAACAAAGATCAGGGGAGCTCAACGACTCTAAGGCATGCCATTCTACCTATAGACACTAATCAAACCAAGGACTTTACTTATCTTTCTTTATTAACAAGATCATTCACTTGCCAATCATTCATAATTTCAAAGGCATTTAACCACTTCAATAGGCATACACATATAATCAATCAAGCATCATGGTAATCTAAAATTCCAGCAAGCACATGAGATCATTTTCATTTTATAATCATCAACAATCAGTAGCAAAGCTTATCATTTAGTCTCATTTCACATAGCTCAAGCAATCAACACATCATAGCAACTAATCATTTTTATGCTAAGCATGCTTATCTAACAAGCAATACACATTTAGGTCAATATTCTTGCCTTTAATCATTCTTCCTTATCATTTTAAATTTTACCAATCATTATTAAATTCATTACATGTTCTATGATTTTCAGATCATATCATATTAAATAACAAGATGAGCCGTAGCTGCATATCAGATAGCATTTCATATTATTTTCACATACATGTAGCATATCATAGTCATTTTTGAGCATATCCAAATAATGCAGGGTACTTACCAGATGCAAATAAATTCATAATTAATGCAATAGGAAGGCACCGAGCCTACCCCTGACACGACTATACCCACATATCAGAACAAAGAAACAAAGATCGGAATGACACCGCGTCACCCGAGACAAATGCATCCACACTCACATATCAGAACATAAAAACAATGATCGGAATGACACCGCGTCACCCGAGACAAATGCATCCACACTCACATATCAGAACATAAAAATCAATGATCGGAATGACACCGCGTCACCCGAGACAAATGCATCCACACTCACATATCAGAACATACAAACAAATATCGGAATGACACCGCGTCACCCGAGACAAATGCATCCACACTCACATATCAGAACATACAAACAAATATCGGAATGACACCGCGTCACCCGAGACAAATGCATCCACACTCACCTTGATCCAAGCTTAGAGACATTTTCCTTATTCTCCAACTTTGTGGTTTCCTTCATTTCTACTCTTTTCTAACCAAACATTAAAGAAATATATCATTTAGTACATTAGGCAGCTTGCATTCTCCTCAAAGAAATATTTATATAAAATGTTCTATAACTCAAAATCTGATTTCGTTTGTTTTAAACGAAACTAGACTGAATAACCTTTTAAACCATATAAATTATAGCTTTTAATTCCTCTTATACAATTTATAATGAAATTTTAAATTCAATGTTGATGCAGATTTAGGGGTAAACTGTTACCCTGTTTTTATGACCTTTACTTACTCAAAAATTCATATCTTTTTACTCACAACTCCAAATAAGGAGTTCTTTACCATTCTAGAAAGCTTAAAAACACACCTTTATAACTATGTATGACATATAATTTTATCATTTCCCTATTAATACAGTTTATTACTTGAACATAAGACATTTTCAGAAACATAATCTGTCTATGCTTAATTTGTGACTTTAGTGCATTTATAACCTATGTTTCACTACACTATTAATATTGAGCTTTTAACCACGTTTACACTAATCTTATAACATTATTTTTATAATCCAGTAACCTCAAAAATAGGACATGTAAGTCCTCAATTTATCAATTTCTACAAAACAGTCCCCTTTTTATTCTTTAATAATTCTATATGTGATCTAAATGGATTTAACCTACCAATTGAGACTTAATTCAAGCTTGGCCATTTAATTTCATTCATTTCATGACTCCCCTGTTTCAAGTATAAATTTCCAGAATTTTATTGGCATTATTTAAGCCCCTATAATTTTCGAATTTTACAATTTAGTATAGCAGATTCTAGATTTATTCAGTTTTAGTCCAGTAACTTCTAACAACAATTCCGAGACCTATACTTAACATTTTCGAGCAAATCATACCTCTATTCCATGTAAAATTTTGTCCTCTACAACTTTGTAGAAGAACACTTTTTCCAGAAATGACTCTAACATGCTCAAAAATGCAGTTTTCTACCGGACAGTTTACAAATCCGAATTTCTTTATTCTTTCTACCCTTATTTTTTACCAACCTTTAATTAATCCAATTTCATGCTTAATATAAATACTAACATCAAATTAAAGGTAGTTGAGACTCTAATCTCAACTCTAATTTATTTCACTCACCTTGACAGATCGGTACTTTATTTTTATTTCTTGGGCTTGACGGTTGTTCCGAATCTACCTTGTGTACTATGATAATTAATAAAAATCAATTAAAATCGACAAGACAGTATCGAATAAATATAAAATATTAAATAGATTCGATACTGAAACTTAGACTAACCAAGGATTTGAACTTACCCCGACGTCGGCAGATATTCGATATTATTATATCGAATATATCGGATTACCAATCAAATACTGGACCGCCTATATATTTTTTTTTCACTACTCGAATGCTTCGTTGGTTTCTTGCAGTGACTCCCCTAGAAAACCCATCCCTATTTATACTAAGCATGGCCGGCTCTCAATTATATTTCCAATTCTCCACGTGGGTGGTTATAAAGCTTTGTTTCATTGTTGCCACATATAGTGGAATTTTGGTGGCATTTTAGTAACCACTTCTCTTTTTATTTATTTATTTGCTAGCCACATGTAGTTGCAATTATTTTCTTATCTTCAATAGTTGATTTCCAATTTCAATTTGTATTCAATTGGTTTCCATTTGTGGAGTGGTTGGCTTGTTGCCGTCCACTTCACTTTGTATTATTATTATATTTTTTTAATAATAATAATAAATTATTATAATTTACCCCAAATAATATTTATTGGTTCAGATAAGATCGAATAAATTATTCAATTAATAAAAATATTCGGTCACCGGAATTTAATTCCGACTAGACCGGTTTTTGGGATGTGACAATTGTCCATGTTTCATTTTTCTCAAGGGCACTGATTTCTTCTTCAACAGATATTCTCCACTTAGGATGCTTTAGTGCCTCATCAACAGTTGAAGGGATCTATTCTTCATTTAAACTTGTTGTAAAGGCTTTGAAAGATGTCCTCAAAGAACTGTAACCAGCAAACTTCTGAATGGGATGTTTAGTACACTTTCTAACACCATTTCTAATTGCAATAGGAAAATCATCAAGGTTAGGAATAGTGGACTCTCTGATTGTATTACCTTCATCCTCCATGTCGATAAATAGACTCAATTTTAACTCACGGCGAGTGTCAGGTTGCAAAATAGCCTCTGGTATAATTTTCTTTTTTCTTACATAGGTTAAAATTTGTTTAGGAGGAGGTGTAGGTGTTTTTGAAGAGTTTTGAGGAGTTTTGGAAGGGGTGAATACGTCTTGAATAGGTGTAGGTGTTGATGTAGGTTCGAATAATGGTGAATTAGTGGGTTCAAAATCTGATAGTATATAAATATTTGGAGAGATTACCTAGGGTTGATGAGGATACTAAAAGAAGAAGATTGAAAAGGTGAAGGCTGAAAATCATCCCATGTCTCCCCCTGAATTGCAGCCTGAGGAAAGTAAGGGTCCTGCTCAAAGAATGTAAGATCCATAATAACAAAAAATCGGTGAGAAGGAGGATGATAGCATTTATAGCCCTTCTTGAGTGAAGAATAACCAACTAGTACACACTTCAAAGACCTAAGATCTACCTTGGACTTATTAGGGGTTGAATTATGAATGAAGACAGTACAACCAAATATTTTAAGAGGTAAAACAGTCGAAATAGGCTTAAAGTGTGGATAACTCTCCAAGAAAACAAATTGAGGTGTTTGAAAGTTCAAGACCTTACTGGACATGCGGTTGATTAAATATGTGGCAGTTAACAAGGCCTCACCCCACAAGTACTTAGGGACATTACTAGTAAACAAGAGAGAGCGAGTAACTTCAAGCAGGTGTCTGTTTTTTCTCTCTGCAATTCTATTCTGTTGTGGAGTATCTACACAAGAACTCAGTTGGATTATTCCTTGCTTTTGAAAGAAAGCACTCAAGGATTTAGCAAAAAATTCACTCCCATTATCAGACTTAAACAGTTGAATTTTAGTGTAGAATTGAGTGAGAACCATGTTATAAAACCTTTCAAAGATTCTCTCAGTTTCAGATTTATCTTTCATTAAATAAGTCCAAGTAATCCTGCTATGATCATCAATAAAGATAATGAACCACTTATTACCATCAGCATTCTTCACCCGAAAAGGACTCCAAATATCATTGTGGATCAAAGAAAAGGGGTGAGATGGTTTATAAGTAGATGGAAGATAAGATGCTTTAGTTTATTTAGCAAGGGAGCAAATATGGCATTTAAATAAATTGGGCTTTTTATTGATAAACAAAGAAGGATTGAGTTTTGACATATATTGAAAATTAGGATAGCCTAACCTAAAATGCCATAATAAAACATCATCTAATTGTCCTAAAGTAGTAAAAGAGTAAGAAGAAGAATTTGTAGAAGATGGTGAAGAGCCAAGGAGGACATAAAAGCCATTGTGCAAGCTAGCACTTCCAATCGTCTTCTTTGAGTCTATTGCCTGTAAAACACAACCAGAGTTATCAAAACTTGTAGAACACTTCAAGGCTGTCGAAAGTTTACTAACAGAGATAAGATTGCAGGCTAGATTTAGAACAAATAAAACATCTTCTAGCACGAGATTTCTATTGATACGGATAGAACTAAAGCCCTTAATTTGAGAAAGAGAACCATCAGCAGTTCGAATTGATCTACCAAAAGAGGATGCGAAGTAATTGAGGAACAAGTCTTTGTTACCAGTCATGTGATCAGAGGCCTCGGATTCGATTATCCAAGGTTGATTAAGCTGTGAAGATAAGAGGGCTGTAGAAAAGGGATTACCCTCAGGTTCTTTTACGGCCAGAGTTGTTGAATTAGGACTCACCATCTTTCCAAACAGTTTCTGAAGGTCTGCAATCTATTCTGGAGTAAAACTAGTTAAACTGAAGGTAGTAACAAAGTCGGACTGAGCATCTCGAGAAGATTTTAGCTTCCAATAAGCAGGTTTTTCATGAAGTTTCCAACACTTTTTCTTAGAGTGGCATGGTTTCTTACAGTGATCACACCAGGGCCTTCCCTTCTTAGTTGGACCAGAACTTGTTTGGGTGATCAGTGCAGACCCTTCAGGTGGAGAGGAATCATGAAGCATCAATGTACGCCTGCTTTCTTCCTTCTTTACTGTGGAAAAAACTTCTCGAATAGAGGGAAAATGGGACTGGCCAAGGATAAGACCACGAACTTCATCTATTTCTTTGTTCATGAAGAAATTAAAATTTTTCTCTGGATGGTAATCTTTTTGTATAAGGCAACATCAGTTGGTGTCTCTCAATCATTCCATTTAAAAAGATCAATTTGTTACCAAAGAGCATTTAGAGTATTATAGTAGAGAGTTACTGACATGCCTTCTTGTTTGAGAGCAGAAGCTTTTCCTTCGATCCCATATAATTATGAGATGTTTTCGGTGCTGAAATATGTCTCCTGGACAGCCTCCCAGATTTCAGCAGCTGTTGTATAAAGTAGGAAGTTTCTGCCGACACTGAGGGCCATAAAATTAAGAAGTTAGGACATCACACAGCTGTTTTCCTGCATCCATGTCGCATATTCAGCAGCAGCAGCAGGTTGTTCAATTTCTCCAGTGAGATAGCCCAATTTTTATCGCCCCGAAATAAAAATTTTGACAGATTGAGACCATTCCAAATAATTTTTACCAGTCAATCTATGACAGGTAATAGTGAGACTAGAAGAGTCATTGAGATCGTCAAAATCAGAAACAAATCCTGGTGGAGAGGTGATATCAGAGGTTGAAGAAGAAAAAGAAGAAAAAAAAAGAAAAGAGTTTGGGAGTTAGGAATCGACTAGGGTTGAGGAATCGAAGCCCAAGCCGATACCATGTAGAAAGAATAGAAAACAGAAAGCTTTTTATGTTATTTCACGATGAAAAAGATACAACATAAAACTCATTTTTATAGAGTCTTTTTTAAAAGTTAAACTATGATAAGGACTCCTAGTACTACAAAACTTCTAACTCTTACAAGACTTAGAACTCTTTAGGAGTTTTAATCCTAATCTATTTACATAATATAATAAGTGTAGTTAACTACTAACTCTTAGGAATTTAATCCTAAATTATTTACAATCGACAATATCCTACACAAATAAACAAAAATTAGGGTTTTGTAATTTAGGGGTAGATAGGTATTTTGATCTATGTTTAAAAGAAAATTAAAAATAAAATAATATATTTTAATTAATTTACCTTTTGATCTTTAAATAATTTATAATTAGACGATGAGTCCTTTAGATTTTTAATCTTTATAAATTGAATTAATGGTTCTCATCAGTGCTCATCGTTAATGGTACTCATCGGTGCTTGTCGAGCGTGGCAAAATTTTCCTATATGCGCGGGCAATTATTATTTTATTATTCATCCAGTGTTCGTATAAAAGTATATATCTTTATCTATTAAAAACGTACACATCTTTATGAGTAAATTAACTACTTGTTTATTTATTTTATATAGATACTTAATTACTACTTGAATGTAAGTTAAAAAAATTGATAAAGACCCATCATACTATGTTTAATAAAGAAAAATTAATATAATTTTTTTTAAAAAAAAATATTTCAATTCTGGTAAGGAAACAAATCTGTCTCTAGTGCTTTGTTTGCTTCCATATTTCTATCTAAAACTAATATATACAATATGTTTATTTAGCATATTAAAAATTCATATATAGGATAATTATTTATAACAGAGAATTTTCACCAAAAGATTTAAGATATTGTCGTGTGTTATTTTTATATATAGTATAACAACTTAAAACCATATTATATATATATATATATATATATATATATATATATATATATATATTATTAAGGGTGTTTGGAGTTTTTGAATTTTTTTTCGAAAAAAAAATAATAAGTAAGTCTTTGTTTTTTGCACCGATTGAACCATCGAAATAAAAAACTGAATCAATAAGTTCTCAAACCAAAGTTTGGCCTTGATTATGAAAATTGTGGTAGAAAAGTGCTTTTAAAAAGTATTGTTGAAAAGTGATTTTAAAAGTTGCGTTTAAGAATTTAGTATTTAGTATTGCTGTCAAATAGTATTCTTAAAAAAAGTGAAGGTTGAATTTAAAAATTAATAATGATTAAACATTTCATTTTAAATTCGAACCGCATTTTCAACCGAAAAACTAAAAAAAATATGACTTTTGAGTTTGGGTCAATAATCACTTTTCAAAAGTGATTTTTTTTATAGTAATTCACCTGTTTTCGTTGATTATTAAGTGAAGAAGTGATTTTGGCCCTCCAAACTCAATCAAAAACGATGCAAAGTCTTAACAATTTCCCCCCTAAAATACTATTGTTACGTGGCATATTATAATTCTACCATGTGGCATTTGTAATTTTTTCTAAATCATAAATTCATAAAAATAACATGTGAAAATAATATGATGCAACATGTGATATCAACAAATTAAAAGTTCATTAAATTTGATAATCAACATTAATTAAAAGAATAAAGTATAAACTTCATTAGACATAAAAAAATAAAAATTGAACGTTTTTTTTATATAAAAAAAACCAAGCGCTTCTAGCACTTGTTTTTAGCAAAAGTGAAAATTATTATTCATATATATATGGATATAAGGGAAGAGAAATAAGTATGATTAAGGTGTGATGGCCTGAAAGATTGATATTGGATGAGTGCCCACAATACTTCACATCAGTGGAAAAGTTGATATTGGATGGCAGAGTGAGAGTATGGGCATGCATTGCCTCTCTCTCTATCTCTTGTTTTCTATTTCAATATTAACTTTGGCTGCCTTTTACTCTCTGCCTTCCACGCTCAACTCCCCCATCTTTGTTGTTTTTGTTTACCTCTCCATCCCTACTTTTCTCCTTTTTCTTCTTTATTTAAAGAGTGCAAAAAAATGGTATATTTCCCCCTTCCCTAGTTTCCTTTGCTTCTGAGTTGTGACCTTTTCCATATTTCCCTATTTCATTACCTTCCAACATTCATTTTAAAAGCTGCTTCTGCATCAGATTTCACTTGTATATATATAGTGTTAATTACCCTCATTCTATATACATGAGTCTCGTAATTCAGGGTTAAGACTGGTATGTTAAAAAAACAAAAGTGATCAACTATTCAACTACCCTAAACCCTTTATTCAATGCTTCCAACTTACAATAATTCATGCATGTGTATAAGAAACTATTTTAATTAGAATAATCAAGTCAAAATATGTATCTCAATTATTTTAAAAAAAAAAGAATGGCAGTTAGAGTTACCTTCACGATACTGAATGATGAGCAAAAGTAGTGGTTAGTGTAGGAGCATGAAACTAGTGACGAATAGAGGACGTGTCGGTAGCTAATGGTTAGCAAATTTGATACAAATTTTGAATTGCCTACTGTTCATGTGATTGAACATAAAACATCAGATATGGAGTATGACTTGAGCTACTACCACTTTCAATCTTGGTTTAGAATTTAGACCCAAACTAAAAGTGGTCAATATTTAAAAGCATTTTGGAAAGAAAAAGTGGGGTTCAACAAATGTTGGAACAAAAATTTCTGCTCATTTTCGGTGTCTCTCTTTCTATGCTTCAACACTAAAAAATAAATTTTAAGCTAGAACCTCAAATTTTAAATTTTAAACCCTAAAAATACATCATATCCCTAATTTTCTAAACTCTAACCTTGAATTCTAATAATAAACTTCAATTATAAACCTTAAATTTAACTTTTTAGTGTGGGGTCATAAATAGAGGCAACTTAAATAGACAGTATTTCTATTCCAAATATTGACCCTTTCTCAGCTGCATAATTAACAAATTTAAGATTGGGATTCAATAATTAATGTGGTTTTATTATGATTTCTTTACATGTAAAACAAGATGTTAGTCCTTTGAAAAGCATGTTTGAGTATGATTAATCGCTTTTTAGGGGTCCATCATCCTTTCTTATTTTTACTTTATTCTTTTTAAAGCCTATATTGCCTTTTTCCGAGAGTACGTAGTCAACTGGTCAAGGGTCAAACATCCACTTCCTACAAAAATATAATATAAATTTATCCAAAGTTTTAGATAACATTGGATTAAGTTGTTCTAACTTTCATTTTAATTGATGGAAATATTAATTGGAATGCCGTGCCTATGATAGTGAATATAAACATTTTTAAATTGTGTGCTTGTGTGTGTTGTGCATGGAGTGATTGGAAAGTTGTTAGTCTTGATTTCTTTTCGGTCTCCAAAATTCACATTTAAAATAAAGTTTATTTTGATAATATTGCCTTGAATATCTCAATTTATTATCTTAATTATGTATATAATCTTTTTTTTTTGAAATAATTATGTATATAATCTTGCCTCTCGCAATTCTTGTGGTTTGCATATGATAAGACTACCTATGTTAGAGCACAAGCCACCTTATTAGCTTTTCAACAAGTCCAAATAAAAGAGAAAAATTAAAAATTAAATGTGAACTTGAGACAATCATTTATAATTATTCAAAAATCCGATTCATTAGTATCTCGACACTGAATTTAGGGATGAACAAAGCTTGACTCGAAAAAATTGAAACTTTCGACTCGACTTGAGGTGAAAAAACTCGACTCGTTCTGACTCGACTCGAAATTACATAAACTCGACTTGACTCGAAAAAATTTCAAATAAAATTTGAGTTAAAGTGGAAATTCGAATAACTCAAAAAATTTAGTAATTAGTGGGTTGATTTTTAAGTTCGAGTTAAGTTCCTCAATATATATATATATATGCCAAATATGAAAAAATATGATGAAATATATATATATATATATATGCATATCTTATATGATTAGAGAAAGTCGTTTAAATTAGAATCAAACTATACTATAACGTTATAAATAATTACAATTAAATTTGTATAGGAACTAAAAAATTCGACTCGAATCGAAAAAATTTCAAATAAAGTTTGAGTTGTAAAATATGACACGTAAACTCAAATAACTCGAAATTTTTTAACTCGACTCAACTTGATCGAACGCTCACCCCTAACTGAATTGCATTAACAATCAACACTCAATGATCGTAAATCTGATTTTGGTATCTAACATCATACTAAATCATTATTAGTATTAGTATTAAAGTTTAGTTTTCTTGAGATATAATCTAACATGATTGATGATGGATGATGGATGATAGTTTGATTCAATAATTGTAAGATCCGATATTGATATCTCACATCATACTAAATGATTTATTATTATTAGGTGTTGTATGATAGTTTGATCCAATACTTGAAAGATATGACTTTAATATATGGTCATGAATCAACCCAACATGAATATCTGTAATAAAAAAGTTAATTCTAGGTATTTATTCCATAAATGTTTTATTTATTTAGTTTGTTTAAAGAGGGAAAAAAAGAAATGAAGTAGTAGTACAGTATTAGTACATAAGCTTTTTTCTTCCCCATTCCAGTTGTTTAAATTCATTTGTTGCTTATACTTTTGCTGGTGTGTGTTTATAATTATACATATATCACAACTTTTTTAGTCAAAAAAATCGCAAAGCCCTTAAAAAGGGGTTTAAAGTTTTTGCAAGATTTAAAGGTATTGTCATAACAAGAAGACAAAGACATTGTCATAGCAGAATATATGCTTTCTATCACCTCCACTCACTTAATCCCATATCACATATATTTTAACGTTTAAAGTAAAAAGTTTCTCTTTTTTGAAAAAAAAAATAGTTTTTCTTCGAGAAAACGTATCTAAATAATTTTTTATACGCTAAAAATTATCAAATAAATTTTTGGCTAACATGATTTATCTCGGATCGTTGCAGTACTAATGTGATCTGTTGTTTTGAACAAAGGAATAAAAATTGTTCCTGCTGGAACTAAATCAACTAATCGAGAACTTAAAGGAGAGGAGGGAGGTGAGTGCTCCCGTTGAGTTAAGAACTTAAAACTTAAAAAAAAGAAAATAAGTGAGAAAATTCTAGCCATTCGATCATCATTGTTTTCTCAGTACTAATGTAATCTTTAAATTTACTTACATGACACTTTGATTTATTGATGTCTCAATTTTATGTGTCGTGTGACACAATAAAAGAATTTATTTAGTTTTTAAATTTTTCTAATATGTATATTAATATATTATTTTTTTGAAAAAATAATTAAAATTTAAAAATAGAAAACACAAATTTTTAAAAAATAAAAACTATTAAAATAGACCCAAATGCTACTTCTATAGCATTGATCCCTAAGATTCCAAATGCTTCTAAGCCTAAGGAGTTTCGTCCTATTTCCTGTTGCTCAGTGGTGTATAAAGTAATCACGAAGGTTCTAGTTACTCGCCTTGTGGATTATTTACCAGATTTAGTGGCCCTCAATCAATCTGCTTTTATAAAGGGAAGGAGAATTGGAGACAACATTTTACTTGCGCAAGAGTTAGTGATGGGCTATGCAAGGAATTCCTTATCTCCCGGAAGTGCATTGAAAATAGACCTTCAGAAGGCTTTTGATTCGATAGATTGGAGATTTCTTAGCAAGGTTCTTGAGGCTATTGGACTGCCGGAGCAATATAGACAATGGATTGAAGCTTGTGTTATGCAGTCTCGGTTCTCTGTTTCATTTAATGGCAGTTTGGTGGGTTTTTTTCGAGGAAAGCGAGGGGTGAGGCAAGGTGACCCTCTTTCGCCCTATTTGTTTGCTTTAGTCATGTCTGTTCTTTCGGCTCTGCTAAACTCAGCTGTGCAAGAGGGAGTGTTTAAATTTCATCCAAAGTGTAAGCGTGTTTCCCTTACTCACTTATGCTTTGCGGATGATCTTTTGATCTTTTGTAAAGGAGACTTAGAATCCATCCTCGGGGTGCTTAGTGTACTTGAAGTATTTTATAGCATATCTGGTTTGCAGCTGAATGCAACCAAATCTGAGATCTTTGTTTCAGGTGTTACTGAGGATCAGCTTGCTGCTGTGGTGGAAAATACTGGATTCAAAGTGGGTGTCTTGCCTGTTCGCTATTTGGGGATTCCCCTTGTTTCAAGGAAACTTACAGCCAAGGATTGCGCCCCATTACTTGATAAAATAGGTGGAAAGTTACAAACTTGGTCTAGAAAGAAGCTCAGCTATGGAGGGCGACTCCAGTTGATACAATCGGTACTGTTTAGCATCTTGAATTTTTGGTGTGGTCAGGTTCCTCTTCCAAAGGCTGTAATTAAGCGAGATGATCAAATGTGCTCCAGATTCTTTTGAAAAGGAAGTGATACTTCAGCTAAAGGCGCGAGGGTGGGTTGGAAGCAGATATGTTCCTTAAAGTCTGAAGGAGGATTGGGGTTGAAAGATCTGGAATGTTGGTCTAAGGCGTGCTTGATGACATTGATTCGTAACATTATGGCAAACCATGGTTCTTTATGGGTTGCTTGGGTGCGAGAGTACATTTTAAAGGGTAATGATTTTGAGCAGCTTGTTCCTAAGTTGAGCTATAGCTGGATAATACGTAAGCTTGTAAAATTGTGGGGTGAGGCGCAAACAATTTTTTCTCCGGTTCAAGACTGGTCGTTGGTTACTTCCCGTTGGATTTGGGAGCATTTGCGCGATGTCAAACCCAAAGTGGATTGGCAAAGACTTGTATGGTTTCCCTTGCACATTCCGAAGCATGCAATTATATGTTGGATGGCAATCTTGGCTCGTCTTCCTACTTATGATCGTTTACAAAGGATGGGATTGCTTGTTGCAAATGTTTGCTTACTGTACAGGGAAGAGGAGGAAACAAGGGATCATATTTTCTGCTCTTGCCCTTTTGCTAGAAGGATTTGGCTGTCCATTTTGGATTCTTGTCGGATCACCAGACCTTGTATCAGCTGGTCTGAAGAGCTAGCTTGGCTAGCGAAGTCTCTCAAGGGTAAATCCTTGTTGGTTCTGATTTTGAAGCTTGCTTGGAATGCTTTTGTGTATAATGTTTGGATGGAAAGGAACTCCAGGCATTTCAGAGGAAAAAGTAGATCAAGTGAGGATATTCTTTCTTGTATTCGGCATACTATAGGTATACGTTTACAGCATAAATGTATAGATAGAGTAGATGTGATTAATCATAGGCTTTGTACAGTTTGGGGCCTGCTCTAGGCTTTCGATACTATGTTTTTTTGATGTAGCAGTTTACTGCTTTCTTGGATAAATGAAACAAAAACTTATCCAAAAAAAAAACTATTAAAATATTTCAAAAAGTCATAAATTTAAACCATATAAAAGAATAGTGAAAACAAAACTCAAATTGTCGTCATCTTTATATATCACTTGTATCATGAAAACTCCAATACTTGAACTTTGTAGCAAGACTCGTGAGTACTCACACGATCTATATTCATCACATCATTTCAAATTATAAGCGAGAATTGAAAAAATTATTGTTACTCCAATGTAAAATAAATTCTATTAAAATTGTGATTGATGATTAACAGTGAAGTTGATAAGACAGAAGACATTCTTCGAAAAATATATTTAAAGTCTTTATAAATTTTTGCAAATTTTTTATAATACTTTTAGATTTTTATTTTTAAAACATTTCTTATTTATAATTTTTAATATTTTTTGGAATATGTTAATAGTTTATATTTATTGATATTTTTTCAAATATTCTAATTTATTTAAAAATTTAAGGTTTTTATTTTATATTTCATTTTTTGTGTTTTTAATATTTTTATTTTTAAAAATAAGTTCACTTTTTTAATATAATTTTTATATTTTTGAGATTTTTTCTTGAGCATTAAATCCTCAAACTTTTTAAAAAATAAAAAATAGACCCCTTTACTATGTCGAATGACACATAAATTCTATACCAATACATTTAAGGATCATGTGTGCCTTTTTTCGATTAAGGGTCACTTTTTTAAAATTACCCTTAAACTAATTCATGTCAGGATTTATGGCTCGACCGTCACTTCTAATAATATCGTTTCTAAAGTTTAAATTCAAAACTCGTGACTCTCCCTCTCTCTCAACAATATCATTTTCAATATGGTTTCCTTTTATAGTCCATTTACCTATATTTATTTACAATGACTTTATATTTATATCGTTTCGGCATCTTCCAACAATGATGGTGCAGATTATCCACAGGCTTCCCATCTTTGAAAAACAATTAAACATACATTAGCTAGTCGGCCCAATGATTCAAACACTTTAGCTTGTACATATCTGAGTTTCCATATATGAACAGACCACTTTGATCAAAGTTTGATCCTTTGGTTCTTCCAATATGAGATCTTGATGGATCATGTTCTCCATTAAAAAAAATCAAGAAAAGAAAGGAGCTTTGTTTCAAGGATCACAAATACGAAACATATAAGACAGTTTTGACCAGATTCCTTTTCTTTCAGCATATATCTTTTCCCAGGTTAAAATTAAAGTCCAGATAATTGGAGTACTTGAGAAACTTGAAAGAAAAAGCACCCACATGGCTGCTGCCCGGAGCTTTGGAGGAAGAGTATGGTGGGTTAAGAGCTTTATGTGCTTGCTTTTCACGGCAATGGGGGGTTCCACTCCCTCCCTCTCCATCCCCACACTTCCATGTTTCTCTGCTTCTTCCTTCTTCCTTCTAACCGGATTAACTTGAACCAAGCTGTTTCTTACACGATTATAATTTAGCAATATATTCATTCACCTCAACAATAACCCATCACACCAAGTAATTAAGTTATAGAAAAGAAACTTTCCCATCATATATTTCAAAAAGCAATGTTTTTCCTTCTTTATGAATGACTTGTTTTAAACGTAAAACGATTCTTTCTTTCTTTCTTTTGTTTCGTTTTGTGTTTATCTTTTTGACGAAAGGATCGGTCTTCAAATAAAAGCAATTCAATCAACCAAAATCATTACATTTCTGAGTATATACGTACAGTTACATGCCTATGCATGTTGTCACAAGTAAAAAATTCCACCACCTAAATCTTAGACTTCTCTTGCAAGAATAATGATATTAGTAAAGAATTCGAGAGTGTTGGAACTCCACAAATAAAAATCTAAAACACTTTGAAAAGTTCTATAATGCCATAAAATGTTCTAGAATATCATGAAAGGCTCTAGAACATCTTGAGAGATCTAAAACATTTTTTAAGGATCTAGAACATTGAGGGAGGTGCTAGAACATTTTAGAAGGTTGTGAAATACATTGAAAGGTTTTCTCCAGGACTAATTCGTTTTAGGCCTTGATCATTTGGCAAGGCATGCATAAAATCTAATAATCCAAGTAACTTGCAAAACATTCTCCAAGCCTTAAGGCCGAATCATGAGAAGCTAACAATCGATAAAATGCATATAATCCAACAAAATGAGTCAAAAAGAGAAATACTTCTGTTGCATTTTCTAGTAATGAAGCCATTTTCATTTCCCCCCATAAATAGTGGCTAAAAGTGTACAACAATGAATCCTTTTTACAAATTGTAGGTGTCATCTATACATTTAGAATCCAACTCAAAAAATGGATGTGATTCTTGCATGAATGATCTGAAATACAAATACAATCTCTTGGGAAAAAATGTTGCAATAATTCAACTCTATACTACGTGGAAATAATATAGTTGTTCTAACAATAAAACAAAATCCAGCCTTTCTTGCAATTCAATAAATGAGCCAATAAAATAATCCAATCTTCGTTGCACCAAGTAAAAGAAGATATCTGGTTAGTGAGTATCAGTGAGCTAATTTTGTCAAGTTCAAAACCTCAGCACACCCTCACTCGCTTCCGGTAAGAGTCAGATTCCAGCTCTATTCCGATCTCCAGCTCCCTCTCTATCCAGGCTTCACTGTCTACCTCGTCATCTCTAACTTCCACGCACTTCAAATTTGCAGCTCTATCACATCTCCTCCTCTTGAAGGTCTCTCGAATCCGGTCGACATCAATCTTGGTAAAGGTACTATGAATGGATACAATCTTAACATTTGGATTCAGAAGATGAGATTCCTCTGTTCTTAGATCACATTCACCTTCCCCATTGTCGACAACAGTACTTGTACCACTATCACTGGTTTGACTTGGTAAACTTTCTTTTGCACTTACTTGTTTGTTGTCACAGGCTACATATGAAACAATCTTGAAACTTGGGTTCTGGTCAATTTCCTCCGTTCTTGGCTGACCCTTATCACTGACATCAACAACACTATTTGCACCATTGTCACTTGCTAGATGAGGGAAGACGTCTGTCACGCTAACTTGGCTGACACAACTGTCCATGGATTTGCCAACTTTATTATTCTCAGCTCCAGCAACAAACTGACTCTTTCCAACTAAAGAAGCAGATTCCCTGACCCCCTCATGTCTTGATAATAAAGCTTGGCTTTTGTCTTGCTCTAACAACTTCACCATCTGCTGAGTGACCACTGCAAATTTTTGGAGTAGAGTTCTAATTTGAGCCAAAATAGTTAAGCACACATCAAAGCAATATCCTAAGTTTTTTTCCCTTTTTAAGAAGAAAAAAGGGTTAAGAACTACCATGCATGCTATGTTCGAGAGACATTCCAATAAGCTTGTGTCATTTATATTTTTGAAAAATAGAAAAAACACAGGTTAAGGTTAAGGAAGGTGATTTGAGAAAGAAAGTTCGGCATGATCAATGTGTATCACTTTTACAAATTATAGGGAGCATATTACGACAGCCACTCTTTTAATTATCAACTATAATTCCTGTTCATTACAAATATAATGATCATGAGTAAGAATTAAAGCTGATACATGTGAGGCTAGGAAGATATCTGTCGTACAAACCTTGTAATTGTTTAGGTGAAATATCAAATTCCAACCACCAAACTTTGCCCTTCTCCATAGGAAGTTTTACTTTTTGAAATTTGGCAGCAAGACACATGGAACCAGCTGCAATGTAATGGGGTTTGTATTGCAAGCACAAGGTTGTACGAAGCCTACAAGTTCATTTCATGTAGGCATTTAATATCATAAAGACACAAGGAAATGATCTAAAATAAGTCAACAATAGCATAAATATAGGTAGTTCCATTGGAATGAACAAATCAGCAAGTCCTCACCAATCATTAACGAAATTCCATGCCACTTTTAAGAGGTTAGGAAAAATTTCCAATTTCTTAAAAGCTGCAACAAGAGGCTTGTAAGGGAGTTCGATATCAAGATCAAAAGCAATTGTTGCCAACAAAAGCCTTTCCCCAACCAATATCAATTCCTTCTGCTTATCATAAACTTCCTGTGCGGTGAAAGTGGAAATATATTAGGCAAGCATGATATTAAGAAATGCGTACTTCGGCTGAGCTAGGCAAATCAACATTACTCTTTGTCTGATTCTTCCTGGAGCAGAAGGATTGCGTTTATGGATAATTTCATAGCTCACAACAATAACATCCCGCAACAAGCGTGGTGTTTCCTCTATTTTGCATGCGAGAAATGTACTTACAGTTGCAATAGTCTGCAGAGTTCACCAACATGTTTAGGAATGAGAAAACTAATACAGCTAGATTTGAACAACTTAATATACAGTTTCTCCTTGTTAAGAATTACCAAGTTTTCCATTAGGCAATTATCAAACATAACAAAAACTAATAAATATCAAATAATAAGCAATAGCATGTAATGATACTATGCTATAAAGTATAATCTTTCATTTCTAAGATGAAAACAATGATATTCTGCTTCCAAAGAATGCAGATCATGATAATCTAACTATTTAATGATAATTACCTTCCAATCATTCTTTGCGTGAGATTGACGCATGTAAAACCGGTGACACAGCATCATTGCACATGATATTGCTACTTGAGGCCTGCAAGTAAATTTGCAATCACCTTAATAAATTGTTACACATACACATACTAAAACACAAAATGAAAGTTGATGCTTCAGAAAACAACCACAAAATTGCCAAACTAAGTACTAAATGGTGATATAGGAATGTGATTAACACCTCATTAAGTCACAGTAAAGAAGTTCAAAATAGACAGTCCCTGCACTTACACTTTAAGCTTCATTCCAAGCTCTTGAAGAAACGAACAATACAACTTCCGCAACTGCTCCTCTCTTCCAAGTTCGATTCCGTCCTTCCTAGATGGAGAATGATTCTCAATTTCTTCTCGGCTGAAATACCACTTGCGTGTAGATGAATGAGGCTGCTCTGATAGACACATGCTAGCTGCACACCCCAAATCCATGTGCGGTTGTTTTGCCAGAACTGCAGTAACAGTATAAGCCGCTCAATAAAAGCAGCGATCTTATCATAATTTAACCTCTTTCTGTTTTTTTGATCAAGTTAACCTCTTTCTGTTAAACTGAGGGAACCGAAGTAAAATTAAATCGCCAAAACAACATAACAGCAAATAGTACATCAATAAAATCTATACCATAATTAGAAAAAAACTAATCTGATAGTTAAAAGGGTTCTTTTGACTAAAAAAGAAAAGGGTTTTAGTTTTAGAGAGAAATTAAACAATCCCTTCAAGGAAATTAACGAATGAATCTAATTCAAAAAATTTAGAAATTCTCGGCCGGAGGAGAAATTTTCCAAATTGGGTTAAAACAACAAAAAATTCAACGTTTTGTCACCTAATTCACGACAAGCATAATTAAAATTAACGCAAAACACAACGAATTGAGCAATAGAAGTAATCTGGGAAAATTGAAAAATAGAAAAAGAAACAGATAAAGGGGAAAAATAGAGGAATTACCTGAGGAAGGATTTATTAAAAAGATAGGAATTTTGGTACGGTTTCTGTTGACAGTAAAACCCTAAGTTCCGTAAACTCAGCTGTTTGTTTGGTTTTCAGGCAAAAAAATCATGAGCAGAGTTGACTCCGGCTTTTAAGTCTTTTATTCCTTCTTTTTTTTCTCTTTCTAATTTTAGAAGCGTCGCTTGGCAGCTAAGTATGCGCGTGAAGTTTGTTGTCTGAGCGCGTGCATTTTGGTTTTCAAGTTGGAATCTAATCTATGATAGATACTGAGTTTTTTTTTTTAAAAAAATAATTATTATTTTTTATATTCAAAAAATTAAATTAATTAAATTTCAAATATTAAAGTCACATGAAACATTACAAATTTGTCCTGTGATTTAAAGTATTTCTCAAAAAAAATATTTTAAATATATTCTAAAATTTTAAAATAATTTTACAATAAAATAAAAAATACTAAAAATGTCAAAAGATAACGTCAAACGCAACCCACCAATTAAATACAAAAAGCCTGTTAAATTTAATAATAACTTGGTCAAAAAATTAATTGATGAAATTTCATAATACAAAGATTTAATTGGATACTAAGCCACCCTTAAACCAAACTAAGACATTAACATTTTTTAACAATCTTTACTTAAAGAAAGAAGAAGATGTAATTTGTTTCTAATAAGTTTTAAATTCACAATTTAAAAAAAAGAGATGACATTAACTGAAAATTTTAATCACTTAATTTAAAGATTATTGACAAGACATTAACATTTTGATCACAGTTGTTTGAAAAAAATGGTCACCTAAATATCTTTCCAATTTAATATCTCGTTTTTAGGTGCTAACGTATGGAGCTTTTGATCACACAAACTTTAAATCTTAACAACCCTAAACATTTTGGATAGTTAATTTTCTTGAGCGGTAACATTTATATTCGTTTTTTAATTATATGTTTTTTTGATCGAATGTTTTTTCTAATTTTATATGAATGTAAAATTAATGTTTTAGCTATTTAATTATACTGATACACATTACACTAGCTTGAGGTGGACTCGTCCGTTCTTTTGGTGCCACTGCCACAGACAGTCGAATATTCTTGGTTTATCCACCAAAGCGCGTCTAGTAAGAAGGATTTATATTTAGAAGAATTAACGTGGTTTAACGTCCGCTTCAACCGGGACAAACAAACGACGCCGTATAGGTATATAATCTACCATAAAAAGGTCGCTTACTTCGCTCTGCCAATGCTACGGCGGGTCCCACAAACAAATATCCAAAATCCAGACTGTTGTAAATACTATTAAACAAATTTTTTTAACAATGATTATTAATTAATGAAATTTAAATAAAACCTAATGTAATTTGTTTTGTTTCGGATGGCGATGAGATCACGAATCTTTCGCTGCTCACTCTTTGAAAAGATCCCATCCAACCTTCTCCTCGTTGTCATAAAATAATTGCATTATAAACTTTCTCTTCTCCCTCTCAATATTCGACACCCTGAAAGCTTCTGTTTTCAGCTCGGCCTCGCCTTGCTCAAAATCCAACCTTTACGTTGTTTAAATTAGGGTTTCATCGGAGCTATTGGAGCTTTAGTTTTCCCTTTTGTTTCTAAGATATTTGTTATAAATTCGGAGCTGGATTAGCCGATAGTAGCAGCAGATGTGATGCTTGTGTGTCGCGGGAAATTTTGAAGCTCGGTTCTTTTGGAGTAAAGAAGAATCGATCAGAAAAGTTTTACCAAACAGGTATTAATTTAAGATCTCACGATGTTTAGTTCTTTCACTCCTTTTTTTTAGTTTTTAAATTTCCTTTAATTGTATGCTAAAGTGGACCGCCTTCCACTAGATCAGTATCGCAATCATTAAAAAAGTCAAAACAAATAGGAACTTGTTTCTCTGCTTATTCAGAACAGTTTTGTTTATACTTGAATTTCGTTAATTATTCGATTAATTTTCTTTCTTTTCTCAAAGTTTTTGGTGAAGGCAGGAAAATGGCAACTCCAGTTGAGCCTCCAAATGGTGTTCATTACCAAGGAAAACATTACTATTCCATGTGGCAAACGTTGTTCGAAATCGACACCAAATATGTCCCCATCAAGCCTATTGGAAGGGGGGCATATGGGATCGTTTGCTCTTCTGTGAATCGTGAAACCAATGAGAAAGTTGCCATTAAAAAGATACACAATGCCTTTGAGAACCGTGTTGATGCTCTGAGAACACTGCGTGAATTGAAGCTTCTCAGGCATCTTAAACATGAAAATGTGATTGCTTTGAAAGATGTCATGATGCCGACTCATAGGAGAAGCTTCAAGGATGTTTATCTGGTTTATGAACTTATGGATACCGATTTGCATCAAATCATTAAGTCCCCTCAAGTGCTTTCCAATGATCACTGTCAGTATTTCCTCTTCCAGGTATCTACCAATCCCTTTGCAAAGGCACAGATTAGTTGAATTGGTTAATATGCATAACGTCTCTTGCTATGTGGTATTGCGTTTAACTTGAACGAAGTTTATATAAATGAGTGAGAAACTAAGGAGTTCCGATTTCAAATGTGTGTGCTTACCACCTAGACAGTTTGTTGTGGGTATTAACAGAACATTCCTCGATATCAACTTTATATAAATGAGGCTTAGACAAAGATGCAATAAATTAGATTGTTGAAATTTGCATATGCATACTTGCAACCTGGATGCCATGTTGTATATTTTTGTGTTTCTACAAACAATAACATTTGATAGTTTATGTTATACTAGCATTTACTAGTTTAGATGTTTTATTCCGGGAATACATGGAATGTTGATCTTATTCTTAGAACCTGATTGAATCATCGGTGGATAAAAACATTTGTTTCAGCTAATTGATCTCCGATGCTTTAACATGACTAGGTAACAGGTAGCAATTAGGGACAGAATTTATTAGAGTTGCTTAATGAAGGTTTAGGGAGAAATGTGTTCTAGGCATTCACGCTTTCAGGCATTAATGCACTGGAGTGGCCTGATATTGCAAGTATAGTTAGTTAATCACTAATGGATCTGGTATGGTTATGCATCGACAAGATTTATGCAAATTAATATTGGCATTCTATTCTTCGTAAATTGTTTCTTAGGAAGCCTATCCCTTTCAACTACATCTCTGGTCTGCCCGACTGCCACTTTTCAAAGTCATTTGGATGTAAAGAGATATCCGATGTATTTAGCATGATTTTGTTTAGTAATTCAGTTGAGATAATTATGTGGGGATTGTGTTTCTGTGGTTCTGCATTAAAGCTTCTATTGTAACTCGGAAGTGATCAAATATTACAAAATTCTGTACTTTGGGGGTTGTAATTCATTCTTCTTCTTGCAGTTGCTTCGAGGCCTGAAATATCTTCACTCGGCGAATATTCTCCACCGAGACTTGAAGCCTGGAAACCTTCTGATCAATGCAAATTGTGACCTTAAAATTTGTGACTTTGGACTGGCTCGCACTAGCAATGCCCAGGGTCAATTCATGACAGAGTATGTTGTCACTCGCTGGTACAGGGCCCCTGAGCTTCTCCTCTGCTGTGACAACTATGGAACATCTATTGATGTTTGGTCTGTTGGATGCATCTTTGCAGAGCTTCTTGGCCGAAAACCCATCTTCCCGGGTACAGAGTGTCTCAATCAACTCAAACTGATCATCAACATCCTTGGCATCCAGAAGGAGGAGGATCTTGAATTTATAGATAACCCCAAGGCAAGGAAATACATCAAATCACTCCCATATTCCCTTGGAATCCCCTTTTCCCATCTTTATCCGAATGCCCATCCTTTGGCAATTGATTTACTGCAAAAGATGCTTGTTTTTGACCCTTCAAAAAGGATTAGTGTAACTGAAGCACTCCTACACCCTTATATGGCACCATTGTACGATCCAAACTCTAATCCTCCGGCACAGGTGCCACTCGATCTTGACATAGATGAGGATTTAGGGGAAGAGATGATCAGAGAGATGATGTGGAAGGAAATGCTTCATTACCATCCCGAAGCTGCAACAGCCAATGGCAGGGTGTGCGTCTAGTTTTTTTCCTCTTCTTGGTTCAGCAGTCAAGCCAATGACGACGTCGAGCCTAGTTTTTCTTTGTGATATTAGATGCTATATTTATGTCTTCGCAACTTGTTATATGTTTCCAATAATGTTGAAAAACATATGTGATGTGTAACGTGTTATTTGTCAGTAGGGGAGCGTGATATGTAAACTAAATTTTGCATCAAGAGCTTGAGCTTTGTTTAGTGCTCGAGCTCTCGACTGTAGAAGGTCTTGTTCCCTTTACAAACTTGTATATAAGGGTGCTGTTGTATGTGTCTAACAATGAGCGCTTATGTTTTCATATGTAAATTAAGCTTTAGAGAGGGAGAAGTACTATTTTGAGCTGTGTAATTTTTATGGAAGAAAAGAGGTTGAAGGGGATTTTGGGAATGAACATATGCGACTTTATTTATTGATTGATAATAAGTAGTTTTATACATTTGGGCTAGATTCAATGTTGGTTTAGTATATCTTTGGATAATCTAAAGCCCAACTATTTCATCTAACGAGAAAGGGTACGTCTTTTTAAAGAATGAAGCCCACATCAGTATTATCACATATACAGGAGAAAAATGGAAAGAAGAAAAGAAAAGGTGGGTATATCTGTTTTTAGATGTTGAACAAAAAGCCCTAAGATGGAGATGGCTCCACCTTTGATTCGCTGGTCTCTTTCCACACCCTGCTTACTGTTGTGGTTCGGCTTTTTCAAGTGGCTTTCTATTGCTTTTGTTGTGTTACTTTGACAGGGCCAACTTACAAGTTGGCTCCTTTTTTAACCTAATGGCCCACCAGCCACCTTTGCTTTCTCTTTTTTTTTTTATGTTATGAGGGGCCACGTCCTATGAAGTTTTTCCTGAAACAAATGCTGCTCTGAATCTAATCTCCAAAATCCAAATGATAAATTTTCCAAAGACATACTATTGTTTGTCAGTAAAGCTTCACGTGTCATACAATTTTCTGTACTTTGTTTCTTTGAAAATAATGTAAAAAACTTATCTACTGTTGAAGATTATGTAGCGTATAATGGTGGATTAGTTGTCTGTGGCTTTGTTTGCCGCTTGGAAGAGGTGAATTAAGTAAATATAGGGCTACTATAAAAGAACATCAAGCATCTAATTGATTGATTGATATAACGATTCTCTCATGCCAACTTGTTTACACTAATCTTCTTTAAAAACCCTTATTATTTAGTAGTTTTTCAGGGAGATATATGCTAATTTATTAGGCAATATTGCAGATATGATAAGATTGAACTGTAGAAGGGTAAAGTTTATGGATTCTTTGTAAGTTTCTGGAACTGGAGCCCCTTTTTCTCAAGAAATGTTCACATGGCTATATATATATAGTAGGAGTATTTTTTTTATTAAAGAAATAGCAGTTAGACTACATTGACGTGTCTCTTGGGGTTTCGAATGGTCAGCTTGACTGTAGTAGTGAGGATTGAAGAATGTCTAAATTCGATTCCTTGCTTTTCTTAACTTAATTTTTGTAGATATATATTCATTAGAAGCAGAATATTAATGAAGTAAACTTTGACTGTGATTCTCCTAATAATAAAAAATGACATTTTAAATTACAAGTAAAACAAAGAGAATTGATTTCTGGGTTCCACTCCCACTATGACCGATTACAATGAATATGCTTTCATGCAGATAATTATGACCATATTTCTAAGAAAGTATGCTTCTAGAAGACAATTGTTTAAACACCTAGTTTACTTCATCTCCCTTCTTGGGGCAAGTGGAAAAATACAACTAAAATTGTATCATAATCTTCTTTCTGTCAACTGGTTGCTTCTAAATTTTGTCAAATAAGAAGGTTTTGGTAATGAAGATAATATTCACTTGAGAACATCTGAAATGCAAAATAAGAAGGGTTTTGGTAATGCAGATATTTTTTTCCCACCAAAAATAGAAACATCACACTCAGATGCCTTCACGGTGAAGGCAGATTCTGGAGTTGGATAAAAAGAACCCCCGGATACACTATCAGGATTCAGACATGAAGCTGGTACGAAACTGGACCAAGAATAGGTGACACCACTGTGATAATCACCCTTTACACTATTCCTTGCATGCACGTACAATGAGCGTGACTGCTACAAGGAGCCCCCTTGTCTGCTTTTTCTTCTTTTTGACAGAGGCTGCAGCCGTTAAGACAATAAAGTTGAAGGTGGCTTGTCTAGATTTTGAAGTTTTGATGGGATGGCTGCTTTTTAGGTTTTAAGTTGCATATGGTTTTGTTATGCTTAGCCTGACCCTGGTTCTTGAATCTTGAGTTCCCACTAGCCCAACAAAGCCACCCAGCTTATGACTTGACCAAAACTGAGACCAGCTGCCTGTTGATCAAGCAGCCGAAATTGAAGAACAACTTGCAATCCGAACAAAAAGAACGTGTCCCGGAAACCGGTTGCATTACAATGTCAAAATCTCAACTGTTAACCTCTGCAGACTGTTTGAGGGATAGTTTGTTAGTTTGAGATTGTCTAGTGCCCTAATTATGGGCATAGTTTTCTTTTATATTTAAGGTACCCACCTGCAAATGTATGCGAAAAGAAAACTCTGGGACCAACCAGCAGGCAGCAAGTTGTTGGACTTGAGATTAAAAAGCTACAGCCCGAGGAAATTAAGGGGGGAAAGTAAGCATGTGAAAATTATGTGCATAGGAAATCGAAATGGAGCTTAAGAAAAGCTGAAAGAGACCAGTGTTGCGAGTTTTGACCCTACAAAAACCGACCATATATTATATCCTTAATTTCCCTCTGCTACTCTCTGTCATCTCTACCAGATATTGTTTGACAATTGATGAAAAAGATTGTAGAAAAAGAAAACAATTTGAATTAAATACAAAGTAGTATATGTGTTATTTTTAAATTTTACTAGTAAACTTACAGTTATATATTAAATTGTTTGAACTTAAATCATCTAAATGAAACATCTAACTTTTTATCAATAGAACCAACAACAATAACAAAAAGTCCATAAATTATATCATAAGTCTTTTCCACCACATGATTGATGGGACCAACCAATAAAATATAGGTGGGAATGACTTATGATATAATTTCTCTAAAAAATCATAAGAGCCAAACGACTTGAGCAGAAAAATATTTAAATGTATTAATAAATAAATTTTCGAACTGCCCCAAATTATGAGTTCCGACGTACGTATGTACATCTCTGCAATACAATTTTGGTTAGTTTTCACGTAACGATGATTCATAACTGACGCTGTATTTCCTCGAGAATTTTATAAATAGAAGAATGTAATTTTTCCTCTTTCTTCCTCGGCATTAATTCATGGAGTTGTCCTTTTGTTTTTGTTTTTGTATCTGGTGGATCCATTTATATATTTTCAAACTAAATTTATACGAAAACATATAAATTCAAACCCTGTAACTGACATACTGTAATGAATACAAAAATGATATTTAGGTAAACAATGTTCTTCTGATGATGGTCGAGTTGAACTAAATCTGAACCAAAAAAAAATGGATCGCCACTGCCCAATCCATGATAGAGTACAAAAATATAATTTTTTTGAGTATAATAATAATAATAATATTATGTTTGTGCCCAATATCTGTCCTGTTGGATACTATACGAACTCTACCACCGTCTTCCAAGGGGGCCTCTCAGGCTAGGTCAGTGCTTCAACTGTTTTTGGTGGCCTTTGGCATGATGATTAATTCCATCAGCAGTTTCAGCTATAACAGGGATTCAAATAGTGTTTCGCTGTAGCAATAGTGGCACTGTCCGAAGTCGTTATTATAAAAAATAGTGATTTACAATAATCGCTATATATTTGTTATTATATGTGACCATACCGTAATCGTAATTTAATCTCTAACTATGAGCATGTTTCATATTATCATGGGAAAACCGACTTTACATTAGTAATTTAGTATTAGGAGGATGGTTGTAGGAATTGACAGATGATACCATCTAAAAATATTTGTGATAAGAATCATGATCATGCTGGCGCTGCTGCTGGGTCGAACTAATTATTGCTAATCACACCTCTCATTATAAAAGTGTAAGTAGTAGTCATAAAAAGGTTTATATTGGTTGGGTTGGGTTAGTGTGTTTTGCCTAATGGTGGGTATAAAAACAGGTAAGCATGGAAGAACTTTCATGTTCCCTTTTTTGGCTTTGAGATAAAATAAGTTTGGCTCTTCCTTTTGCACCAAAGCAAAAGCATGGGATTGGATGTTGTCATTTTCAGTCTGACATGGGCTCAACTCAACTATTGCAACAGAAAGGGTAAACCTGATGATATCAATTAGGCAATTCAACCTGGTGTTTTAGCTTAACCGAATATTCTCAAGTATATGTGTTTCCAACTGCTTCATCAATTCAAACCCATTTCTATTTCATAACACTCTTCATACTTCTTTAATATCTATCTCCAGATAAAGTCAGAGACCTTGGCTTGACTCCCGAAACAATGGGTATATTTTTCTGGCTGCACAATTCTGCTTTCCGCACATCATTTGATTTGAATACAATTGTTTTAGAGAAAAATGGAGAGTTGGGGTAATACAACAAGATAGTGGCATTAATTCTCTGCAAAAGTTTTACTACTACTTAAGAGGAGATCAACAAGTTGAAAGCAGAGCATTGTTTGTTTCCTTGCTGTTTCGCAAAAAAGACAAGCTTAAAGATTCTGCAAATCTCTTTTATCCATACGAAGTTGGCAGCTGGTAGTTTTTATGTAATATTAAACCCCAAAAAATGAAAAACAAAAGCAATGAGCAGTACTCCAATTTAAGGCTGGGGACATAAAGCTTTATTTGGTTTTGTGGTCCAAACTGTTAGTTAATAATAACATTTCAATTAAGGCCTAAAATGAGAAAACTTTGTAATTAAGTTTTTGAGACGTTATTGTTTGCTACTGTGCGTTCTCAGCTTCTAGATTCTTCAAAGCAAAATCAGTAGCACAAAGAAAGTCAAAACCTTGATGGTTGGTTTTATGTTACAACCCAGGCTTTAGCACCGTCACTGGAGCTGAACATACGCACACGGATATGCTTTTGTTTGTGTGCTCAAGTTGATGATTATTTTTTGGGTATTTGGATAAGCAATTTACGCGATATTATTAACCCATAAACCAAATACTAGTATTACAATTATGGGTGAATTAAAATATAAAAATAAAGAGATGAAAGAGTAGTAAATAATGTTGGTGTTGGTGACGCAGCCTAAATTGGAGGGTGGTGTAAGTTTCGTCTCATCTCCCTCCAGGCTCCAACAACTCCCAAAGAAGAAGATTCTCCGATGCTCTTTTCTTTTTTTATCTCCCTATCATCTACATTTTCCTCTATAAATTCCCCTATCAACACTCTCCAAAATCCTCTTCCACTTCTGCTCTCTTCCCCCCCTTTAGAATTTAGGCTGTTTCTGCTCTCTTCTTCTTCTTTTCCCTTAGAGCTAAGGTCCTGCTGGTTCACTCCCCTGTTTTCCCTTCGTTTCCTCTGTTCTTTTTCATATCCTCTTGGTCTTGGAAGGTAACTCTAGATTCTAGACTAGAGTCCATACAGAAAAACCATACTCAAACTCTGGAAAAAACAAGAAATATCTTGTTTTTTTATTTTGCCCATATTTTCTGCCAAAAATAAGTTTTCTTTTTTCCTTCTGTAAATCTTCATGCTGCACAAGCTGTTGTTGTTGTTGCTTGAGACTCATGTCTCCAGTCGTCAGTGAAATCCTCCGGTCCGGGTTTATGATAAATTCCTCCCTCAGACGCAGGACTCATCTCGTTCAATCTTTCTCAGTTGTCTTCCTCTATTGGTTCTATGTTTTCTCATGAATAAGCTTTCTGTAATTGCTTGATTTTCACCATATCTGTCTGTATTAGTTAGCTTGTATCGGTGTCCTGCCGCCTCCGAGGTTATATTAATTATTATCCTGAAATATTAGTCATTTTATTGAAGTTTCAGCCGTGCTTTTTGGTGTATATATATTAATATGGCTTCGTCCAGTGGGAACTCCAATTCCACAAGCTCCTCGCAGCTTCTGAACTCTGGCTCCGAAGAGGAGTTGCATCAGATGAACATGATGGACCAAAGGAAAAGAAAGAGAAAGGAATCAAACAGGGAATCAGCCAGAAGATCCCGCATGAGAAAACAGCAGCACTTGGATGATTTAATGTCCCAAATGACTCAGCTAAGCAAAGACAATAACCAAATCCTTACGAGCATCAACTTCACCACCCACCACTATTTGACCATTGAGGCCGAGAACTCGGTTCTGAGGGCTCAGATGATGGAACTGAGTCAAAGACTCGACTCTCTGAACCAAATCCTGAGTTGTCTCAACGCCCCCAGCAACGGCTTGGTGTATGAAACTGATCAGTGCTTTGAAGCAAGCGGTGACCACCGTTTCAACAACCCTTTCAACCTGCCTTATCTTGGCCAAGCCGTCATGGCCTCTCCGGACATCTTTGAATACTACTGATCCATAACCATCCATCCTCATCGCCATCATCTAGCTTTAATTACTTATAAATGGATGAAAAAAATATGGTCAAAATCTAGGGATGTCTCTTTACATTCTTTCTATTTGGTGGGTGTTTTTTCATGTTGAAAAAGAGGGGGTATTATTATTATTATTTGCCCCTTTTCTTTTATTGTTGTTATCATTAATATGAGTAAAATATTAGTGTTATTGGCAGCAGCTAGGTCTAGGAAGATGATGTAACAGATGAGTTGTTTTTTATTTTATTTTGTATTTGTCTGTAAATTGGGATTTCAGATATAAAATATGGTTTGAGGATGTATGTAATCTGGTATCCTACGTTATATAATATGAGTAGTTTTCTTCACTTGTTTGGGGTCTACTAATTTATTGTGTCATCTCTTCATGTTTGCAAGTGAGACTAATTCTCTTGTGCTAAAAAAATTAATTCTTTATATATTAATCAAACAAAAATAATATTTTAAAGATTTAATTGAGTACACAATAAAACTACAGAATTTTACCATGAAAAATAAAGATATTTAAAGGCACATTTAATACTTTTAGCCTTTAATTGCAACAGTCCTGAAAATTATATTAAAATTATTTTAATTAGTCATTTTTTATATGAATTATTAGTTTTTGATAAATTATACATGTTTCACCGAGTTATTTTTTAAAGCTTTTTTGACCGTGATGTCTCCTTAATTTTAAAATATTTGCTATGTTTCTTAATTTTTAAATGCATGTTAAAAAAGATAAAAAAAAATTAAACACATACTACTTTATAATCACACCAATATTATTAAAATATATGTATATATGTTAAAAGAAAATGGGTCAATTAGAGTGTGCCATGACTTTTTTGACAAAAAAAATACAATTGATTTGAATGAAAAAAATAACATATTAAATTTTTTAGATTTTATTTTTATTCAATGTATTTCTTATAAAATATTTAATTCAAAATATACTCCTATTTATTGAATGGTATTAATATATTGAATAAAATAAATAAATAAATAAATTATACTCCGTAATAGTATAATAATCATGCACCTAATTTATGTAATTATCCATGTCCAAATTTTTTTAAATCTTTTGAGATAGATATTTCATCTAAAAACACAACGTTTTAGCTTTTTCAACGGTTGAACCGAGTTTGCTATAATGAATACCATTCTCTTCTATCCTCTTTTCAACGGGGACTACTTATTAAGTTCATGTTATGGTGTATGATTATATAGTTTTAATTATGTTTAAAAATATTATAAATATTTATTTATAAGTTTTTTATTTTAAAATGTATTCATTAATAAAATTGTACTCCTATATTAAAATTTATTAATGGTCTATAAACAAAATAATATATTGCGGTTTACTAATAGTGTGTCATATATAATTTTAATATAAAACCCCATTATAGTGTTAATCTAAAACACTTTGAGTTCTGAAAATTTCTAATTTCTACCAAGGTTTTCTTTAAGTTAAAAAACAACTACTTTATTATTATTATTTGTATTATATCTCACCTACCTCAACAATTTTCTTATTTCTAATAATAATATTCTAATTAACAACGTTATACATAAAGAGAGTTAATTGGTCTCACAAAGGGCACAAGGGGAAAAAAAAGAACTGAACTAAAAGACAAGTAGTCAATGGAATTGAGCAATATAATTAGCAACCATTATTTAGGTTAAAGGAAACAACTAAAGCTCTTGATCTTGGCCTTCGTGTGTCACATAAATAATTAAACAAAAAAGGCGACTTCCATTTCATTTCTTCAGTGTCTACCTACATATACACAATATTGCCTCTTTTCATTTTATGTTGCATGAAATCCTAATGGCGTTTACACCAATAAAACTGGAGGAACCCAATATTGTCGCTTTATTGCATGCTAGAATAATAAAAAACCAACTACGAGTTGAGTTAATCTAATGGGATGAAGTGTTAGTCTTTTAAACTAGGTTAGAGGTTCGAATTTTAGAGTTGTAAACTACGGTAGATCCGATCAGTCTCGTGATGAAGAGAAGTCTTTTCCAATCTTCCACTAAGAAAGGTATCGTCATGACAAACTAAATATGTCCTGCTCGGGACTCTCCATGGTTTAGTATAAGGGAGGGATGGAGAAAACTGGGTTGAGAGGGTCGCCACTATAATGAGCCTCTACAAAATCAATCTAAATTAATCGGTCAATGGATCGAAAACTTTCTCGAGGTTTTACACACAAAAAAAAACCACAGGTTTGAAGAAATGGTGTCATTTTCTTTTGCAAAAAGAATACCAAATCAGAAGAGGAGGAAGACATGCCAGCAAAACATGATTACTTCAACAATTATCCATTTTCTTTCATCTATAATTGAATTTTTATGTATTTATGAGCTCAGATTTATAAAGAAGAAGATTGAGATTTATAAGCCCAATTACCATCCTCCCTTTTTCAAAAGTCTTTGTCCATACCAAGATATTAACTTGCTATCTTTAGTCTTTCCTGGTTTATTTTAATTCCTCCACCCGTTTGCTTTCCTGTTTGATTTGATTATAGACATTCAATCGACTATAAATGGACAATCAATCCATATTTTTTTAAGACTTCTTTATTTTTCCTGTTCGTTTCCCTTTGCTTTTGTCTTTGATGGTAGGGCAAGTAACAATGAAAGGCAGGACCAGAAGATTATGTAAGACTAAAATGACAGTCCCACCTACACCTAAATAAATGCAAAATAATTGAGACAGAGAATAGCAGGTTATAGTTTCATCAGCTCAAATCATCACTGTGTAAGTGGGGGTTCCAACAAACATTAGTTATCATCTGGTGATTCGGAATTCGGAATGACTGCATACGTTCAACACTCAACAGTCACTTGTATTGCAGATACTGAGACATGACTGCATATATCTTCACATTTCACTTCGGATTAAAGCAGAAAAGGTTCGACTTAGCTATCATCTGGTGTTTCTCCAGCATATATGCAGAGAGCTATGATTACACACAGGAACCATAAGGTTGAAAGCAAAAAATAATACGACACGATCAAACATTATGTTTAAACACATCAAAAGAACATTACCATACATTATAGTAATATTAATAAGAAAGGATCACCATTATTGGAGAAGTTAATCAGGTTAGCACTAATGTTATCCAAAACCTAAGCAGTGTTCACTTAATCATCATTAACTAAAGTCTAAAGAAAAGGAGGGGAATGAAGGCCCACTTCTTTTTTTTTTTTGTTAAAAAAAAGAGGCAATATTCAACTTAAAACATCCATGTCTGCTTGAAAACTTTACGAAACCCAACTACACATAATGGAAACATAGAAAAGTTTGAGCTATCTGTTTTCTCTTAAATCATATGGAATTTGGATATACGCAGGCATCACTGTTCCATAAACAAATGGAATGTCAGTATACATACCAGCAAGTGCACATCTTATGATAGCAAAAACAGTAAAGAGATAAGAAAAAGTAAACCACAGCTCACCAAAAGTGCATACCGGAACTTACCCTAATAGACTGCAAGTGGCATCGGCTAAATACTGATAAATTATCCATTGGGGAAACATGTTAGCTTAAACACAACACGAAATTCATATTGCATTTACAGCAACAAGTGATTGTGAAAAACGAAAATAGAAACTTTTCCACATGATTTACTCTGAAACACCTGAAAGGAATTTTTTTTTAAAGCAACATACTTGAAATTATCAACCCGACAACTAAAGCCAAAACCCATATACTAATTAAATTAAGGGTAAACTATACTAATGACCACCGAACTATGGGGTTGATGTCGATTTGACCACTATATTTTCAATTGTGTTAAATATACCACATAACTATTTAATTGGTTCCAATGTAGCCACCTGCCGTTAAAAAAACGAAAAAGTTAACGAGGCTGTTAAAATAATTGGTATAATTACACATTTAGTCCCCTTTATTTATACAATCATTCAATTTAGTCCTAATTTTAATCTAATAAAATAAATTAATTATTCAATTAGGTGGTGACACATGTCACCACCAATTGGAGAAAGAAAAATGAAATTGTGGAAAATAGCCCCAAGGAGAATTGAACCTAAGTCTTTAAGGAAAGAGAGCAGCGTTCTTACCACTAGGCCAAGCTTGTTTCTAATATATGGAATACCAAATATAATATATGTGTAAAGAAAAATGGTGCTTCATTAGATACTTGTTGCTTATTGCATATGCATTATATATGTGTAGCATTTGACAGGGGGACATTGCTTTCCAGAAACAAGGAATATATTGTATTTTACAGGGGCAATGATTTCTTGCTTCCTGTTGTTACGGAGACATTGAAAGAGATGCAAAAAACCAGAAATCTTCGACAAGAGGAGGAAGAGGAAGCACGAGGAAGGGCCCTGGCGTGGGTTGGATCTAATGTGAAAGCTTCTACACTTCCTATGGTTGCTGGAACCCTTGCAGAAACCACCGCTGCAACCTCTCGCTGGGGGCACCAACCAAGCCCCGATGAAGTGGAGGAAATGAAGATAAATTCATCTCGAGAAGAAACTAGATCACGTAAGCTACAATGCTGAGATGCAAGAAGAAATGATAAAAAAATCGAGTCAATGAAATCAGAGCTGGTATTCATTATCTATATCTATATTTATATATATATAGATGATCAACTAGAGACCACTTTCTGAAGATTACTGTCATAATAATATGTTCTTTTGATTCAGGATGAAATGAAATCTGGGAAGGAGATTGATCTACTAAGTTTGATTTCTGGTATTACATATACCAGATACAAGCTTGGTCCAGTGGCAAGAGCGTTGCTCTCTTTCCCTAAAAACCCAAGTTTAATTTTTCCTGGGGCCATTTTCCATTATTTCATTTTTCTTACTCCAATTGGTGGTGACACGTGTCACCACCTGATTGGGGAAGGGAAATAAATTTAATAAAAATAAATAAATCCCTCAAATAAGGTGGTGACACGTGTCACCACCTAATTGAATAATTAATTTATTTTATTAGATTAAAATTAGGACTAAATTGAATGATTGTATAAATAAAGGGGACTAAATGTGTAATTATACCAATTATTTTAACAGTCCCGTTAACTTTTTCGTTTTTTTTAACGGTAGGTGGCTACATTAGAACCAATTAAATAGTTATGTGGTATATTTAACACAATTGAAAATATAGTGGTCAAATCGACACCAACCTTATAGTTCTGTGGTCATTAGTATAGTTTACCCTTAAATTAATCTCAACCCTCAAATTTTAGTATCCTTCCTCCTTGTGAATCCAATGCAAAGCTCAGCAGAACAACAACCAGAAACTGACAACAAGGAACAGAAATGAAGCAAAATCAATGGAAATTTTCGTTAACTAGAGCCTGGGGCAGATTAGTTACCTTAATACGGGAACTAATTAAGTAAAGCTGCTTGAAACTCTAATGGTTAATTTACATGGAGAAATTATTTTATGGATCCGGCTCACCACTTAATTCAAGATTTCATTAACTAAAAATCAGCTAATTATTTTTTTTCTTCATGTCACTGATTCATTCATAATCCAATTTTTTATGTAACCACATGTTCCCTATTTACATGACATAAAAAGTAAAGATTCATTTTTTATAAAAATGACATAAAAAAATTAATTGATTGACTTTTAGTATGTGAGACCATAGATGACATGATGACTAGAAAGTTGATGCTGCCAAATATTGGTTTTTGGACATTATATCTCTCTTACCTGCGACTGTAGCTGTGTAGGGGGTCAGGTTTTGTTAGTTTAACCACTTGTGGATGGCCTTTGTGGCTTGGAATCCGATGTGGGAAGTTGTCAGTCGCGTGGGCTTTGGTCATGAATAAATAAACTCAGTCCAGACTGACTTGTGTCAGTAAATAATGGGTTGAGGATGGCCCAGTTAGCCCAATTACTTTGCCTATTGGGAAAAATGTATTTGATGGAGGGTAAATATATTTTTTAAAAAGTTAATTCTACATTAAAAATATTAATTTGAACTTTATTTTTAACATGTTTAAGCTCATTTAAGGATGCAATGAACATATTCAAAAAAAAAAAGATGCAATGACCAAGGACATTATTTTAAGAATGAAATCTATAGGAAGATTTACGATTAAACTTTCTCAAGAATATTTACAAGAAAAAAAGGTGAAAAATGAAAAATTAAATTATTTTTTTTCTCGATTTTGTTGTTTGAATATGTCTTCTAACCTTTTCGTAGTGTCATAATGATATATATGTACTTCTTTTCAAAAAAAAAAATACACATGTACTAATGAATACAAGTTAGTTGTTCATAATTAAGAATTTCACTTTGCCCTAAGAGAGGGGAATTGGGCCGCGCATGCACTAGCATCGGAGTATAGATCGGAGCTTGCTGAAGAAGTTTGGATGGAGAAGGTCCCCTATGAGGTCCGTTCAGCAGTGGGATGCCGACAGGCGGTGGTCGGATCCCCCTTAGTTTATTTCACTTTCGCTTTTCTTCTCGGAGTTGGAAAACAGTTCATGCCCTTACGACTTCCATCTCCTTGCTTTCTGTGGCAGTTCGTCGTTCTGAGCATATATATTCACCGCCGGAAGCTCCGTCGCCCTTCTGCTTGCCCCTTTTTCTGGTTTTGTGGATTTTTTGCTTTTGTCTTGCTTTTCGTTTTTTTTTGTATTTGTTTGGGTTACCGAGAGCTGCACGCCTCGTTGACTGTGTAGACCGGTTTTACTTCTTTTAATAAAGTAACGGGCGGCATTTATATCAAAAAAGAATTCATATTTATAAAATATTTAAAATCTTAAAAAATCAAATTCAATACGATGAAGCCAGAGTAAGAGATCTATCATTTAATGGTAAAAGACGAGCATTATAAAGTAGGGTCCTATCCTTAACTTTTAGGGATTGGTTCCTTGTGTACGGTGAATGGATCCTTGTTTGTGTTGATCTCTAGCATCAAAGATTTGATCTTGGGATGTATCTTATTAGGAACAAAAATCATTTGCCTCTAATCATGTCTCATAATCATATTTTACATTAAAAATATTTAAAAATTAAATTCTAAATCTTAACTCTAAACTTAATTTTTACATCTTAACCTTTAAACCTTAAACTTTAAAAAAATACACTCTATCACTAATTCCTTAAACTATAACTATAACTTCTAATCTTAAACCTTAAATTCTAAACCCTAAACTCATTTTTTTTTAAATAAAAGTACTAAAGAAGACATAATTTGAGACGGATGATTTCCATTTTCCTACCCGTCAATACTTTCACAAAACACGTTTAAATTATTTCAAAATATATTTATTTCCAACGCTATTTTGTCTAAACATTACTGAAGCTATTGTGACATGCTTTGAATATATTGTGTCGAATTGACTATTGCAAAGCGGATCAATGTTTAGGAATGATCCCTGATTTTAGGGGTTCGATTTTGAAATCGATCCTTTGGGTCAAGATTTTTATTTTATTTTTTTGTTAAAAAAGGGTCAAGATTTTTATAAAACCGTGTTTAAATCAATTAAGAACATGTCATGAAAAATTGAATAATATTTGAATAAAATAATTTAAGATAAATATATAGATTTTATAGTTAATATTTTCTATAAACACTTATAAAATCAAAGGTAAAGATATTATTATATTTATTAATATAAATTTAGAAAAACCCGAATGCATTTATATTATTTTTCTTTATCTAAAATTACACTTGTGGTAAAAGGATAACTTCACACCAAGGAAAGGAAAATGATTGAAAATATGAAGTGAAGCTCTGAGTCAAAAGTCGTAATCAACTTTCATGACAAAAGTTCACAATGTCTCGGACAGGACCCACCAAACGGGAAGAATGGTGCACATCTTACTCATCTTCATTTCCTCTCTTTTATTCCACCAATATATACACATATGTATTGTAAATATAGTCGATGGTGGAAAAAAAAAAATACGTGATACAAATTGAACTATGTTTTTAACAATATAACATGATTATATTACAATATCTATTTTTATTTTTAATCTTTTAAAAATACATATACAATATACAAATAAATTATTAAAATATAAATCATTAAAATTAATTGACAAGTTTATTTTGAACAACACTGGATACAATATTAACTGTATTTTTAAAGAAAATTAGAAAAGTAAATTTATAACATTGAAACATATATAATATAAAACTTTACGACATCAAAATACATACAACTGTAACAAAAAGTAGTAAAATAAAAAGTTGTTGTACATTTGACCGGTTGGTTAAGCTGCTTATTATTGTTCCCTTGGTTTTTTAAGTCTAAGTTTTAGATACACTAAGAACAATGACGGAGTTATGATTAATTATTGAGAGAGATAAGAATCTATTAAACCTTTAATCTAAAAATTAGGAGGGACAAAAACTTTATTTGACTAATATTTAAACTAGAAAGGACTTAAAATATAATTATGTCAAAAAAATTATCTTATTTGATTAATCTTTAAACTAAAAACACTTCATTCTTTCCCTTACAATCCATTTTGGTAAGATTAGAATTGAAATTAAAATTTGTAAAAAAATATTGTTGCATATTAATTTATTTACCTTTCAATTTTCTTTGTCGTTTATGGTGGAAAATAAAATAAAGAAAGACAAAAATGAAAAGTAAAACTAAAACTTAAAAAGAGAGGGGGAGAGGAAACAGAAGCGGCAGCACTACAAACAGACGAGACACAATTCCCCATACAAACCCCTTGACTATCTCTTTCCTTTTCACACATTATTATTCATCGCCACCGTCGTCTTCCTCCCTGCCCCGCCTTTCCTCGCTATCTGTAGAAATTTTCGACGCCGTTCAAATCTATCCTTTATCTTTTTATTCACCTCCATTATTCTCTAATTCTTCAACCTGTAAGTTTCTTCCTCTTTTCTTCATACAAAAAAATTAACGTTATTATTTTTGTTTCAGTTTTTGTGTGGATGATATTTTTTCTTGGATGTTGAATGCTCGAAAATCAGTTCGGATAATGGAGCAGGGAACGAAATCGCCCTTGTTTGAGCTTATTTTAATTTTCCTGGGTTTTCAATAACTTTTAAGTTTTTTTTTTTTTGTTTAGAACAGTAAATGTTCCAAACTATTTTTTTTGGAGGGGGTAGGGGGTGTGCCTTTTCTTTGTTAAAAAGTAAAATAAAACAATGCTTTGAAACAGTTGAACTTTGAAGACTTTAATTATGCAAATATTCGTTTCTTTAATGCTTTAGTTTACATTATTCTTATTCTAATTTTGGAGAAAGCCAGGTAATGCTTAATTAAATTAATTGAGAATAATTCTTTCCACTAGCTGGAATTTTCGCGCGTATTGTTTTACTAACTTAACTTAACTCTGCTATCTGCTACTAATCTATTTTTCAATTCTACTAGTATTTATTTATTTTTGTTCTTGATCTCAACGCGCACTTCAAACTGAGAATATAACATAATGTGTACGACTCCCAAGTAATTTACTCTTATTTTAATTGCTTATTTATTTTCTTAAAAATCATCTTCTTGGGCTTTTATATAAAGAATGTTTTTAGCTCTAATTTTTTACCCCAGGTTTTGATCTTGGAGTTAAGAGAAATGAAATGAATTTGTTCTTAGAAACTGAAACTTAGTAAGTCAGTTGTGGTTAGCTGAAATTTGAAGTAGTTATCTTTTAAGTTTGCTAAGTTGGTTTAAGCTATCTGTTGCTGTTCAATCAATCTTTGCAATTTTTAATTGTTTTTTATTACAGGAAATTCTCGGTTTTATCATCTATGCAGTATTTTGCCTTGAGTACATAGCTGGAATCGGTGTTGCAATTTTGTGAAAATTTATTTATTTTGGTATTTGAGTGATCATGGGATCTGCTTGTTGTGTTGCCGCAAGGGACAGAACCATTCCAAACAGAACAGGACGTGAGACTTTGCATAGAAATGTGAGGTGTTCGCCATCATGGAGCTTCTGTCGGGATAATCGAAGGCGCGTAGCAGGTGAAATTGACGAGCCTTTTTATCAGGTATCTGATGGAACTAGCAGAAATGTTAGCATGGAGATAAAAGGAACATTAGGATCTGATAGAGGTAATCTGTCTGACCAAGGAAGTCCACTTGAGATTGAGACCTACGGAACACCCACTTCTCAAAAATCACCGGTCCATGAAGAAATGAGTGGGAATATGATGACCCCTCCTTCAGGTAAAACCAATTGCCAATTGAAATAGCCTAAAGGGGTAGCTTTTTGTGTCGCCATCTTGACTATGCACGGGGTTTTAGGAACTTTTTGCTAGAATTTTTGTTTTATGACAATTGTTCCCTTTGGAGATCATGTAAGTTATGTAACTTTGCCGATGAATGCAAAAGGTTCCAATGGTCTTCTAATCCCATTTACTTCTGGCTGCCAACTAGGCCATTGATAATATCTAACCTTTAATGTGCAGGGTAGCATGGTCGAATAAAAATAAAACAAACATGTTTATGTATATTCAAGTTTATGTTATTGTCTACTTCTAGCCTTTTTCTCCCAATACTGTTCTATTTTGTAATTTGTTTCTTTTGTGTTTGATATTGTTTTATGTTGTTGGTGCAGACATATCAAGAGCAAGCAATTATTCTGTAGATGTAAGTTTGATTTAGCTAATATTGACTTCACTTGAATAGCTTTTTATGCCTGTGTGTGTGTTTCCAATGACTTTTGGTGATACACTAGCCAATTTTGCTGATAGCTAAAATACCTTTCTGGTTATATTCCAGGTGAAGAATTTGGCAGAATCGCCCGATATCGTTGATTCATCTACACCAAAGCTCTCATCTTGTATACCTTCATCGTTCTCACAACCAATTACAGATGCTTTGTCTAGCCATGCTCATTTGCTTCCTCCAAACTCAACCCCATCACGACTGGCTCGCTGTTCACCTGGGCAACAGCTATTGAGGCAGGTGTCTGATAGTCGAATCCTGGGATTGAAATCTCCAAATAATTATTCAATGTCTGAAGCAAGGTCATCTTTTGTTCTCTCCAGATGTAGCAATGACTTAACAGCTGGGTCTCATGGTGGTTCTTCTAATGGCTGGTCCATGCGCACTTTTTCAGAGCTTGTGGCCTCTTCTCAAAGAGAAAGGTGGTCTTTTGACAGTGAACACTTAGGTTCTGGTTATGGCAAGATAAATGGATGTAGCAGCAGATTCTCATATTCTCCATCCATAGATGCGCGAACTTGTGGTGCTTGCTCAAAGCTTTTAGCTGAGAGATCTGCATGGAGTAGCAATGAGGTTTCAGTGGTTTCTGTGCTTGTCTGTGGACATGTTTATCATGCTGAATGCTTGGAGACAATGACACTAGAGGCTGACAGATTTGACCCAGCCTGCCCAATATGTATGGTTGGAGAAAAACAGGTCTCGAAGATGTGCAAAAAAGCTTTAAAAGCTGAAGCAGAGTTGAAGGCAAAACATCTCAAGTTGTTGAAGAATAGAATTATAGATAGTTCTCTCGATGGTGATTGTGATGATATTGATCATGTAGTAAACAACAAACGAAAAGGAAAAGCTCCAAAGTTGGAACCCAGTTCAAGCCGGAGAAGCTCCTTGTCAAAGCCTTTCCTGAAACGCCACTTCTCGATAGGGTCTAGGTGGGGTAGATCACTCTCTGAGAACGATTCTGCTAGGAAGAAGGGGTTTTGGACAAGATACAGAAAAGATTGAACTTCCTGTTTGTTTCATCATAGAAGTTTATCAGCCATTGCATGTACTTTCGTTAAGGGTCTGTGAGTCAAGCTTCCAAGTCTCGACGCGGCCTAGTTCAGAGGCATCCCTGTTCAAGCTAATACCATCAACAGGATAGGCATAAAATTTCCATCGACCCACCTTATAACTCTAGCCCTTTACATTTTTTGTTTGCCCATAGCTTTGGGCTGGGCAGGGCATGAGTGTGATGAACTTTGAATTGGACCAAATATAAATGCTTAGTTTTGGAATTTAGTAGGTACTAACTATAAGATATCCAATGGTGGGGTTTTGGGAGTTCAAAGTGGTCTAGAAATGAATTTACTATCTTGATTTCTACATAGCAAGTAAGGTTTTACACGCCGTTATGGATGACTGATCTGATTTGAGGAGCTTTATTGTACCTGGCCTGTTCTACTCTTCTTTACTCTATTTTAGGACAGTTCTGACCATTACCGACACAATAGCTTTGTCTCATGTTGTGCCATGGCGTGTCTGGGGCTGGAGTTAATGTAGGATCCCTATCAGTTTATCAGTTTTCAGAACCAAATGGTTCATATTGCCGCTACTGATTTCAGCATTTGGTCGGATTTATAACTCAGATAAGGAAGCTGCACTGCTAGTTTAGTTCCTTCTTCACATGTGCATTAGAAACTTGTTTCTCGTCTATTGAAGTCAGCTTAAACAGATGAGCTTAATTAGTTTGTTAAACAAGCTTAAACCTTAATAAATGCACTTAAATAGTATATTTTTATTTTCGAATCAAATTTGAGCTTTAAAAATAAAATCTAATCGAATTTAAATTTGAGTTTGAGTTTAAGTCGAGATCTATTAATTGACCTAGTGGTCATGGATGCTCATCCGTTTTACCATTTGTGTGGGTTCGAATCATGACATTTGCCGTGAGAATATTATTGTAATTCTACTTAATCAAAAAACTTGAGTTTAAGTCATAGTTAGGGAAACGGGTTGGGCGTGCCATCTTACAAACAGAAACGGTTAGGAGTTAGGAACAAAGCAAATTACGTATGGGGTTCGACATGATAAAAGTATATGAAATTTCAGCCAATTGTAAGGTCACAGCTAGCTCTACAAAAAGGAACAGTAAAATATGTTTCTTACCAACAAAAATGGCAAACAAACTTCATAATTGCAGTTTTAATATAATCTTGTTCACAAGTTTCAGTTTCTATCTACCTAATCTTTTATTTCGATCATAAATTCGTTCAAACCTTAAATCTTCAACATTTATGTAGTATGCACGCTATGCTAGTGGTAATATTTTTCAATCACGCTTCTTAGTTTGTTTGCTTTAATTTATATACAACTATAAGAAAATAAAAATAACATAAATTAGTTATAAAAAGAAAGTAGGTGGATTGTGGACTATATAGAGGGATAGGATTAGAATTTAGGGTTGAGGACAAAATATAAATATCTGAAAGTAAAGGGATAAATTTAGAAATAACTCAATTTTTAAGCCCCTCCAATCCTCAAGTAGCTCCGTCCCTCGGTACATGCAGCCCGGGACCTAAGGGAGCCCCCGTCACTGTAAATTATTATTGAACCAAAAATATTGAAGATACCGACCCATCTTTCTTTAATTCAACATCTACTTAATTAAATATTTAATTAACCATTATATTTTTTTACAGGACTAAATTACTATAAAATTATAATTCATTAAATATTTAAAAATTGTAATAGGGGCCAGCCCGGGACCTAAGGGAGCCCCGTCACTGTAAGAAAGCAATGTTCAAATACAAGTTAAATTTGTTTGGAATTGATAATAATGAATTGTATTACTCATTTTTGTATTTCTTCACGCCATGAACCAAATTTAATACTATATTGAATTTGCACCCGAAAATTAACACTATCATAATAGTTTGGTGAGATGGTAGTTAATCATTCCTTGCATTAAAAATCGGCGGGAAGTACGTATTCAAAGAAAGAAAAAGTTATATATAATTAAAAGCGGATTAACCTTCTCAGCTAACAATAATAGTGATTAGGGAATGATATAATAATGATATATGGTTGCAATGGCAATTTTGAAATTCAAATCTATTTATTTTGATTATTTAGAGAAATTTATTTAAAAATTAATTAGACTCTGTAATAAACTAGTATCTAGGGTTGTCCAAAAAACTCGACAAAAGGAAACCGTAACCAAAATCCGAAAAATCGATCCGAAAACATGATTAACCGAACCGAATAAATTAGTTTCGGTAGTTTTTTTTAAAAAAAAATATTATTTCGATTTTGATACGGTTCGTAGTTTTGAACAAAAGCGGGTAACCGCCGGTTACATAATATATAATATAAAAATATGCATATTTATAAATTATATTGGCAAAATTTAGCACAATTGTTTATTTATTCTCTTCTTAAATATTTTTTGAATATTTTTATTTTCTTGAAAAGTGAAAAAAATAGCGGTAATTTTTAATATATTTTCCTCCCAAATATTAGCCGATTTATTTTACTTTGGGAAGTAAAAAAAATCAACATTAATTGTCAATTATTTTATATTCTTAGTTTCATACATTAATACTTTTCTTCTTCAAATATTTCAAAATTTAAATATTTTTCACTATGTTATTATATTGATATTTTTAATAAGGAAAGTTAATAAACCATTACCCGAAACGAACCGAACTGAATATTTCGGTTAACCGGTTTAATAGTTAAGGTTTAAGGTTGAGAATTAAGCAACACAAATTTACCGGTTATTCGAAATAATTTTTTAACAGTTAATCGAATCCAATTTTGTACACCCCTACTAGTATCGGCTACTCCCAAATTTAAGATTAAATACATATTAGATTCATATTAATTTTAAAGTTAAACGATTTTGTGTAGCGACTAAATTAAGAAAAAAATTCTAAGTGTCACTTGATAAAATTGGCTTTGATTTTTGAATAAAATTTGTAGGAGTCGCTATCGATCACTTGGTTTAAGTAGACCGGACACAAAAAAAAAACTTAAAAATAATAGGGTTTAAGAGTCGATTACGTGTGGGGAAGATTTTGCACCCCACCACGCCAAAAAAATCAGTACCTAAGAGTTCGAGTTGCATTTACCAAGAAAAATATAAATTCAGTCACGTGGGTCTAATATATGCATGAGGGGAGCAACTTTATAAAATGGAGTGTCTTATAACACTTAAAATTTTTTGGAAACCTTTTTTTTTTATATAATTGTATATAAAAAATTAAAATTATATATAAATGATACCCTTTTTATAAATAAAACGGCATCTCTACATAAATAAAACGATACCTTTTTATAAATAATTAACCCTCCTTAAATATTATTAAAAAATAACACCCTTAAATAAATTTTTTGTTCCGCCTCTGAATATATGTATGTAAAATATGGACATTTGGTTTGGAAGGAAATGATTTTTTTTTGGTTTAATTTTTAACTAATTTAATTTAATATTGTAGTGGTCTCAGACGAAAAACGGCTACTACACTTTGTTGATTCTGTTGTCTAATCTTAACTGGGTCAGCCGAGACGGTAGCTTTTGCGAAAACAACTCTCTTACTACATGTATGATGTATCTACCCTTTTATGGCATTGAATTAAAATGGAGAAAAAAGAAGTCATTGTTTGTGGGGAATGGTGATGCAGTAGAGTTTATTATTTTTGCATCTCCTTGGGGGCGTTATATAATATATACTCCCTCCAAAAGCTTCTTGCTTTATTATTCGGATTCTGTTGGGTTGGTGAACTCATTATGGGGGAGGAATACGATGTTGTGTGTCTGACCGTGTTGGGAGTAATCTCATGGGCCACACTTTTTGTATTTATCAGAATAATCTTCTCCCAACGCTCCTTTGGATTCTGCACCCGCATTGTTTCTACAATCCATGCAATTTCCGCTCTAATTTTAGCATCGCTCTCTGTTCAAGATTGGAGCTGCCCAGTTTGTCCTTTGGCATCCGCCTCTTCTCCTAAGCAGGTATGTGCCAACCAAAGCTGCTGCTTCATATCTTTTTTTGTTATTATTATTATCGGAGCTGACTGCACTGCCACTGCATATTATCGAGCAGAGGCAAGCTTTGGCCGCTACGCTAGGTTATTTTATATATGACCTGATATGCTGCTTCTTTGGCGGTGGATCCAGTTTTGACAACACGTTTCATCACTTGGTCTGCATCGTTGGTATTGCGGCTGGCTTTGCCTTTCGAAAGGTGTTCAACTTTATTTTTGGTTTTCTGTACGCAACAAGCATTTCGGAGGATTTTCCTTTGCCTTTGTTTTAAATTTCAACTTGATCAGGGATTAGACCTTAGATCCTTGGGTAAGTAAAACCAATTAGTTATGATGCAGTGTGGATCAGAGCAAGTTGCTACGTTATTCATATTGGAGAGCTCAACTCCTTTCCTCCACGCCCGGGAACTGCTTAAAGAACTCGGTTACAGGGAAACCAACCTCAATTTAGCAGCAGATGTTAGTTCCAAATCTTTTTGGTTTAGATCCGTATCTTCATCTAATACGTGACTGATGCCGGCAATTTGTTAGTCATTAAGTTTTGATTATGATGGAGTAATATTTGAAGTTTGAAGCTCAAGGGGTAAAGATTGGTTTTTGAACAGATCACATTCGCTGTAATCTTCTCGGTAGCAAGGATGGTGGGTGGACCCTATCTCCTTTTCCTCGCTCTATCAGCTAATAATCCTATACTCATCAAGGTATTAATTACCCTCTTCTTCCTAGTTCCTAGTTCCTAGTTCCTAATTCAATCATCAAGTAATTAATTACTAATTAATATGAGGTTATAAGTGAGCACTGAGTGTCTATGTGCTACACAGGCAATGGGCGCAGGACTGCAGTTAGTGAGTGCATTCTGGTTCTACAAGATTGTAAAGATGGTGAAATACAAGCTTAGTAAAACAAGGGAGAAGGTGGGTCTGGCTTCTACTTCTCTGCAAAATGGAAAATTGGATTAAGCCACTGTTACATTAACATACTACTAGTTTACTTGGATACATATATTTTTAACAAGTGTTATAGCATAAATATGCAGAGTTTTAGCCATTATTCAGTTTAATGTAAGTTGCAGGGGACTGTGTTTTGGATTTGGCCGAGAAAAGCTATACAACTGAAAATTCTGAATTTGTCAATCCTTTTTTTTTTAATTTTCATTGTACTTATTTTGATATTCAAAGAGGAAGTTCAGTATTTGGTCGTATGATATTATATATATAAAGATGAAACACGGAATAAGATGGGTCAGGTTGGAGTTTTGATCGTCTTGACGCAAGTCGAAATGTTATTTACCTTATGACTTGACTTTAAAGACTGTTCAATTTTTTTACCTATCTTGAATCATTCTCAAGATTTAGAATGTAAATCTATCCTAAACTCGATTTGATTATTTATCATTTGTTTTTAAATAAATAATAAACTATTAAAGAAAAAATCATGAATATCCAATAGAGGATGATTAAAAAAACCTAGGAAAATCTCAATATGATTTGAGTGTTAAAAGCAATCTAAAAAAAGAAGAAAAAAGATTCAAAGAACCCAAAATAATCAATGGAGAAAATACCCAGAACTTTTTCTTTTGGTTTATATTTTTCCTATTGCTCGGCATGTTTCTGCTCGACTTTACGTTTTATATGAAAGAAGGAAAATAGAAATGATTAAAGATTAATTAATCAAATGGTTAATATTTTTACAACACACATCCTATTAACAGGAACACAGCCGATGCCACCGTAGTGGCTCGATCTCACCATAGTAATCAAATGAAAAACTTGTTAAAAAATCCAACTGAGGTTCACTTTGAGCAAAAAAGTACTAATTACTAAGTTATTCACTTTGAGCAGAAAGTACTAATTACTAAGTTATTCACTTTGAGCAAAAAAATACTAATTACTAAGTTATTCACTTTGAGCAAAAAGTACTGATTACTAAGTTATAAATGAAACAGAGTTGGGTTTGGAAGCAAAAGTTTGATCACCAACCATAAACCCAAATGCCATGTCCACCTCAAAGTGGGAGTGCTGGCCGCTGGGTGATGAGATGGCAGTTTCTGGAAAACCATTTCTCTTACGGTAATATACATCTACTATTTATGGCATTAAATGAAGGAGAAAAAGATTGGTCAGTGCCTGTGGTCGGGTACTAAAGTTTCATTCTGCTTCTGATATTAATTAGAATTCCAAGTTACAAGTTACAACAATTCAGGTATTGCATCTCCTTTGGGGACTTAGGTTCTTCATTTAATTACTCCCGCTCCCAACAGCTATTTGTTGCTTTCTTATTCAGCTTTGAGTTTGGAAGTTGTGTAAGAAACTCATGGGGGAGGAATACGATGTTGTGAATCTGATTGTGTTGGGAGTAATCTCATGGACCACACTTTTTCTGTTCATCAGAAAAACCTTCTCCAAACGTTCCTTTGGATTCTGTAACCGCCTTGTTTCTACAATCCATGCTGTTTTGGCTGTGGTTTTAGCATCCCTCTCTGTTGAAGATTGGAGCTGCCCGGTTTGTCCTTTGGCATCCGCCTCGTCTCCCAAGCAGGCATGTGCCAAGCAAAGCTACTTCTTCATATCGTTTTTTTTTTTAATGCTTTATCTATTTATTATCAGAGCTTACATATAGTGTTGGAATTAATATGGTGAAGTTGTGAGTTGGGAGCAGAGGCAAGCTTTGGCTGTCACCGGAGCTTATCTTATATATGACATGATATGCTGCTTCTTTGACGACCGATTCAGTTTTGACAACACGTTTCATCACTTGGTTTGCATCATTGGTATTGCGGCTGGCCTTGCCTTTCAAAAGGTGCTCAACCTCAACCTCAACCTTGCATTTGTTTTTTTCTTTACAGGTGTTCATAAATTAAACCTTGAACTTGTTTATTACAAAGTAACACCCATTGGTTATGAATTATGATGCAGTGTGCATCAGAACAAGTTGCGGCATTATTCATAACGGAGATCTCAAGTCCTTTCCTCCACGCCAGGGAGCTGCTTAAAGAAGTGGGTTACAGGGACACCGACCTCAATTTAGCAGCTGATGTTAGTTTCCCAACTCTCCAAGTTATTTTTATTTTATCTTTTTTGGTTTAGATCAGTATTTGCTGAATGGTAGGGTAGATTGGTTTTTGAACAGATCACATTTGGTGTCATATTCTCGGTGGCAAGGATGGTGGGCGGGCCCTATCTCACTTTCCTCACTCTCTCAGCACCTTCTAATCCTATGCTCATCAAGGTGTTGCTTCTGGGCTGGCTTACCCCTCTTCTTCCTAATCCAATCGTCAATTAATAATAATAAATTAGCTGACCACAAGCATTTGTGTGCACCTCAGGCAATGGCTGTAGGACTGCAGGCAGTGAGTGCATTCTGGTTCTACAAGATCGTGAAGATGGTGAAATACAAGCTTAGTAAAAGAAGGAAGGTGGGCTTGGATTCTACTTCTCTGCAAACTGGAAAATTGGACTAACCCACTCTTGCATTATGCATGCTACTCTACTAGGATACATTAGTGTGTTGAAATAAGCTTGGCATAAATATGCAGAATTTGTACTAGATTTGAATCGAGCTATAATTAATAAGAATTATGGTTGGCGGGTTTCACTGGCCAAAAACATAGTTCCATCCACTCAGCTGTGTTTTATTGTTTCAGTCAGAGAGAAGGAAAAACAACCAGAAAACCTGGAAGTAGAATCAGCACCATAAGTTGATAGGCTCCACCGATTCCAGCTCTTAGTTATACTTCTAATCAGTTAAACTCCACAGACAGTTCCATTGATCAGATCATATTTAACACTTGAAAGCCACATCTACCAACCAGCAACAACAATATCGATATAAAGAGAGGGAGGGGTGGTGGGTGAAATTTTCAATTTAAAATATTTAAGAACTCAAACGAAAGCTCAACAAGGTCCCATAATTTCAGAGCGAAATAAGCCAAATTTCCTACATGCAAGCCTCCACGACACAAATGTCTCCCAGGAACGTAACCTACCCATGCTGCGCAACCCTTTTGTCATGAAGGCAGTGATATTTAGAACACTACATTCTGAGTTTCTTGAATATGTTTAAATACACAAGGCGATCATTTAACCCGAGCAAATATTTTTAGCAGACATCGAAAATATAATGCACTGCCCGGTACTTCCATGGCTGCAACACTATTCTTTCCCAAAATCAGCACTGTAATGTGCACTTGATTCCAGTTTCTTGGCTTCGTTCAATTTTCTTACCGCCTGAAATTTAACCACATAGAAGCAAGCACATCATTATAGCAGTTATCCAAATGAAATGACAATCATCCAACTTCCATGGTTATATATACCTTCATGAAATCTTCATGGATGACATAATCACGTTCCGCACGGATTGCTGACATTCCAGCCTCTGTGCAAACATTTCGTAGATCGGCACCATTAAAGCCCTAAAGCAATGGTGACAAATTATATTAGTGATGAAGGTTACAGACATGAAAGAGAGACAAGCTGCACTTTTGACTAACCTCAGCAAGTTTAACAACAGCCTCATAGTCAATTTCACCATGCTTGGCAATGCCAGCAGCATGAATCTTGAGGATTTCCATTCTTGACTGCTCATTTGGCAATGGAATCTCTATCTTTCGGTCTAGCCGTCCAGGGCGAAGAAGTGCAGGATCTAGAACATCAGGTCTGTTTGTAGCCATGATCATTTTAACCTACATGAAACAATTTTAACTTGATGATGATTTTGGGTTTGGGAGCATAAAAACAAACCTGAGTACCAGGCAGCAATGAAGGATGCAATAAGAGAAATGTGAGCTCCAGTTCATAAATGCATTAATTGTGTGTTTTAGAAAAAGAAACATGTAATTAATGCCCCCAGGCATACACTTGATGACCAAAGATCGTAAAAGAGATGTTACGATGTTGCATTAGGTAAAATGGAATATAAACCACACTGGATAAAACAATGACCAAAGGCACTTAGAAGTTTTACAAAAACAAGCTAGCAGAATACACCACTCTTTACCCACTTAGTGAGCTAAACCATACAAAATATAAAGCATATATTCTACTTCAGATCACAATCTTGAACTATGTTTATGACCAAATTGTGTACCTTCCCGAGCGAATCAAATCCGTCAAGCTGATTAAGTAATTCCATCAGTGTTCTCTGTATTTCACGGTCAGCACTAGTTCCCTCACTGAAACGGCGCCCACCAATGGCATCAATCTCATCCATAAAGATGATGCAAGGCTGGAAGAAAAGAAACAAACATAAGAATGGCATTAACATATACAAACTACAAAGAAGCATAAAAGCAAACATTAATAACTCCAGGATCTCACTTGGTGATCACGTGCATATCCAAACATTTCTCGAATTAGCCTTGCACTTTCTCCTATGTACTTGTCAATTATTGCACTTGAAACAACCTGAATTCAGATGGAAAAAAGTAAAATGCAATCATTCAAGAACAGGATGAGAAAACCACCAAGGTAAGTATAGGTACAAAAATACCGACCTTTAAGAAGTTAGCATCAATATTACTTGCTATTGCTCTGGCTAGCAATGTCTTGCCAGTACCAGGAGGTCCATAGAGGAGGACACCCTGCAAAGAAAACAAAAAAATTAAGATGATCCTCAACCATAAATCACTCCAGCACAGCATGCTTCATCTGTCAGCATACATAAAAGCATACCCACTGAAATTCAGGAATCGATGGAGACATGAAGCAATAATCACCTTGGGAGGTTTAATCCCAACTCTAAGGAAAAGCTCAGGATTCATCAGAGGGAGCTCAATAGATTCCCTTAGCTCTCGAATTTGATCAGATAAACCACCAACAGCTGAGTAGCTGACATTACCAGGGTCTTCGTGCAACATATTGTAAACAACAGGATCAACCTATGAACCAAAGATGTAACATGAATTCAGATATCTGCAAAGAAAACTTACTTTTATATCATAAATACAGCTGAACTAATTAGGATGCTAATACTTACCTCACGTGGAAGGGCCCGCATTATTGTAAGTGTTGTCATATCAAGAACTACTCTAGTTCCTGAAGTTAGCTTCTCCTTGTCAACTTTGCTGCGGCAACCAACCACGTAGCGAGGGCCACTGCTTGCTTTAACAATCACTGGAATGTCATATGAACATCCAATTTTATGGTTACAATCGAAAAACAGCATATAATTCAAATGCAATAACTCAGATGCCAAACTATACAACTTTATAAATAAGAATAATTATATAAACTTTGAACATTTAGAATGCAAAAGGGGGGATAAGAAGTAGTTACAGCGTTCATTATCAAGAGGCCTGAGAACTTCTCCAATGATCTGTCCGACACTCTGAAGAGACTTCAAATCATCTTCTGTTTTGTTAAACTCCTTCTTAGCAGCTCTCAGATTCTCCCTACCTAAACATTCAAACAAGTCAAAAAACAATTTAAGCATGCGCTGTATTAATAAGATAAATATTTGATCTTTTGTTTTGTTTCTTCCTCCTTTATTTTCACAGAAAGCCAAAATTTGAATTTCATCAACAACATAAACAAAATCCCAAGTCGAAGACATTGAAAAACATAATTTCAGTTATAAACCAAATAGTTATCTATTGCAGCAACCAAAGCATAAAGTCTGTCGCCAACTCAAGCTGTCATTACAAAGGAATTGATCTTCCAAAGAAGCAATATATGTAAATAAAAAAAGGTGCTGATATAACCGAGAGAGGAAGCAAAACCCTAAATCGTAAATCGTAAATGGGCAAACAAAAAATAATAACAATTCAAACGCAAATAAAACGAGGACCAAGGGAAAGAGAAAAGTGCCCCCAATTAGGGTTAGATGGTGGGGATTATGAGATGAGGTGGGAGGATACCTGCTCGAACCCTAGATTCATACTCTTTGTGTTGAAGGAGTTTCTTGCGGTACTCCGCAATAGCATTACGGCGTCGTACGGCGTCTTCTCCGTCACTCATTGCCTCAATCTCTGATCGGAGTTCGAAGGGATTTGATTTTGACGAAAGGTTTGTGTTTGGGCGTTCCAAGGTTTCTTGAGTAAGGGGTTGTGCGAGTATATATATGTGTGTGTAATCTAAAGTCGCCTATAAAAGATTTCCCTTTTTAAGTATACTTAGAGTTTTAAACCATCAGAAAATTCACTCTTAACTTCGACTAGATTATTTGACACCGAATAAAATACAAAAAAATATATGTAATCAACATTAACAATAAAGATCATAACAAAAATATCTTACATCTCATAAATCATAAAAAAGCTGAAATATATCTTCTAAATATTTAGGTACCTAAAAAATATAATTTGAATATTTATTTTTTAATAAAATATTTTAAAAATTACAGTTTTTAAATTTTGTATAGTTAACTCGTAATATGAATTGTATAAAGTCTGTTTTGTGTAATTGTATATGGATAAAAATTCTATACACAGGTGGTGGAAACTGAAAGTTTCCACAAGCGCCTTAGTTTTAGGGTATAGAGAGTTAGTTTAGGGTATAGAGTAGAGAGTTAGTTTAGGGTATAGAGTTTAGGGGTTTAGATGTAGGGGGTTAAAATTTAGGGATAGTTGTTTCAATTTAAGGTTTAGGGTTATAATTTAGGGTTTATAGGTTAAAACCTAAATCCTCACCATATTACCCTAAAAACTAAACCCTAACCTATAAACCCTAAATTATAACCCTAAACCCTAAATTAAAATGACTATTCCTAAATTCTAAACCCCTACACCTAAACCCCTAACCCCCTATACTCTAAACTAACCCCTATACCCTAAAACTAAGGCGCTTGTGGAAACTTTCAGTTTCCACCGCCTGTGTATAGGATATTAATCCATTGTATATATAAAATTTTAATTCGATTCTATTTTCACAAATTACTATCACAATATCATCATAACATTATTTCCGTTTATATATTGAAAATACAAATAATTTTATTAATCCAATGTAAAAATAAATAATCGTATTTATCTTTTAGAATGTTTACAATTGAATTAAAATAAAAGTTGTGTGTATAACTAAATAACAATCAAAGTTCCATGTACATAATTACCATAAATAAAACTTTATATATTATCCATTCAAAAAAAGTCCATATATTATATTACATTTAGGGGTGCTTAACGAGTTGAGCAGCTCGAACTCAACTCGGTAAACGCTCGACTCGGATTAATTCGACTCGAGACTTTAACGAGTTGAGTCGAGCAAAGTCTAACTCAACTCGATAAGTTTGCGAGCAGCTCGTTAATTTTTTAAAATATTTGTGGATTGTTACTTTAGTTTTAATATGTTAGTTTGATGAATTTGTGGATTGTTACTTTAGTTTTAATATGCTAGTTTGGAATTTAGACTTTGAAAGTGCTTTATACACTCATTTGATATTTTTTGGTTAAATTTGTTAATTTATGTTAATATTAAGCTCCATATGGTATTGTTAAATTTTACTTTTAGTTAAAAATAAGGTAAATTTTTTAGTGAGCTTAATGAGACGAGTCGAGTCGAGCAACAAAATTTTTTAACGAGCACGAGTCGAACACTGCCCAACTCGCGATCGACTCGCTCAATAAGCATCCCTAATTACATTAAATCAAAGTTCATGTATAAATTTGATAAATATTCATTATATAAATAGTACTAGATTGACCCTTTCTTACCATTTTATTTATTTTAACTTCTTCAAAATTAAATATTATTATTGATTTAGTATAGCTAAATTGGTATTGTTGTTTGTATACCTTTAAACATTCAATATCTATTCATTTATAGATAGGAGGGGACTGAGTATGTTTTCCATCAGAAACCACTTTATTCCTTAATCTCCAAATAGTCCATATGACACAACAAGTTCCTATTATGTGTAGTCTTTTTTTTTCTCTTTTTCAATTCAATCGTCTTCATATCCAGCCATTGTTCAATAATTGATACATAAGGTAAATTCTCTTCTGCAAGCACTTGTATGCTTCTCCAGTAGAAAAATGTCCGAACTTATCGTGACCAGTGACCACCCATCGAGTTTACAATTCAACCCGAGTAAATTAAAATATGCAGTATATTTGGAATTTTGAATCAAGCTAATTTAAGTCACAAATATTTCTTTTGTATCTTGATTACAACCCTCGTATAAAAGAATAAAAATGGGTACCATGACATGAATATCTACCTTACTTAAAAATGGTACCGATTTAAGTCTCAAAAATGCTGAATGTTGAAAGATACCACTGGACGATGAAGGCACTGAACTGCCGCAAAGTTTTTAAGAATCAGAGTGGCGCTTTGCCTTCTGCAGTACTTCTTTCAGAACCTTAGCAATTCTTTCGGACATGTGATGCTCTAAAAACCTTTCTTTCACCCTTTCATATCCTTTCTTCCCCATTGTCAGCCTCTTCTCTACATTTGTTGCCAGTTTCACGATGTTGTTTGCGAGGGGCATCACGCCTTCTTTGCCGGCAGGATGCAACAAGCCTGTTGTCCCGTTTACCACTATCTCCGTGGTGCCACCGGCTGCAGTGCCCTGAATAATATAGGAACCAGTGAAAGAAAATAAAAATGATTACATTGCTTTGCTAAAATGAAAAAGAAATATTAGATTGTGAAAAGAAGAAATCCTATTAAATACCACAGGGCATACCAGGACAGGAAGCTGAAAGGCCATAGCTTCTATTGTTATCCTTCCGAAACACTCTCCCCGGGCCTAAATGTGACAACAACTTGTAAGCTTAGCAAAGCAAAACCAAGGCATAATATTTTAATGATTTCACAAAATGGGAACACAAGTGAAAGCTATATAGTACATGACATCATATGAGTCAATGGTACCACAATCAGTAGTGTTTGCAACATAAATAAACAACATAGTTATTCGGAGAATACCTGAGAATTTTGAACAAGAACGTCAATAGAAGCCAGATAGGGAGCTACAGTCAGGGTTTTATTAACAAAGTGCACTCGACCCTGAATATTATTCTCTGATACAAAGTTACGCAGTTCCGTTTCAAACTTTGTCTGAGCATTCATGTCACTTCCCACTATCACTGCATGAATTGATGGCACCTGTAGTTTTTTCTCCTGGATCAACTTCAAACTTTCATGAAATGAACGAAGAAATAGGTCCTGGCCCTTCCCTCGGGAAACGCCTGTTGGTTCTCAGAAAATTTTCAATTAGTACAGCAGGCTAGAAGCATAACAGAGGAACATAAACTATAACAACATCTTTCAACATTCTGTATAATCTAACTGCTCAGATTTGAGAGAGAGCACAAAGGTATTTGCAAGAACATGAACAAAAGACAACAGGAGATGTGGTACCAAGGAAAATGGAGGAAGAAATCGGCAACTGATCGAAGCTCTAAAATATAAACAGTAATCCAATTAAGAACAGTTTTTTTAACACTAAAATGCCTGTTTAGAAACTCGTGAATTAAAATCCCACGACCTATTATGCAAACTAAATGAAGGAATAATGGACTCATGGAAACAAAGTTGCAAGCAATTCTATGCTGGGAAGAAGAGCATTGGATACTAATACCATCCATGCAATCAATTCTCAGAAAGGCAACGATTACTACTTTGAATCACAATCGACTAGGATTCCAAGTTGGATTCAGATCAGAAACATTTATCCACATATTCACTATTTTTAACTTCAGACCACAAAATCAAACTAGGATTTTAAGTTTAAACACTATGGAATCACTGCAAGTATATGTATGATTCATAATGCAGACAAAGAATACATACTATTTATAAGAGCAAAGACTAGATCTTCATTTCGCACTCCAAGAGATTCACGGACATGCTCACGAAGAATCCTCTTGGCAACTTTATTCTCAGCTACTTCCATTAGTTCCTTGCTATTTCCTAAGTGAACAACATATGTTTCAGGCATTTTAATCCTGTAAAATAAAATTGTAAAATAAGAACAAACAACCAAAAACAGCTAAAAATAAAGTGAAACATAGATTTGTGTTATAGAGTCAATAGGTGTATGTAAATCCTACAATCCACATATCCCACAACCACAAGCATTGTAACTGTAGCATTAGCATACACTAAAATCTTGAAGCTTGTAGTTCACAGTATAAAAATCATTACCCTAATCGTTCCTTTGTCCTGTTTTTCCAGTAAACTGTTGTGATATGTGAATCAATCATGGCACCTCCAACAAAAGGGAGGTGCTTAACATATTCTAGTTTGAAGTAATGCCCTCGCATTTCATGAATCCACCAGAGAACCTTTGGAAGAACTTCAGCAACATGTTCTTTAAGAACAGCATCCAGCCACTTTCCAGCAACTGCAGTATTCAAAACTACCAAATCAGCCTTAAGAGCAGTGTCCACAGCTTCCTGACCTCTGGCAGATAAAACCTGACAAAATGTAGGAAATCCCAAAAATTCAGAACAACATTTGTATTAAAGGAATAAAACGAAGAAATCAAAAATCAAGAATTACCTGAACTCCTCGATCCAACATCTTGTGTTCTAAAGTGTAAACGATGTCATCAGATTCGGTTAGTTTCTGGTTAGTTACCCAAACAACGTCGGCGCCAACTCCTCTTAGCAGAAATGCCAGTTCCATTAACAATAAAGGCCCACCGGAAAGGGAAAGTTCGTGAGAGACTAAGAGAACGAGTTTTGACTTCATGAAATCGAGAGGATTTGGAGTCGGTGCTTCATCATTGCGGGCGCCCCCTTCTTCGTCTTGTCCCTCCCGGACGAAATGGCTGACATTGTTACAAGAATCGAAGGTGGATCTGATGAAGAAGGCTAACAGCGTTGATAGAGAAAGGAGTAGCAGAATCAGCAGTGGCCATCTCTTTTTCTGCTGGCTTGTAATCCACGCGCTCGATTGCCTTCCCATTCTTCCAAATATTGCTAGCTTCACTAATTCGCTACTGCTTTGATCTATAAATAGACATCAGTATTCAGTAGGGAATTAGTAATTACGAGAACTGTTACGAGAATTTACATGATTACATTGTGTGATTCGAGGATATATGATTTGCTCACTTGCTTCACTGGAAGAAGAAGCGCGTCGACCAAAATCACCGGCCCAGATCGGCCTTGCTGTCGCCGGACATTATTTTGCAGGCTTTCAGTTTAGGATTTGCCGTTTTGTAACACCCAGCTTTATTGGGCTATTAGATCGCTATCCAGCTTTTACCGAGCCGGGTATTTCCAACACAAATTTTGGTCCATAACATAAAATAAAAAAAATCCGATTTTAATTTCAGCATTTCAAATTATTTGGTCTAATTCTGCTCCCAGTCCCTGTATTCCTTTTACATTTGCAATTTAGTCTTTCTATTCTTTTGACCTGAAATCGAATTAAAATAGAAGGATCAAATTGATCAATAATAAGCACTTAATTTATTGTAGGGTAATCTTCACTAGTGGTCCCTTTCGTTTAGGGTGTGTTCTATTTTGGTCACCAGAATTCAAAAAAGATTATTCTGGTCACTTACGTTTAGAATCGTTTCTATTTTGGTCCCTCGGCCGTTAGTCTCCGTTACTTAAAAAAATTAATTTCTAATTTAACCCCCAAACTTTCAAAATTTTCTTTTTCACCATCTTCCCCAAAAATTATAAAACTAAAACCCTATAAAATTAAATAATGGCTATAACCCACAAAATAATGAAGAAATTAACGACCTTTTTGCGGTAGAGAATCAAAAATTGCAGATTCATGACAGTCTGGAGGTCGGGCATTGAATAAGCTTCGAAAACTATGGCATTGGGCACATCCAAAATCAATTACCTTGACCCTAGGATCACGGTTAATTTCTGATTCTCATGAAAACTGTAACATAAAATGAGACATTGATTAAAAAAAGTAAATTCGTGGCATGAAATAAAGTTTAAGCCAACATGATAAATTAGGAGTTGAAGCTTCTTCTTTTCTTGACAGAGAGTTGCAGCCCTTTAAGACTTGAGAAAGGTAAAGCTTACCCCTTAGTTAAAAACAGTCAAGATTTAGGGTGCAGGGGAGCTTGGACAGCTCCACATTGTTTTCCTCTAGTAGTGGACATTTGTATATATGGAAGGAATGCAAATTGAAGAGGCGTTGCAAGGCTTCCTTGGATGGCAGATGCACCAGATTGTTATATTTGCACAATCTCAAAATCCAAAGAGAGGAGAGGTTTCCCGACCTCCAGACTCTCATGAATCTGTAATTTTTTATTCTCTACCGCAAAAAGATCGTTAATTTCTTCATTATTTTGTGGGTTATAGCCATTATTTAATTTTCTAGGGTTTTAGTTTTATAACTTTTGGGGAAGATGGTAAAAAAGAAAAATTTGAAAGTTTGGAGGTTAAATTAGAAATTAATTTTTTTAAGTAACGGAGACTAACGGCCGAGGGACCAAAATAAAAACGATTCTAAACGTAAGTGACCAGAATAATCTTTTTTGAATTCTGGTGACCAAAATAGAATACACCCTAAACGAAAGGGAGCACTGGTGAAGATTACCCTTTATTGTAATAATTAAACTTAGATTCATTCTTGACACGTTAAAAATCTTACATCCTCAACAACTTTTTCTAATTGTAATTGAAGGGCGGTACTCAACCAACTCTTGCAATTTAAGCAACATAATTAACTATAAGACATGACATACCGGTATACCAGATACCAGAACTCATGTCCTAATTAACTAGGCGACAATTCTTCCTAACTTCCCCATTAAAACCAGTTAGAGGACTACTGTTCCCCATCTTAATCATTGACTTGGCAAACTGTTTAAAGAAGAGCTTCTCATCCTCTGCATAAGCTTTAACCAATTCCATGGTATTCCCAACATTCCCTGTAAAAAGCACTTCATCCGAATTCAGCAGCCCTTTCCCCCGCAAAATAAGCTTGAAGTAAAGGTTGTCGAATTTTACAGGGGACCGAAAATCTAAAGGCGAAATGTTGTTGTCACCACCGGACTTTGGACAGACAGATTTCAAGCCATTGTAATAGGTTTTGTGTAGTGTTTGGTCTGGCAAGTTGTCCCCGTTTTGATTGTACAGCCTCTGCTTGAAGGTCGCACACCTGGCTACACCGATGGTATGTCCTCCTGAAACATTATCATTACATGATGTAAATGAGTAAATCATTAAGGTAAAAACACGATTTTAATATTTTATGACATGGGCTGAAAATGTGGACAAAGGGTTGACCTGAGAGAGCAACGAGGTCTACTTCATCAAGACCTTGGCGTTGGAACAATGTTATCAGGTTCTGAAGAGTGGAGTTTGGCGGTGGAATATTGTTGTTTGAGGAGCTGAGGCTCGCAATCTTTGAATCCCTCCTTCCAAGTGGAAGCTCCCAAGATGGTCCACCGCTCTGTTTAGGCATTAATCGCGATTACCAAAAGTAGGACCGGAAGAAAAAGAAGTAACGCTGAATTGGTATGCATGGTTAATTACCAGTACAGTGGAGCCACGAACTGCCATTGCGAGTATGTCGGCGCAAGAAACAGTTTGAGGACATGCTTCTTCCAGTTTAGTTTTGATCTTGTCGATCACTTCAAAGCCTCTAATGGAGTTTCTGTTTGGCAGTGCATTCTTTTCACTGACTATGGTCGCACTGTCGTCCAACAGTATGGATGCATCACAGCCCTGTAAGACGAGATATAGAGGTGAAAATTTTACGTATTTTTACGAGTCCTTATACTGTAACCAGTTTTAGCAACTGGAAAAACCAACTTATTTAAGCAAATTGTTTGCGTGTGGATTAAATGAAAAAGAGGAAGATGAAAGTAACCTGCACGAAACAATCGTGGAAATGAAGCCTTAGCAAGGAGGCAGCTATCCTAGGCTCTTTTGCAATGGCCTTCTTTAGGACTGACATGACAATGTCATCAGCTTGAGGGCATGAAAACTGATAGAACTGTGGGAAAAGGCCGCATGGGGGTGCACCACCGACCCCCCAGCCAAAACCCAAACCAGGGTGAGCCATGGATACTGTGGCTGATATTAAGATGCCGAAAACAACTTTCAAAAAAGCCATATTGATGATTTGAGTGAGTCTTGGGGATATGCAGCCATCGGTTGGCAATGGAATTTATATCGGTTGTGTAACGATTAAATCAACTGCTTCCCTCACCGAATCTTTCCTGAAAAAACACCTAATACTGATAGCCAGGATTGCATCAACTTGTCTTGACGCTTCTTTTTGTCACATGAATTGTAAGCAACTGAAAATGGAGTGGTGGCAGTGCTTCTGGTTTACCAGCTCCTTTATCTTCATAGCTTATATAGTAAGGATTAACTTAGCTAACTTAAATAAAAAATTAAGGATTAAACTGAACAAATATAAAATTTGAAAAAATAACATGTTACTTATCCTTTTTATTAAACTCAATCGTATTCTTTCGGGACAAAAACGTCCCAAAAACTTTAAATGCAACTCAGTAAAAAAAACATACTATAATTTAGGACACAAACTGTGCTTTAATCCTAAAAAAAAAAGATAATCGAGAGACCTTAATAAGCAGCCCTTAGAAGTGACAAGGGATTTCAAAGAGAGATTACGTCCGAGTTTGACCCTTTCACAGATCCGAGTGGTTAACCTGCTACCAAGCTACTTAGCTTTCAGTTTCACATTCATCTACTTACGGTAGCAACCAAAGATGTTGGCTTCCTTCGACCTGACTTTGGACTTGCTGTTTTTCTTCCTATCATAACAAAATACGAAGTATGAAAACCTGTTTTATTCAATATCTGACGGTTACGTTAGTGCTTTGAGGTCTTGTAATCCGGCACCCTGAATTCACATAGAAAACCGGCATTGTCTTATGGGATAAAAAACTAGAATTCCATTCATTGCAGTCAAGGTCAGATACATCTTTAAGGAAAACAAAGCTGGGTTTTCTATATACACTGGTATTAAGGCAATGCTGTACTGAAAAGCCACCACTCCCCCTCCCAAATCACCTGAAAACTCATTGAATTCAACACGATCTACTCAAAGGTTACATTCGAGAGAGCTGAAGTTACGATTTACACAGTTGTCTCATTGGGGTAAGCAGCCTAGCAAAACGAAGAGGGACAAATGCCTTCACAAATGTCCCATTCTCGGTATATTCCTGAAAAAGGGAAAGATATATAAGAAAACAACAGCCATATTATTTCTCTTTATAATGACTGCAATTTAGATTAGTTTAACATTTAGTTAATACTTACAGTTTTCTCCACCATTCCAACCTGATGTATGGTACTCAGAAGTTCCCCTTTGTCAAATGGGACTAAAGCTTCCACTGGAACCATAGAATCCTATTAAAAAACAACAATACCCACTAGTAAAACAGAGTTCAGATTCATGAATACACAGAATCAACCACCATCATGTTTTAAAGATATCGAAATACAGACAATTAATTATTACCTTCAGTTTTTCTTGCACAGCATTGCAGAATTCCTGTAAGCCCTCACCAGTCAAAGCAGATATACAAACAACATCTTCTCTTCTCTCTGCATCCAACTTGAGTTTTTGTGGATCACTAACCCTATCAACCTGCCATACGTGTGTAGTTCAGCAAGGAATCGAATCCCTTTCCCATGCATGGTTCATAAAACAGAATGCAGAATATTGAACACGTGTTATGATCACTAATAATTGAGTGTCTAAAAGAAAAAAACCGCCTGTAAAAGTAAATTATCAAATTTTAAATCAGTAAATAATAACAAAAAGGAATAATGAAAACAGATAGTATGAGCATGATGAGGTAAGATAGACTGCATGACACCATATGCAATTAAGCAACAAAAACACACAAGGTTTCATGCAGATGTATTGAATATGCATAAAGTTATACAAATCACAAGTATAATAAGATGCGAGGAAAAGGTCAAATTGTTTACTTTGCAAGTTTCAAGTATTAGTAACTCAGATGGAAAATACCATCATTACCTTGTTCCAGACCATTAATTTTGGAATTTCAGACACATCTAGTTCTGCTAGAACTTTTTCCACAGCATCTATCTGCTGCTCTGCAAGGGGATGGCTGCAGTTCACAGGGAACTGCGTTAGTTGATAATTTGAGAAGAAAAAAAAAACTAAAAATAGTTGATTGAAAATGTTATACCTGATGTCCACCACATGCACTAAAAGAGAAGATTCAGATATCTCCTCCAATGTAGCTCTGAATGCAGCAACCTGCATGATGCAACCATTAGGCAGAGCTGATATGATTTCTGGGGCTCCACTCAATACAAAGTTGGTATTAAGATCCAATAGTAACATCTTTCAAATTGAAATTATTCGCATATAAAGTAGTTTGAAATCATAAGGTACGCTCTTTGTCACATGATTGAAGAAGCTCCTAATAACATAAACATCTCCAAAATTTGAGGAGCATTACCAGAGTAGTTGGCAACTTTTGGATGAAACCGACAGTGTCTGTAAGAAGAAATTCGCTTCCACTTTTCATCTGGAAAGTACACAACATAAACAAGTATCCCTTGTTACCGATAGAGATCATAGATAACACAGCACAAACTCATTTCAATACCAGATACGAACAAGCAAATTTCGTCCAGGAAGAATGTATTTGTACACAGATTTATAAAACTAAAATTCAAAGATCTAAATCATGCTACATGACTTCTTCAAACTCTCAATTCTTTTATACCAAAATGAAGTAGATAGTAGAATTCTGCTCTAGGTTTGAGAATCAAAAAGCAGTCAGGGTGAATAGAAGTATCAGAATGGCACAACATAGAAATGATATGTCCATAGATAGAGAAAACTTTGTTTCAGTTTAAATCTCCTTCTGTAACTACTCAATTGCATAAAGAACGGGTTAGCTTGAAAGCAAGGTATACGGATACCTGAACCCTTCTTGTTGTAGGATCAAGGGTTGCAAAGAGTCGGTCCTCAGAAAGAACGTTAGCTCCAGTCAAATGATTTAAAAGTGTACTCTTGCCAGCATTTGTGTACCCAACCTATAATGATTTCATATGGATAATATGTCCAGAGACATAAACCATCAAAATAAAAGCATCCTGGTATTCTTTTAAAAAAGAAAAAGAAAATCAGGCTAAGTGCTTACCAAAGATACTACAGGAACAGGAACAGAAAACCGGTGGTTTCTATATTGCTTTCGATGTTTTCTGACAGATTCAAGCTCTTTTTTAAGAACTCCAATCTAGCAAAGCACATAAGTTAGTGCATGGGAACAAGTTCAGAGTTTAAAAGGTATTTGAGAAAGGAACCAAGCTGCAACAATCATAAATCCTATTCTCTGCACAAGTTTAAGTTTCTATAGCAGAAGATATTTATCTGCAAAATACTGGGAACAGAAATTGTTGCTCACTTGAGTCCGTAAGATACGTTTGTCCACTTCAATTTGTTTCTCACCCATACCCTTCACCTGGCCTCCAGCTTGACGCTCAAGGTGAGTCCACATTTTAGTAAGTCGTGGCAATTGGTATTCCATTTGAGCCAATGCAACCTAGAAAGGACCCGTAATTTGAGTAACAAATGTATAGACTATTCTTCTTTTGCTCATCTTCATTACAGAAAGATTTTACCAATTTCAATCTAATATCAGTTATGTCCATGACCTCCCAGTTTTTAATAAACAAACGATCAGAACTTGCCTGTAAAGCTGCTTCATGTGTTGCAGCTCGCTGATTGAAGATATCTAGGATTAGAGCAGTCCGATCACAAACTCTAACATCCCCACCAAACGCCTTCTCCAAATTGCGCAACTGTCTGACAATCAGTAATAGACCCAGATGAGATCAAAGGTAAAATAATGATGGTTTCATGTCAATTTCATAAGGTCCAAACAATTGACATCCCAAATGATAATTCCTCCCATAAAAACACTCCAAGCTAAGATAGATTCTTATCTAAAGGTTGAAACTAAGAAAATTATTACAAACCTTACCCCGGTGAGAGCTCATCATCAAATATTACAGTCTCAACCTCAAGAGCACGGATTGCGCTCTTAATTTCTGCAACCTTTCCCGATCCTATGTATGTCCTCGGATTGGGAGAAGCTAACCTTCATGGCAAAAAAATACAGTCAGCCAGTTTCAGCTTGGAGTATGAAAATACAATGCGATTTACTAGATAAAACTCCTACTTTTGATAAGTAGAGCCGACGACCATAAGCCCAGCAGTGTCGGCCAGCTGAGCCAGCTCTTTAAGGGACTCCTCGATGGCAAACGAATCCGAAATCTCGCCTTTTCGCTCCACGCCCACTAAATAAGCTTGTTCTTCAAAGACCTTCAAAGAAATTAAAAGTTAAATTGATTAATAATTCAAAATTTTCCCCAAAATTCGAACTGATAAAATCCAAATATTTTACCTCCTTGCCGTTTCGTAGCTTGAACCTATCCTCAAAGCTTTCATCATCGTTATCTCTCTTCTTCCTAAATCTTACCGGTTTCGGAGTATCTCCCCCCGGTTCAGTGACGACGACTCCATTAACGTGTTTATCAACCACTTCCTCTTCTTCCTCGGCCTCGGTTATCGGACTTTGGAACGAAACACTATCCACTTCGTATCCTCGTTGAGCAACCCTCGCCACAATACTCTTATTGTTGTTCTGAGTAGAAAAACTGAGAGGGCCACTGGAGCGGTTAAGATTCAAATTCCATGGAAAAATGGCCTCGTAAATCAAAGGTTTAGGAGAAATGAGAGAACAAAAACATAAGCTCATCATAAAATCCTTTGGCTAGAATTGCAGTAACTTCTTCGTCTCGAAACTGTTACTCCTGGAATCTTCAATTTTCAAACATTTTCCTTTTATTATGTGGTCTATCGCGGTTCGTTAATTCCCCGATTTTCAGATATGATTTGTTTGGACTCAGTGTGCTGAATTGTAGCCCAGCTAGAGTGAACAGTTCTTTTAACAGGCTGAACTTCAGCCCATTTTTAACGGACAAATAAATTGTAATTATGGGGGAAAAACACAATTTGATTCAAAAAAAGAAAAAGAAAAAAATGAGTATTAAATAAGCTTAAGCATGTCTCGAGTTCAAAACGTTGGGTATGCAAAAAATCTTTGCCGGGAGACTCACCCACCAAAGTCAGGTATGCGATGCAGGTTAGTCAAGAGTAGTCAGAGCGAAGCCCTGAAAACTGGAAGAGCAACAAAAAAAAGAAATTTTACAATTCGAATCACTAAACATTTGATTAACAAATTGATATAAATATTTCTTGGCCCTTATCAATTTCGAAAATGAACAAACTAATCACTCTCAACAAAAAGTTCAAAATAGTCTTGAAATTTACATTATATATAATACTTTCCATAAATTTATAATATATGTATATATTGCCCATAAAAATTCTTAAAATTTTTCAAAATAAATTAATTCATATAATAATTATTATTTTTAGTTAATTGATGTTTTATCAACTTGAAAGATGTTTATATATTTATATCTTTATTTTACTTGCTTTAACTTGAAATTTAGTTAGATTGTCAACAAAGTTTTAATTTAATCTATTCATTTATTTACTTTAATTTAAATAAAAATATTCCGTTCGATTAAAAAAATTCAAACAAAGTTTAAATGATATTCCAACTCGACAAACTTCAAAAAAAAAAAAATTAACTCAATTTAATGCAGCATTGTAGAATTGGGGCAAGCATGGCACACCATTACTAGGTGTCATTAATGTTGTTTGTTTAATCTGTCAGTTATTGAATGAGCACACTCACAGATACTAATCTAAGTTATATAATCAGGTGGACAATGTTCTTTATTATATCACCTTGACTGTCATGGGTTCATATATTCTATATGTCCCATATGTATTTCTTGCTAATCAACACAATACCCTTCTCCTACCTGCAATCTCAATGCACTGGAGCTTCAAATTTGATATCTATCTACTTTTCGGATTAACTCTGCACTTTGCACTGGTTAAGATGACTGCAGTAACTTAGTCCCGCCCATGAACGAGTTACAAACCAGCTTTTGAAGCGCCAACAAAAAAACTGCGTCGAACGATTAAAAATCACGCCTTTTCAATCAGCTTGTGCACCTGATTTGGTCTCCAAACCAAACTTTTGGAAACGCTGAAATTTTCAGCTTCTCCCCAAACCACCATTCTCATTCCTTTTCACCTAAAATCATTCGTGAAAGAGCCTTACTGGGTGGTTATAAATTTTAATTAACTATAGTAAGAAAGCTGTCTCCATGGTGTTTAACCTTTTAGGGTCAGGTCAAGGGCATAATACATGCAGCCTTAAGTAACATCTCAGATTATGCAAGCTTTAACTTAAAAGTAGTACGAAAGGTAGTGGGTGTGGGCATTTGATCAGGTCCCGAAAAACTACAGTGTTATGGAAGCAGAGGACGACAACTGAAGGAGGCCAAAGGAACAAAGTTACAATCATTACTGAAAACATACAAGAAACAGACCAGCCCAAATGATCACCCCACACCCAGAAATCAATCTTATCAGCTCACCAAACCAAATTCAAATTGCAGGCCTTTTTGCTTAAAAGAAATCCTGCATGTCCTGAATGATTGTGGTTTTGTTCGTCCTTTCACCATCTCTATGCCCGACTACAACAGCTAATAACAAGAAAAAGTTAGATATTCCTACCTACAGATTAACAAGCAAACAATCTTAAAGCTAGGAGTGTGCAAAGACAGTATTTTTTCTCCTCCTTTTTCAGATTACAGCGACGCAATGCACAGAAGAATTTAACATATTGGTAGCTCACCTTGTGTGACTAGGCGAGGGAGAGAGAGAGAGAGAGGGGTTTCACTGTTTTTGAGCTCAAAGTACTTTTTGAGTTTCCCAAAGTAATGTAACTGCAGGCAATAAAGCTGAAGGATTGATGCCTTTGCTTGTTGTTTTATCGTCAGGGAAGAAGTTGGGGACCATCCTTCCCTGACGTCTTATTCATTTCTCCTCAGCCAATTAACTCTGCCTTTTTGAACAATTAGCAGAGGTCTATGTATCTATAGACTATAGGTGTACTAGCTTTTGGCTGCTTAGTATAAGACCTATTTCACTTTTTCCCCTGATAAGTATGGTAAAAAGTCATTATTTTCGTCTAAAGCACTATTAGCATTTGTTGCTACTAGGAATGAGCCGAGGTAGTATTTATTTGCAGTTTTCCACATCCAGTTTGATGCTCTGTTGATGGCTTTCACATCCATATTTTGTGCTTATAAATTATCTTTTTGGCTTTATTATTAGTTCCTTCCTTGAATTTCTATCCCAAATAAGTCTTCAGTTACTTACAAATGGCTATTTAGTTTCTTTCTGTAATTCAATTCCTTCACTTCATGTTTTTACTGCATTTTCGCCTTCACTCTCCCCTGCTTCCCACCAGCTTAATTTTGAAGGGTTTGCTTTTCAATGAAATTAAAGAACTGCCCTGGCTGTAATCTTGCTTACGGCTAGTGATTCTTATGATCGATTGGCTTGTAGCTTTTTAGATCTCAGTCAGTACAGATTTTCCATTTCAGCTCTGTAACCCATTACTTCAGGTGACCCTGTGTTTAATGCCGTGCAACTTTTATAGATGTTCTTTGTCATCTGTTGATGAATATATTCACCTTGTTTCAGGCTGAGTCTTATCATGACCTGCTTTTAATGCTTTTCACGTGGAATGGTAGTTTGCCTTTGCTTTTACTTTCCGTATGTTTGTGTATGGCTCAATAATTTTAGTTCACTCGGCGACTCACTGCTCTTCTCCTCGCATTTGAATGCCAATTAACCTGGCGATTTAGCAACTTTTAAAACCTTTAGCTTCCATTTCTGTCACTATGGTTTCCCGAGATTCACCTCCAAATCCAACTTCCAGCTCCCTACACCCTTTTATCGTCTCGGATTCTATTAATAGCCAAAACCAACTCGGAGGCCAACATTTTGATGCTTATGGCTCCACTTTGAGAGGCAACCATGACACATTTTCTCAGTCCCTCGGTTTATTGCCCACCATTCATTCTCTCGGCGAAAGAATGTCCAGATCAATGGATCTCCTTCCAGCTCCCATTGTAACAAAGGAATCGGAGATTAGCCAGACCAGACACTTGATGGCCCTTCTCGGAGCAGCTAACGAGACCAACCACCAAAATCAAAGGCTTTCATTGTCTCTGGGTTCTAACATGCTTGGTCCTTCCTTAAATTTTGGTATTTCAAGTTCTAGTTACTTGCTTTCGGGGGCAGAAGATAGAGAAGTTTGTAATCCTAGAGTAGGAAACGTAAGGGATGATTACTCTTTCACTGCTAACGCATTTGCTTCGGCTTCGAGTTCGACCTCGCTACACCGACCTTTTGCGACAACGTATGGGGAAGAATCTTTCGCCACTGCTATTGTGAATTCGAGGTATCTAAAGCCAACTGAGTCCCTTCTAGATGAAGTTGTCAATATTGGTGGCAAAAATGTCGATGAAAATTACTTTAGGATGTTATATAAAGGTGGCAGAGGGGAAAGTTCAAGGCTTTCCTCTGAGTTAAAAGCAGAAATCTACAGTAATGAGATACAAGTGCCTGAAAAGCACGAGCTCCGAGTTGGACTCACAAAGCTAATTGGATTACTGGAGGAGGTTAGCCGTTTGCATGACCTTGTTGGATTTTGTGTCGTGTTTACTTATGTTGTAACTCAAAACATTACTTGAATTTTAATTCATGATTCGTTATCCTTTTATTTTCAGGTTGAACTTAGGTACGAGAAATACTACCAGCAAATGGAAGAAGTGGTTTCGTCATTTGAATCTCTAGCTGGTTTAGGAGCAGCAAAGTCGTATACTACTTTGGCACTGCAAGCAATGTCCAAGCATTTTGGCAATCTAAGGGATGCCATAGTATCTCAAATACATGTCACCAGAAGAAAATTAATGCATGATTTACCGAGAATCAACGGGGGATTATCGCAACTTAGCTTGTTTGATAGAGATTCTAGGCAGAACCGACAGTCTCTTCAACAACTTGGAATTATCCCTAGCCAAAGGCAAGCTTGGAGGCCCATTAGAGGATTGCCAGAAACCTCAGTAGCAATCCTTCGGTCTTGGCTTTTCGAACACTTCCTACACCCGTAAGTACATACTTGAGTTAAAACGCTCCTGCATTGAGACAATGTAACACTAATACCATTTTGTTGCATGGTTCTTAACAGTTATCCAACAGACTCGGAGAAGCTAATGTTGGCATCACAGACAGGCCTGACCAAGAATCAAGTATGATCCCTTGTATATATATATGCAATATGATCAATTGATTATTACTTTTTTTTAATGCCAATATTGGGTGTTTGTTATTTATTGTGACTCAGATATCGAACTGGTTTATAAATGCTCGAGTTCGACTGTGGAAGCCTATGATAGAAGAAATGTACAAAGAGGAGATTGCAGACTCTCCCCAAGGCTCAGATACTTCATTTGCCAACAGTTCCATTGGCAGGGAAGGAATCGCTGATCAAGCCGAGGACTGAAGGAATAGCAAGCATCGGTTCAGACAGACTGATTTTGTAACCTGCGTTCCTAGACTAATCTGATTGTTCACAAATGATCTTCCAAGATTTGATGTGGAACTCATTAGACTCGAAATACAGTTTTTGAAGCCTAATAGTGGAACTGTGGAATTTAGCTCTCTTATATTTCTCATGGCATGATATAGAATTCAGAGTTTTGAGGCAGCTAAATTTTGAGCGTTTTTTTAACAGAAAACTAAAACTGTAGTGCAAGAAAATTTGATGGAAATGAAGACACAAACTCACTTTATACTAAGAAGTAAGAAGCTGTTTAATTTAATTCATGGTACAGATAATTGTAGGGTATTGCTGCTTTCTCACAACTCTCTTGGCTGTATTAATCATTTTACCAAATATCCTAATTGCACCCTGAAGATTGTTATCCCTACAGCATCCATCCATCAAAACTCATTTTTATCAAATATCTTAATTGCATCTTGATTTTTTTAAGTTTATAGCACCAAAAATGTAATTACCTTATTTCCTTTTTCCTACCAAGAATCCTTACTCATTTTGAATATCAAACTAAAAAATAAAATTAAATATGATTTTAGCCAAAAAAAATAGTAGTATTTTCTTTTTCTTATAAAATCAAGCATTGGAAAATTTATAAAAACAAAATAGAAGACATTGGACAAACTTTCAAGTGTTGCTTCAAAAAAATAGAAGAAAATTATAAAGAAAAATACTTTGATACACAGGTTGTATAAACTTTACTTTACCCAAGTCTTCTAGTTTTAGGGTTAATTTAATATTTAAAGTTTATGGTTTAAGTTGTAGGGTTTAGAATTTAAGATTAGTGTTTAGAATTTAGGATATAGGGTTTAAAGTATATAGTTTAATTTTTAGAAATTAGGTTTAGTAATTTAAGATTTGAGTGTTTGCCTTCGCTTCACGAATGAAATCACTCAAGCCTGGACGAGCCAGTCTAATTCTACCTGCTTTCGAAGTAATGAGGATGTGAATTGGATAGCTCCTGATAATGGTTGGGTTAAACTTAATTCAGATGGAGCTGTGTGTTTAGCAACCGGGATAGCATCGATTGGGGTGGTTATACGCGATGCGCAAGGGGCTTTGAAGTTTGGGATTTCCCGTAGTATTGGGCGCTGCTCGGTTCTCCTTGCGGAGCTCAATGCTGCGCATGATGCTTTGATCTATGGCTAGATTTTATGCTTTCGCAGAGTGGTTATCGAAACTGATAATTTAGAGGTCTCGAGGATTCTTCACAATAATCCATCCAGTCTTGCTGGGAGTGCGATTGTTGCTGCCATTAAGGAGATTATGAGTCGTGATTGGGAGGTTCGGATACGGCATATTTCTCGCGCTCTAAATGTGATTGCGGATAGGTTGGCGTCACTAAGTAGGGGGCTCCCTTAGGTTTTGTAATTTTTCATGAACCACCAGATTATTTGAAGCCTATGGTGCAGGAAGAGGCGAGACTTGCTGTCTTAAATCGGGTTAAAAGTGATAGCAGAAGAGTTCAGCTCAATTGTGCGCCGATTGTAATGTGCACAGGAGAGCTTGTGGTCAACCAGGATCCTCCCCCAAGGGACTTGAGCTACGCGCAGCATGCTATAGGGGTATAGGTGCTTTGTTCCTCACTGTTATTTGGTTTATATTTATGGTCCTTTCCATTTGTATTTTGGTGATAAAAGCTGTACGAGTTTATCTGATTTGAACCCTGTATGTATTTTCATAGGTACTCTTTTTTTCACTTAGGTTAGGAAGATAACGATGCCTATGTTAATACCACTCTTAAAATAAAATAAAAATATTTTACCCAAAGTACTCTTGATCACACACACATATATATATTATCCAAAGTACACAAAATAACTTTTTGAGTAAAGTTCACAAATGGTCACAAAACTTTAGTTAATTATTCAATTTGGTAATCAAACTTTTAATTGCTTCAATGTTACCATTAAATTTTGTGTTTTGTTTCAATTTGGTCACTGAGTTCTTAACAAATGTTAAGAAACTGACGCGACTGTTAACAAATTTTATATAATAACACATTTAGTCCTCCACATTTGTATATTCAAATAATTTACTCCTAATTCGAAAAATAATAATAAATTTAACCCTCAATATTTCACATTATTTTAATTTGGTCCTATTTTTATTTAAAAATAATTTAACCCTAAACCCAAAACACTAAAATGTTATTGAATTTTTAGCATGGTTAATAAACGAACAAACAATGTTTGCATAGTTAATAACGTGTCTTTCTCTGTCTCTGTTACTGTTATGGTTGCAGTGCAAACTAAACCAATCTCCACCGCCCTTTGTTTCTTCCGGTCCAATCATTTCACTGTAAGTCCTCTATCTTAACCTTCTCTCTAAACATCTTTATTTTGATGATAGACTAATAGTGAGTGAGAAGTTGAGATAATTGTTGATTTTGCCATTTTTTCTGTTTTTATCTCATAAGAAAAATTTTATGTTTTTGGATATTTAGATGTCTAGATTGTAACTTTAGAATTCTAGAATAAGGTGTGAGCAATGCCGGCAAAATCGGGGAATGGTGATCAGCAGATAGACCATGGTTCTCGATGTTTGCTGCAGTCAACTCCCTACTTTGAACCTTGGTGGAAAGGAGTTGAGACTAACCCCTTTGGTGAAGCTGCATCTAAGTTACCTTCTGTAGAACAACTAAATGGTTCAATGACAATTGGAGTGTTAAATAACATATGAAAATTCAATATCATTATGTTTCAGTTTTAGTGTTTTGGGTTTAGGGTTAAATTATTTTTAATTAAAAATATGACCAAATTGAAATAATGTGAAATATTGAGGGTTAAATTTATTATTATTTTTCGAATTAGGAGTAAATTGTTTGAATACGTAAATGTGTTATTATGCAAAATTTGTTAACAGCCACGTCACTTTCTTAACGTCGGTTAAGACCTTAGTGACCAAATTGAAGCAAAACACAAAGTTTAATGGTAACATTGAAGCAATTGAAAATTTAATTACCAAATTGAATAATTAACTAAAGTTTAGTGACCATTTGTGAACTTTACCCTAACTTTTTTGTCCTCCAACTTTGCCGGGAAAATCGAAGCGTTAATCAAGAGCGAAAATTTGTTCTTCCTCTGCTCATTCTTGTAAGGTTTGTAGGTTTCTATGAATTTGTCCATAGTTTGGGTAGCGTCTATCCGGATTGTTTCTGGTTTCTTGTTTTTATATTGATTGATTTTGGTGACTATATATTTGGAGTATGTTTTTGCGTAGGATTTAAGCAAGATCGCATGTAAATATGTAATAGACTCCGGAAAGAGCTAGTGTAATGGCAGGTTAATCCGCCTGTTGGATTTAAGCACAAAGTCGCTAACAATCTTCAAAGTTTCTGTTATAGCTTCTGTTTCATGCTTTGGTTAGTATTTTATTCGCATTAGTGTCCTTGGTGTATGTGCTTCATGTTTGTGAGATTTAATTTTTAGTCAAGCTTCTGGTGCTCCCATTTTATTTAGTGATACCAGGATAGCATGATCCATAACACTCACTATATGGCAAATTGCAAGAGTCACTTTATTTAGGTTGTAGGAAATTATTGAGCAATGTTTAGTTTGGAAATGTGGGTCTCTGGTGGTTAGAGTTGTTGGGTTGTTGAACCGATTTGTCTAAGAGCCCGTTAGCCTTAACAGATTGGTTACAATAATAACTAATTCTGTTAAAGGCTCAGTTGGGCTATATAAAAGAATGAGGGTGGCCCGACCCTGGCTATCTCAGTTTGGAGACTTAGCCCACATTTCGTTTCATCTTAATCTCTTTCGTTTCAATCCTAGCCGTTCATTGTTCTAGGGTTTTTTTTGAGGTAATTCAAGAGAAATAAGAGACATTGCAACTTCCGAGAGTCATTAGACAAAAAAAAGGCACACCAAGTGTAAAGATAATGTAGGAAAACAGGAAAGGCTACTTGAGCTTTAATATCTGTTTTGTGCAGCGATGACTGTCAGCTCTATATGTATCAGCATTCAACCGTGAAGGTTTGTTGGAACTGTTATTGTTTTTGTTTTCCAAGATCAAGTGGAATACGGAGTTCACTTTGTCATTATGCAGCAAAGGCCAACTGATAATAATCGATACATTAAGAACTTTCGGAATGGCAGGTCCCCCAAGGATACGACTGATGAGATGGTGGTTCCATGACGATAAAGTGTTTAACAATGTAAACCTGTTTTCTATGCAGTGTGTGACATTGTGAATCAAACATAAATTTGATTTGAATGTGCCTGCCTCCAGGCTCCAAACAGCAGAGTAGATGGAAATCCGATATAGATCTTTTTCCTTTATTAAACATGTTAGACACCCATTGTTGTTTAATTGTGGTAGGATTGCATTGAAGGTTGATGTACTTGTATCTGCAGCTAATTCATGTTGTTAAAATCAATGGAGAGTGAATATTCTGTCAGAAGGGCGTTAGGGATTGCACAGAACTTAGAGATGGTGTGAAGAATATGCCAGAGTTTTCCAAGTTCAATCTAGTTTATAATGTTTCTAGTTGATGTCGTGTTCCTAACTTGTAATTGACAAAAATGTAAGGGAAAAGGAATTAAGAATCAAAGATTCATGTTCTGCTGATGCGAATTGAGTGGCTCTTGTAATCATCATGATCAAATAGAAGAAAAGAGTAATTTCAAGGGTCTGGGTTGGGCTTGGACCTATTTCCCAGAAGGTCAGGTCCTGGACAAGCCGTTTTCAACTCACCAACCAAAGGGAGAGATTACACTGTTGATTGAAGGCAATGCAACTCTGATCTATACAGTGGCCAAGTCTTTATCTAGTAATGATTTCTTTCACGGCATATGCATTACATTTTATCAAATCTAAGATTATTTGTGCAAATTATTTTATCAAATAATTGAGTATGATGTGCATTGCAATTTGCAGGTGGTTAAATACTTGGTGTCCGAAGTAGCAACACGGTAAAAGAAAATTGGGGCAGAGGACCAAATTAATTGCCAATCATGCTGTGAGAGCCATTATATGCTTATTGCTTATAACTTTTATGTGATGAGATTGAAATAATTATATTTTGATACCTCAAAAGTATAAAAGCTAAACACAAGTTACCCCTCCGGCTCCACTATAACTTCTTGCTTGAGAAAAACAGGGCTAGGCTAAACACATTACACATGTTACATTTTATAACTTCTTGCTTGAGAAAAACAAGGCTAGGATTCAAATCTATCATGTCATATCTTGCGAATTACTACTGCTTCAAACTTTTCTTTTTGTTTTTATTTTCTGATATGATGTTGCCAATCCTGTTTGTACTTGCAAGTGTGCCCTGTGAACGCGACAAAGGCTTTGGAAATTGGAATCAAGTGCATCCTGCAAGTGGAGGGGTATCCAACAAAGATGCTTGCAGATTTGTAGTCTATGTCATCCATCTGAAACTAGTTTTTATATTTTCAGGTTTAAAAGACAAGGGTAAAAACAGCAAATCGCCAATTCACTGCGCCTGGAACTGGAACCAGCTGTGCCAAGAAGCAGAAGACAATCAGTCGGGGCGGTTGGGGTCCCGACATTAACATCACACGTGCCCTGCAAATATCCCAATTAATACTTATCTTTCCACTCTCGTATCAAGTTCTGCCCTCGTAAGCAAACTTCTCAACTGTACCCTTCCTAATCTTTGTTCAATTTTGTTAACCTCCTTGTTCTTTTAACGCCATTCTTATGTACAAAAAGAACAAGAATATTCCTAGGTTTGTACTGTACGTTAATATCTGTTATACTAGCTTAGTTCTGTATTATCAATATCGGTCATCACCATGAAGCCACCATCTTGGAAGAGGAAGGGAACATTGGTTTGAAAAGCTGTTGGCCTGATGCCAAAATGTGCCTTGGGTCAAATTCCATTTTCATTTGATAGAACCAATCCCACTTATTGCCAAAGTGGTCCATCCACTCCTCATGTGTAGTGTAATGAGGTAAATACTGCTTGACGTTGATCCCAGCTTCATCGCAGAATCGGAGAATCTGACGGTTCTGATTGGTTAGGTACTCCAAGCTATGGGTCTCCTCTCCATTATCCAAGGCTGATCTTAGCAATGCCACCAGGTAAAACACATCCTCATCCGGCGTAACCGCGGAGCTCCTTTGGTCCCATCTGCAACATACATGCACGCATGAGCCCCAAATGCAGCGAAAACCAGTTTTGCATGGTAAAAAAAGAGAAACGCATGCAATGTTTTGGGAGCATTATTTGTGGTAGTTGAGATTTGATGGTTTTGAACGAATCAAATGGACCCGGGCATTGCAGGGTGATTGGTCGTTAACCTGTACTAACGGCCTAACGGCCATGTTTCTGGAACTTCTTTCTAACAAAGACATGGTGGGTCCCCGTGAGAAGATCTTCTTACAGCAGAATCTTCCCCACTTTGATCATCGTTGTTTTCATTACCGTCGATCTGTTAGGTTCTATCCTGTCAACAAATGAGCTAAAGTTCTACACTGTTGGCATTGGGACTTGGGAGCATCTGCATGTCCCCCCCCCCCACGTGTTTCCCTTTCTGATCGATTCGCTTGTGTTTATGTGTCATGATTCTACGACGGGACCACCATGATTGAATTACTCATGGTAGTAGCTGAATTTCCTTTATTTTTATTCTCATTTTCTTTCTCCTTCATCTTCTGTTCTACTCTCACTGTAGAACTTGTGGAAGTGGAGTAGATCTCTCTCCTTTTCAGAACGCGACCTTGATTGGCTGGGAATTGTGGGTGATCAACGATGATTCCTAGCATTGAAAAGTGAAAGCTAGATGCCAGGATTTCCCTCAATTATTTAGCACCAAGGATATTTATCTTCACTGTATATATAAAAAAGCAGTGGGCAGTGGCTCAGTGCAATTAAGTTCATAGTACTGATATTCTAATACTATTTCTATTTGTGTGAAAAATTTGTTAGAAATGGACGGGTGACTTCAACCTCATGATGCATCATGACCTAAGTTATGGTGGTAAGAATGGGGCCATAAGAACGGAAGGTATGATAACATGTATGCATGTTTCATGCATGGAATAACCGATAACAAGTGCATTGTCGAAATATTTACTTGTGTTTGTTCATCGGGTAGATGAGAACCGGCCCACTCGTTTTATTACCCAAAATACCCTTGAAGACACCCTTGTCGAAGTCAGCTATCTTTGATTTGGGAACAAAAAGGTTTAGCCACGGGTGCGGAACCTCCCACAAACCCTTGGACCGGAGCTTCAGCTCCGCCTTGTGGACCCGGTCCAAGAAATCCACATACAACAGATCTGTTGTAAAGACTGTTGCCGGTATGAAATCTAATTTCTTCAACAATAACTCTACTTCCTGCAATTTTGGAATTTAAAGCAACAAAAAAAAAAACTGTTTAAGACAATAAAATATACTCCTAAGAGATATAACCCTTGCTTCTGTATATGATCTAATACTAAAAAATTGTCCTATATGCGTGTGTATACATATACGTACCTTGTCGATGGTGGAAGCAGTAGAGTGATGGTAGTTCTTGGTGATTTCCAAGCAATACAAAATCCCTCCATTAGGGTCAAGGGAGGATATTTTGACAGGGTTGCGAGGTGAAAAGAAGGATGACCTCCAATTGTTGATGAGACCTTCATCTGCAATCACGAAACCTTCAACGTAGTCGAATTGTTCTGCATGCTGTGAAATCAGATATTCCTGGTCCCTGGTAAAAGCCGAGAAATTTGAATACAGTACCCTGATCCACCTCACCTACAGTGATTTTTTTATTAAAAAAATACAACGTTAGAGGCCAACACGACAAATGATTTCAGGCTTTTAGGTTTTGACAATAACTAGTACTAGGATAGGAAGTTTTGTGTCGCAATCTAGAACCGACCAGAAACCATTTTATAATAAAGTTTTTACACAGATAATGCTCACAGACATAAAGAGATACCCTCTGTGGAGCTGGCTCAAGAGGAATTCTAGCTCTGGTGATGATTCCAAATTGTCCTAAACCGCCCAGCACAGCGTGAAACAGCTCCGAGTTTTGTTCCTCTGAGCATGTCAAAAGCTCCCCTTTGCCTGTTCACCAGAAATATAAGCTCAAATACCCCTCGACATTCAAATGCAATATCAACAGGTTCCTTCTTCTTCTTCTTCTTTAATGACAAAGAACTCCAAAATGAATAGTTTTAGAAACTTTGTAAATAGTAAAACAGAAAAATAAATGATGCACATACTGTACCTAACATTTCTGTACACGATGCTATAAGGTCTAGATAACTAAGATAACTTTTCAAAAAAAAAAAAAAAGATAACTAAGATAAGACTAACTCAATAGTACTTCGTATTTTCACGCGCGAAAACGGAAGGGAAAATGTTTTAAAGTCCAGAATTAAAACACAATCCACAGCTGTGGAAGACACTGAAAAAACTTTTTTTGGTTGCCCTCCGATAGGGCTTTGCCCGGATTGGTTGGAACTGACTCATTTCGATCTTGAGACCTGTTTAAGGGACACAAACTTGTACCAACCCTATTGATACTAAAAAAACTCCAATAGTAAGTTTAGGAGTTTTAAAATTAAAGAATATATAATATTATTTTAAATAATTATTAGTTTAATAATCATTAAAAAATATTATATTATTATTTATGCATCAAAGATGACATACAAGAAAATATTCTGACCTGGAAAAATCTCACTCTTTGGAGTTATGTTGTCCTACTTTTCATTTGTTTTACATAAAAATGAAAAAGGAGCATGCAAAGTTATAATAAAATAACCTGTAACGACGTCAAGCTCGTGGACATTGCTAATTTGTGGACCATGATTGAAAGCTTGGCCACTAATTCCAGCATTTGACAACGTTCCGCCAACAGAAAGGTACAGATAATCAGTCCATGATTTTGGTGCGAGTCCATACTCTAGGCTACTCCTCAGCACATCTATCCAAAGCTCACCACCCCACACGTCCACGTACCTCTCTCGAGGCCAAACCCGAGGCTGAGGTGGCTTCCTCCCCGATCCCCGTTTCAACCCACTCATCTGAACCACCACCCCGTTTGCGGTCTGAGCCTGTCCGTTTATGGAATGCCCATGCCCCCTGGCCGAAACGGTGAACCCGAAACCTGACTCGTAGGCCGCTTTGATGAGTTGAGCTATGTCCTGAGCAGAAGCCGGATGCAAGACAGCTAGCGGAGGCGCAGCTCGTGTCAGCAAGCCAAAATCTAGAGAGGCGGTTTCAACGTCGGTGGGGTCAACGCTGAGTTGACCGTCAACTCCAAGGAGGAGAAGCTCCGTGGGGTCCAAGGTCAATCCCACAGTAACAATCAATCTACAAATAGCGAACGTTAAAAGAAGCTTAGTTGCCATATCAGAGAAGCAATGAATGTTTTCTTCTTCCCCTTGTTTAGGCTGCCGCAATAAATGGTTTCTTCAGAACAATGACATGAACCTATAAAGAAAGCGAAAAGCTGTTGAAGGGATGAATGGATAAGGACGAAAGTGAAGTGAACCGGCGGAAGTAACAAAATCTTTGGCGGCAGAGTTAACGCAAACCAGATAACATTATATATTAAAGATCAACACTCAGTACCTAACAAACTACATTCACATGCACATGTACTTTTTCACGTTAAGTGTAAAAAGATAAAATTGGTGGGTTTCAAGGAAAAAGGCAGGGCGAGGAATCGCAGAATCGTTCTGAGTTTGTGTCGAAAGAAAATAGAGGGTAGAGGGACGAGTGTGATATCATATGCGGCTGTTTTAGGTGTAGAGTATATGAGATTGCATGATAGGAGCGGAGGGGTGGAATGTAAATTTATAAGGCAAAAAGGGGTGGCGTGATGTGGGGGCAAGGGAAGAGACACGTGCGAGGAGTGGGAATACAGGTGGTGTGAGAGAAAGAGAGAGGGGGCCGGGGCTGGTTTCTGGTGCGGGGTGCCCCCCCTCCTCGGAAGAGGAATGGGGGTGGGGGTCCACTTTTGGATACGGAGTATCTAGATGGGGTCTGCTGCTGTGGAGGGATCACGTGGGTGCTGCTCAGCCCGAGTCCAGCCACTGCCTCCTGCTTACCAATCGGCTCCGAGTCATCATGCATCGCGTCCCGGCCCCTTCACCGAATCGGCTAACGTATATCATACCGGTACTAGTCCCCAGTAGGCAGTAAGGATAAGATTCTCTCGTTTTTAACTTAGGATTTAGCGTATCCATTACTTGGTACGTACAATAATATTTAATGCCTCATATCTAACGACTAGCGTATTCTTTATTTTTTATGATCTCTTATCTACTTCGAAAAATGATCCAATCAGATTTCTTTAAAATCACTCTTAATACTTCTAAGAGTATGAAACTCCATTGCCGAAATCATTACCGTTCTTGAATTTTCATTTTACAACTCAAATTTTATTTAAAATTTTTAAATTGAATTAAGTTAAAATAAGTCAAGTTTTTTTTCCTCGAGTCGAGTAAAAAAATTAATTTTTTCGAGTAAGTTTTGCTCACCTCTAAACGTAATATTGTTTTTGCAATACCAGTCATAGTCATTTTTGATCATTTCTTTCCCAGACAAGTGCAACGAGGGATGGACCAAGTGGGTTTTAGCGGCAGTCAGACACTTTCAACATTTCAATTTTTCATATATTTTAAAAGTTTTATTTAAAATTTATATTGATAATTTAATCTCGCACTCTAAGTGTTTTAAAATTTCTAAATAATTTTATTAACTATAAAAATTCGCACTCTTTAACAACAACAAAAAATTCGTCATCTTTGGTTGATTGTTTTAAAGGATCCTAGTCATGAATTTAATTTTCCAGTTTTGTTAACCAAAATTTTCCAGGGAATCTGCCGGTTTTCATTTCGCTACCACGTAATTTCAATAATCTTGGAATTAATCTGGGTGCTACTACCATTCTACCAAGTCACGTACCTTTGTGTCAAATAAATTCGAAGCTGACTTGCATGGCCCATGTTATATTTAATATTTAAGCACGGGGAGTCTGCATGTCTCACCAAGTGTATATATATTTTGATTTTTGCTTAAGGAAATATTTTTTTACAAAAGAAATGTTTTTTTGCTTTTAAATATATTAAGGGATATGCAACACTTGTGTAATAATATTGAGATGATAAATGAATATTTATTGAGGTGAATGAGTTGTTATTTTCTGAGATCATTCGTTACGATTGCCTATTGGGTGTCCAAATTCTAGCATTAAAGTCAAGGCGTGTTGTTGCTCATATCAATGTTTTAAGTGGTGGAGAAATCAAAAATTTTCTTTAATTTTTTTTTTTTTCAACTTTCAATCTCAAATATGACCAAAAACCATGAATCCCATGATTTCTTTCTTTCTTTATCATCATCATTATTATTATTTGTCTCACAGTCCAATCTCAAATATGACTCTAAAAATTAAACTTTAACCTCTAAACCTTAAATTTTAAACTTAAAACCCTAAACCTACCCCTCTATTAGCATATTATTTTACGTACATAGGGTTTAAAAGACAACACACCAATGCAAGTACATAAAACTAAATTAGAATAGTTTTACCTTAGATTTTATAGGTTTCAGTGTTCATCTATAAGAGTTATTTAAGGGCACTCCTCTTATCATCCTATAACAAAGAAAATAATTAGTAACAAATAACAATCGGTAATCATTTTTACACAGATGTGTTCAGAAAATCCAAAGCAACATCCATTATTATATACGTGTGTCCGTTTCGTAAGTACACAACCTGCTGGCAATGACCTGAGAATGATTTTCTAATATTTATATACATGTTTCAAACAAGTGGGAAATTTTAATTCCAATTTTTTAATTTTTTTTGTGTATCAATCTTGATATGACCATTTTGACTGTTCAATAAATATACCAATATACACAGGCTCGAAAGATTTACATTGTACAAATTAATTTTTGTTTTCTAATAAAAGCTTGAATCATTTGGAATTGCTGCTATCTTTGGGTACATGAAGACCCACTGATTAACTGGAAGCAGTATTTTGATGGGTTTTTGCTGCTGGCTTGCATTGCACCACCCCTAATCTACCGTATGTTCTGCTTGCTGCTAGCGGCCAGCAGGTGCAATTAAATGTATTTGTTTGATTTATTTATTTATTTTTGTTATACTATTATACTATCAACGTCCATTTCTTTTCTGTTTGGACTTTGGAAACCATTTAAAATAAATGTATGTCCCTACAATATTGGTGAATAAGTTTGAAATGTTAGGGAGTCAGATTTCAACAAATAAAGTGGAAGGGACGTTGCTAAAAGCGCATGCAGGAACTGGTGCTGTCCAAAAGCTTAAAAAACCAGGCAGGGCCATACAGGTCAGGTTAGGCCAGGCAATTTTACATTTAAAAAAACCCCTTTTTAAATATTTATTTACGAAAATAACCCCTGTCAAAGTTATGTAGAAAAATGACCCACATATCTGTCACGTAGGGCGTCCTCGCGTTTTGCCCAATGCGATGACAGACCCCGCGTGATACAAAAATCGATCTTTGTCCGACGTGGGCCACTTTTGCATATCCTGTTATTTTAAATTACTGGATGCGATCCCACATATTTGTCCGACGTAGTATTGGAACTTATCTTTCATTTGAAATTGATATTGGCAGACATTGCACACTATATTAAAAGCGCGTTAAAAATGCTTCCAACACTTGTTTAAGAAGTTGAAATGGCTTGGTAGGCATGTTGGAGGTGTTTTCCTGAGTTGTTATTAGAATAATCTTCGTAATATTTTAGGTTAGAGGTCTAGTATTGGAACTTATGTTTCCTTTGAGATTGATATTGACACATAACAAAATTTTTAAACGGTATAAAAATTGCCATGAAAAAGATTCCAAACCTTAGTTTTGGGCATGAATAAAAAGGTAAAATGCTTTGAGAATTATGTTTGACGGGTTTATCTGAAAAGTTAATCGCCGCATTCGCGTAATCCTTAAGCTTAGAGGCGTAGTATCGAAGGCGTATAATTGTAATTAAAAATAATTGTAATTAAAAAAATAAGAAGCTAAAAAATTTAGTCGTTCAGTAATTGTAATTATAAATAACGGTGAAATTATTAATTTGAAACAAATACATAAAATGAATTGTAAAATCAAAACTTTGATTTTGATATAACAAATACTTCAAAGACTAATTTAAAAGAATATAAATTTTTAAGTCCTCAAACTTCCCAAAATTGACAAGCAAAATGTTTAAGTCAAAACTCAAGTCCCCATAAATTTTTCAAAGGTTTACCAAGTCAAAACAGTGATTTTCGACTAATCGTTTCGATACACCCCTTAGTTGTTTTGAAACGATTTGAAACTGTAAAGTGTGGGCTCGAAACGAGAGAACTCGTATCGATACGGTAGTATTGAAACGGTCTCACTCGTTTCGGTACGAATTTTAAAAGTTGGTTTAAAAATATGACCATTGTTTTGTCATAACTGTTTTATTGAAAATTAGTTAAGCGTATCGATACGCTTTAGGTGCATTTCGATACGAGTTCTTACAATTTCCAAATATTTCGATACGACCTTGTCCCGTTTCAAAATGGGCTCTTTCAGTATTAGAACGACCACAGTCGTTCCGATACGCTCTCTTAAATGCTCCCAACGACTCTTTCTATTTTTGCTACGTTTCGATACAGGTGATGTCGTTTTGGTACGGGTAGTTGCAGAACAGCATTAATGGTGGGAAGATAAAGTCCCAGCGGCTATAATTATGATGTTAACCACCCAAACGGCTAAAAATCAATGAGAAGGTATAAAACAAGCATTTTGAGCACCAGCAACAACTATTGAACCTACAAGAATCATTCTAGCATCAAATCTAAACCCTTGTGCCTTTTATTGTCAAGTCCTTGTACCCAACTCTATTAAGTGTTTCATTCTTATTTGTATTGTGAGTTTGGGGAGTGATAAATTGTATTTTGGTAAACAATTCATCCTTTGAGAGGAATTTGTAAGGTTTACTATTTTCTCTATTGTAAAAAGTGTTTCAAATTAAGCTTTAAGCTTTGGGTAAAAAGCTTAATTTCTTTGTAAGGTTTCCTCCTCATCCATAAAAAGAAAGAATCAATAGTGGATTGGTTGAAAATCCTTAGTGAGAGCTAAGGTAGTGTGGATGTAGAGTTCATTGGAGAACTTGAACCACTATAAATCTCTAGTGCAAATTTTTATTCATCCATTTCTCTCATATCAAATTTTTAATTGCCAAATGTAACTTAAATTGTTAAGTTATTAAGGTTGTTAAGTAATGTGAATGTGAAGTCATTGTAATATTGTTTACGTTGTTAACTAATTGTAGTACGATGGGTAACTAATCTAAAGTAAATAATATGTACTTTCTTATTATACTCCCCAAACTCTCCACAACAATTAAAATAGTTTCTTAAAATGCAGATCTACACCACTAGAAGCTAGAAACTAAAATATTAACAAACCTCGCATTAATCGGAAAATTTTTAATTTATTAATGATATGTAAAATATATGAACCCCGCTATTTGTACAACTCGAGATCTAATGACATGTCATTTCTACGGACTGTCACGTCAAGAATCTCTACAAAATCTTTGTCAACCTCGCGATTGGCAATGCGCGAGGTCCGACATATTAAAAGGGAGCAAACCCATCAGCAACCTCGCTACCTAAACTCAACTCTCACTCTAAAATTATTATTCTAGCAACAAATTGCAGCTACTAATGTTTAAAACTAACGACAAATCACTATATTAAAAAAACCGTGGTCTTTTACAATTGTACAAGATGTTATCTTTGATCCGAATGAAGAATACATATATGAATTTCTTTTCTTATGATTGGGATAAAGAAAGAAGGTTTAGGGGTGCGAAGCCTGGGACAAACTGAGCAATCACTGGGACCTCACTATGGCACCATTTGTCTACAGCAACCACACATGTACAAGAATGAGACGAAGAGAACAAATCAAATTGAGTAATTAAATAATCGCTGAGGCCTTAATATCAATTAATATGGTATACTATGGCACTATTTGTGTAAATAAACAACACATGTTAATTAACCAACAAATTCAAACAATTATTTGAAAATTATTGTTTTTACCGTGTAATTACAAGAACTTAACGACTTAAAATTATTTAGAACCATTTTTATCGCGATTTTTATACCGTTTTTTATTTTTTCCCATTTTTCATATTCCGTAAATATATATTTAGACCGCGCGTTTTTCTAAACGCAAGTACCCACATATATTGATTTTTTTTAATTTTTGCTTACAATCACATTCTGCTTTAATATTTTTTTCATGGTAACTTTTTTTACATTCTCACTTATTATAGAAAATTGCTTAGAATACATGCACTAGGCTAATTGACTTTTAATCAACTAAATATTTCCTAAACACCCTATAAAAGAAAGTTGCTTCATGATTTCAGAAACTAGAATCACAACAATGGCTCAAGTCATTGCTTGTTTTCCAACCTTTGCCTTCCGAAGAACTCGAACACATTGAGTTCTTCCTAATTTCAAGATCACAATTGCAATCGACTTATTTTAGCTCGGTCAATACAAAATTCACCCACATATTACTAAAAAATCTCTCAATTTTATAACTGAAATTAACAATAGTTCTTGAACCTCGTTTACTAGAATTCATGAGGTTGAGAGATGACACAATTTGAAGCCCATGTTTCCTTAGATCACTTTACAAATAAATCAAGATAATTCTGTAGGTGTATATGCTTCGACGTGACCTTCTTCGTTCATTTTCTTTAAACAACAAAGATCGAATTTTGATTTCTTCCGACTGAACAAATTGATCATTCTTTTTCTATATAATGCTTCAGCGTTTTTGGCAGCTATGCATCTTTTTAAAAAAATTCTCTCCCTTGGACAACATGGGATGAAGTTAAATTTTTTCATAGATACTTCTTCAATATCTTATGGTCGTTCGATGCACTATGAAAAGCATTGCAACATAATTATCCATTGACAAAATCGGTGCTGGAATTAGACAAAGCATGCATGATAATTTTCACTAATAAATCTTTCGGAAGAGATGTTACACTGATGTTGGTCATATTTTTTTTACATCACAAGGAATCCTGTCGTACAATGTATACGTATATTTGGTGTTAAACGGTAGAATTTTTTTTTAATATGATAAAAGTTCATAAGGGTGGGGACTACTTATAAGAGCCTTCGCATCCCATACCAAGTGACTTCTTTGAACCTCGCGTTCTACAGATAGCGAGGTCTAATAAATATCGATGACGATCCATCGAATAACCGCGACAATTCGTCAAAAAATCGGGACAGTTTGATTTTGCTATATACAGAGCGTGATGTCTTTGTTGTGATTACCACGATAAATTAATGTAGCTCTTCAATTTCTTGAGTACCTAGCGTTGTCCATAACGCGAGGTCGCATCCAGTAATTTAAAATTACAATATATGAAAAGGCGGCCTACGTCGGACAAAACTCACTTTTTGTATCACGCGAGGTCTGTCGTCGCATTGTGCAAAACGCAAAGACGCCCTACGTGACAGATTTAGGGATATTTTTTTACATAACTTTAGTAGGAGTTATTTTCGTAAATAAGTATTTAAGATGGTTTTTTTTTGTTGTAAAATTGCCGTTAGGCCATTTACCATTAATGAAATGCTGGCTTCTGGTAGTGGGGGACGTGCACGAGTCTTTGCCTTTTGCCCTTGGACCATCATTTTAACAAACAAAAAAAAAACTAGTTAATTAGAGACCAGAAGAAAATTTCCATCTCTTTTAATTGCTTGCCTTTTAGCATGATAACATCTTCCATTAATCCACCCACATGGTCTTTCCATCACAAACCCCAACTAAAGCTAATTTAGCTTCTACTATAAGTGTGTTTGGAAGTGCAATGTGAGTAATGGGCCTACACATCTATCACTTTGCAGCTGTGGAAATTAACAACCGGACAAACCCACTTTTCTTTTATTCCTTTAATTGGATTCTTTCATCTTTTGCTCCAGTTTAAAAGGTAGGCTTAGGCTTAGCCACATATCGAATATGGAGTACTATATTATTTATGGGATTAGTTAGGGATTCAGTAGCCTTTAGACAAAGATGAGAGGTGGCAAAGTGCTTGGAGTATTATGACAAGTTATAAATCTTGCTTTTCTTCCCATTTTACAGCTCAACCCCCCTTTTTCATTGCCATTACTACAAGTCTGTATTTTCCTATCAATTATTTTAAATCTAAGTGAGCTGGTTTTCACCCCCACCAAATGAATCAATTTTTTTTTGCCCCCAATGAAGAATGAGCTGAAGCCAGCCGATCAAATTTGTTTTCTTCTTCTTTTTTCCCACTTCCCATTTAACAAGGTTTCGCTCATTTTAAGCAAATGAATCCATTCAAGAATGGTGTTATATTCAATTGGTTTAGCGGTATGAGGTACTAAGGTTAGAAGTTTAAATATTGTGGTTGTGAATGGAGAAAATTAAGTTGGAAGAGTCGTCTCATATTGAGTATCTGCAAAACTTGATATGGATTAGTCGATTAATTAGTCGGATAACATTTTAAACCAATAAAGGTACATTACTACATAGTCCAACCACATGGTATTGTTTGGTTTTGTCTTAAAAAGTAAAAAAAATAGCAACCACCATTAATATGCAAAACAACCGTCTATCTCAATCTGTGGGCAAATAACATTAGCAGCTGATGGCGATAGCGATGTCCATATGGAAAGAGAGTTAGGCAGGAGGAGCAAAGCTAATAAGTTGGTGAAAATTTTCATGTCAAGAAACAAAGCGGAGGGGCCGGTTCACAACTTAAATCCACCTTATACGCTTCCTTAGTCGTACAGCATGCGTGATTGCAACATGCAATACACAGCAAAAACTTCAGCTGGAACCGATAAGGATGATGGATTCATACAATATTCAAACTTGACATGATCGTTTGCTACTTAATTCTCTCTTCACCAAAGCAGAAGGTGAATGAACGTGTGTAGCAGCTAGCAAGCTTCCTTGTGGGCAAACATTCTTTTTTCTTTTTTGAGGTGACAAGAGCATTGCGAAATTATTTCCATTTAGAGGAAAACAATGCATGTCCACAGGGGGGAAAAATAAACATTCTAGCTTGATAGTAGCCACAAGTTTGCTTGAATAACTCAGCATTCATTTCGGATTTAGCAAGTTGATAGACACTGTTCGTATGACCATGATATGTCATGAATACTTACCGGAACCTTGAGATTCATGGCATACACCAATGTGAGCCTTTTTAACTCAAACTGTTAAAAATTGAATGGCGTATATCTAACACAAAATCTGGTTCCATTATTGCCAGCTGATGACTATCTAAAGAAGATGGGCCCTTTAATCGTTTTCATAGGGTTTCTAATTTGATCCGTTGTATTCCTTATGGAAATTGTAACCCGCCACCCATTCTAATTATTCACCTGCCTCTTCACATTAACAATTAGTTTCTACTGAATCCTTAATCCTCCATTTCGTCCTTGTTTTATGTTTGCAATCCCAAGCTCCACTCCAGTGCATCAATGCCACTTCATTTCTCAATTATCAACAAAATTAGTTCCCGGTTCACTTTTAATGTCTATGTGTAGACCATGGATGCTTTAACAAGCACAGGAGGGCTAGTTGATACAAAATTACTTTCAAAACTTATACGAATAATAAGAAGCATGTGCATTTAGTGTTTGATTGATGTTTGAATAGTCACTTCAATGAAATATGGTGGATAAAATCTCCCGACTCTTTTTGGTGCCCTTATATAGGCCCCAACATTAAAAATATTAAAAAATTAAATTTTAAGTAAGGATAAACACAAAACTTTATGTTAGAGAAGTAAATCTATAAAATTTTAGGGGTAAAGTTAATTATTCAAATACATGTCTAAACATTAATTACTCATTCATTATAATTATTGATTTGAAAGGTTAGTTGTAAGGTAAGGATGTCTCGGCTTTATGTGGACAAATTAATCTTCTCAAATCATAATCCAATCATTCTTTTCTGTTTATTCTAAACGAATGATAGACTGAAAACGTTTTGAAAAATATGATACATGTGATATTATGGATAAAAATCCTCGGTCTTTTTTCGGTGTTCTTTTTATGCCCAACACTAAAAAATTAAATTTTAAGTCTTAATCTTAAATTCTAAATCATAAACCCTATCCTCTATACCTTAAAAATATATCCTACCTTAAATTCTTTAAACCCTAACAACGACCTCTAATCTTAAACCTAAACTTAGTTTTTAACGTGGTATATAAATAGGAGCACCGAAAAGAGACAGAGAATTTATGATATTATGACGATTTAAATATATAATTTACTAATGTGATGTGTGCTTTAAACTTAAAATGATTGATTCATTTTCTTTTAGTATTCAGCGTGATCAAAACTTTTTTTTTACAAATCATAGTTATAACTCTAATTCTACTTAGAGGTTGGAAAATAAAAACTCTAGGGGAAAAAAGGCGATACTTTTAATGTGTCTAAAACTCATGAAAGAATATGAGGAAACAAAGGTGAATAACTTGACTAATCGGTCAAATGTGCTTGCTCAGCGTGATCAAAACTCAGATATGGATTAAAACAGTATTAAATACAATTATTAGATGTAATGGTAAGGCATAAAAATATGTTGTTATTTCGTAAACATAGAGGTTACCCTTTCATTTATTTCATCAGATTAGAATAGAGATTACAAGAACAATCCCTCCTGCAAACAGGAAATGGATTCAGCAATTTATTTTTTGAATTAAGATTAGTAATAATTCATTATTTGCCACCGATCTCATCTTAACTATATGGTAAACCAAAAGAGCAGCAGTAAATTCAACTGAACATTTTGAAGAGAGACATCTTTGAGGCAGGGGCTCTTTGATTTCCCAGCCAGTGCTGCATATGAACTCCGATAGCATCCAAGTAAGAGCTACACCTCCCATGGAAGCCCACCACCTTCCCCTGCGTTGTAGTCGAAGTGAAATATGTGCCTATCTCCTCGCCGAATGGGCCATACTTCCTTCTGCTGGTGTAAAATGTTAACGACCTTATGACTTTCAACTTCTCGTCATTATTTATGGGGCCATAATAGCCAGATATACAGATGAGTACCTCGTGCGGGTAATCCAATTTTACCTGCAAACTCAAGATTATGGTCAGTCATAAAACATAAGCCCGAATCGGTTGAAATTTGGTTATGAAGATGTTCATTATTACCCTTTGTGTGACGGTCCCTCCTTGGCCTCCATGTTTTATGGACCAAACAGATTGTCCGTTTCGATCATACTCGAATTGAATCGAGAAAATAGCTTCGGATTTGGTAATAAATATTTGCTTAATCCCAGAATACACTCCATCATCCCATGCTCTCCCTCCATCCCCTCCCCAGGGACCTGGTCCGCATGGTGACGGTTCTTTTACCACACCACAAGCAACCTGAGAAAGTTTATCGAAATTATACATTACACAGCTTATTTTAAATTACATATTCAGAATAAAACATATGTATGATGAATTACCTCTTCAGCTGGACCTCGCCTTGCTAGAACCAGTTTATTAGACCATGGAGAGTTGTCAATCTCAGCTATAGTCTTTTCACTTTGGATGATTGCCTGGGAAAAAGATGGTTTTGGAGGTGGTACTTTCCCTCCCATCACATGTACACCAATAGCATCCAGAAATAAACCCTCTCTGCCAATGAATCCAACAATCTTGCCTTCATTCATTTTGTTAGTGAAAGAAGGTCCTTGTTCATCTCCATACGGACCGTGTTTCCCTTTGTTGGTGTGGAATGTTAGTGACTTTATCACATTAGGCCCCATGTACATTAAGGGCCCGAAGGTTCCGGTGACGAGTGTCAAGATTTCTGATGGATAATCAAACATTATCTGCACATAATGCAACAGAAAGTCCATTAAAAAACTAGCAATATTGATATGAACTCTGAAAGAGAAAAGCTACTAGACTCACCCTTTCTGTTTTGAATCCTCCAGTCCCCCCATGTTTGCTTCCCCATACTGCTTGTCCCTCACGATCATAGCAAACCTTCATTGACACGATACCAACATTGCGTGACAAAATGATTTGCCTTATACCGGTATAAGTTCCGTCATCGTACTTGGCTCCACCGTGGCCACCCCAGGGTCCATAAGTTAACATTCCTTCTGGTAACTTTGGAGGATCTTTCTGTGGAGTACTCCTAAACGAAACCTTGAACATGAAAAAGAACAAGAAGAAATTACGTCATCACGCATATAAAAGCAAAACCAAGTTTATATTTCTCACCTTGTTTTTGGTTTCTACATCACTTGAATCGTCGGAGCTACTAGAACTAGAAGTTTGCCTTTTGAGTTCCCTTGGCTGGGGAGTACCAAATCCATCCCTTTGTCTCACAGCTAGAACAATATCATAGCTTTCTCCGACACTTCCCTGGATCACTGAAAAGCCACTTTTTTCAGCTCCATTAGCAGCATAACTTTGGGGATGAATCATAGGCTTTGAAGGGTTTAGTTTCGGGATTGCCTTTGAATGAACTCCAATTGCATCCAAATACCAACCACTCCTGCCGTGAAATCCAACGATCTTGCCCTTAGTCATTGAGAAACTAGTTCCTTGTTCAATACCAAAGGGTCCATATGTTTTCCTGTTGCTATGAAATGTTAGAGACCGGACAAGAATTGGTCCTCGTTCCTTCAGGCTCCCATAGTAACCATGTACTGAAGTAAGAAACTCATCTGGAAAATCAAGTTTGACCTAAAAGGAATTTAAATTTACATTACACAATGAATATCAGCTAAGTGAAGTTCACAGTCAACTATATATATAGAAAGCTATAAGAATTAGGAACATCTGCCACTTCATACTGAACCTCAAAATACAGTTTTAATGAATTCTATGCATTTTAATATTCTCCACTATAGTTTTTCCAATCAAGTATCAACCTAAGCTTGATATGACTTGCATGACAAGTAACCTGAAAGACACTAAAGTTGGTAAAATACTATTTAATATGACATTTGATATTAAGCACGGTAACCAGTAGTTGTTTTGATGAACTTGTTAGAAAAATCAAGAAATGAAGCCTAACCTTATCTATCTTAGATCCTCCATTTCCTCCATGCTTCTTTGACCAAAGAGTGTTCCCTTTATTATCATATTCAATCTGGATGGAGTCAATGCCGGATCCATGAGCTATCACCAATTGCCTTATCGCGGAGTAAACTCCGTCATCCCAACAAGACCCGCCTTGGCCTCCCCACGGCCCTATTGCTACAGGTTTCTGATCATCCTCAATACTCTGCCAACATCATCCAGGAGAATTTAACTCACAAGAAAATCAATCAATAAACTGAAAAGCCAACTAGTAAAACCAAAATAGTGTAAGATTACCATTTCTCAAGGAGCAAAGACTTGGCCGATTAATTGCCGAGAACTGGCGTAAGAGGTTGGTTTAGAGGGGCACTGAATAAGTGGCTGGGAGATATGATTTGTATTTATAAGCAGAAAACGAGGGGCGGGGGTGTTTTGGAGTTGAATATTATGATACCAACCGAATATGGTTTTCATTTTTCAAAGTCTGTGTACTGCAGAAGAAGCTTATTCTGTTTTCCACTATGAAGGGAAACAATTGAAAAGAAAAGAATCGGATGCACTAAAAGCAGAGCCTTGATGAAAAGTGCTCTTATCTTCTGCCAAGAAATGTTCCACCCTTTTCTGACGGTCAGGATTTTGTGTTGTGAAACTGTCATGGAGGAGAATCATCAATCAATAATTCCCTGAATTTGAAGATGAGCTTTTCTGCTATCAAAAACTTTTTCAACTTTTCTTTTCAGTCATTTCAAGAACCTTTACTGAATTACCTCAGCTACGCACGTTGGATACTGCTTGTTAATGGTGAAGCAGAGGATTTGTACCGTGTCAAACAATGGTACACAATTCATGGGTATTTTTGGATAACTTTTCGTTTCTTTTTTTATGTCCATTTCAAAAGAGGGTACTATGCTTCAACTTGGGAGCTTTCAACAATGGAAATGAAGGTGATTCGACCGAATTGTCAGCAATCCTGACGGTGATATTAAGCAAAAAAAAAAGTACTTTATTTTTTAAAAGTGAATTTAGAAATGAGGCAAATCAGCTTGACATTTTCTGTGTACTGATCATCGTTGATAAAGTTAGTTTTCCCCAGCATCTTCAGCCAGATGATATTGCCAGCGAATATGGAACTCGGCATCTACTCGGCATCTTAGTATTGACTCAAACAATCACTCTTTGATCAAATTCCAAGTCTATCAGGCCTTACTTTCTTATCTCTGCAGCAGCAAAACATTCTTGGAATATTTTATTTGGGATAGAGGAAACTTTTTCATCATTAGAATTCCGCATGGGAAGGCCATAGAAGAGAGCACATTTTTGTGTGTTAGCAAGTGTCTGATACGCCAGTTCTCTGATGAGCCAAGGGAGGGGAACCCTGTAAAAGATGCAAGAAGAATTTCAGATGCTGATTTCGGTTTAAGGTTTAGGAGAATTAATATTTTCAATGGAGGTCATTTCGTAAACTCAAGAAATTAGAATTGTAAATTCATCATTCATAATGGAAAAGATTAAAGTGAATCTTCATACAGGATAGCTGAAGTTCAAAGCCAAATGCAGGTAGCACAACCTTGGAATATATGTTGCATTGGAATTTCCAGGTTTGAATTGAATCTCAACAAGAAATTGACAAGTACCCTTCCTTGAGCTAAGGATATTATTCCTTGTTGATATAAGCATGGGCAGAAATCTGATGTGCTTTATGACCGTAGATGCTCCAGAAAGGCAAGGCCTGGTGCAAGGGACATTCAAAGTTTCCTGCTCTAACAACAACAAGGTTCCTTTAATCCCACTTCGGAATGCATTCTGTGTCAAAATTAAGGCAAAGTACCTGTTCCGATCTTATACATAGTGGCTCTAGCTGCGAGCCAACAAAAGCAGAAATGCTCCACTGCAGTAATTAAATTAGCAATTCAAGTTCCAAGTTCTTGCAGGGCTTCCTGAAACTTCTGCAAAAGTAACACTTCAGTTTAAGTAAATACGGTAGGTTTCAAAGATTTAGAAGTGAGAAGAACATGAAAAGGATTTCAACATTGCAGAAAGTTCTATTCAATAAACAGGACTACACAAAAGAAGCATCGCATTCCGGCAAAAGGGTGAAAATCCTTGTAAATGCTCTACACCTTTCCCTTTCAAATGCAGGACTTAGATGCGATAGAAGAATATCTCATCGTCAGCCACTCATGAGTGTAAATAAATTAAATTCTCCAGTGACCAGCGTCCCAACAAATCATCAGCTTAAGCTTCTCAGAAATGCTACACAGATTATTTATATAATATAAAAAATGATATACAAATTAATTGCCAAAAAAAAGAAACATGATATACAAAGTTCTCAACATATGTCGTAAGCCAAAGTCCATAATCAAAAGTCATAGTGAGTGCACCTATTTTACATGTGTGCTCTAGCATAGAGAAGATTGATGTAGTTTCCAAAAGAGTTTCTTTGCATTTTGTGATGACAAATCTATGCAAATCATTCCTGCATCCATCTGTTCTCTACCAATAATCTCCGCAAGAACAGTATCCATTCTTAAAATGGTGGAAGCACTTTGTATCAGTCACATATATCTCACACCCAAATTTCAAGGAAACATGCTTGGCAGTTAAATGGCAGTTCTTACACATTCTGGTGTTTTTAACAATCTTTATACTTTGAGGGGATGAAGGTGAGCCGAATAGGGCAAAAGCTAATGCAAGTTTTTCACTATGAACACCACCAATATCCTCTTTCTCTTCTTCCTCAATGAAAAACCCGCCATGATGATCATCTATGTTCACTTCTCTAGCGATGTTTTGCACCCATGAATACAAAAGGTTTGTGCATGGCTTAGACCGATCACCAGTAACAAATTTATGCACTGTATTTCTAACTTCAATCCAGCTGTGCCCAAGAGATCTTAATGTGTTCTCTTTTCCAAGCTTTCTCAGTTTTGAAGAGTAATCCAATTTCCCGCACAAGCTATATATCTGAAACATTAATTGGCTAAGCACAACATTTCCTGGTTCCAGGTCAAGTAATCGTTCCCCTGCAAGGACAGCCAAAGCAATATCCTTATGAATCCTAGAGGCAGTTAGCAAGGAAGTCCAAATAGAGGAGTCAGGCTCTATAGGCATGTCTTCAATAAACTCCATTGCTTCTCCAAGCTGACCAGAGCGGCCATAGAGCTCTATCATAGCTGAGTAATGTTCTATGGCTGGTATAATCTCATAGCTGTCAATGATGCTAGAAAAAACGTGCTTTCCCTCGTCTACCATTTTGGCAATACCATGTGCAAGGATAATACTTAAAAAGGTACCTCTATTAGGTTTAAGCCCCAACTTTCCCATCCGATTGAAGAGATCCAGGGCAGCATCAGAACAACCATGTAAAACATAACCACCTATTATTGAGTTCCAGGAAATTATATCTTGAGTTGACATTCCATCAAATATGTTCCTAGAATATAATATATTACCAGACTTTGCATAAGTGTCTATTAGAGAATTTGAAATAGAGAGTACAAACTCTAAATTCCTACGCAAAATACAACCATGGATCTCTTTCACCTTTTTCGCAGCAATTAAATTCGCACAACCAGGCAAGATACTCAATATAGTTACTGAATTTGGACTAACGGAACACGATTGCATTTTTCGAAAAACACCAAATGCCTTGTCTATAGCCCCAAGTTGCACAAAACCAGCAATAAGAGCATTCCAGGATGCTGTATTTCTCCTGATCTTTCCATCCTGTTCAATCCGTTGAAAAAGATCCGTGGCTTGATCTTCATCTCCATTTTGTATGTATCCTGACATCATGGTATTCCATGTGATAACATTAGGCTTCACATCTGACTCTTGCATTTTGATAAAGAGTTCATAAGCCTTCCCACAGAAACCAGATTGGCAATATCCTGCGATCATTGAATTCCAAGTATAAACATCTTTCTCTTCAATCAGATCAAAGACCCGCCTCGCAGCTTCCAGCTCCCCACACTTAGCATACATATCAATAAGGGAGTTCCCAACTAGCACATTCTCTGTTATACCCATCCTAAGGGCAGTTGAATGAATTTCAAGCCCCATCTTTAATACTTTCAAGGAAGCACTAGCAGAAACTGCACTTGTAATAGTAACACCATTAGGCTTGATCCCAGCCAAAAGCATCTCCTTAAACATAAACAAAGCGTGCCACCTCCTACCATTTTGAGCAAGCCCCGAGATCACTGAGGTCCATGTAAAGACATCAGGACTTACTTTTGAAGTCGCCATCTCCTTCATCAATCCCAAAGCCACATCACATTGCCCTAACCGATTATAACTATTAATCAATATATTCCATGAAACAATACAAGGTTCAATTCCCTCACCCCACATCCCATTGAACAATCTATAAACTTCATCACTGTCACCCTTCTGACAATACGCCAATAACATTGAATTCCAAGTCACTCTATCTCTCCCATTCATGTAATCAAAAAACCTCCTCGCCGAACTCAATTTCCCGCACTTTGCATAAACAGCTAAAACCGAATTACTAACACGTGTAAAATCAACCATCCCCAATCTAATTACTAGAGAATGAAGCAATCTTCCGGTCCTGGCATCACCACAATTAGCACAAGCTTGCAAAATCCTCGGAAACAAAAATCCATCGGGCAAAACACCATCTTCCATCATCAAAAAGAAAAGTTGCACAACTTTCTTCCACCTTGACTCTCTGCTGTAGGCACCAATCATAGCAGACCAGGTGTACAAATTCTTTTCACTCATTCTATCAAACACTTCACGAGCATCAGCAAAAGACCCACATTTCGCATACATGCTGACAAGTTTGGTTTCGACGAAGGGGTCACTTTCTTTAACTAAATGGATTCGGGCATGGAGCTTTCGACCCAAATCGAGAGACTCGAAATCAATGCACGCTTGAAGCAAACTGATGAAGGTATTGGGTCTTACCTCGGACCCAGAGAGAGCAACTGAATCAAGAACGGTTACAGCTTCAGTTAGACGGCCTTTTCGTGCAAGGTATTTTAAGTGGTTGTCTGTGAATTTTGGGTTCTTGTTGTTTTTTGTGTAAGAGAAGGTGTGTTTGATTGGAGTTTGAGGAAATTCAGATAAGTTTTCATGTTTTGTTGGGATTACTACAGGAGGTTTTGAGATACAAGTAATCATCAGATTCTCCATTTCTTAAAACTAATTTCTAAATAATCTCTATTTCCCCCCTTTTTCTCCTCTTAAATTTTCATTTTCTTCGAAGTGCTTTTGGAGGATAAAAGATAACGGGATGGATTGAAAGATAGAAAATTCGCAGAGGTGTGTGGAAGAGGAAGGCTACGGCCTAGCTGGACAGTGGGTATAATCCAACACAACTTATATCCAATTGAGTAGAGCCACGTGGAAGCTGACTTTGGGAGTAAAGTTGCCGCGTCGGACCAGGTAAGGAAACGCGGCCTCTTAAATCCTATCGAATGGGCCTAATTCTAGCCTGCCTAAATAAAACATTTAAAAAGGTGGGCTATTTATTTTAACCCAAATATCCCAATTTTTTTAATATTATATACGTTTTTGACATTCAAACAAAATTATTTTTAGATTTAATATCTATTTATAAGAACTCATATGACTAGTATGAAGAGTTCAATTAATAAAATAATAATTCATGAAATTTGTCATATCAATATGACAAGTTTGATGAGCTTTTAGTTTTAAAATTGAAATTGATAATGTATAAAAGAATTCAATAAAAAATAAAAATTTATGAAACTCGCTAATACTGTTCCGGCTACCTTTAAAATTTTATTTGAATTTTGTTTGAATGTCAGAAACATAACTAATATTTAAAAATTGAATATATGGGTAAAAACCAAAAAAAAAATCCTTTTAAAATAGTAAAAATTAATTATGTCCCTACTAAAAATAATATCCAGTTAGATCTTTTGCATAGTATCATTTTTCATATTATTTGTCACGCCGTCTATTGCATCATTATTTTTCACATCAATTATTACATCAGTAACGCGTAAAAAATGTTTGATGAAAAATAGTAATAATAAAAGGATTAATATCCTATACACTGGCGGTGGAAAACAAAGTTTCCACAAGCGGGGTTATTTAGGGGTTTAGGGTTTTAATTTAATGTTTAAAGGTTAGAGGTTTAGGTTGTAGGGTTTAGAATTCAGGATTCATAGTTAGAATTTAGGTTTTAGGGTTTAGGGTTTGTGGTTAGTTTTTTAGGGTTTTAAGGTTAAAATTTTAGATTTTAGATTTAGGCTTGAAAATAGGCATGCTTGTGTAAACTTTTTTTACACTGGAGTGTATCAAATATTAATCCATAATAAAATAGTATAAATTAAAGGCTTAGAGACCTATTTCCCCCTTTAACTATGCACATTTTTTTCAAACTACCATAAAATATTTTTCGAGACGTTTTGGCCTCTGAATTAAAAATTATGGGTTTTATTAGTCTTTTTTTGTAAAGTCCGTTTAAAAGAATTTGGCCTAATTAGATCGCATCATGTGGCTCTTTTGATCAAAAAAAAACTTGACTAACTTTAATAAAAATAGGTAAAATAACATATTGAGTCTCTCAAGTTTTACATTTATTCAATCTAGCCCTAAATTTTGTTTAACTTCAAATTCATTAGCAAATAAGAACCGTTCATCTTCTCGGTCATTGGGCGGAGGAAGCAACCGCATAACTGCTATCAATGTCGAAGCTGGAAGCATCCCCACAATAATCCTTCCCTATAGTTTCTTTTAAGAACTTGAGCTATTATATAATATAGAAACCTGGGTGGCGAAAGTTTCTATCGTATGTAGGCCCTGGTTTCCTGGTCTCGCTAGCTTATCTTGATCCTGGCAACCGCAAGTCACTTGTTGTTTCTTCATCAATCTTTGTATATTTCTTTTTCTGCAACTTATGGTCATTGTCTGATATATATGGTGTCGTGCAACAGTGGAAACTGATCTTCAAGCAGGAGCTAACCATGGATATGAGGTCAATTAAAGAGAAAAGCCAAAAAGAAGGAACCCCTGCCCAGACAATCTTCTTAATTTTAGCAAATAATTTTAAGTCATGTAAGAAAAATGTTGAAATTTTCAGCTGCTGTGGGTGGTGTTAATTGGATTAATCTTTGCCCTCATAATCCAATCTCTTGCTGCTAATCTCGGAGTCAACACTGGTAATTATATAATCCTATAATTAAACAACGTTCATTAATTTTGATAAGATTAACTTAATTAATTACGTTTCTTTTGGTTATCATTTTCAGGCAAACACTTATCAGACAATTTGATTAAACAACTTCAGAAATCTGATTAACAGTGGTCCAAAGTTGGAGAAGAAGATGAACAGTTCTCGTTTGTTAATGAATTTGAAGTTAAAAAATATTAGGGGCTAGATTGAATAAATATAAAACTTGAGAGACTCAACATATTATTCACCCAATTTTATTGAAGTCAATTTTTTTGGTCAAAAGAGTCACATGGCACGATTTAATTGAGCTATTTTTTTTAAACATGCGTTACAAAAAAATCAACGAATGTCATAATTTTTAGTTCATGAGGTAAAACGTACTGAAAAATTCTTTAAGAGCTAGTTCGGGAAAAAGTGCGTGATATAAAGGACAAATGAACATTTAAGCCCAAATTAAATTAGGGTGTTATCACTTCTCTTCCCATATATCCAAAATATACGAGATCAATTTAAGTAATAGTTACAATAAAATAATTTTGTTTAAAGAATTTTTGGTAAAAAAAATTGTTAAAAGAATTATTCTGTAGATCTGTTTTATATGTTTGGCATCCTTCGAGATATCTTGTCTATATCTTTAATTTTACAATAATTTTATGGTCCTATTTGGTAAACAATTTCTTGAACTAAAACTAGAAGTTTAAAGTATTTTTAAAGATTTGATCAGTTAAATTTACTAATTTAGATGTTTGGTAAGTAGGAGATTATAATAGCGGATTAAGGTGAAACTTCTCATTTAGAAAAAAAAAAACTTTTTTTAGGAGCTTCTTGAGTTAGAGGTTTGGATAAAATACTTGTAAAGACTATTTTGTCCTTGATAATTATAAAAAATTTCTCTAAATAACATAAATTTGATTAACTAATAAAATTATAAAAAATAATTTTATAAATAAGAAATTAATATAAAAATTAATAAATTTATATAAATTTAATAATTATTAAAATTATATTCAAAAAATAATTTCATAATAAAAAATTAATATATACATCTAAATTTAATAATTATTAAAATTATATTAAAAAGATAATTTATCAAATAAAAAATTAATATGTACATCCTCATATATGCTCATAATGATATTAAAAAATTAATTTTTATAATCTAATTAATATTAATAGATACAAAATGTTAATAACTAATAAATTATTCAAACAAGTATCAAATATAATTATGTTCTTATATGTCATTTTACTTGTTCAAATAATCAAACAGCTATTAGCTATCAGTTAATTTTATCAAACATTTTTATATAATCAGCTAATGTAATCTGGTAGTCAAATCAATTATCCGCTATCAGTTAATGTAATCTGCTATTTGCTATCAGCTATCTTTAAATTGTCAAACATAGCCTATATCTTCATAAACCAGACTAAATCAAGAAAAAACTTAAATTACAAGTTACATCATTCTCTACTTAGGAAAACGGGGAATGGGAATTCGCTCCAATTTTAACATTTAACGTAGCTCATCTTCTAGCTAGGCTTCAGTTGCGTAATTAATTAAAGCAACAACCAAACGTATGATGGGCATTAATAGCCACGGCCCATGTGTAGGGTGGCCATATACATTAAAGGTATGGCTTTAAGAGGTTAATTTAAAAGGTGTAGCGTTGGACTAAACCAACGCTAACGCCTAACAACTAGGCAACAAGTTATTGAGTTTAGCTTAACGGTAGGGATGTAAAAAGCTAACCCGACCTGAAAACCCGACTGAAATCTGCTCGAGTCAGAACCTGATTTGACTTGAAAATTTAATGACCCGAACCCGATCTGTAACCGACTGTTGTTGACCTGAACCTGAATTCGACCTGTTACTGTAGTGACCGAACCCGACCTGCGTCCGACTGAAAACGACCCAAACCCGAATTGGACCTGTTACTGTGGACCTGAAACCCGACCTGCGCCCGACTGAAACGAACCCGAACCCGAAGCCGACCTGGCAGATAACTGATTTTACCCAACTGAATTGACCCGAGATCCGATATTACCCGACCTGTTTTGAACCCGACCTGTTTTGGACCCGACCTGTTTTGAACCCGACCTGTTTTGGACCCGACCTGTTTTGAACCCGACCTGTTAATTGACCCGACCTGCTTTGAACCCGACCTATTTTTAACCTGAACTGATATTGATCTGACTTGATATTTACCTGATATATACTTGAAGAAGTCTACGATTTGATAAATTTAAAGTGTTGATAAATGTAAAGTATTAAATTAATTTAATACTAACTCGTTTAATATAAATTATTTGTGAAGTTTAATAAAAATTAACATACTTAAATTTAAATTATTAAAAATATTCAAAATTTAAAAATTTTATTAAATTAATAAGTTGTGATGGATGAATTTAAAACAAATTATTTAAAATTTAAATCAATTTATTAATTTTATCATTAAATTAAAAAAATTATTAAAAATTTAATTATAACTATTAAAATAATAAAAAAAATATTTTTTATTTTAGGTGAAGTTTTTTTTTGAATTAATGGGGGGAATGTTTTTTTATTGATAGGAAATTATGGAGGTTTTGGCATCAAATCAAACAAAAATAAATTGGGGGAGGGGGAATTTTGCCGCCAGATCAAAGTGTGGGGGGGGGGGGATTTGCCGCCAATGTGAAACAAAATTGAGTGGGGAAGTGAGATTTTTTTATTTAGGGGTTAATTATCCTTTAGGTCCTTCCTTAATTAGATGGTTAGAGTTTAGGTTTTTTAGGTTTTAGTTTATTTTTTTAGTCTTAACTTTTGGTTTAGTTTCTTTAAATTTTATTTGATTAGGTCATGCTTCATAAATTAATTAATTATTAAGCTATTGGTTTGCTTTAAATTTGATTTGGTCCTCGTATAAAGATTTGGTAAGTAATTATGTTTAATAATTTTATTCATTTGTGATTTGGGCTCTAATTAATAATTTAGTTTTAATTTATTTTTAGATTTGTCCTTTTACGTTTCAATTTATTTTGTTTGTTAGATTTACGGGTTTATGTTTAGGGTTTAAGGGTAAGTGTGTCAAGTTGATTGTTTGAGGCTATGAGATTAGTTTAGGGATTATGTGATTAGGCTTGCTCTCTAATTATTAGTGAATAGTGTCTGTAAGATTTAGATATTCATGTTTGGGGTTTATGGGTAAATGTGTCAACTTAATTATTTGAGGTTATGAGATTAGTTTAAGAATTAGGGGATTAGGCTTGTACTCTAATTATTAGTGATTATAAGATTTAAGGGTTGAGGTTTATGGGTATTGTTTAGGGGTATACATATATACATACAAATATGTATGTTCTAGTATATATATATATATATAACAACATATATACTAAAACTTACATACATACATGTATATATATACTAAAACTTAAATACACGCATATATATGTATTTTAGTATGTATGTATACATGCGTGTTTTAGTATATATATATGCATATGTTTAATTAATTATAACAATACATGTATATGTATATATCATAATATATGTATATTTATATGTATATGTGTACATATATGTAGGTATAAATTTTATTCATTTTTAATATGGTGATATTTTTATTCATTTTATTTTTTAACTTATTATTTTTTAATTTTTGTAATTTACTCCAATATTTCAGATATATATCATTTGATAATATTTTTGTTCATTCTAGTGCCTAATATTGAGACTAAAATGTATGTAAGTATGTATGTATGTACCTATCAATGTATGAACCCTAAACCCTTAATGTATTTTCTCTTAACATGGAACCATAAACCCTAAAAATCATAAACCCTAAACATTAAACCTTAATGTATGTAAGTATGTATATATGTACTTATCTATGTATGAACCTTGAACCCTTGATGAATTTCCCTAAGCCCTACACCATAAACCCTAAACCCTAATGTATGCAAGTATGTATGTATCTATCAATGTATGAACCCTAAACCATTAATAAATTTCCCTAAAACCTAAACCCTTTAAACCCTAAACACTGAATCATCCAATGTTTTATAATTTTAATTTGATATTTGTTTTCATTATAGCCCTTAAAACTTCATTTCTATTCCAAATTGACCCCTACTAATTGTTTTTTTAATTAGTCCAATAATATATAATTTTACTTTGACATTTTATTCATTTTAGTCCTTAAATTGTATTTGTATTCCAAATTGACCATTTTTTATTTATTTTTAATTAGTCTGATGTTTCATAATTTTAATTTGATATTTTGTTCATTCTAGTCTTTAACTTTATTTTAATTAGTCCGATGTTTTATAATTTTAATTTGATATTTTGTTCATTCTAGTCCCCTAAACTTTAGTTTAATTCCAAATTGACCCTTATTTATTGTTTTTTATTTCGTCTGATGTTTTATAATTTTAATTTGTACTTTGTTCATTCTAGTCCCTTTAACTTTATTTCAATTCCAAATTGACCCATATTCATTGTTTTTTTAATTCGTCCAATGTTTTATAATTTTAATTTGATATTTTCATCATATAGACCCTAAAAGTTTATTTTTATTCCAAATTGACCCACATTTATTTTTTAATTTGTCAAATGTTTTATTATTTTATTTGATATTTTATTCATTCTAATCCCTTAACTTTATTTTAATTCCATATTGGCCTATATATATATTTTAATTCATCACGTTTTATAATTTTAATTTGAAATTTTGTTCATTCTAGACCCAAAAACTTTATTTTTATTCTAAATTGACATCTACTTATTGTTATTTTAATTACTCCAATTTTTATACTTTTAATTTGATATTTTTGTTCATTATAGTCCCCAAAATTTTATTTTTATTCCAAATTGACCCCTTTTCATTGTTTTCTTTTAAATTTGTCTAATGTTTTATAATTTTAATTTGATATTTTTGTTCATTATAATCCGTGAAACTTTATTTTTAATCCAAATTGACCCCTTTCTAGTATTTTTTAATTACACCAATGTTTTATAATTTTAATTTGATATGACTTTAAATAATTAACTCCAAATCAATGACGATTGACGAAGGCCAACCTAAAGTCTATCGACTACTTATACGGTTGTACCGAACTCAAATTGTCACATCCCAAAAACCGGTCTAGTCGGAATTAAGTTCCGATGACCGAATATTTTTATCGATTAATTTATTCGATCTTATCTGAACCAATAAATATTATTTGGGATAATTTATGATAGTTTATTATTATTATTAAAAAAAAAGGGACAAAGTGGAGTGGACGGCTAAGTAACCAACCACTCCACAAACTAAAGATAAAGAAAAGAAATTGAGTGGACAATGTGTTGTCTTCTTTCCAGCCGTGTATCCAAGCTTGGTACGCCCTAATAATTAAGCACATGAAAGAAAATGGGCTTGATTTGGAATATTAAAATTTAATAAAAATCTTCAAGTGGTTGGCAAGTGGACAACAGCAGCAAGTGAATTACCGTGGCAACCCAACCACTACACCACTACAAATTCAATTGTCAAATTAAAGATGAGAAAGCAAATGCCACTTCATATGGCCACAAATTAAAGTGATGAATAAAAAAATTGGAAAATTGAATGGAGAAGAATGGCCGGCAACTAGTATAAATAGGGGAGGGGGGGATGCAAATGGTATTAGGAAATTTAGGAAGAAACAAAGGATGCAGTCCAATGTTCGATTGGTGATTCGATAAATTCGATATAGTAATATCAAATTTCTGCCGACGACGGGGTAAGCTCAAATCCTTAGTTGGTATAAGTTTCGGTATCGAATTTGCTAAATATTTTTATATTTATTCGATACTGTCTTATTATTCTAATTGATTTTTATCATAGTACACGAGGTCGATTCGGAACAACCGTCAAGCCCAAGAAATAATAATAAAGTACCGATTTATCCAGGTGAGTGAAATAAATTAGAGTTGAGATTAGAGTCTCAACTACCTTTAATTTGATGTTAATATTTATATTAAGCATGAAATTGGATTAATTAAAGGATGGTAAAAGATAAGGGTAGAAAGGATAAATAAATTCGGATTTATAAACTGTCCTGTAGAAAACTGCATTTTTGAGCATGTTAGAGTCATTTCTGGAAAACGTGTTCTTCTACAAAGTTGTAGAGGACAAAATTTTACATGAAATAGAGGTATAATTTGCTCAAAAATGTTAATTATAGGTCTCTGAATTGTTGTTAGAAGTTGACGGGACTGAAACTGAATGAATCTGGAAACTGCTTAGGTTAAATTGTAATTTTGAAAATGTTTAGGGTTTAATTGATGCCAATAAATTCTGGAAAATTTATTGGAAACAGGGGAGGTATTGTAGGAATGAAAAATAAATAATTTAGTTTGAATTATATATCAATTGATAGTTTAAATATCATTAGAACACATAGAAGATCAAAATGGACTAGTTTGTAAGAATTGATAATTTGAGGACTTATATGCCCTGTTTTCATGGTTTCTGGAGCATAATTATTATGTTAATATGTGAAGGTAAATTTGGTTAAAATCTCAAGATTAATGGTGTAGTGAAACATAGGTTATAAATACACTAAAGTCATAAATTTAGAATAGGCAGATTAGGTTTCTAAAAATGCCCTATGATCAAGTAATAAACTGTATTGATAGAGAAATGATAAAATTATGTGCCATACATGGTTGTAAAGGTGTGTTTATAAGCTTTCTAGAATGGTAAAGAACTCCTTATTTGGAGTTGTGAGTAAAAAGATATGAATTTTTGAGTAAGTAAAGGTCATAAAAACAGGGTAACAGTTTGCCCCTAAATCTGCATCAACATTGACTTTAGAAATTCATTATAAATTGTATAAGAAGAATTAAAAGTTATAATTTATATGGTTTAAAAGGTTATTAAGTCTAGTTTAAAACAAACGAAATCAGATTTTGAATTATAGAACATTTTATATAAATATTTCTTTGAGGAGAATGCAAGCTGCCTAATGTACTAAATGATATATTTCTTTAATGTTTGGTTAGAAAAGAGTAGAAATGAAGGAAACCACAAAGTTGGAGAATAAGGAAAATGTCTCTAAGCTTGGATCAAGGTGAGTGTGGATGCATTTGTCTCGGGTGACGCGGTGTCATTCCGATATTTGTTTGTATGTTCTGATATGTGAGTGTGGATGCATTTGTCTCGGGTGACGCGGTATCATTCCGATATTTGTTTGTATGTTCTGATATGTGAGCGTGGATGCATTTGTCTCGGGTGACGCGGTGTCATTCCGATCTTTGTTTCTTTGTTCTGATATGTGGGTATAGTCGTGTCAGGGGTAGGCTCGGTGCCTTCCTATTACATTAATTATGAATTTACTTGCATTTGGTAAGTACCCTGCATTACTTAGATATGCTCAAAAATGATTATGATATGCTATATGTACATGAAAATAATATGAAATGTTACCTGATAGGGAGCTACGACTCATCTTGTTATTTAATATGATATGATATGAAAATCATGGAACATGTAATGAATTTAATAATGATTGGTAAAATTTAAAATGATAAGGAAGAAGGATTAAAGGCAAGAATATTGACCTAAATGTGTATTGCTTGTTAGATAAGCATGCTTAGCATAAAAATGATTAGTTGTTATGATGTGTTGATTGCTTGAGTTATGTGAAATGAGACTAAATGATAAGCTTTGCTACTGATTGTTGATGATTATAAAATGAAAATGATCTCATGTGCTTGCTGGAATTTTAGATTTACCATGATGCCTGATTGATTATATGTGTATGCCTATTGTAGTGGTTAAATACCTTTGAAATTATGAATGATTGGCAAGTGAATGCACTTGTTAATAAAGAAAGATAAGTAAAGTCCTTGGGTTGATTAGTGTCTATAGGTAGAAGGGCATGCCTTAGAGTCGTTGAGCTCCCCTGATCTTTGTTACAGGATGGTGGTTAGTCACCTATAAACCTGATAAGGTGGTTAGTCACCTTGATAATTGAATGGTGGTAAGTCACCATTGATGCCTATGCATCCCCTGTTATAAGTAATGAGAAATGGATACTTTGAGTATCTAATGTTACATGTTACATGAAGACTTGATTACCTATTTCATTAATCATCCAAGGCAAAATATTTAAAAGTTACATGACTTGAAGGATAAGTACTTAAATGAGAAGTACCAATGAAATGAAATTAATATGCCTAATTGCCTTGTATATGCTAATGTCTTTTAAATGATGCTTGTTGTTGTATATGAAAATGGTTTGAATGATACTTGATGTATGAATGAACATAAAAGTATGTTGCATCAATGGTTACTTGAAATGGTTACAAGATTAGCATGGCCCCTGCGCAAGGATGACACGCACAAATCGAAAAATGGTACCAATATATATTGTGTTTGATACGTTATGCTATGTTATGCTCATAATATGATATTATGTTTTGTTATGAATATGAAGTATGCCATGTTATTGCATAATTAGCATGCCATTCATTTTTGGAAGCATGTTACATGACATAATATGATCATTCATTGTCATTGGCTACCTCACTTAGACTATGTAAGTCTAATGCATTCATTGCATAACATTTCAGGTTAAAGAAAGTAACAGATCGAGATCGAGATTAGTTGGAAGGTTGGCAAGTCACTACGATTAAAGAGTAATGTACTTTGTCCTTATGATCTCCTAGTATGGTGGCAAAGTAGTTAAAGTAATTATACTAATCTTGTGGGCCTACTATTGTGAAATCTGCCTATGTTTTATATAAGGTTTTAAAGCTATATAGACTATTGAGTTAGTAATAAAATTGACATAATTGGTAGTAAAACATTGATTAAAGGACTCTATGATTTTTGTGAGTTGTTAGGCTCATTTAAATATGTAAAGAATTTTAGTAAGATAATTCAAAAAGAAATAGATTTGAATACTTTACAAAATAGTCACTAAACATTACTTCGTCTAATCAGATAGGTAAATGACCTCCGTTAGTAATGAGATTTTACAAGCTAATAATTAGTAAATTTAATTTCAGTATAATATCACGAATTTCAGATAAGGACCCCTAATTTGTAAAAATTACAAATTAGTCCCTGAGTTTGAAAAAGTTTAAAATTGACCCCAATTCAAGTATCTTGTTAATAAGTTAAGTGTTAAGTCTTAAAAGAGATTAATAAAATATGCCGAAATGATTTTTGAACTTTGGAATAAGTTCTGATCTCTAATATGTTATGTCACTAAAAGATTTATGTCTCCGATCTCCGTATTGTTTTCCGGTAGCGCTCTCTGACCCGGTTCTCTACCAGGCCGGGATGGGGGTGTTACACAAATTCAATACGAATTTCAATCCTAAAAATACCCCGACCTGAATTACCCGACCTGAAACTACCCAACCTAAAATTACCCGACCTGAAATGCACCCGACCTGAAATGCAACCGACCTGAAATGAACCCGACCTGAAATGGACCCGACCTGAAATGGACCCGACCTGAAACGGACCCGACCTGAAATGGACCCGACCTGAAATGGACCCGACCTGAAGTGTATCCGAACCCGAATTAACCTGTCAATTATCTGCTTCGGACCCGACCCGTTTTGACCCGACCTGAAATGAACCCGACCTGAAATGGACCCGACCTGAAATGGACCCGATCTGAAATGGACCCGACCTGAAATAGACCCGACCTGAAATGGACCCGCACCCGACCCGAGTCGAGTCAAAATAAAAAAAATGACCTGAAATGACTTGTACCCGATTTTACCCGACCTGACAGTACCCGACCTGAAACTCATCCGATTACCTGTTTTTACATGCCTACTTAACGGTGTAAAATTTGGTCACACAATATTATGAATTAATACCAGTAAAATGATAGTCGGTTCTGAAAGGAAACGCTAAATTGTATTGGTTTTTAGGTTTTTAGCATAAGAGTGAGATATATATTAGCTAATGGTCTTGTAACATGGCAGGCTCATTGTGATAAACAAATCTATTTCTATTTCTATAATATGGCAGTAAGTTGTTAGGAAGGTTCATAACACAGCTAGTAGAAATGGCAGGATGCAAAAGATGTTGGTGAACTGAAGACTCGAGATCTGCCAAAGAGTGAGAAAATATTTCATGTGAGCCAAATATCTATATCTCGTTAAAATGATTGTTTAGATTTGCGATTATCAAAGCCGACAATTATTTCAAATCATTTTAAAAAAACCGGTTTGAACATGTTGCTTCCACCGACGCAAACGGAACGGAGATCTAGCGCCTAGCGCCACACAATACAACTTCATACTTCCATACTTTCAGAAGAAGGAAAAACACCTTCAACTTTGGAAACAAACAAACGGCCCATTAACGGTGCTCCCCAACAAATATATAAAATAATAATTATATGAAATAGGACAAGATAATGATAAATAAACTATCATGAATTAAAAAAAAATACAAACGAACACGTAGATTTATGTGAAAAAACGGACAATCACTGAGGAGAAGAAATTCAATAAATTTAAATTCGATTTTTTAATAGTAATGTTTATTATTTGATTAAGAAAAACTTAAATCACGTGAAATCTATTTCAAATATATATATATATATATATATGGATTTATATCATATACACTGGCGGTGGAAACTGAAAGTTTTCACAAGCGCCTTAGTTTTAGGGTATAAGATCTAGTTTAGGGTATAGGGTATATGGTTTAGGGGTTTAGGTGTAGGGGTTTAGAATTTAGGGATATTTGTTTCAATTTAAGGTTTAAGGTTATAATTTAGGGTTTATAGGTTAGGGTTTAGTTTTTAAAGTAATATGGCGAGGATTTAAGTTTTAACCTATAAACCCTAAATCTTAAATTGAAACAACTATTCCTAAATTCTAACCCCCTAAACCCTATACCCTAAAACTAATGCGCTTGTGGAAACTTTCAGTTTCTACCGCCTGTGTATAGAATATTTATCCTATATATACACACGGGCACTGCTTCAAAGTTGAACAATATGAATATGATTCAACACCTTTCAATAATTTTTGATCAAATGAGTCGTACCATAAACTTTCCAAATCAAATTAACACAAAATTTGTATTCTAATCTCTTATTTTATAATTTTAATAAAAAAGATGGTCCCAGTTCCTTTATCCCCAATTCGCCATAGTTGTCATCACATTACATGCCTGATTGATTACGTTGTCAAACTTTGCTTTAGGTTAGCTTCCACCTGTCATCGTATGAGATCATATCACTTTTTCTAATATGGTGGTAAGCAACGACAATCAAGTTAATGTTAGTTTGATTTGCTCGTTTTATCACACTTTAAAAAAATGTAGGATTTGTTTAGAAAAAAACAGATGAAAATGTTAATTCTAAGACATTAATCATGAAGGGAAAAAGTCATGGGGGTGTATATAATTGTTCATTAACTGCTACTTTAATTAATTTAGGCGAGGAGTCATCCATGCATCAACCCTACACGAAACTACAAATATTAGGTGGATGTGAGGACCCATATGAGGTGAAATCTGACAATGTATTAGAACACCAATGAGTACTAACTAAAATAAATATCATTGAATTTTAAATAGTGCATAGTTTATGTTATTAAAGATGTAATTGTTTCAATTCTAACATTAAATTTTAATTTTCGCTTTAATTATACTAATGACAATTTCGTTAATTTGATGATGTGACTAAAACAACGTGGTTTGGCAATAAACTTTAAAGCCATATATAAATTTCGCTACTAAACTATAAAAACGTGTATTGATTTTATCACTGAATTTTCTGGTCATCATTGACGATCAATCGACATTTATAGTCGGTCGTAATTCATAACAGATGCAGTATCAAAATGTCATATTTCACTATTCCTTCTTCTCTTCCATTGGTTGTGTCACGAAACTTGCTCAAAATTGATGAAAATTCATCTAAAGGTTCGATATGTTAGTACTTCGATCTTCTCCAATGGTCGTTTGATGATGATAGTTTGAGGCATATTGTTGTTTGTCTTTTTGAAATCAAGGTTCTCACCGTTCATATTTTAGAACAAACGCCTCAAACCCATCAAATCCGAGAAAGTCCCAAACCCCAAAAAATATTGATTTTTTTGTTTAATTTAATTATTTTTAAAGAGATTTTAGAAAACTATAAGTCGATAAATTAGTAGAGAACGATGAGATAAGTTTATCAATGTTCATAGTAGCCGCAAAAGACATGGGAGTATAGCAGTTTTCGAATGCCGCTAACAATTAATGGGTGAAAAACCCAAACATTGATGAAGAAAATTATGAAATGGAATTAAAAGCAAAATTGGTTTCCCAGTCAACACACGTTATCACAAGACTATCACATCATTATGATATTAATAAATTAACGGTCCAGTAATATAATTGAAGCTAAAACCAACATTCAATATCAAAATTGTAGAAATTAAAATGATATAAACAATGTTATAAAAGTAACATCATCTAAAATTTAATGTTATCAAATGTTATTTAATCTAACTAAAACAACTTAGTCGGTAGGCAAAAAAAACTTAAATTCTGAATTTGTAATACAAAGATAGGGTTTGGTTTTGAATTATGAAGCTGCCTATACTATCCCAAGGTGTGAGACATACCTAGAGGGTTTTATTTGAAGAGCCTTGTATTTTGGTAATATTTTTGAAAGTTTGACTACATGTAATAATGATAGTCTATACCATTAAGTAAAAATTCAATGACATTTTGAAATTTCTCTCGATTAATAATCATCTAACATTTATCCTGGATAAAATAAAACATAATTTGGGTCAAGGAAAGATGAAGTTTAAAAGCCTCAAAAATGTAGAGTTTGATAAGGGATCGACCAATGATTTTATGTTAGGGGCAAAATTATAAAAGTTTAAAGGACGGATTTATAAAATTTTAGGAGGAAAAAATAAATTTTTAATAAAAAATATAAAGGATTAGATATTACTTCATCTAATATGGGGTTTGAACCCAACCAAACAAAGGACCCGATGTCTTAGGGTTATGTTTTTTTATCGGAATGTCTTAGGGTTATGTTGTTGACCAACCTTAGATGCTTCTTAATTTTCTATGAAACATTGCAGACGACAGAAGTGAAATGCGATTAGATTTAATTTATTTTAAAAGTATATGAATATGATATTGGATAAGGGACGGTGCACATGGGCAAGCCAAGGAAGGTGACCATTCACAACCAATCCACATTTGCGAAATTAGAATTAAATGAAAATGGCGGCAAAACACGTCACATGCCAGATGGTATAGAGGAGAGTCTGCTGTTAGAACCAAAACATAATAGATATGAAACCTAAAACCCATGATCTATCATGTCAAATCATCAAGAAAAATAAACCGAATAAACTGAATGCGGAAGCGTACCTGAATTCATTGATAGATTGAAAATCTTGAATCTTGATGTAGAAATCTCAAAACTTTGGTATTGATCTTCCAAGAAGATAGGTTATCTCTTGAAGTAAAACTCTCTGACGGGGAAGGAGAGAAAAACAAGTTAACCTATTTCTTGGGGACCACTACCTCTTTATATAGTTGATTTATTAAATCAACTATTAAATATTTATAACTCTGCCCCTCATTGAATTATAAATATATCTTACGGTATCTACACTTTTATTTCCATGACATTTTAATACCTATGACACGCTTAATTGGTCACTTTATTTTGCGTCATACTTTATAATAGCAACATACATTTTTACATATGTGCCCACAATTGAGGATTTTAATCCAACAATCTCCCACTTGGGCAACATATGTTTCCTGATAAATGTACAACCTTATGAGCTCAAAATTTTTGCTATTATATAATAGGTATTCTATAACAATCTCGTCCATCAATTATATCCATATAGGATCAAAGCGGTCTTCGCCATATCAATCATGACTGGACCCATCAATGGTCACGTATACAAACATAATCAAATGACATAGATCAATCATGGATGTGTAGCATGGAAAATTACATGAAATGTGAACCGAACATGTCTATTTCCAACTGGTCCTCCTAAACCTTAGTGAGATCAACTTTACTGAATTCAGAGTGTACATAAACCAAAAGAACTTTATTTCTGCAGAAAATAATCTTAAATAACTTTAAAATGAAGTAACTGAAATTGTGTCTAAACCGAATGAGCATTATTTCAAAATTACAAACTCCCACTAAAACCGAATATCCTTAAATAACATTACACCCACATGAGTAGTGTGCTCATGAAAGACCTAGGGTGACAGTTTCTTAATATGCGCGCAATTATGGAGTTTGTACCAACATGCTCTATAGACACACAACCACTCTGAATTTTCTTTAACAACTAGGAACTTAATATTTATGTGCTTTAAATTTGAAGTGTTCCTATTGTTTATAGAATAAATGAATGCATATTTATTGTCACAAAATAACTGAAGTGGTCTTTCTATTCAATCTATACGTAGCAGTTCATGTGACAGAATTCTTTTGCATCAATATTCAAATAGAATCGAAGTCTGTAAACCTGATGATCTCTAACTTACCAGAACTCCGACATGTGAGCAAGTAATTTTTTGTTCTCTGAATATATCTCATAACCCCATTGGCTGTTATCCAATGGTCCATAATATGATTCCTCAAATATCTGTCTAACATTCCAACAATGTACACAATTTTCAAATGCATACATACTTAAGCATAAATTAGATTCTCAATAGCTTATGTATAGAGAATCTTTTGAATTTTCTAAATTTCAATGTTACTTTTAGGGCATTGAGCAAGATAATACTTATCTTCTTTAGCAATATGAGTGTCATTTGGTTTACTCCCACTGAACTTGTAGTATATACAAGTGTCAACCAAATTTATCTCAAAACCGAATGAGATAATCAACATGAAATTTATAATTTTATTAATAAGAGTCTTACATAAGCTCATAGGTAGATGCCTTTAATTTACATATCATTGACATTGTATCATAAGACACAACTCTATGATTGTACCATATAAATAGTTTCTTCAATGTCGTCATTGAAAAAAAACAAGCTTAACATCTATCTAATGTAGCTTAAGACTAAAACAAGCAACAAGTGAAATAATTATCTTGAAAGAGTCTTTCAATAAAAACTTGAGAGAAAGACTCTACAAAATCAATGTCTTCTTTTAGAGTATATCCTTTAGATACAAGACGTGCTTTATACTTATCCACATTACCATTTCTATCCCTATTGGTTTTAAATATCCATTTACAACCAATTGGTTTGCACCTTAAGGTAATGAGATAAGTTCCTAAACTTTATTGTATTGCACAAAATTATACTCTTCTTGAATGACATCAATCCACTTTTGAGAGTTAGAACTTTTATGTTCTGATAAAAAATGATTAAACATTTTCTATCATTCCATTGTTACCTTATTTTCTTGAAAAAATACAATATAATAATCTGGAATAGTATTTCATCTTCCTCTCGTGGACCTCTTTAATGACACTTGTTTTTTTAAGGTTGTTGAGTTTGTTCTTCTGAAACAATTACCTTATCTTGAATGGGAGTTGTTCAACATTGTTTTGTTGAGGTACTTGATTCACTTCTTGATTAATGATAGGTTGAAAACCTAAACATTGTCAAAAGTGATAGTAGGAATTAAATTATAATTCAATTCCTCCTCAATAACAATGTATCTAACCTTATTTCTCCCTCCAAACTCAATATCCTAAAAAAAATTATAAATCTCTCCTTAAAATAATCTTAATTGTGGGATCATAAAATTTACAGTCCATGGATCACTCAAAATAACCGAAGTAGTTGCTCGCTTTTAAAGTTTAATTTCTTTACATGTGTCCTAACTTATACAAAAGAATCAACACTAAAAAACTTATTGTCGTTTATTTTGGCTATAACCCTTAGCAACTTTATTTAAATATTTTCTTTATTGCCCTTATTTTTAAAGACACTAACTAAATGAGCACTAACAAAATAATTATTTTTACACTTATAATGCTTCAACCTTTCTTCCTCTTGAACACGATGAGAAATGAACCCAAATAGAGTATATTTCTCCCTTTGACAGTTGTAACTTGAATTGGTTAAATTGTATAGGAAGCGATATCGAAACCATAAGAACAAACAATTGTTAGAAAGTTCGATCTTATGTGCCTTAAATTTTGAAGCAATATAAAGAATTTTTATAATCTACTCTCTCACATTTCCTTGACCCTTATACTTCATAGACATCAAAGAAAGCATAAGTGATGTCATCTTAACCTTAATGTTTTGGGTAAAACATTTCTTAATTTCGTCAAGGAAACCCTTAGTATGAATAATCTCTTTAGATTTGTGCTCCTAAAGACATCTAGAATGTTGTGTTTTATGATCATTAGACTCATGCGATTTGAACGATCTCACCTCTCAAAATACCTTTTATGGGTGCTTATCGCGGTGAGAGGTGCAAGTTGTTCATTCCTTAGTGCAAAGTCTATGTTCATACATCAAAATACTATATGTAAGTGTCTTTTCTATTCATTGAAATTAGTTTCACTAAACACGAGTGTAGAATTTATTTAACAGATATTGTGACAACAAAAATAAATTACCTAAATATAGAACAAAAATAAGTAAATAAAATAGAAACAAGCTCACATAAATATTCATAAGTAAACAAATAAATTCAAAATAATGACTAGTTCCCCTCAAGATACCAAGCACAACATTAACATCAAGTCTTTGGACAGTAATATTAATTGTAAGCGGTACTCTTGTTGTAGCAATCAAACATTGACAATAAACTATGTCAAACAATAGGCTAATCTTTGGACTAACGTATTGCTCACATAAAATACCTTATAATTGTCACACATTTATCGCCACAGTTGTCGTTGTAATTCTGCCAAATATTAACTTTCCTTTGGGCCAATTAATAAACGCATGAATTACAAAAACCCATAATCATCTTAATATTTTAAATAAACTAATCTACACAAAAGCGGTCACTTTGGTGACATTATGTTTCAATTAATCCATTAAAATATTAGACATCCGAAGCCAAAATATGAATTTAATTGTTTCAAAATGTTTGTCTTAATTTTATCTTTCAATCAAATTAAAAGATAACCAAAATAATAATAAATTTGAATAAAGGTAAACATCATATCAAGATATCGGACACTCCATTAATATTTCAGCTTTGGACAAAACATTAACTTGCAAGTGATATCTTGGTACAGTAATCAAACATTGATAATAAGAACATGTCAAACAGAAATCTTCCTTTGGGCCGATTTATTGCTCACATATAAAACTGAATAATTATCACATGTTTATTACCACAGTTGCACATGTAATAATGTTAATTATTAACCTTCCTTTGGGTCGATTAATACTAACATAATCCGACTTACATGCAAACCTTCTATATTTTAAAATAAAATAATTTTCACAATAGAGGTCACTTTGGTGACTTAATGCTTCAATTAATTTATCTCAAAATATATATACAATAAATATACCGATATCCAAATTTAAAATTTTGTAACAGTCAAAACTGAAATTTCTGATAACACTTAAGTTTCCGAAATAACCCAAAATAAGGTTGTCTAAATGGGGCTATCAGAAATTGAATACCGAAATCTTTGACTGTTTCTCAAAAAATTCCTTAAGCATGCATTTGCCGAAATTAAAGTAGAATTCCAAACAATCAAACTTTAACTAAAAGTCAAAATCAGAAGTATTATACACATAAGACCTTAAAATATTTATAATAACCTAATGATCAAACTGAATAGGATATGAATTTCATAAGATTAATGGCATGCTTTCCAAAACCAAAATCAAATGTATATTCCGTAGACAACATTAATGGCATAATTAAACATAATATCAAACAAATTTAAGCTAAAGTTTCTTTACAAAACTAAACAAGATTCAACAATTCAACCATGAATTATTAGAGATAACCTGAATATAAAGATTCGAGAATTAACCTGATTATAAAGTTTCCAAATCACGGTAAATTTACCACAACAAAACTCAAGTCAAAATTTGTATTCTTTCTAAATTACTAACGATCAAAACTAAAATTTTGATCAAACCGAATTAAATATATATTTTAGAATTATATATATATAATAACTTTTGTTAAAGTGTGTGGCTACCGAAAGAAAAAAAAGCAATAAAAAAAATTAAACGGTGAATCAATATTCAACGTTCAAAATTATGTTGTTAAGAATTCTTAACCTATTACAAGGCACGAATATCCATGGTTATTAAACCCAATATTCAACAGTAGCAACATAAGGGTTATTGCACATAAAGTTTATCCAAAGAAGGGCAATCGGGAATTTTCAAATATTAAACCCTAATTTATGTGCATAAACAAAATTATAAGATCTCTATCCATAAGAATAATTTGATTATTCGAACAAAATATGCTCTTGCATTCTGAAAAGAATTAACAACATAAAAACCAAAACCCATATACATAATTGAAACAGTACTAAAGTATAAAAATTTTAACCACAACGATAGATGATTAAATTATCGTTGGATTTAGGGTTTTGATTTTAAAGATTCAAGAACAAATTAATCCAAAAATAAATATATAAATTAATTGATTCTTAACGATTCAACATGACGAGGCTCTGATACCACTTGTTAGAACCAAAACATAATAGATATGAAACCTAAAACCCATGATCTATCATGTCAAATCATCAAGAAAAATAAACCGAATAAACTGAATGCGGAAGCGTACCTGAATTCATTGATAGATTGAAAATCTTGAATCTTGATGTAGAAATCTCAAAACTTTGGTATTGATCTTCCAAGAAGATAGGTTATCTCTTGAAGTAAAACTCTCTGACGGGGAAGGAGAGAAAAACAAGTTAACCTATTTCTTGGGGACCACTACCTCTTTATATAGTTGATTTATTAAATCAACTATTAAATATTTATAACTCTGCCCCTCATTGAATTATAAATATATCTTACGGTATCTACACTTTTATTTCCATGACATTTTAATACCTATGACACGCTTAACTTAATTGGTCACTTTATTTTGTGTCAAACTTTATAATAGCAACATACATTTTTACATATGTGCCCACAATTGAGGATTTTAATCCAACATCTGCCTCACATGTACTGACAAAGCACGATAATGTGCTGTATGTATGGCATCCTCACAATTAGGGGTGATAATGAGCCTGACCGGCTCGGGAGCTACTCGGGCTCGGCTCGGTCAAAGCTCGGCTCAAAATCTTAACAAGTCGAGCCTCGGCTCAAAAAGCTCGTGAACAGGCTCGGAATCTACTTATGCACTAAAATATATTATGTGTTTGTATTTTCTTTCATTAGTTGGTTGTTGTTTGATTTTGTATTTTCTTTAATTATGTGTTTGTATTATAAGAATATTTATTGATTATTTAGATTAACCTAATTTTTCGCACTTTTTTCCCCTTTCCAGCCATTGAATTTCGTTTTAGTGTTGGTTATGAAAGGGATTTTTAACGAATCTTTTATAAAAAACTATAGCAATTTTTTTCATTTCGAGCCGAGCTTGACGAGCTTCGAGCCCGAGCCGAGCCCAATAGTATTATTTTCGAGCCGAGCTCAACCCTAAAATTCCGAGCTCGGCGAACCGAGCTTAATTACACTGTTTCCGAGCCGAACCGAGCCTGACCAAGCTGTGGCTCAGCTCCGCTCGTTATCACCCCTACTCACAATCATATCATTTGATTAAATTGTAAGGGCACGGTTGATAAATTGCATTATCCAAAAAGGAACCCTAAAGAAGATGAAGCAATACAACACACAAATGATTTTGCACATGTATACACGACACAAGGTGCCAAAGCCAAAATGCTATTCTCTATTATGAATCATGATAATTGTATCACATTTGTTTTGGAATCCGTACAGTATGGGTGGCCGATTGAGATAAAGATTTTAATCTATTATAGATAAGACTTCTAGTTTAACGGGATAAAATATTAAATTTATCAAATCAAATTAAATTTTTAAATCATGATGACGTAAATAAAATAAAGGGTAAACTATATAAATAGTCCCCCGACTATGCTCCAATTATCTTTTGCATCCTCTGACTATCAGAAGTTACAAACTGGTCCCCTGACTTAAAAAAAATAATAAATTGATCCAGTGCCGTTAAAAATTTAACGGCTGGTGACGTGGCAGTTAACAAAAATTGGCATAATAACACATTTAGTCCTCAACTTTTACACTTTGTTTAACTTTGCCCTAATTCTAAAAAAATGACCCTTAACATTTCAAAATTCTATCAATTTAATCCATTTTTTCTCTCCACACAATCCTAAACAAGAACGGTCTTCTTTCTAAAACAAATTGTTTCTCCACCTATGATACGAAGGTCCTTGCAAGTTGCAAGAATATGATACGAAGCTAAAGTTTCAATCTTTTTAAGTTGAGTCCCTTTCTCTCCACCTACACAATGGACTGGGTTTTTCACCAGAGAAATCTAGTCCAATATCTTTCTCCAACAGAGCACCCATTACTGCCTCCACCACAAAGCTTGCCATCCAATTTCGACAGTACCGGTTTCAACAAGGTTAATCCTATTGCACTACTCATCATCATAATCATAGCCATCGTTTTCTTTCTTTCCGGTTTGATTCACCTCGCGGTTAGATTCTTGAGACGTTCACGTTCCATTAGAGAGCCCCAGGATTCTAACAATGTGACCGCCCTCCAAGGCCAGTTGCAGCAACTATTCCATCTCCACGATGCCGGTGTCGACCAATCTTTAATAGATACGCTCCCTGTTTTTTACTACAAATCCATCATAGGTGTAAACAACCCTTTTGATTGTGCAGTTTGCTTGTGTGAATTCGAGCCCCGAGATAAGCTTAGATTGTTGCCAAATTGCAGCCATGCCTTCCACATGGAGTGTATCGACACTTGGCTTTTGTCCCATTCCACCCGCCCTTTGTGTAGAGCCACCTTACTCCCTGATTTCTCTCCAATCAACACCTCTTCAGTTTCACAACCACCCCTTGTTTATGTTCTTGAATCTGGGACTGGGATTCACAGCTCAAGAGAGATTGAGATTGTCACCGATAGAGAAAGAGAAAGTGTTCTAGGAAGAAGCAGTTCGGTTCTGAGATCAGATTCCAATCTGGGTCTTTCTGGAGACACCGAATCATGTGAAATCCTGGAAAACGATGAAGCCAACCAACAAGTAGCAATGGTGGATTCTGGGGAAAAGTTGTGCCTGTTAAGCTAGGGAAGCTTGAAAAAAGAGTAAGATATTGGTGGGAACCTAAAAAATTATACACATGGATTGTGTGGAGAGAAAAAATGGATTAAATTGATAGAATTTTGAAATGTTAAGGGTCATTTTTTTAGAATTAGGGCAAAGTTAAACAAAGTGTAAAAGTTGAGGACTAAATGTGTTATTATGCCAATTTTTGTTAACTGCCACGTCACCAGCCGTTAAATTTTTAACGGCGCTGGATCAATTTGTTATTTTTTTAAGTCAAGGGACCAGTTTGTAACTTCTGATAGTCGGGGAATGGAAAAGATAATTGGAGCATAGTCGGGGGACTATTTATGTAGTTTACCCTAAAATAAATTAATTCGAAAGGGTTGTTCCCATAATTAACTTCTACATTACCTCGGCGGTGGTTATAAAGAAAAGACATTGCAGTTTTGATAAAAGTTAAACTAGAGTGAATTTAGATTCAATTTTACCTTGATATTTTTATACAATTAAATTTAAATATAAATTCTCAAATTCCTGAACCGTCAATTTTATTATTAAACTTTATAGACAAATTAATCTATTTTTAAATGATCAAAGTTAGTAAACCAATAAAACAACTTAAAATGAGTGGGAAAAAATAATTTAACTTTAAAAGCTAACCATTTAGATTTAAGAGGTTCTAAATTAAAAAATATAATGATTTAAATTCTTGAAACTTTGATCTTGTCATTACGTTGAACTTTATTAACGAATTATTTTTAAATGCTTAGAATTTAATAATCCAATAAAACAACTTGAAACGAGTGATTTTTTTTAATCTAAAATGGATGAGTTAAAGACTCATCATAGTAGTTTCAGTCTCTCCCAATCTAATTTTTTTGTTTACAATACCAAGATTTAAACTCTAAATATTTAAACTCTAAATATTGTTTAATAGATTTTTTTAATATAATCACTGAATTTTTATTATAATCATAGAAGATATCACAATTACAATGTATCTAAGAAGGAAAATAATGGGACTAATCTACTTAAATTTTTTATAACTCAAAAACAAAGAAAAGTGAAAAACTTCTATGGAAATAAGCATACCATCAAAATTTAGAAGCTTCCTGAATCTCCTTGTTTATATCCAATCGAGACTCATAACTGATGAAAAGGAGTGGTGAGCGATCCAAACTATCAGACAGAATGTTCTGCTATCCAAGACTAATTACATCGGCAAACAACCATCAACCAAGTGGGCATCTAATTTTCCGTGACCACCGATAAAATCATAATAAGGAACTAGAGCCGATTAAAAACTCTATTCGAGCAACGATCGACCGCTAGGGTATGCTGAATCATGCCACACGGACTGATGAAACAAAAACACAAAACAAAGAAAACATGTCACGAGGATAGAAAAAAACGCATGTCACAAAGACAGAAAAAAAACGTGTGTCACAATGCAGAGATTCTTATTCAAAAATTTAAGAGAGAGAGAAAGAAACAAGAAAAAATTAAACACTACTGATCTACAATAACTAGGTGATTGTCGATCGCCGGCTAATACAAAAAGATAAAAGAAATTTACAGGCGACACAGTGTTATTAGAGAGAAAAAAAACTATTTTTTTATTTTTATTTTTGCAGCGGCGTTAAATAATGGTTTAAATCAAATAACTTAAAAGGATTGATAGTGAAAACTAAATTAATTTAACTTTAAAAGTAATCATTTAAGTTTAAAAGGGTTTAAATCCAATAACTTTAAAATATACAATATAATTTAAAATGGATGTAACATAAAATTTAAATTTAAAATTACTCGATAGTAATCTTTTGATAAATATGAGATTTGAACTCATACAAAATAAAATAAAATAAATATCTTTAATCACCTAATTAATTCATACATTTTTTAGTTATCATTTATTAATTCGTCTGTATCTAATCATTTGTAATCCCTGATTTACTATACTTCACTTGAAATTCAAGTTTCTTTCATAGCATTCAATGACAGTAGCCCCTATACATCAAATTATCAATACAGAGAAGTGTTGTTTCAAAAAAAAATCAATACAGAGAAGTGTCTTTGTCAAATTTTTAATACCAGTAAACATCAAAAACAACAAATTCCCGTGATTCTTCACCACACACAGAAAAATCAAATTCTGAATTGAACTCGAGGATAGAAAACATAATTATACAAAGTTTAGTGTTCAGCCTCTGTCATTTTCCAATTTCCCTACTACTACTGTTTTGCCATGGCAAATGGCAAAAATGTGTAAATGCAATAATGGTTTTGGAGTGCCTTTTATTGATAGTACAGCTTCCTTCTCCAATATTTTAATGGCTGAAATGTACAGGACTGTTCCATGACTTTTTAACTGCAAGTAACATATCCCAAGTACATTTAAAAATTGCAGAGTTCAGAGCTTTTATGTGAACTGTGAGAAGAACGATGATGGTTTCAGAGTAGCAGAACGGTGTCTTTACCAACTTCTCTCCTACTTAACCAATTCAAGTTTTATTTTATTTTTCAAAATTTTCCCTCCCGGTTGACTCTCATTGAAGAGAAATGGAAACTAGCTCAGTTTCCAAGCTGCTGTCTTTCTTCTTCATTGCCCTTTTAGCGAGTTCTCAGCTGATCCAATGCAGCATTACCTATGACAAGAAAGCTATTCTCATCAATGGACAAAGGAGAATCCTCATCTCCGGCTCCATTCACTATCCCAGAAGCACCCCTGAGGTATTGTCTTTTTCCTCTGTTTTTTTTTTAAATAAAGGACTGATTTTTGGGCTGTTTTTTTCTTCTGGATTTAGATGTGGGAGGATCTTATTAAGAAAGCTAAAGATGGAGGCTTGGATGCCATAGACACATATGTCTTTTGGAATGGCCATGAACCTTCTCCTGGCAATGTACTACCTTAGATCTCAGATGGTTCATCATGTTTCTTTTCAGTTCAGCTTCTTTAAAATTTCATTGGTTTTTTTTTTTTTTTTTTTTTTTTTTGGGGGGGGGGGGGGGGGGGGTTCTATTTTTCAGTATAATTTCGAGGGAAGATACGACCTGGTACGGTTTATCAAGACAGTGCAAAAATTGGGACTATACGTTCATCTTCGCATTGGACCTTATATTTGTGCAGAGTGGAATTTTGGGTACTTACTATTTTTATGATCCTTTGCCTTTTTTGGTTGATAAAAGATTTGTTATAATTTAATTTAATGTATTTTTATTTCTTGTGTTTGAGTAGAGTAGTTTACACTCTTTGTATTTCTCTCTGCTACAGAGGATTTCCCGTTTGGCTAAAGTATGTTCCTGGTATCAGCTTCAGAACTGACAATGAGCCCTTCAAGGTGTCTTTTTGTCTATCAATTCTGTCTGTTACTTTGAATGTCCTAAAATGGAAAGCTAATGGGATTTTTAAGTTTCATTTTTCCCCTACAGAGAGCCATGCAAGGATTTACCCAGAAAATTGTCCAAATGATGAAGAATGAAAAACTTTTTGCATCTCAAGGTGGCCCCATCATCTTGTCTCAGGTATGAGATTCCTGATATTTGTGACATTTATGGTTTCTAGTTTTAATGGATTCTTTGGCCTGAACTGGTTTACTATGTCTAGCTTGTTGATCTCTTTTATATTCATTTTTGTGCAGATTGAAAATGAATATGGTCCCGAGAGTAAGGCACTCGGAGCAGCTGGTCATGCATACATTAATTGGGCTGCAAAAATGGCTGTTGAACTGAATACGGGAGTCCCATGGGTAATGTGCAAGGAAGATGACGCCCCAGACCCTATGGTAAGCAGCTTTACTTCAATCATTTCTTCATATTTATCCAATTTCATGTCATAAAAGGCCTCAACTATGTTTCCACTCATATCTTGAATTCAGATAAATGCATGTAATGGCTTTTACTGTGATGCATTCTCACCCAACAAACCTTACAAGCCTACGTTGTGGACCGAGGCTTGGAGTGGCTGGTGAGTACTTTCCTTGCCGATCCTCCAGGCTGATGCTCGGAATGGATAAAGTTAAAATGCTTATTTCTCTATTACTTTATCTGATACCCCCCCTCCCCAACATTGTGAAGGTTCGCAGAATTTGGTGGCACAATTCACCAGCGCCCGGTTCAAGACTTGGCATTTGCCGTTGCTCGTTTCATACAAAAGGGTGGCTCATATCTTAATTATTATATGGTTAGTTACCATGTTTATTTTGGTTTTTAATTGAAAATTTTTCATGGTACCAGCAACAAGTTTAATCTTACAGCTTACCCTATGTTTGGCTTTTATAGTATCATGGAGGAACCAACTTTGGACGGACTGCTGGTGGACCGTTTATTACAACCAGTTACGACTATGATGCTCCAATCGATGAATATGGTGAGAAACCGAGTTCGTTGTCATTGTAACTAAAACCATAAATTGTGAATTGTGATGTTCTCTTATTTTTTTTTTCACAATCTAAGAATGCCTTATCTGAATTTGAAAAGAGCAATCTATTAATCCACATATCTGTCATTTCCTTTTCTTCCTTGCTATATTCTCATAGATCCGGACTTTTGTACATATGGCAATATATATTATAGGGGCTGTCTTTGAACTCTGAGTTACTAATGTGACTGACAAGTTCATCTTATTTAGGTTTAATCCGGGAACCAAAATACAGTCATCTGAAGGAGCTTCATAGGGCTATTAAGCTATGTGAACATGCTTTAGTTTCCTCGGATCCTACTGTTACTTCATTAGGAACCTATCACCAAGTAAGCATTTCCACTAAACGATTACTCTTTATTTATCTGTTGATGATAGTAGATAATTTGCAGACAGAACTTTCCACTGATAATGTTAGTAATGATTACTTTTCAGGCTCATGTATTCTCATCAAGGGGAGGAAGCTGTGCAGCTTTTCTCTCTAATTTCCATATGAAATCTGCTGCCAGGGTGATGTTTAATAACCGGCACTATGATTTGCCCCCTTGGTCTATTAGCATTCTTCCGGACTGCAAACATGTGGCGTTTAACACTGCATTAGTAAGTAAATTCAGAGGCCACTATCTTAATGTTGTTTAAGATCTTTTGATTTTCTTATGGAAGTACTTATATGGTTATCCTATGTGCATCAAGGTTGGAGTTAAAACCTCACGAATCCAAATGTTGCCGACGAACTCCCAGATGTTCTCATGGGAAGCTTATGATGAGGACATTTCTTCTCTAGGGGAACGTTCAACAATCACGGCTCCTGGACTCTTGGATCACATGAATGTTACAAGAGATAACAGTGACTACCTGTGGTACACAACCAGGTAGGCATTACATTTTAAGACCCTTGAGGCTTAATATTTGGTTTAAATCGGTTAAGGCTACTGGCTAATAAACTGTTTTCTTCTCCATTAAATTTCGTTCCAGTGTTGACATTAGTCCATCGGAATCGTTTCTAAGAGGAGGACGGAAACCCACTCTCAATGTGGATTCAGCTGGCCATGCTCTTCATGTCTTCGTCAATGGACAGTTCTCAGGTTGGTTGTAGATTTACTCATCAAGTAAAATGGTTAACCTACATTGCATATCCAGACCAAAGTACTTTTATATCTGCATAAGTCATACATACTAAGGCGTAAGATACATTATAGGGTCTGCATATGGAACTAGGGAAGACCGGGGATTCACATATACAGGACCAGCGAACCTACATTCTGGAACAAATCACATTGCACTTCTCAGCGTAGCTGTTGGATTGCCGGTTAGTTGCTTAGCCATTCTTATATGGATACAAATGTTAGCTATTTCATGATTCAGTCTACTCATTTACATTTGGGCTACAAAAACTGTAAACTCAATACACTACTATATAGTAAAGTTTTTCGTTATTGACACGAATTTATGGTGGTGTGAAGAATGTTGGACTGCATTACGAGACATGGAAAACTGGAATCCAAGGTGTTTCGTTGCATGGTCTTGACCAACGAAAGAAAGACTTAACGTGGCAGAAATGGTCATACCAGGTTTGAAAAGAAACATTCATTTGCGAGAACTACTATTTGCCTGTTTCGATGATGCTTTATAAATTCCAGAGCAAGTTACTTTAGCTTAGAGAACAAATCTCAAACAGGTTGGCCTAAAAGGAGAATCAATGAAATTGGTCTCTCCAAATGGAGTCTCATCTGTTGAATGGATTCGAGGTTCACTAGCTGCCCGGAGCCGGCAGTCTATGACATGGTACAAGGTAAAAATGTTGAAGGGGCAGGAAAATTGACAAGGGGTTTGTTTATTTTATTTGTGAGAAGCTAAATCATGGGTTGGATATTGTAGGCATATTTCAATGCCCCGAGAGGCAATGAACCGTTGGCTTTGGATATGCGGAGTATGGGAAAGGGTCAAATATGGATCAATGGACAGAGTTTAGGAAGATATTGGATGGCTTATGCAAAGGGAGACTGCAGTACTTGTAGTTACTTGGGGACATTCCGACCTACAAAGTGCCAGAGTGGTTGTGGCCAGCCAACCCAAAGATGGTATTATATCATTCTTAAACTCCAAAATTGATTAGGCCTAGTGAAAGGGATATGATATTTAGCTCAAACTCATTATGCAGTTAGCATAAAATACGATTCTATTCGAATCCTCCTGAACTCTTTGTGGCTTGATATTTTAGGTACCACGTTCCGAGATCATGGCTAAAGCCAACACGGAATTTGTTGGTAGTCTTTGAAGAACTTGGTGGAGATGCATCGAAAATATCTCTTGTGAAGAGATCAGTTTTATAAACATTACCAAGACTACATCACGAGTCAGGGAGCTGTGAAGAAGAAGAAGAAAAGGGAGTAAGGATATGGATGGAGAAGATGCTCCAGTTTCACTGTCTAGATTTTATTTCACAATTGTTTAATCGTGTAGCCATCTTTAAATTCACCATGTATGAATGCTTTGTAAAGAAATGAGTGAAACCAAAACTAGTAAACATTGATTTTAAGCAATGAATCATTATTGTTTCCGGATTCTAACTCTAAGCTCAGAAAACAAAGAAGGATTTTGATATAATATTTGATCCCATGCAGTCATACAGATACAAGAGCAGAAGCAAACAGTGGATAAACACAAATACTTAGTATCTAGTTTCAGAAACAACAGTAGAGTTCAGCTTTTATTTCATACTTTCAGCAGCAAGTTAAGCGGAGTACATGACTATTTTCTGCTCGATTTCATCTTTCTTTGCCCCCACTGTCTTGTCAATTACTTGGCCATCTTTCATATAAATTAAAGTTGGCATGGCCTCCACACCCCAATCTGCGGCCACAGTCTGAGATCAACAAAACCATAAATTCGTCAATAAAGTTAAATACACACTGTATCTGTATTAAGAAGCAAAGGCTTAAGCGATGCTACCTTCAATTCATCCACATCCACCTTCAAGATTATGACATTGGGCAGCTTCTTGGCAAGATCTGCCAAGATAGGTGCAATGAAACGACATGGCCCGCACCATGAAGCAGTGAAATCCACCACCACCTATCCAACAAAATCTTTTTCTTAAGCATCAAAAAAGCTTTTCAAATATCATATAAAGAAAGAAAGAAAGACATCAGAAATTGGTGAAAACGTAATCACACAAGATTTCTAACCGAACATGATTGTTTGATGAACTGGAATTAAAAAAAAACATATATCCATGAAACAAACAAAGCATGGGTTTTTACCAGTTTCTTGGACTCCTTTCCTAACCGGAACTGCTGATCCCATGACTCAACAGTGTGACAGCCGATTACTTGTCCTTCTTCCGCCATTGTTTCTCCCTTCGATTCCTTCCTGTCAAAGTGAAAAAAGCTTATAGAACGGCAAAAGTAGATTCCTTTTCTTTGCTCTTCGATTTCCACGAGACAAGACAATTCCTTTATAATGGGGAATTTATAATCCTGTTACGAGAATGCCCTTGGTAAATGTCATTACGAAACACGTGGCGCATTCTCATATGTCAGTGATGCAAATTTAAAAACGTCAACGGCGAAAATGGAAATAGTTATGAGTTTTAAATTTCGCGTTAAGGGAACGCCAAATGGCCTTCTCCTCTTTGACATTGGATGAGGACACGACACCAACACGTTGCAGAGGATGACGCCTGACGGTATTGTAATAGCTGGTAGTAATAAATATATATCGCCTCGCTGCTAACGCCCACGTGCTTGTTTTGCTTTCACATTGAATAGTCAATAGTTTATAGGAGGAAACACGTCACGCTTTACGGAAGCTCAAGCTAAAGCCCAAACCTCGTTTAAAGGCCTGTCGTATTTTTTTTTCTATTGGATTTGGGTTGGAGTTGATCTTCAGTTGCCCAACTTATGAAATTCTATTTGCTACCGGCAACTTAACAATATCCATTTTCGGATCTAATATGTTCAAATTCTTTAAAAAAAAGTAATTTATTTTGGAAAAATATGAAGTGATTTGACTTCATTGATATTAAATCTTGTCACATTTATAATATGGGTAAATATGGGTGGATGAAGGTATTTTATATAAAAATATAAAAAAATTATTTAACAATATATACGTGGAACCCAACAAGTGTCATAGTGAAAAAACGAATGATATTCACCTTATGAGACATGAGTTCAAATCGCTTTGTCTATAAGGTGCTACTACAAGAATATAGACTTTTAGTGTCAAATTGGCAGTGACTAGCAGTAATTTTGTCACAAATATTAAACTTTTGTGACAGATTTTTTGTGTGACACTATTATCATAAGTAATTGTGATGTATTTTTATTTGGTCACTATTATAGTAGTAATTGTGACGATTATATTTTTCACAATTAAATTCTCACTATAAGTCTATAACTGTGACACAAATTTCATTGTCACTAAAACTTTGACACATGATAGTGATGATATATAAAGTGGTCACTATAATTTGATATTTTTTGTGACAATGCAATTGTTTGTCACTTAAATTTTTACTTTTATTGTGATAAATTTTGTCACCAATAAAAAAATTAAACTTAATGACAAATTATATATTGTCACAATAATAAATTTATTTTTATAATTATAGTAATAATAACAATTATAAAAATTTAAAGTTACCATAAAGGCATAAACTAGTTTATCAAAAGGTAAAATAATTCTATTAGTTTCTACACTATGTGTAAATTGTTGTTTTAGTCATTTTATTTTGATCAATTTCAGTCCCTATATTTTTGAAATTTTAAAACTTCAATCATAATCCAAACGGGACAACGACAATATGATTAAATTACAATGACTAAAAATGATTGAACAAGAGAATAAAAATCAAAAGTTTTACTTAACAGACGATCATTCATGTCAAGATCGAAATTTCAAAATTTCAAAATTAATTAAATTATTGTTATAATTAATACATACTGTTAAAATAAATAAAATTAATTTTAATTACAATTTAACCTAAATAATATTTTACTTTCAAAATAATATTAAATTTCTTGCCTAGCCTTGTGGATAGACATTGCACTCTCCCCCTAAAGGTTTCAGGTTTGATCCCCTACGAAACCATGTATTGTATTTATTTATTAAAAATTGATATATGAATATGTCACATCATCTATAATTAACCTCCTTGCCATGGGCTAGCAACCGAGCTAACCTTGGTGTAAATGACCCTAGGTGTACGAGCCATTGGGACCACTAAATTTAATATTTTTAGTGACTATTTTTGAAGTCACTAAAAATCTATTTTCTTGTAGTGGCTTGCTCATTGTCAAAGGTAGGGGTGATAACGAGCCGAGCTAAGCCTGAGCCTGGCCAGGCTCGGCTCGGGCTCGAGGCTCGTCGAGCTCGGAATATTAGGCTCGAGCTCGGCTCGAAAACAATTCTATTGGGCTCAGCTCGGGCTCGAAGCTCGTCAGGCTTGGCTCGGGCTCATCAGGCTCAGCTCGGTTCGAAATGAAAAATTTTGTTATATTTTTTTTATATAAAATATTCGTTAAAATTCCCTTTCATAACCAACACTAAAACGAAATTCAATGACCGAAAAGAGAAAAAAGTGCCAAAAATTAGATTAATCCAAATAATCAATAAATATTCTTATAATACAAACACATAATTAAAGAAAATATAAAATCAAACAACAATCAATTAATGAAAGAAAATACAAAGACATAATTTATTGTAGTGCATATGTAGATTCCGAGCCTGTTCACGAGCTTTTCGAGCCGAGCTTGGGTAGGCTCGGCTCGGCTTGTTAAGGTTCCGAGCCGAGCTCGAGCCCGAGTCGAGCTCACTCGAGCCGAGCTTTGACCGAGCCGAGCCCGAGTAGCTCGCGAGCCGGTCAAGCTCATTATCACCCCTAGTCAAAGGGTTAAGAATATGTATGAACAAATACACTGGCGGTAGAAATTTTTAGTTTCCACAACATATTACCTTAAATCCTCAACATATTACCTTAAACCTAGCCTCTAAACTCATGCACTTAAACCCCTAAATCCTAAGATAAATATAATTGCTGTAAAAAAAATCTTAATACATGTTTTCTACAAAATTAATTAAGAGTTAAAGAAACATGTTTAAAGGGAAAATGATTATAGAATTAGATTGATATTTTTTTCTGATAGGGGGGGGGGGGGGGGTAAAGACTAAAAAGTGATTGTGAACTCATATATGAATTCAAGCTTCTTTGGCTCAATCTCCAAATGTTGTGTGTTTATTTTCCTTCTTCAAACAGCATACAAATATAAATATACATATAACAATTACTATCGTACTAATTAGCAATAACGGTTAGCTAATTTCGTTTTGAATTTTAAAAATTGATAATAAAAAACCTTTGCAAAAAAAGTGAAGTGGGACGAAAATCGTGGTTGAATTTTAAACAACGAATTAAGCAACGATTCCAATTCATTGAAACCGAGGCGAGATTTTTTTTTTTTGAAATTAAATGTACAAAATAAGAAGAGGTTTTAAAATTTTGGAAGCAAAAAATCAAATAATGACTCAACTTTCAACTCGAATCATTTTGTACTCAAACAAATTTGAAACAGAGTCAAGCTTCAACTCAAGAGAAACAACATCATTGTATTATTGCCTTCTTTGAATTGGATCCCAAGAACAAAAGTCCATAAAGGATCAGTCAAATCGACACCGTTTTTTTTTGGATTTCCAGTTAACAAAAATGGAAAACAAGAAAAGAAAGATAAATGTTGTTGCATAAGAAGAATATAAAAATGAAAATTTTGGGGTTTGACCCATATATTTGATGAGTTATTTTGAATTAAGACTTAATTAATAGAATGTATATGTTTTAGGACTAAAAGTGTTATTATCCCTTGACACATCGTAATCTTTGTTAATTTTTTAACGGGCAGTGACCAAAATGATAACGAAACGAAATGTTAGTGATGATTTTGACAAAAAATTAAACGGGTGACAAAAATAGGAAAAAGTGATAGTTGGGTGACCACCCGTGTAATTTACCAAAAAAATTATTTTAATTTGTGGTTCTTAATTATTTTATTTAAAATATTATATGAAAAGGATAAAAACACTCTTTTAAAAAAATAATTATCATCTAAAGAAATATATTTTAATTGATTGAGTTTAACTTCATATTATTATCAGTGGAACAAACTTGAGAACAATAAATAGGAAGATATCTAAATAACCTACGTATTGTACAGATAGAGAGAAAAATACATTTTATCTTAAGCTGAATAAACATTTTTTATAAGTTCTGATACTATTTAAAAACTACATTTTTGTATGGGAGATGGTTAGGGTTTGTATATGTAAAATTAATTTTGAAAAGGTTTAGTGTAAAATTAATTTGAAACATTTAGGGTTTATGGTTATATATATATATAATTAGTGTTTAGGGTTTGAGCTTTTAGCTTATAAATGTAGAAATCAATAAGAGATATATATTAAATTTGGTGATTTAAAATACAAAGTTGTGCTTGGTGCATTAGCTAAACCACTACCTTTACCTATAAGCATTGCCTAGGTTTGATCCACCCCTAGCGCATGTTGAGTGATTTTATTTTCCTCCTCTAAATAGGTGTTGACACGTGTCATCACCTAATTAAATAATTTATTATTTTATTAATTTAAAATTAGAACTAAATTGAAAGAATGTGTAAATAACATAGACCAAATGTATAATTTTAAAATTTTCCCATTAATTGTCACGTGGCAGTTCCGTCACTCTACCGTTAGGTTTTTAACGACGGTGGTCAAAATAGGTTGATTTTATAAGTTCGGTAGTCAGATTAACGAGTTCATTAGTTTGGTGGTCAAAATAGAAATCACCAATTAGTTCGATGGTCAATGGTATAGTTAACCTTTTTTTATTAAGCAAAAAGATTTTTACATCTTCAAGGTAAATGTCGGGAATTAAACTCATACAAGATGAGATAATATAAACTTTTCCATGGGCAGAGCAACATGGTGAGTTGGAGTGTCGACTGATACCTAATTTTTTTTATAAAAAAATCTTATATAATTTGTATATATAAATATTAAATATATATAATACTCATTTATAAATAATTGACACTTCTTAAATATAGTTCAAAAAAAATAATACTCTTTAAAAAAAATTTTATTTCTGTCCTTAGTATTATTGACCACTCGATCAATTAATAATAATTTTACAATCTTTTAATAATGTTAGGAGAAGATTATCGCTAATTAATTTCAAGAAATTTAAAAATAAATCACTGTTCCGGTTATCAAGATTTTTTTGTTATTGCATTCAAATTGAAAATGACGCATGAAAGATGAAACAGCAGGCATCACATTCACCACCACAAATATGCAATGCAAAACTTGACATGACATCCCACCCAAAAGTTTCACAAAAATTCCAGATAAGTGAACTCCCACGTGGGCTTCTTCACTCCACATTTTCATGCTCAAATTTCTTCTAAGTTCTACCCCACAATATTATCCACTCCCCATAACTCATAATCATAAACCGCTTCATTTGGTTTCGATCTTTGTAGATTTGGTTTACCGTTGATCAGGTGTTCCTGTTAAGGTTGTCGGTTCTAAGCTTAGGTATCGGATTATCGAAACCAGATCAGATAGGGTTACGCATTCTTGCGGTTCTGGTGACAAGGCCCAATCCTTTTATGGAAATGGGAGCCTGCCTCCGGATGGTGCTCTCCCAGACGAACAAGAATTACGTTTACGCCCTTTCTGATTCGAGGTTATCTTGCGGCGGTTTCTCCCTTTGCCATGATTGGCGCTGGTTTTTCACTTCAGGCCTGCGTGCCCCGGTTTCGGGTAGGCTTTATGCCTCTGATGATTTGTATTCCCTCTGCATTGCTCGACTTTGCATGGATACTGTGTACCGCCACTTGACTCCCTCTTGGTTATGACTTATTATTTTCTCTTTGTTTCATGCACTCTATGTGCATGAGGTCGGGCCCCTTTTATTTTAATCGAATCAATTATCATTTGAACAAAAAAAATAAACCGCTTCATTTTTCTTTTCCTTCTCAAGCTTTGGCTTTAGCAAACCACAATATGAAATTAAAAATAAATAAACGTGCTTCCAAATTACTATTAAACCAAGATACTAGCTATTAGTAACAAGTATTTTCCTTGTTTTCGACAAATGGGAAACACGAGCTAATATCACTTTAATTTTATTTTTTTTCTTTTTTTTTTAATTTCGTTTACGCAAAACTTCAAACAGTTTCTGCTCTTTCTTCAATGGCTCTCCCTCAGCTAATTCCTTCCCACTATTCTTCTTCTCTCACTCACCAACCTTCCATAAACCCTCACGCAGCCAACCCATACCCCATTTTCAAGCCCTTTCCGAAACCATTTTCTCTTTCTCAATCGCGCAGGTTTCACAGGCTTAACTCTCTCCGGTGCTCGGCTTGCTCTTTCCCCGATAATCACCGCACCGAGCCTCCAAAATCGGACGACGTCGTAGAGCTCCCCATATTTCCTCTCCCTTTGGTTCTCTTCCCCGGCGCCATCCTCCCTCTCCAGATCTTCGAGTTCCGTTACCGCATTATGATGCACACGCTCCTCCACACCGACCTCCGATTCGGCGTCATTTAC